>OX387241.1:31765326-32365326 GCA_947561735.1 Cenchrus americanus | reverse complement strand
TCATTGCTCACTCTTTCCCACCAATCATAGAAAGATGCTTCTGTGGGCTGGGGGGAGAGGGACTGAAGGCCGACTTGTGAGAGAAAACGGTACCAGTATTCCCTTGCAAAGACACAATGAATAAGGAGGTGATCAATGGTCTCTGTCTCCTTATCACACAGAATGCAGTGTGCAGGATGAGGGAGACTCCGGCGGGCTAGACGATCCGCAGTCCAACATCTCTTATGGGCTACTAGCCACATAAAGAAACGACATTTAGGCGGCGCCCAAGATTTCCAGATTTTATCCCATGGCCCAAACAGAGTTGATCCAAGAAAGTACCCCTCGTATGCTGATTTTGCTGAATATTGCCCATTTGTTGAAAGCCGCCATATGTGCTTATCCTCACTGTCAGGTTGTAGCTGAAAGTCATATAAGATGTCCCATAATTGAAGATATTCAACAAGAACCCTAACAGTAAGAGCCCCATGTATATCCAATATCCAAGCATAGTTGGTAAGGGCTTCTTGTCTCGTTCTTTTCTTGCGTCTTCTGACAGTAACGGTGGCAAAGAGTTGGGGTGCCAAATCTGAAATACTCTGTCCATAGAGCCAGCGATCCGTCCAGAAAAGGGTCTTTGCACCATCTCCAACTTCTGAGTAGATAGCCGCTGCAAAAAATTCTCTTACTTGTACCGGAACATGTATTGGGAGGGCTGCCCATGGGCGATCAGGTTCTGTTTTCTGCAGCCAAACCCAACGCATTCTTAGAGCCCAACTAAGTGTCTTGATATCTGAAATCCCTAGGCCGCCCAGTTCTTTAGGTCGACACACTTTGAGCCAAGCAATGATACAATGCCCGCCTTGTGCATTCCTACGACCTTTCCCAAAGAAATCCACGCCTGATTTTATCCACTGCTTTAATTGCCCAAGTTGGAAGATCAACAACCATTAACATGTAGATGAGCATTCCAGTAAGCACAAACTGCACCTGGACCATCCTCCCTGCCTTAGTCATCAGGTTTGCTTTCCATCCAGGCAACTGATCAGCAATGCGGTCAATGATGGGCTGCACTTGTTCCTTTGTTAGTTTCTTCAGAGATAGGGGCAGACCTAAATACTTGCAAGGAAAGTCTGTAAGTGCACATGGCAGTAGGGACTGTACAATTGCTAATTCATTTTCCTTACACCTGATGGGCAACACATTACTTTTTTGTAGATTCGTCCTGAGCCCTGTTGCCTCTCCAAACAAATTGAGAATATCCATAGTCACATTAATTTCCTCAACAGCAGGTCAAAGGAATAAAACCACATCGTCTGCATAAATAGATATTCGATGCTGCAAGGGACGTCTTGATAGAGGTAACAATAAACCTTCACTTGCAGCCTTTGAGATCATATGCCCCAACACGTCCATGACCAAGATAAATAGCATTGGAGATAGCGGGTCACCTTGTCGGAGGCCTCGCCGGTGGAAAATGCGATCACCAGGAGATCCATTCATGAGCACTTGGGTGGATGAAGAGCAAAGCGACCCCACTAATTATATCACGCCAAATCGTCCAAAACCAAGTCGTTGCATTAATTCCGGGAGGAAGGACCATGATACCGAGTCAAAAGCCTTAGAGATATCTAGCTTTAATAGAATCCGAGGCTCTTTCTGTTGATGTAGGAATCTTGCTGTTTGTTGTACCAACATGAAATTATCTTGTATAAATCGCCCTTTGATAAAGGCACTTTGAACAGGTGAAACCATTTGCTGAAACTTTGGAGCGAGACGGTTGGCTAACAATTTTGTGACTAATTTGGCAAAACTATGGACCAAGCTGATTGGTCTAAAATCTTTGGGTTGTTCTGCTCCTTCCATTTTGGGGAGAAGTGTGATATATGCAGAATTGAGGACCCCAAAGTTTGCAAGCTTCCTGCTCCATATTGCTGAAATGGCTGCCATGATATCTTTTTTTATTATGGCCCAACAAGTTTTGTAGAAACAACCTGTGAATCCATCCGGTCCCGGAGCCTTATCAGAAGGCATTTGATTGATCGTGCACCATACTTCTTCTTCAGTAAAGGGTAGATCAAGTTCAGACAGATCATGTACATTAATTCCTAGTTCTGGCAAGTTGATAGTGTTCACCCTTGTAATACTTGTACCCAGCAAATTATCATAAAAATCATCCATAACTACAATTTTTTCCTCCGGGTCGGTGCAAATTTGATCCCCCGAGATCGGTTTCCCAATGAAGTTCTTCCTTTTTCGGTGTCGGGCATGAAGATGGAACAACCGTGTATTGGCATCTCCTTCCTTTAGCCAACCGATCCTTGAACGTAGCCGGCTATTGTTCGTTTGAGGGATGAGAGAGCCAAACCGTGTTTTTTCGGATTATTTTTGAGCCACAATTCCTCCCGAGAGAGTTGACGATCGTCCCGAGCAATCTCGAATTGATGAAGTATCTCTCTTGCTAATTCAAGTTGAAATGAAATTTGACCGACAACCTTGTTGCTCCAACTCGTAAGCTCTTGGTGACGGCTTTGAATTTCCTATCCGGAGTGATGAAGGGGCATTGTCCGGGTGGAACGAAGCCCAGCCGAGGTAACGAGCTTCCCCGAAATCCATCTAACTTGGGCCGTAAAGACTCAAAATGAAACCTACGACGTCCGGTGCTTGTTGTCATGAAGACCAAGTAACAGGGGGCAATGATCCGAATCATCGTAGGTCGTGCTTTGAAGCAAACAATTGGAGAATTTATCTTCCCAATCAACAGTACATAGAACTCTGTCTAGCTTCACTAGAGTAGGAGAATCCTGCAGATTTGTCCATGTATATTTACGACCATGCAGAGGCAACTCTTTGAGGGCCAGATCATTAATTAATTTCCGAAAACGCCCCATCATTGCCCTATTCAGGTTAGAGTTGTTCTTGTCCTCATCCTTGTAAATTAAGTTGAAATCTCCAGCCACCATCCAAGGTCCTGGACAAGAAGCCTTGATATTCCGTAATTCTTGCAGAAATTGAATTTTATCATCATTTCCTTAGGGGCCATAAACACATGTCAACCACCATACTTGCCCATTTTCCGGGGAGATTTGGATGGTAACACTGTAATTGTCAGTCCTCACAGCACTTGATGCTTTGATGTGTCTTCTCCAGGCAACAAGAATTCCCCCACTAGCACCGATAGATGGTGCAGCAATAAAATCAGTGAAATCAGAGCCTAGAGCAGATCCACTCAATGAGTATATATGGAGGCACCCAAAATACTAAACTACCCTCACCTAATAACTAGGGATACAAGCCCCTCAAGGGCGGATTTGGAAGTCTTCGAAATTTCTTCATCGGACGGACGCCCGGCGACCGCAACCTGCTTAGCCTCGACGCAAGCCTTGCGATCCCGACGCGTGTCCCTCGAGCGAAGCCTACTTGTCTTCTCCACACCTGGAGGCCTCACCGGCAACGACCTTTCGTGCTTGTTCTTCACCTGCACCAACACGAGTCAAGCCGCAACATGCACCTGCAATACTTAGCCAAGAATCAGTCCACACAACGTTGTCAATCACTCATCACACAAGGAAGCGACCATCCACTGGTCCCCGAACCACACATGGTCCTCAACTTTGCCTTGAACCATGCTAGAGTTTAGCTATGAACATAAATTGCTTTAAACATGATAAACAATATTTGTGCTAAAGTAATTAAAGAACCATCTTTTGTTAGCATAGATGAGATTATTTCAACCTATGGACAACAACCCGATGTTCAAATTTGTTGCAATCCTTCGGGTATACGTCCACTAACATTTTGCAGGTAAGGATCTTCGTTGTGAACGTTCATGGTTTAGCATAAACCTACCACACCACCACAGTCTACCTCACTGACTGTCAAGATCCATCTTGGGGGAGTGCAACCCCCATTATCCAGGTAAGTACTCTTACCTTTTATCTTATTTACTACTAGTTTGATTTGTTTGCTTTGTTAAAAAAAATAACCATAGAAAATCAAATAAAAAGTTTATGTTACCTTTATATATTTTTTGTGATATATAAATTTGCTATAAATAGGGAGTGTGTTTAAAGTTGCTTGCTTGTTAGAATAATTTGAACGTTGAAGATGATCTATGTGCATGGACATGATGAATAATTGCTCCGCCATAATTCCTCTTAAAACTACTTAGTCTTCAGACTTAGATTCTCCTAAAGCTTTAAATGCTTAATTTTCTCTAAACCCGAAAACCTGTGGGAAGCACATGCTTAATCTGAATCTAGGCGTTGAAGGATAAAGATTCATGAAAAGTTGAGTTGTTGCTTATCATTTTTCCTAGAGATACTTGATTCCTGGCTTTTACCTTTTGAAAATCATAAAAAGTTTACATGATGAGTTCTTGTATTCATGACCCTTGAGAGCTTGTCATACACATCAAGATCATTCCACACCACCATTTATGTTGCTCCTACCCCGAAAGTACGCATCATCCATACTCCATCTAGCCACAAGCCATGTTACAAAATAGATCATGCAATTCTTGGATATGTCTCTCTCAATGTCAAAAAGATTCTGGAGCTACATTTGAAAAGAAAACGAAAAAAAAGAAAAAAAAAAGAGGAAAAAGTGAGTTGAGTGAGGGAGAGAAAAGGACAAATGTCATACTAGGCGAGTAGGGCCTACCTCCCTGAAAAATATATAAATAAATTTAGAGATGAATAATGCACGTGTGTCCGAGGGCGAGTAGAGCCCACATCTCTAAGGAGAGAGAAAAATAGACAAAAGTCCGGGGTGAGTAGAGCCCGCCTCTCCAAGAATGAAAAGCCCAGATCTCAAAAGTCTTAGAAAGAAAGATATAGTCCAAGATGCATGAGAAGAAAAAGATACGGAAAAAAGGCTTACCACCTTGTTGACACATTTTATCAATGAATTTTATCCTGAAAAAGGACTAAAATATAATTAGATCACCTTATTAGGGTTTCTATTGACAATTTCCACGAGTTTTGGTGAATCTATGAATCTACAGGGACTATTCAGAAAATATGCAAAGAAACCACTCTAAAAGACTCCAGAAGGCTCTGGAACTCAACGTGACTTAGCACCTAAGAAAGAAGCATCTAGAAGGATCAAGGACCCACCTGGCTGAAGTGGGCCCAAAGGGGGCCCACCCCAGCCCGACCGGCCTGGTGGTCGGGCCGACCGCCCCCTGGTGCCAAATGGGCCTAGCTTCCGGAAGCTTCCTCCACCGCCTATGATGATCAATCTAAACCACATGTTTAGGTCGGTTTGATCCTACGTCACACGTCTACCCCTCAGGACTATATAAGCATGCCCCTGCCCCCTGGCAGAGGCATCTGAATCTGGCATACATCATATCAAGTCATCATGTCAGAGACACTACGCCCTAGAAACACCATATAGCAGAGTAGCTTGCTAGTCTAGATCTAGGAGGAGGCAAGGCTTCTACTTGGTTCCTGATCGTCTAGAGGATGATCGAGATACTGATCTAGCTTTGCTCTTGTAAGTTCTTATCTAGTTCCTTACATTTGTTATACAGACATATGTTCTTATCAATGATTATATTCGACATTATGTTCTTTGGTGTTTATTATGATTACATGTTTAGCATAGTTGATTTGCCTTTATATTCATGTATGGAGTCGTATAGCCCTCACCTAGATCATTTGTAACATGGGTGAACGGTAAAGACAGTGTAAGCGTGGTGCTTATATTGTATTTATCTGTGATTGCACCCTATATGTCGGGTCGTGTGGTAGATCGTGGTGGTGACAACACTATTGAGTCCTTCGTAGTCCACCCCCCCGTATCTAGGACTAGTGGAGCCTTATACTGTTTGGGTTGTTTCAAGTTTCGGCCTTGATCCTCTTGGATAGTCTCCCCATGCACTAATATAATAGTTCTTCTTCCATGATTGCTAAATGTTTGCACTAATCATAGTTTGCATTGGCATATAGTTTAGAATTACCGAGGAGTATCCTCTCTAGCTAGACTTTGCTATGTTTCTCTTGCTATAATGACACTTCCTAGCTGCTCATGATGTTATGACTTGAACAATGCTATCATTACCTATATTTTATGTGACTTACCCCTGTTTATTGCAGTTGATATATTTTGGCCACTCTACATTATAAAACTGAGAGATGAGCATGTATTACCTATTATGGATTAGAAAGACTTCTTTCCCTGTGGTAGAATATAAATACGATACCTAGTTTTACTCCTGGTTAAAATGCTACAATGGTATATTCATATCTCTACGCTTAAGGATACCCTGTATGTATATATATAGATCCAAGGCATATGTAAGAGTACCATATCCATGGGTTTTCAAGAACACTTGTCAAGCTGACAACCTATATCGAGTTGTTCTATGAATCATGTCAGAATTCATATTTTAGTTTATCTGAAAGCAACATGTTGATGGTTCAAAATCGTGCTCAAGTTCACCGCAAGCCTACGGGTGACTTGGTGCCTTTTTCACCAAGGAGGGTCCTCCCTAGATTTGTCAATCCAAGGATCGGAAGCAAACCACCAAGGTTCTCTATCTAACCTACCGGTCTAACCCTATGTGAAGTGTTGATTGCATAAAGATAACATACAAACACGAAGGGATGTATGGATCACATCCACCTAGCCATAAAGGTAAGCAAACCAAAGGTAAACCTAGCCTATCGTCTTCTCGTTGCTGTTCCGGCCAAGGTGATAAACCAATCCAAACCTATACTATGATAAGGATTACACTCGATATGGAGTAACCCGATATGGAGTGGTCCGATGCACGTTCACTCGCCGCTTTCTCCCCTCTCGTACTGTCACTACGCGAGGATAATCATCACCGAGCGATAAACCTCTGTCCATGCACTACTACGGTGTATCCGCAAGACAAGACTAATCACCATGATTCGATCTAGTCCTACTAAAGGCATATGGTAGCTACACTTATGAATAAGTATAACTCGTAGTAGATCAAAGTATGACAAGATATAGTTACATCACCGAATGTTGAAGGTACAAACAACTTGACGAATTCAAGTCGCGGCTCCGGAACTCCACCATGGCTTCACCACGCAGGGCCAACCATGGCGGCTAGGGCATGGCCTAAGCCATCTCCTAGGCAACTCGAGGACTCGGCGGCCATCGGCTTCCTCCCGGTGCTTCTCCTTCGTCTCGACGCCTCTCTGATGAATGGATGGATGTGGCGGCTGGCGGAGGCAGAGGCAATAAATAGACAAGCACCTAGGGCAAAAGGGGGACGCGAACCGGGCTCGGATCAGGCTGGGCCGGCCGGCCTGGGCCGACCGGCCCAGGCCCATTTTGGCCCGGTTCGGCCCCGTCTCGCTCCCCGATGCTTCTCGGTCAATTGTTGACTTGCTCCCTTATGCATGTGGGCCCTTGACGTCGTCTTCTCCACGGTTTGGACAGAGCTCCTTGTCGCGCAAGCTTCAGCATCTTCTGTCCAGGTCCCTGGAGTTTCACGACTTCATTCTTTGTTCCCTGGACCCTTTGGAGTCATGTTCATGATGTGTCTTGACTTGTGTCGGGCTTCATGATCGTCTCTTGAAGTGCTTGATGAACTTATCCCGAAAGTCTCCCTTTAAGCTCTTGTTTCCTACATAAACAACAAACTCCAAAATCGACATGCGAGAGTGAACTTGATACCTCCGGGGGGTAGTACCATTGGTTAGAATATCAAATATGTGCAAATGTTGACGGTAAACTTATAGTTAGGTGTACCAAAATCGACCGTCAACATACCCCCATGCTTAAACCTTGCTCGTCCTCGAGCAAGTCCAAGATCTTTGCTTAATTTGGAAATCAGCGTTGCCCTTCAATGTCTTCCCTGCACTTAGTTATACACAACAAGACATATTGCTCTCTCAAGTATTTAGCATTTAAGGTTCAAGTTTTAACCGGCTACTTCATTATGGAAGATAGACTATCATTAAAGAACATGCCACAATAAAATAAACAAATATAGTGCTCTCGAACTTAAGCAAACTTCAAACCTTTACCTTGTTGCATCGTGAAGAGTTTTCAAAAAGTTGCACATCTAACATAAGTGAGGTTCTCTTGCAAAAGCTCAAGGAAACACTCATCTCGTCAAGTCACTCAAGCCTACACTAGATTATTCTCAACCTATTCTACTCATATATGGAAGTGGAAAGCTTATGTGGAGCTTGGAAGGTAAAAACAATCCTAGCAAAACATTATACTTGAAATATTGTCAAACTAAGAGAGAGATCTATTGGAATTACCGAGACTAGTCAAAAAGGCCATGGAAAATAAATGTTGGAAAGGGAGAGAGATGGAACACACACATTTAGAAAGGTGGACATGTGCAAGTGGCAAATGGGTGATCCCGAGACATGGATGAAGTTCTCGTTATCGGATTGCACATGGTTGGAAAAGTTTGAGTATGGACTTGTCTTCAAAGCTATCTAAGATTTAAACGAAGCTAAAAAGATCCGAGGAGCATTTTTTTCTCTTTTTTTGTTTTTTTCTTTTCTTATTTTTTTCTTTCTTCATTTATTTCTTCTTTCTTTCCTTCATTGTTTTCTTCTTCTTCTTTTTTATTTTTTTATTCATCAGTTTTTATGCTCCTCTGAACTTTTAAGCAACATAGTACTTGCTATAGCAGTCCTCCCCATGCTTAAATGATTGCTCGTCCTCGAGCATAGAAGTGAGGGGGCCTATGGCTGCTAAAGAAGTACAAAATCCTTGTATTCCTTTATAAATCTTTTGAATTCTTCAAGGGCATCCTCTATGTCGAAACTCGCATAATCACCGATGAGTCCCTCCATATGTTATATGTCTTGAAATCTTGCCAGAAAATCTTCAGAAAATTCATTGAAAGATCATCCATACTCAATTTGGGTTGTGGTCAAGGAGGTAATCACAAAAAGATGTTTTGGGTTTAGGGTGGATGCCCAGCGAAGTTTGTGAAATTTCCAATGTAGAAACTCACAATGCGTGGACAAGAATGGCTAGAATGAAAAAGATACGCAAAGGAATGACCAGCTTCTTAGTCTCGTACCACAGAAATCAATCCTAATCCAACTCATCAAGATATAAGTTTGCAAACTAAAAGTTATATCATTAAAGTACTTGTATGTGTATAGGCTTTGGTAGGTAGAGCCTTGCAAGAGATTCACAAATGTAAATAGCATAATAATTTTAAATAAAACAAGTACAAGGCATAGGTCATCGGTAAACTTAAATTATAGAGCAACATAAAGTATGTGGGTCTAAAGATTAATCATTTAACCTCCACAAATGAAAGAGTCGGTATTTAATCAATTTAAGTTCTATTTAATAAAGAGCAAATAGTCATGTTATATAAAACATCATGCAAGTAAAACAAGGCGGCAACTTTCATCATTTTTCCATAATCAAGACATACAAATAATATCATTGTGGTAAGCTTAAAAGAGATGGTGATTTATTTATTGAAAAGTAAAAACTAACTAACCTAGGTTGTCCTCCTAGTAGCCATGTTATTGATAGAGAGATAAATACAAAGGTTGTCTATGGTTGAAAGCATATATGTGCAAGCATTTAAAAGGCGATGAACAAAGATAAAGTTAAGGGCGAGTTACAGTCCTTTTCGATGCTAGTAATGAAGTGCAGCGATGCCTCCCCCATGCTTAAGCATTGTGCTTAGCATGGAGAAAGAATGATGAGCATCTTGTGTTGAAGGTGATCCTTGTACTCCATGTGGCCTTTCTCTTTTCATCCTTCAAATCCTCCCCCATGCTTAGCGTGTTGCTAATTGTGGAAGAACTTGAATTGCTTGTAATTCGCCATGTGTTTGAGAATCGTCTTCACTTCCTTTACTTTGTTGCTCATTTGTCCCTCAACTTTTTCTTATCATCATCAAGCCATGGTTCCAATCCTTCGTCATATCGTCATCACAGACTAATGTCGTTCTTTGTCGCTGCTTCATCTTCCACATTTTTTATTTTTCCTCCAGAACAGAAAATGTACTGAAACACCCCTCCACGTTGAAGTTTATGAAATTATCTTTCCAACGAGCCATCATATGCATGAAACGGGTTCCGAACAAGAGAGTTGTGCCAATTTTACTCTGGCGATGTAATCTGTCCAAGGCTGATTTCAGACTGCGCAGCGCTCAATGGTTTTGCCATATCTCATTGTACGGGTCTTCAAAATTGATGATTCTTGATGCGTTGGAAACAAGGTTTGAAGGAGCTTCTGAAAATTAAATTTTCTTCTATTGTACATCTCTGAACATGTGCTCAAATTTTGATGGAAACAGCAACTTCCCTCTCAAGCCTTGTAGATGACTAACGATCTTGATTGCAATTGGTCAAGAACTCATGGGAACACTTCTCCATGCCTACAAAACAAATCTAATGCACATTCTACCCCCAGGGTTATGGTTGAGAGTAGAAACAATTGCCAACAAACCAAATGCATCCCTAAGATCTTAGCCTGTGGCATAGCTCACCTAGTAAAGAGAAAAGTAAGAACCTAATGAGTGTACGTGCGTGTAGGTGAAAATGCAAATGAAAGGAAGGGATATAAACAAAATAATGTTTACACCAAATTCTAAGCTCCATGCTTACAAAGTGGTTGCCAAACTTCTCCACCGCCATAAAGATTCATCAACCAAGGTCAAAACACCATGTTTATCCCAAGATTAACAATTCTTAATGGTGTAAGAGAGGTAGGGCGCATTGTGAAGTTTATAAACCAACCAATGCAATATAAATTAACAAGGCTCAAAAAAAACTCAAATGATGATTGTCCGTAATCAAATCTAAACACCATGTTTACACAAGATTACAAAAGAAAATGCCTCGCGCGCGCGAAGCACCATTATGGAAATAAAGCATTCATCAAAAAGTTTTGCGAAGAAGCCAAGCTAACCTATGCATGATAGAACAAAGGGGGGTGATGCAAAATGCAAATGCGAAAAGGAATTAGTGAAAAGGGTCAGCAATGTTTGAAAAAGGCTTTCAAAGTTGTTCCTTATAATGACAAGCAAGTCACTTTAAAGTCTTATCAACAAAACATTTTATCAAAATACCTTAAAACATGCTAACAAGGTTTTAAGGTAAGGCTTATGGGTATCCTATATTTTTGGCTTAAGACAAGAATTTTGAAAAGATACGTCGGGTGAAGAAATTCTATCTAAGGTGGTTTTGAAAAAGAAGAAAAGCTAGGGTTAGATTTTCGGATGAAAAACAAACCTATGGTATTAGGATTACTAAAGGTATGAGGAGTTTTTTCTAAGGGTTTAGGATGAGGCTAGTCAAAACTTTAATTAGAAAGGGATAGAGATAGACTTTGTCGACTTGACATAAGTCGATCCCTCCCTTTGTTGGCCTTGGTTCTAGGTGTGGTTTTATAGGAAGGTTTAGGTAAAGATGAGATTTTTTAAGGGTTATAAAAGATGAGATGCAACATGCAACATAATGCAAAGGTGGAGAACAAAGTGGAATGAAGTGCAACATGATTATGAAAATGATATGACATGATATGGTGGTGATCTAAACCAAAAGCAAAAGTTAGCCTAAATTAACTAGCCACAAGTTTAGAATCAAAAGGGATCATGCTTCATATTTCTCTCTAAAGACACAAATAAAAAGACTCTAAACACTACACAAAAAAGGGGTCTACAAGTTTCCCAAAATTCAAGTAGAAAATTACTCACTCAATGTGTGTGTGTGTATTAAAGCATACAACATGTGGTTGTGACATTTATTAGAGCAATGGTACGATGTTACTTGAAGTTTTCAAATAAAGAACACAATGTAGACTTGTCATAGTTTATATAGATATATAAAAAGATCGGGTTGCCCCACAAAGCGCTTCATTTAAAGTCATAGAGCTCGACTTTCTCACTTACCTTTTTATTGTCGTGAAGCCATGGTTACTTGTGCGAGAATCCAAAGTAGCCATGCAGCTTGATGTTGCCTTTAGGAAATCCGTCGTGGTTCGCTTCCAACATCATCATGTGTTGAGTGGTGCCTCTTGTGTCTTCATTCATCCCTGCTCTGGAGGGTTTGTTTTAGTCCTTAGCTTCTGAATTTCATTATGTACGTGTTGTGGAACCGTTGCCCCATCTTCTATTTATTATCATTGTGTCCATCTCCTCTATCTTGTCGTCATCGCCTTGTTGCTGCCTCTTCTTCATGGATTTACTCCTGCATCCAGAACAGAACATATACCAAAATATAGTTATATTGAAAAAATTATAAAAATTACCTTTGCAACGGGTACTTATTCGCCTTAATCGGAGTCCGAATGAGGAAGCTATGGCTGTTTCACTTCAGCACTGCTCGCTGTCCAGAATTTCAGCATGTGCAACCATCGGTGATTCGGCCATATCCGCTTGTAGGAATCTCCGATTGCCTTGCCACTTGATTCATTGGAGCGTAGACTTCATGAAACTTCTGAAAATCCAAATATATCTAATTGTTTTCTGCTGAGGCTCATGCAAATATCGTGATGATATCGTCATCCTTTCGTCCATCGATCCGGAGATGTACGTGTGGTCTTCATCTTGAAGTCTTTTAGGGCACCATGTCACGCATACTTTGGCCATCGTGCTTGACATGGTCGTTTACAAAACCTATAGCTTGGACAAACAATCCTCCAAAAGACATTAGTCTAAAAACTTAATCGACACATAGGCATACCTTGTTCATCTTCGTTTGTTTTCCACCTACTTTCAAGGACACAAATAAGAAAGCAAGCATATATGCAATGATAAAAAATAGGGTTAGTTAAAAGAAAGATAGATCGCCCTAGGGTTCGAGTTGTCGATCCCCGGCAACGGTGCCAGAAAAAGGGGCTTGTTGACGGTTCAAAACCGTGCTCAAGTTCACCGCAAGCCTACGGGTGACTTGGTGCCTTTTTCACCAAGGAGGGTCCTCCCTAGATTTGTCAATCCAAGGATCGGAAGCAAACCACCAAGGTTCTCTATCTAACCTACCGGTCTAACCCTATTTGAAGTGTTGTTTGCATAAAGATAACATACAAACACGAAGGGATGTATGGATCACATCCACCTAGCCATAAAGGTAAGCAAACCAAAGGTAAACCTAGCCTATTGTCTTCTCGTTGCCGTTCCGGCCAAGGTGATAAACCAATCTAAACCTATACTATGATAAGGATTACACTCGATATGGAGTAACCCGATATGGAGTGGTTCGATGCATGTTCACTCGCCGCTTTCTCCCCTCTCGTACTGTCACTACACGAGGATAATCATCACCGAGCGATAAACCTCGGTCCATGCACTACTACGGTGTATCCGCAAGACAAGACTAATCACCATGATTCGATCTAGTCCTACTAAAGGCATATGGTAGCTACACATATGAATAAGTATAACTCGTAGTAGATCAAAGTATGACAAGATATAGTTACATCACCGAATGTTGAAGGTACAAACAACTTGACGAATTCAAGTCGCGGCTCCGGAACTCCACCATGGCTTCACCACGCAGGGCCAACCATGGCGGCTAGGGCATGGCCTAAGCCATCTCCTAGGCAACTCGAGGACTCGGCGGCCGTCGGCTTCCTCCCGGTGCTTCTCCTTCATCTCAGCGGCTCTCTGATGAATGGATGGATGTGGCGGCCGGCAGAGGCAGAGGCAATAAATAGACAAGCACCTAGTGCAAAAGGGGGACACGAACCGGGCTCAGATCAGGCTGGGCCAGCCGGCCTGGGCCAACCGGCCCAGGCCCATTTTGGCCCGGTTCGGCCCCGTCTCGCTCCCTGATGCTTCTCGGTCAATTGTTGACTTGCTCCCTTATGCATGTGGGCCCTTGACGTCGTCTTCTCCATGGTTTGGACAGAGCTCCTTGTCGCGCAAGCTTCAGCATCTTCTGTCCAGGTCCCTGGAGTTTCACGGCTTCATGCTTCGGTCCCTGGACCCTTTGGAGTCATGTTCATGATGTGTCTTGACTTGTGTCGGGCTTCATGATCGTCTCTTGAAGTGCTTGATGAACTTATCCCGAAAGTCTCTCTTTAAGCTCTAGTTTCCTACATAAACAACAAACTCCAAAATCGACATGCGAGAGTGAACTTGATACCTCCGGGGGGGTAGTACGATTGGTTAGAATATCAAATATGTGCAAATGTTGACGGTAAACTTATAGCTAGGTGTACCAAAATCGACCGTCAACACAACACCCGATATACACTTAGCATCATGTTAAGATATACCTCTGCATTTCTGGTGTCATCGATAGAGATGGGTCTTATATCCATTTCTAGTCGATGACGTTAGTAATGTCAACAAGCATTTTTAGCGTTGTTGCCTGGGAAAGAAAGTCTATAGCCTAGATGAAAAAGTTTCAGTAATAGCATGCATGCATCTCTCACACATAATGTATCGAGAATCCAAATAATCATTGCTTAATGAGGTTTACCCTTGTTCTTTCCACTTTTGTCTATCTTATTTCAGGGTAATGTATGAATAAGAATTTTTTAGAAAACTTCATTTCAGATCCAGAGAAAATCTTAAGGAAGGCAAGGTCAAAGCCGAGGTCTCCCGATTCTCAGCCCACGACTTTTGCCTTGGGAGATTCAACAGCGTGAAGCTTAACACCCACGTTTGAAGTAATGGCAAACAAGTCCCTACGCGAATACTCCGCACCGACTCCAGACAACATTCGTACTGGTCGGACAGTCGTTGTAGGAAATGCTGTTTTTGAGCTCAAGCCTGCACTGATCAACATGGTACAAGCTAGCCAATTTTTTGGAAAAGCTCATGAAGATGCCAACAAGTACCTTCAAATTTTCTTGGAGATATGTAGCACCTTCACGATCAAAGATGTTCCAAGTGATGCAGTCCTACTTTGTTTATTCCCATTCTCATTATTGGGGCGAGCGAAGCAATGGTTTTACTCTAACAAAGACAAATTTACAACTTGGACATTGTGTTCTACTGCCTTTCTGGCAAAGTTCTTTCCTATTGGCAAAACCAATGCCTTACGGGGGGGATTTCAAGTTTCCAGCAGCAACATGAGGAATCTGTTCCTGAAGCATGGGAGCGCTTTCAAGACTACATTGTAGATTACCCACATCATGGAGTGGAGAATTGGTTGCTCTTGCAGACCTTCTACCACATGCTCTCTACCAATACCCGTGAAATGATGGATGCTGCAACTGGAGGAGCTTTCCTGTCCCTTACACTTACTCAAGCTACCAACCTAATGGAAAAGATGGCATCCAATCAAGCTTGGAATGAGGAACGTCAATTCCGCAAGAAAGAAAGAGGAATGCACCAGCTCAAGGAGGTAGACAAGCTGTCTGCCAAAGTGGATTTACTGATGAAGAGGCTTGAAGACAAAGCCCCTGAGAAGAAGGAAGTCATGCAACTCTTCGAATCTCGCATGACCTGTGAAGAATGTGGAAACACTGGACACTCAGGGAGTCAATGCCCTCAGCTGGAGGAGGATGTGAACTACATCAACAATAACAACCAATATCGTCCTCAGCAGAATCAAGGATGGACTCAGCAGAGGACCAACTACCCAAGTAACTATTTAGGTAATTATCAAGGTAATGATTCTTCCAATAATTTCTCACCAAACCAGGGTAGAATTATGGATAATCTGTCTAAGAAGTTAGCTTCCAATGATAAAATACTCGAAACTATTAGTAATAAAATGGAAAGTTTTTCTTCTGCCATCAAGAACCAGCATAGCTTTAATAAAATGCTAGAATCTCAGATTTCTTAGTTGGCATCATTTGTTCCCACGGCTAACCAAGGTAACATTCGGGGCCAGCCAGAAGAATTAGAATCTGCAAATCCTGTCGATACCTATTCTGTAGATCTGTGTTCGAGTAAGACAGAAGAAGGCCCAAGATGGATTGACTGGGGCATGCCTGCCAAAAGAAGAGATCCAGGAAGGCCCGTCATCACCATCACTATTGGAGCCCACACCTTCAAGAATGCACTTTGTGACTGTGGGTCTAGCGTCAACATAATGCCTAAGGTAATATATAAGAAAATTAATGGTTCACCTTTATTGTATACAACCATGTGCTTGCAGCTTGCAGACCTGTCACTTTGCCACCCTGAGGGCATCCTAGACGACTGTTGACGGTGTATTTGGTACACCAAACATGTTCATTACACTTTGGTTTGGATTTGATTATGGAACTAACCTGCCACTAGGCACACTAATCATATAACAAGTTCATCTTTGTGCATGCATTTGGAAGTGTTATGTTTATGTAGGAAACCATAGACATAAAGGACGGATTGACAACATGTTCAAAGGAGCAATTACGGAGTCTTGTTCGTGTTCATGATCTTGATGAAGTCACTTCCAATGGTGTGTTCGTGTTCATGAGCTTGATGAAGTCACTTCCAATGGTGGCAAGGACTGAAGTGTTACAAAGGAACATCCCCGAGGATTGAAGCATAAAAGACCGAACTTCATGCAAGGAGAACCTCCATCTTGGGCGTGAGGATGACATCGTCAAAATAGTGCAAGTGGAGGGGGCAAAGTGCATAAATGCATGAGGACCCACGAGAGCGAAGGGGTGACCAAGCCAGACCGGGATGGGCCTGGGCCGGTCGGCCCAAGCCGGCCAGCCTGGCCCAGTTCCAGGGTCCGTTCGGCCCCCCTTTTCTTGCACCCGAAGGAGCTTCAACCCTAAGTTCTTGGAGGTGCCGCCATTCGCAAGATAGAGAGCCATTCGCATCAAGAGGCCATCCACAAGCTAGAGAGAGAGAGAGAGGAGGGGGATCTTCGGAGGAGGATCACCCAACTCGAAGGAAGCACTCACAAGTGGAGAAGAAGGAAGACAACGTCGGAAGCGTCACCATGATCAACGGCGCCATGCCTAGCACCTTGATGGGGTAATCTTCTCATTTGTCCATGGGTTGTAATCGATCTTGAGATGTAATCGCTACTTTATTGGAATATCTATCTATCATCTTGTATTGAATATGCTTTGATGTTTAAGGTTAGCTACCATGCCGTAAAGTGAGTAAGGCCCCAATGCTCCCTTGGATCCATTCAATACGCCATGTCCATCATAGGTCTAGTCACGAATACCTCCTCGTAGTGAAAGTACGGGGGAGGGAAAGGGCGAAACCATGGTCACAACCCCCGATAGATTAGATTGGTTTTCATGCTTTAAGCGGTTGCATGTTTGAGTATCGTAGACCCATGGGCAAGTGTCCCTTTCATATCTCATCGGCTTAATCGTTCTCTCTAGTGTAGTGTACTAGTTTTCTAGTTTAATCCTAGATAGGGTTTAGGTAAGTTAGTGAGTAGAGGTAGATCAAACGCTTGTAATCCCCTTGCTCCGCAGATTGACAAGAACCTAGGGAATCCCGAGGTGAAAAAGGTGTAGGTCTGTACGCTTGTAGATCGTAGGTGGATACGTCTTTTATCCATCAACAACGACATATGTGTGGGGGTAGGACGCTCCTACGTGGCTGCTGACTTCGTTGTTGTCGAGACTGGAGGAAGTGAGAATGATCCAATCATTTTGGGACGTCCTTTCCTTGCCACAGTCAAAGCCGTCATCTACGCCGACGCCGCTAACATCATCTTCACCATCAATAGGAGAAATGAGAGATTCAGTTGCAAGAACAAGATCTTAAAAGTTCTTGCACACCTTCGATATCCTTACCCTCAAGAACAAGAGCCAGTTGTCGAGGAGAAGAGAAGAGATAGATGGAGGAAGAAGAAGAACAATCAACCTCAACCGCATGTGAGGGAAGTTTGGATGATCAACACGATTCAATAAGAACCTGTTCCCTTCACCATTACTGTGAAAGCTTGAAGACCCTGGAGTTCCATCAATCCACTGCTCCATCAATCAATGGAATTTCCAGCGAGTTGTCTGCGACACGGGATCAGGCATCAACCTAATGTCTAAGGTAACCTACGAATTAATATATGGTGACTGCCTTTGTATTCTACATATATAATATTGCAGATGGCGGATCAATCACAACGGTTCCCGGAAGGAATTGCACGAGATGTACCTGTCAAGATAAAGGACAACTATGTCCCGACTGACTTTTTAGTCATAGACATGGGAGATGAGCAAGATCCTCCCATCGTGATTGGAAGATCGTTCCTGAACACAACCAATGCAATCATCTGCATCAGGACTAGTGAGATCCACTTCCAGTTCAGAACTGAAAAGGTACGCTGCTACTTCAATACTTATACTAATCCTGAGCAGCCCAAGAAGAACAAGATGAGGGGACGCCTTCAGAGATTACAACGCAAGATGAACACAAAGTTGACGGATGTCAAGAACAATGAAGAAGAGATTAAGGAGAAGTCCCCTCAGCTTCTATCAGCCCAGTATTCTGAACCTGTTACTCCAGAAAGGTCTGCATCGAAGAAACAAGTTTGGAGGAAGAAAGATCAAAGTATACCTTTGGAAGAACAATCACTACCTGCGTCATCAACTGATCAATCAATGGCCACTACATATACGCCATATGAGTAAGCACTCTAAACTCTCACTGAGAGTAACTCGGTATTTATCTTTATATTCTGCACTGTATATTTAGATTAGCATTTCTATACCTGCATTGAAAAAAATCATCATAAAAAATATTCTCTGCTTTTGCATTCTTCAAGGCCCCATGTACTCCGTACCGTGGCAGCATAAAAATAATGATAATAAATATATTTTTGCATTCACATGTTTTGCGTTTGGCATCCCTTTTGCATATAAAAATTTCATTCACAAAAATAAGTGGGCACATGAAGATCCACACATTTCAACAGAAAAACAAAAACAAGTGGGCACATGAAGGCTCATAGCATAATCCTAGAATTTGCTCCTTCGAGTATGTGTGAGACTATCAGACTAATATTTACAAGGAGAATATTAATAAGGACCTGAAGGTAAACAAGTTCCAAGGATGAATCAAGAATCACTTCAAGATCCAGCTTGGGGGAGAACACCCCCAGTTATCATGATAAGTATCACTATCCTATGTTTTTAGCTAATTATTTGGGTCTTAGTTAAAAGTATTAGTTTGAATAAAATGCTAGTCTGCTAGTTGGTTTTTTCTCTTTAATAATGATCTTGATGATATATGCTTGGAGATGATGAATAGTTGCTCCGCCGTAGTTCCTTTTAAAAGTGCTTAGTTTTTAGACCTAGATTCTCCTAAAGCTTAATGCTTAATTTGCTCTAAACCCAAAACCTATGCAAGTACATGCTTAATCTGAGTCTAGGCTTTGAAAGATTGTTCATGAAAAGTTGAGTTGCTATTGATCATTTTCCTAGAGAAGCGTGATTCCTGGATTTATCTTAAAAATCATGAAATTTTATATGATGAGTTCCTGTCACGGGCGGAGCCACAGGGGGGCAGGGGCCTGGGCCCCCTATGCTTCCACAACGCCACATAAAAATATATCTTAATTACTCTTTTAATTACCTTGATTAGCCTATGTTAGTTGACTCACAAAGCCATAATTGGCCAACATTAGCCCATTGGCCCATGCATGACCCCGATTCCGTCGTGCGCCGGTATTTTCGTTTGAGTTAGATTAAATAACCTGTAGCTAGCTGGTCCCCAACTTCTTTTTTTCTCAATTTACACAACTATTTTTTAAAAAAAGTTTGAGCTATAGGTGATTGTGTTAGCTAGATTGATTCTAATGTCAAATAATAATCAAACCGTCAAGACGGTTAAAGTGAAAGATTCAAAATTAAAATAAATACACTTGCACCATCACAAACTGAACAAGCTTCAATTAGTAGAAAAAAATTAGAAAAAAATTATTTATCTACATGATGTCTCGGCCCCCCTTATGATCAAATCCTGGCTACACCCCTGGTTCCTGTGTCTATGACCCTTAAGAGCTTGTCATACACATCAAGATCATTCCATTCCACCATTTATGTTGCTTCTAACATGGAAGTACGCATTTTCCATCAAGCCATATAGCTCATGCAACTCTAGGATATATCTCTCTCAATGTCAAAAAGGATTCTGGGGCTACATTCGAAAAAATGAAGAAAAAGAGGAGAGGAAAAATTGAGAAGAGAGAGGGAGTGAAAAGGACAAGTGTCATACTAGGTCAGAAGGGCCTACCTCCCTAAAAAATAAATTTAGAGATGAATAATGGACACGTGTCCGAGGGAGAGTAGAGCCCACATCTCTAAGGAGAGAAAAAATGGACAAAAGTCCGGAACGAGTAGAGCTCGCCTCTCCAAGAATGGAAAGCCCAGATCTTACAAATCTTAGAAAGAGAGATATGGTCCAAGAGCTAGGCTAAAAGGCTTACCACCTTTCACCCTCATCCATCCAACACTATCATCCATATATATCTTGCCAAGTGTGACTCCATGCTTGAGAAGGTCATACACAAGATCTCTGAGTTTTATCTGAAAAATGTGCAAACCCCCAGGATGATAGCTGATCAAAGAATTTGAGATACACTACTTGGCTTGATTGTTTTGTCTTTTATTTGCTGAAGATTCCTGAAAAAGCTTTGCTTAAAGGTTGAAGGTAAGAGAGAGCAATCTTGTTGAGGAGGGTTGGTTTTTGAAGACCATAGTACTTTTGAGGTGTGAAAGTGTTGTAGCAACTCCTGATCCTACTAAAGCATATCTTTGCTAGGGACTAGCAAAGGGTAAGCTTGGGGGAGTTTGTTGACACATTTTATCTATGAATTTTATCCCTCACATTTTTTGGAAAAATGACTAAAATATGATTAGATCACCTTATTAGGGTTTACATTGACAATTTCCACGAGTTTTGGTGAATCTATGAATCTACAGGGACTATTCAGAAAATATGCAAAGAAACCACTCTAGAAGACTCCAGAAGGCTCTGGAACTCAACGTGACTTAGCACCTAAGAAAGAAGCATCTAGAAGGATCAAGGACCCACCTGGCTGAAGTGGGCCCAGAAGGGGCCCACCCTAGCCCGACCGGCCTGGTGGTCGGGCCGACCGCCCCCTGGTGCCAAATGGGCCTAGCTTCCGGAAGCTTCCTCCACCGCCTATGATGATCAATCTAAACCACATGTTTAGGTCGGTTTGATCCTACGGCACACGTCTACCCCTCAGGACTATATAAGCATGCCCCTGCCCCCTGGCAGAGGCATCTGAATCTGGCATACATCATATCAAGTCATCATGTCAGAGACACTATGCCCTAGAAACACCATATAGCAGAGTAGCTTGCTAGTCTAGATCTAGGAGGAGGCAAGGCTTCTACTTGGTTCCTGATCGTCTAGAGGATGATCGAGATACTGATCTAGCTTTGCTCTTGTAAGTTCTTATCTAGTTCCTTACATTTGTTATACAGACATATGTTCTTATCAATGATTATATTCGACATTATGTTCTTTGGTGTTTATTATGATTACATGTTTAGCATAGTTGATTTGCCTTTATATTCATGTATGGAGTCGTATAGCCCTCACCTAGATCATTTGTAACATGGGTGAACGGTAAAGACAGTGTAAGAGTGGTGCTTATATTGTATTTATCTGCGATTGCACCCTATATGTCGGGTCGTGTGGTAGATCGTGGTGGTGACAACACTATTGAGTCCTTCGTAGTCCACCCCCCGCATATAGGACTAGTGGAGCCTTATACTGTTTGGGTTGTTTCAAGTTTCGGCCTTGATCCTCCTGGATAGTCTCCCCATGCATTAATATAATAGTTCTTCTTCCATGATTGCTAAATGTTTGCACTAATCATAGTTTGCATTGGCATATAGTTTAGAATTGCCGAGGAGTATCCTCTCTAGCTAGACTTTGCTATGTTTCTCTTGCTATAATGACACTTCCTAGCTCCTCATGATGTTATGACTTCAACAATGCTATCATTACCTATATTTTATGTGACTTACCCCTGTTTATAGCAATTGATATATTTTGGCCACTCTACATTATAAAACTGAGAGATGAGCATGTATTAGCTATTATGGATTAGAAAGACTTTTTCCCCTATGGTAGAATACAAATACGATACCTGGTTTTATTCCTGGTTAAAATGCCACAATAGTATATTCATATCTGTGCTCTTGCAGATACCCTGTTTATATATATATATATATATATATATATATATATATATATATATATATATATATATATATATCTTTTTTTCTAGAGATCCAAGGAATATGTAAGAGTACCGTATCCATGCGTTTTCAGGCACACCTGTCATCGAGTTGTGCTATGAATCGTGTCGGAATTCATCTTTTAGTTTATCTGAAAGCAACATCCAATATACACTTAGCATCATGTTAAGAAATACCTCTGCATTTTTGATGTCGTCGATAGAGATGTGTCTTATATCCATTTCTAGTCAATGACGTTAGTAATGTCAACACACCTTTCACCCTCATCCACACTATCATCCTGCCATACAGATCTTGCCAAGTGTGACTCCATACTTGCGAAGGTCATGCATAGGATCTCTGAGTTTTATCTTGCAAAAATCCCAAGATGATAGTTGATCAAAGAATTTGATATATACTGCTTGACTTGATTGTTCTGTCTTTTAATTGCTTCTGATTTATGAAAAGGCTACGCACTATGGTTAAAGGTAAGACAGAGCAATCTTTTGCAAGGAGAATTATTTTTGAAAACCATAGTATTTCACTTTTGAGATGTGAAAGCATTATAGCAACTCCTGATCCATTGTTAAGTTTGACTTTGCTAGGGACTAGCAAAGGGTAAGCTTGGGGGAGCTTGTTGACACTTGTTAATGTTAATATTAAGTAATCAATCAAGCACAGGAAAGGGCATAAATGAATATCAATATAGACTTAGGGGTTTGCTACTAATGATTTCCATGAGTTTTGGTGAAGTTATGATTTGCAGGGACTAAACGGGAAAACAACAAGAATTGTCAAGTCATAGGACTCCAAGACGTGTCCCAATCGTACTCCAATCCAACTCCTACAAAATAGAAGCATAGAAGCATACCAAATAAAGAATTAAAGTGCAACATTGCAAAGAGCTCATCGAGATAATCGAAACGGATATATCAATTGCCATATTCAGAGTACAGAATCAAAAGATATCAGTCGCAGAGCGGGGTTTAGTAAACCAGACATAACTTCCTCATCCGGACTCCGTTTGACACAGATTATAGTTTTTCGGAAACAGCACGATGATGCGCACGCACCCACCAAAGATGGGCCTGAAACACCACTGCGGGAGGCCGACCGGCCTCCTCACAGGGCCGATCGGGCTGCCCTGCTGCCAAACGGGCCCCGCTTTTTGTATGTCCCAAAAGGTTCCTCCACTGACCTATAAAAACACATCTTGACCGTAGACCAAGGTCGGTTGGATCGTATGGTGGTGAGGAACCTCCTCAGGACTATATAAGCAGCCCCTAGACCCCCTAGTTGGGGACATACCATATAGATTTGAGAGTTGTCCCATGAAAGGATGACCTCTCATTAATATTAGAGAGTTTGGACTAGACATTACAATGTAGTAGAATAAGATCTAGTAGAGAGTTAGGGAGAGCGGAGCTACAGTTCGGTTCTGGAGAAGTCTTCAGTGTTCTGGTATATCTTCATATCTCAACTTTACAAGACTTATGTTATGATTAATGTTTATGTTCTCTAGTTACTTTTATGCCTTTCATATAATTGTTTAGAATATAGTTGTTATATAATTGCATGGGATCTTTGCTCGTATTGAGTACTCTAGTTATACTAGTTGACTAGAGTAGTGATCGATAGTGTAGACATGGTGTCTAGGCTAGAGGTTACCTGAGGTTGTGCCCAATCCCACGGATAGTTGTGGTAGCCCCAGGGGTGACAGCCCTGTCAGGTCTTTGTAATCCACCACGTTCGGGTTGGTGTTTCATAGAGCTTTTTGGCGGCCTTCTCCCAGCTACCCCTTCCCAGTCTATTCAAGAGTTGGAAAGGTACCATTGCTCCAAAGTGCTTTTTTGTAATGGCTAGATCTCTCCATGTTTCAGTTATCATAGAACCACAATACTAGAGAAGTATATAGGAACCTAAACCTCTCCCGTTGTCCTCTCAACCTAGGCTATGCTACTCTATATCATATATTATCCTGGCTATGTGCTATAATTACAAATCTTTTTATATACCTTTTGACCCCTCACTTTAGTCTAATTGGTCTAGTAAGTTAGTAGATACATGATTGAGATTTATCATGGTCTTTACCCTTTGCTTCCCTGTAGAAAATATAAATAATGATACTCTGGAATACTCCCGGGTAAAAGCTGCAATGGTATATATATTCTGTGTGCTTGCGGAATCCTTAATATTCTTTTTGCACTTAATAAATACCAACACAAGGCAAGGCTCGTTGGCAAAGGGTACAATCAAGTTGAAGGCTTGGACTTTGGAGAGACCTATGCACCGGTTGCAAGGCTTGAATCAATTCTTATCCTCTTGGCCTATGGTACTCATCATGACTTCAAGCTTCATCAAATGGACGTCAAGAGTGCATCTTGAATGGACCTCTCTAAGAAGAAGTATTTATTGATCAACCACCGGGCTTCGAAGATCCAAACTTCCCCAACCATGTGTACAAGCTCCATAAGGCACTCTATGTGCTCAAGCAAGCTCCTAGAGCATAGTATGATGGCCTTACGGATTTTCTTCTCAAGAACGGTTTTGAGATAGGCAAAGCTGATTCTACTCTCTTCATTCAAAGAAATGGAAATGATATCTTTGTATGCCAAATTTGTGTTGATGACATTATCTTTGGGTGTCCTCAAGATAAAATTTGTTAAGAGTTTAGTAGGATCATGACCAAGAGATTCGAGATGTCTATGATGGGTAAATTGAAGTTCTTCCTTGGGTTTCAAATCAAGCAATTGAAGGAAGGAACTTTTCTATGTCAAACCAAGTATGTGAAGGATATGCTTAAGTGGTTTGATATGGCCGATTCCAAGCCCATCAAGACTCCCATGGCACTAAATGGGCATCTTGATCTCAATGAAGAAGGGAAGTCGGTCGACCAAAAGGTATTTCTCTCCATGATTGGCTCCCTCCTTTACCTTTGTGCATCTAGGCTCGATATAATGCTTAGTGTGTGCATGTGTGCAAGATTTCAAGCTAATCCTAAGGAGTGTCATTTAATGGCCGTTAAGAGAATCTTTAGATATTTGGTACACACTTCTAACCTTTGCTTATGGTATCCCAAGGGCTCCACTTTTGATATATTACTTGGCTATTCCGATCGGATTATGCCGGTTGAAAAGTAGATCGAAAGAGTACAACAGGGACTTGTCAATTTCTTGGTAGGTCTTTGGTGTCATGGAGCTCTAAGAAACAAAACTCGGTTGCTTTGTCCACGGCCGAAGCCGAGTATGTAGCGGCTGGTGCGTGTTGTGCACAACTTTTGTGGATGAAGCAAACATTGAGTGATTACAGTTGTATGTTTAGTAAGATTCCATTCTTGTGTGACAATGAGAGTGCTATCAAGCTAGAAAACAATCCAGTGCAACACTCTAGAACAAAGCACATAGATATTCGACATCATTTCTTAAGGGATCATGAGGCTAAGGGAGATATTGCTCTACGTCATGTAAGCACAGAGAGGCAACTTGCCGATATCTTCACTAAGCCCCTATATGAGCAAAGGTTTTGTGTTTTGAGGAGTGAACTAAATATCTTGTATTCTCGTAACTTGGCTTGATTTGTTGCACATACTTGATTCTTGCCTAGATAGGTTGAACACGTTTTATTTTCTCTCTTCGTGTGAGTTTTTCAAAAGATTGGATTTTTGAGATCGTTAAGATCAAATCTTGATTCATGTGGCTCTAGTTTTGAATGTTTGTTTGTTGCTAGCCACTTGTAGTCAAGGGTTCATTACGAGTTCATAGGCCATATCTATCTAAATCTCAATCAAAAATCTCTTTTCATCAGTCAAGGAGATCTTTCAGGGCAACCACGGGTCACCCGCACCCTCTTGGCGGGTCACCCGTTTCTTCTCTAGTGGACGGCGGATCACCTGGCCTCTCATGGCGGGTCACCCGGCTTTCAAGACTTAGCCAAAACCCAACTCTTCAGGCGAGGTCGGGTCACCCTCCCCCTATGGCGGGTCACCTGTTTTGGCCCTGTGTGCCACCGGGTCACCCGCCCCCCTATGGCGGGTCACCAGGCCCTGTGCCCCGTGCTATAAATAACTCGCGGTCGGCACCCTTCTCCTGTTTTTCTATTTCCCTTACTCTCTTCACCCGCCGCCGCCATGCCCCTAGGAGCTCCCTCGCTGATTTTTGCACTCCACCGTCCAAATACCAAGCTTGTGGGTGCATTGGATCGAACTCCTCTTCAAGTTCAAGCATCTCTCTCGATCCCTCCTCAAATCTCGCGGGAAAGCAACGGTAAAGTTGTTCAAAAAAACCCTTTTCCCGATCTATCAATGTGGTTTGTTCTAGGTGATTGGTCAAAAGCTTCATCTAGCACCCTAGAACTCATGCCTAAAATCTCATTTCGATTCATGTACTCCTCAACACGCAATAGGTGATTAGGGTTCATCCTGCCTAGGGCGGGTGACCCGACCTCCCGCGGGGTGTTCCCTTTTACTTGTTTCTCCTACCCAATCTTAATGTTTCTTTGCAAAACTCTCTCAGATGGGTAGAGACAAGGTTCAAGGCAAGGGGAAGGAGATTCAAAGTGATGAAGATGCTTCAAGTGAAGATCATGATCGTTCTTCAGATGATGATTATTCTCAACCCGCCCGCTCCAAGAGGCCCATGCCTCAAGATCCTCCCACTCGTGCTCTTGGGCGTGGTCGTGGGGATAGTGGCAACCCCATGCTACAGAAGAAAGTGTTGACTAGTGGCCCTAAGGGGAGTCATGCTCGAATGAAGAATGCAAGCACAGGCGATGAAGGGGGACGTTTTGATGATGATATTGACATCTCTATCTATACAAGGATGGTTGTCCCTATTCATCCACCAGAACAGACACACAAAGACCCCAAGTTGGTTGACTCCTCCAAGCATGCCAATGACATCTTCCCTCTCTGGTTCTGAGATCCATGGAAGCTCCCTCATAACTTCTTTTGTGATGATCGTTTTTGGCGTGCTCATCAAGCAGATTGGTATGAATCCGTCATCACCAAGAAGACCATTACCACGGATATGAAATGGATTGATTGGCAACACTTGCATGACCTCACCCCCCTCTTGGAGAAATTGCTCACGTCGTATACCTCTGTTGCCATGCGCAAGGTATATCTCATCTTATGAGTTTCTCTTGCAATTGGTGTGATGAGGTCGTAGCTCAATTTTATGCCACCCTTTATGTTGATGATGATGAGAATATCATGCATTTTTCACTTTGAGGCAAGAGGTTTAATATCACTTTATTTGAGTTTGCCTCACTCTTTAAACTTCGTGGTGCAAAATACAACAACACTGTCAACCATCTTGTTTGCTTGCACGATAGTGATGAACTTGAGGTGAGTAAAATGGAGTTTATGTATGACAAGGCTTATGGAGATATTCATTATGGAAATCCTAGTGGTCTCACCCCTTATTACAAGTTGATGTATCTTCTTTTCCGCAACACTTTGTGTCCTAGGGGTGGAAATTCCGACAAAATCTCCAAGTGTGCATGGAACATTTTGTTTCAAATGGCTCCTAACCAACCTCAATTCAATGCTTGTCATTATCTCTGGAGTGAAATAATTGCATGCTCTTATCAAGGCTCTGCATGTCACTATGCACCTTATGTTTTCGCAATGGTCAAGCACACATCCAAGCTTAATCTTCAATGGGACAATGAGCACAAAAAGTATAACACTCCTAAAGGGAAACTTGAGGAGTCTTTTCATCTTGGCAAGCATTGCACATGGATTGATCCTAAAGGTCCCCTTTCGGGTGCCTATCCAGTGGAAGGCTTAGGTGCTCCCGGTGCTTCATCTTCCCAAGCTCCAGCTCCAACTCAATCTTTTGGACAGCTTCCAAAGAAGGTCCTTCTCATTTTTGTGGTGCTCCTAAGAAAACAGAAGGAAAATTGGATTTTCTTGCACATGGTCTCTTTGCTTACTTCAACATTGGTCGTCAAAATGCAAGAGAGTGTGCAAAACATATAAAGTGGCAAGCCCATGAGTTTCGTAAGGATAAAATAGAGAGAAAGGCCATCATGACAAAATTGGATATGCCCCACTCTCCCGTTTGTGAGCTTAAGACTTTTGATCATCCATGTCCGGTTGAAAATCCTAGGGAAGATCTTGCTTCTTGGGTTGAAGAAGAGGATGATGAGGCCACCGAAGATGAAGGGTGACTCCCCTTTTTGGTGTTTGGTGACAAAGGGGGAGTGAATTTGTTGTTATTTGATGGATGGAAGCCCCCACACTTATCTTTTTATCTATCTCTGGACTTATTATTTAGGGAACGTATCAGGTGGAAACCAACCCCTCTGTGCAAACTATGGAAACTTCAATCTGAACCACACGATGTTGATCCAAAGGAGGGCTCATGGGAGGTGGGAGGGGTGATTTGCATAAGTGCATTTGCAAATCATCCCTCCCACCTCTCATGAGTTTTGCACATCACCCCTCCCACCTTCCATAACTCTTCCCTTGGATCAACATCGTGTGGCTCAGATTGAAGTTTCCATAGTTTGCACGGAGGGATTGGTTTCCACCTGATATGTTCCCTATTATTTATGTAATGGCTTATGAACTTGTAATGAACTATGTGTGGTGTGATGAATGGTGTGCCAAGTGAGAACTTTTATTCATGTAGGACTTATTCATGGTACTCAATTATGATAGTGTGATGTAATGAACCTTATTTATCATGTGTGATGCATGTGGTGGTTGATGATATGTTGTTTCTCACTTTATTGTTGTGATATATCTTGTCATATGCATCACGGTTTATTGCTCATCACACTAATGCACCATGTGTTGTATGCAACGATTTAGGGGGAACCTACTCTAAATATGTGTGATTGGCATTTGAGGCCACTCTAGTTGAAGAAGCATATATTTAGGGGGGGTTCTTTTCTAAATAATTGGACACAATCCTTGAATTCTATTCCTCTCTTATGAGCTCAAAGTATGGTTGTCATCAATCACCAAAAAGGGGGAGATTAAAAGTGCATCTAGGCCCCTAATTATTTTTGTGATAATGACAACTGTAATTTGAGTATTTAACGGTTTATCTAAGATGCGTGCAGGAATAAAGGAGATAAAATTTTATATGAGAAAGGAAGGACCTCAATTTCTTTTACATGTGTTGAAGCTCAAATGGCGATTTAATTTTAATTTATCTTTTGAATTTGAGTTTAGGAAACACCGTACTATAAAGAGGGATGTGATTGATAGATCAAAGTTAGTTACAAGTGCTTAAGTTGAGATTTAACATCCTTTGAGAGACACTATGCACTCACGGGCACGTTTTGCACCTTTGTTGTGCAGGGCGGGTAACCCGTCCCCATAGGGTGGGTGACCCGTTTTGCCTCTAGTGAGGGGCGGGTGACCTGCCCCCATAGGGCGGGTGACCCGGGGTTGGCAGGCGGGTGACCCGGCCTGTGCCTGTTTGCTCCCAACGGCTAGCTCGGGAGTGTGGGGTATTTATACACCTTATCCTTCCTTTCTAGGGTTTCGCCTCCTCCTCCATTGAAACACCTTCTAAGCTTACTTCCCTCTCTCCCAACTCCCTTCCAAGCACTCCTAGCAAGGATTCAACCTAGGGTTTGGGTGTGAGAAACATTTGAGGTGTGAGATTAAGCCCCTTTGTGAGAGCTCTTCGTGTGTTCATCTCAAGAAGCACTTGTGGCGGATTTGGTTCATTGATTTGCATTTATTACTCTTGAAGATTGCTTCTAGACAGTTAGGCGTTGCCCGTTGAGTGCCCTCTCTGTGTGGAGCACCCGGGAATGTTTGTATTACCCATCCTTTGTGGAGATTTCTTAGTGGGCACCAATCTTCCTTTGTGGGGACTGGGTGCGGAAAGTGGCTCTTCGTGATAGCCCTCGCTTTGTGGGAACCTCAACCGAGACGTAGCTTCCTTGGTGGAGGTGAACTTCGGATTAAATCTTTGCCACTTCTTTGTTTGTGTTCATCTCCTCCTCTCTAACCCTAGAACCTTATTTTGTCCCGATCTATTTTGTGTGTTGTTGCTTGGCATATTATCTTGTTTAGGTTGTCTACAACTTCCTTGGAGAACTTTTGATTCAAGGGTTTCGGCAAAATCACTTCTCTCTTAATCTATTAATTTAGCCTTCCTGTCGCAGGGTGACCCGCACTGATAGTCGGGGTGACCCGGCTCTTGATTCGCTGCTCAGTTTTTCTGGAAAATTTGAAGTGATCCTATTCACCCCCCTCTAGGCATCACGCTATGTCCTCGTCCTTCCTCACTGTGCTGTCGTCAGTGGTTGCTGGTGGTGGTCGGGGTGCCGACAGACCTAGAAGAGGAGGCGACAAGTAGGGTGCGCGGCGGGGAAGCAGGGAAGGGGAGCTGGTTCCCGTGGTATATGTCGTGTGTGGACCGGCGGCGGACCGGCGGACCACGAGCTTCGATCGGCGGACCCGGGAGCTTAACTGATTAGCTTTCACGGATCATTTTCTTATCTTCGACAGGAGGTTCAGATCCCCACAAGCGATCGATCTATACCGAGAGGAGCAGCTCCCTATTGCCCCCGCATAGCATTTTCCTAGGCACGACGAAGTACATCTCCTTCTTCGTGTGCGGCGCCGACACCGGCGCCATCGGCCAGCGCGTTGCTTTTCACTGACACGGTCACGAAGAAGTACCCGCCCTAGAGATTCGCCGCACCCGAGGTGGGTTCGCGTAGAACGTGCACGTGTACCGCAGGAATGCCACCAGGTTGGTTGTGGCCCGAACACACCGACGCTACCGTACCGTCGCCCAGCGGACCCATGTCCATCATGAACAAGACGTTGTTGCCGCGGAGCAGTGGGAGGTCCCGCACAGGGGCAGCGGTTAGAGAACCCCGAAGCCCCGCCACAGCCGCCGCGGGCACTGGGACGACGAGCGGGAGGGGCGACAAGGAGCGTCAGGGAGCGGCGGCGGAGGCTGGAGGAGTCAATTGCCATTGTCTAGGTCCTCGCCATGGGGATAGAGCGTATCGGACGGGAGGGGCAGTTTTTAACGACAAACAGGAAACGGTGTGAGGGCAAGGACGGAATCAGACCGATCTGGATAGTTCAGGGACCAAATTGGTCATTTTTTAGTTCAGGGACAAAATTGAGCTTTCACCGATAGTTCGAGGACCTATTTGGCTATTCCGCCTATAGCTTTTAGGTGTCATACTACGTCAGAGAGCATGTTGGGCAATAGATGTCGTGCAGGCGCTTGCATGTAGTTTTTGGACTCCTTTGTGTTGGGGATGTGCCGTTAGACTGTCTCCAGCAATATTTCCTATATGCATCCCATATGAGCAAAAGAAAAGAGGGAATCAGTTCTACAAAAGGTCGAGCGTTCCGGTGGCAAGCGGTTCCCTTCACGCATCCTGCACTGGCAATTGGCTCCCACGTGCCGGCGGATTTAGCCGAACGGGGGTGGCGCACGCACGTGGGTTGAGGGGGCACGAAAGCTATGAGATGGAGCAGGATGGAGGTGCCGCCGTAGCACGCAGACCTCGCCGCCGCAACCCGCAGGACCTCGCCACCGCGGGCCCTGTGTCGACGAGCACCGCCGTAGCCTGCAGAACCTCGTCGCCGCAGCCCGCAGGACCTCGCCGTCACGAGCCCTATGTCGATCTGCGTCACCGCCGGATTTCTGCCGAGCCAGGTCACCGTCGGATCTCAGAGGAGACAGAGAGGCCGCGGGCGGAGCTCCAGGAGGGGTGCGCTCGTCGGGGGGGTCGCGAGTGGGGAGGAAGGCAACCCCTTCGCGTCACAGTTGTCGCCCGCTCCCCAGCCGAGGCACGGTGGAGATGCGAGAGCGAGTGGACCCCGGGAGTGGGCGAGCGTCGCGACCTCCGCCGCGAAGTAGATCCCCATCGTGCACGGCTTGTTGGGGCAGGACACTGCCGAATCTCGGCGGCTCGAGGGGCGTGAGCTCCGAGTCGGGGAGTCGTCGGTCCAAATCGACGCAGGGGCGGGGCAGGCTGCGGCTGCCTTCCAACGATGCGAGGAGGGAAGTGAGAGACTGTGGCAGTTGGGATGAGCTAAGGAGAGAGAAACCTCGAGGATGCGGTAGGAGGGGCTGCGAACTGCATTTTGCAGACGCGGATGGGGGTCATTGGACGCTCTACAGTGCGCGTTTGTTCCTCTTTTTGCAGATGAAGGGGAGGATAGGGGGACTACTGGAGACAGTCTTAGGAGGCCTAAGGCTAGGGATCCCTTATGTATAAGAGAGGTTCGAAATGGGATTTGAGGGTTCGGTTGTAAAAGTAAGGGACCTATTTGTAATTTAAAACTCCACCAATGGAAATAAGATAAACACTCACCTCCTCCCTATACATAAAGGAAAAAAAGCTTGGAGGAGGGAGGAGAGGTTCTTTTGCTTCACACAATGTCTCTTCTTCATGTTGGGATCAGAGATCCCAACACTTTGCTCCTGCTGCTTTGCACGACACGCCACCCATTAACTCGCGAGGACCTACTGCGGTCCTGCCTTAGCCGCATGGGAACTTCGGGAGTTGTTGCAATAGCCAATCGGGACCAGGTCTTTTAGGGCGTCTCCAATCGTATGAGCTAGCACTAGCTCTAAGCTGATGAATTTAAACGAGAAAAGAGTGCAACAACTAGCTTTGAATATTGTGCAATGAGAGAACAGTGTATTGGGAATTGAGCGAGCTTATCTCTTCTCTCCTAGTTAGTCTCTTGTCTTTTGCAATGTTTCATGATTAAAAAATTAGTTTCACTAGCTCTAAGCTAGATTGTTGGAGACGCCCTTAGCCCGTCTCAATGAGAAGTGTCATAGGAGGGTCATGCATATTAAATATCATGAGATTCATGACACATCGGTAAATTTAAGAAGAGAAAGGAGGCCTAGTGTCCATAGTACATGGTACACTCAGTTTAATAAGGGTAACTAAAAACCCCTAATTAATCATGTTTTGGTGTGTACAATCATGTCTTAAATAACGTCTAAAAGCTATATAGAGGGAATATTTTTTAGGGAAGATCACCTACTGCACATGCAGCTTAGGAACTTGTCATGTTGGTAACATCATTATTTGTTGTGATATAAAAGGATAATCAATCAGGCCTGACACAGGCCCAATGGAGAATAAAACTAAGCGAGCCGCGTCCTCCTATATGGATCAGGCCCAATAATAATATTTGGACTTGTCATTGAGCAAGTAAGTGTTTCGGCAGGGCCCAAATTGTGAGACGTTGATGTTGCAAGTACTCCTTTTCTGTTTTCTTTTTTTTTTTAACGAAGATGCCATAGTACTCTACGACTACTACAGTGACGCTGATGAGGGTATAGGCTTGAAAAGAATCTGTAATCACAGGAGTAAGTCTGAGCCGTGTTCAGAGGAGTCAGGAGGAGCATGCTTCGAACCATTCCATATCCGGGGTTGGTCTTCGTCAGAGATGATGAGTATAATTGAGTACTGATATGACCGGAATCCTGATTGCACAAAAAATCCCATCCACATCTTTTTACAGTCGTGAAACCACTGGCTGACGTAAAAATGCCTGGTCGGAACTCTGTAGTTTTCTTCTTTTTCTCTACTACTACTTCTATACTACCACGTCTCGTAAAAAGCTGTCTTCGTTAAACGTAAGATCATCATTTCGTTCAAAAAAAAAAAACGTACGATCATCGCCACGCTTTTCAACGGTCGAGACAAACAGAAACAGGAGGCTCCTCCGATCCTCCTTGTGGGTTCATTCATGCTCGCAAGCCGTAATGATCCTGCATGTTGCGTGCCCAAGGATTGCGCACAAATATAAAACAGTTCATGGCCATCACGTACGTACGTACGCTGCGGGCACTCGAGACCTATCATGTACCCGGTCAAAGCGGCACACGCATGAATCAATGCGCGCGGTACGCACGCAGACGGGGGCAGCCGCAATCATACGCTGGCCTGGGAGCGTTGGCAGTGGCCGCTGCGGCCTCGGCAGGGGGGGCTTCGCCCTCATGATTAAGCGACCGGGGGCACGCAGATGCAGCAACGGGTCTCTCGCGATCGCGCCTCGTCTCGCCCGGCGCCGGCCGCCGCAGAGATGAGGAGGGATCAACGCCAAGTGATGGGCGGCCAGCGGCGCCTTCGTCCGGCCGTCCGTCCTCTCCCCTTGGAAATGATGGTCTGCCTACGTGGCTCCCACTGATTTCGCTTTTGGAAATGTTGTTTTTAAAAAAAACATTGCAGGGGAGGAGGAGGTTGATCGATCATCGATGAGGACCGCTCTCCTTGTCCCTTGATGGATTTCATCACTGCAGCTAAGCTTCGTGAGCTCACGGCATGCAAAAGCCAAAAGAGCTGTGCGGTGCCCAGTCATCACCTGTCCCTTTTCAGTTTTTTCTTGATGCATGATGCAATTGTTGGCTGATTGTTGGTACGGTGTGGACTAGGACCATGCATGTAGCATGACTGAGGGTTTTGCTTGGTTGAGTAAAGGGCACTAGGGCAGGAAGGTGAACAAATCTACCAATAATTATATGCATCGCCGCCCTGCGTCAGGAGGAGAAGATGAACTTTTTGGCTTCTTTCCGGAGAGCCGTGATGGTGTAAAGGCAGCCATCACAGATCTCTATGGTCTTAGAAGAACTTTTGTGTTTCTGATCTCCTGAGAAAAGATTGTGTGCACTGCCAATAATGCAACATCTCGCCGCAACTATTGAGAAGGCAGGGCACAATTGGAACAAAATTAAACATGGTTCTTGCTTGTTGACTGCCGTTTAACTCGCCGCAATGTGTCGGTGCGGAGCCTCGAAACGACGGTGGGGGTGGTGGGGGGGGGGGGGGGGGGGGCGGCTGAAGGTTGGTGAGGCAGATTCAATGCTGGGTTCCGCAGGCATGCACGATGCATCGCTGCGCGCCCTCCGCGTCGTGTCCTTGGCTCCTTGCGTGGTGTGCGTGGCTGGATTAGATTCAGATTTCGGCAGCAGGATCCGATGGATGGTGCCTACTGTCGCCTACCACCGCAGGCGCAGGCAGACAGGCAAGCAGCGAGGGAGCTCATGGAATTTATGATGATCCATCGATTTGGAGGTGGGGGCGCGCATCATCAGTGGCGGTGCATCGGGGGACAAAAAGGCGAGAATTTGGAGGAGCAGCCCGCTGCCGCGGCGGGTGCGCCCACGTCCGGCGGCCCACAGTGCTGGCAGGGGCGCGCCTCTAGCTTCTTCCCGCCGCGCAGCACTACACTAGGAAGCAGCAGCAGCGGGCGGCACTGCAGCTCGGTCACGTACGGTCTCGCTCGTCATCAGAAGGCGGCGAGTAGTGCGCACCCACTGTTGCATCAGGGTATCCTAAGGCGCGGCGATCGGACGACTGTTGCCCGATCGCGATGTTTGTAGCTTGTCTAAGGAATCGGATGCCCGTTAACCTAAGAGGGGGAGGGGTGAATTAGACAACTTAAAAACCTTAACCTATAGCTCACTATTTACACAAAAGTAAACTAGAACATACTATCTAGATGTGCAACTAGGGTTGTTCTAGTGTGAAACTCCCATCTCAAAAGAAGGTTTGCAACCTATAGCCAATCCTAGCATGATACTACTCTAGAAAAGTAGAGACAAATAAAGATTGCAATAGAGTAAATGCGGAGACGTAAAGGGGATGAGAGGAAGCAAACTCTTGACACGCGATTTATCCCGTGGTATCGGTAGGCACTAAGCCACCCCTAGTCCACGTTGTCGAAGCACTCACACAAGAGTATTGCTTCCCGGTCACCAAGTCTCTCCCAAAAGCACCACTTGACTTGCCACAAAGGCTAGCCACTTAGGCACTTGCCAAGCTCCCCTTGGTCACCTTGATGCCGCCTCCACTAAGGAGCTTCTCCACCAAGGAAGGGGGTCTCCACGTCCCCCGCACAAAGTGTCCTTGCCACTCCACACCAATCCGGAGGGTCGATGACGATTGTCGGTGAGCCACTTAGGCCCCAAGGAATCTGGCGAACCTTGTACACCTTGATTCACTCAAGAATCACCTCACAAGGTTGGCACAACCTTGCACTCACTCAGCTCTAAGCTAAGCCTAGCACTAAGCGCATACACAAAGCATATGCAAGTCTAAGGATGAGCAATTAAGCACTTGGATGGATTGGGTATGATCTTCAATGTGTCTTGAACTCCTCTGCACTTCCGCACAATCCTGCTCCCTCAAATGGTTGAGTGGAGGGGGTATAAATAGCCCAAGGCATCAAACTAGCCGTTGGCTAACGTCCACTGAAAAAGGTACCGTCGGATGATCCGACGCTATATTTTTCAGGGTGTCGGTTCATCCGGTGCCCCTCCCACGTCACTTAGCCGTTGAGGTTCTCTGACACAATTGCTCCGACGCTATGCACCGACGGTGCGTCGGATCATCCGGTGCTGAAGACTCCGCGCTCAAGTCGCCTCTGTTAGCTTTCACTTGACCGTCGGATAGACCGATGCTTCATCTTGGCCAGGCGTCGGATCATCCGGTGCTGAAGGCTCTGTCTTGGCGCGTCTCTGTATGAATTCAAACTGAGCGTCGGATAGACCGACGGGTTCCCCACTCAGACCGTCGGATCATCCGGTGCTACTGTCTTCCTTGCTCTTCCTCTGCAACTCGTTCGACGCTACTAAATAACGGACCGTCGGTTCATCCGACGGTACCTAGGGTTTGACCCTGTGCACCAACTCGTTCGGCGATTGCACCGACGCTTGTATTTGAGGGACCGTCGGTTCATCTGACGGTGTCTTCTCTTTTGCTTTTCTTGCTCGGTTTTGACCCTTTGTTTTGTCATTTTTGCATGTGGTTTTCTTGCATCCTTGGGACCTAGAAGTGTCTACAAAGACATGCTCAAACAATATGGTTAGTCCCAATGATCATGTTGTCATGAATCACCAAAATCAAACTCCGAACCAATGGCATATGAGGCCATGTTCGCTACAATCTCCCCCTTTTTGTGATTTATGACAACACAACCAAAGCAAGCATAAATTTGCTAGAATTGACAGAATTAGAACCACTTACACTTGCATGGATGCTTACCATCATCCAAACTCCCCCTAGATTAAACTTCCCCCTTTCACATTCTCCCCCTTTGGTCTCATATCCTTAAAAACCCTTGTAGGCATCCTTGAAACCACTTGTAGGCTTAAACCACAAGCTTGCTTTGGTCTCACATTCTCCCCCTTTGGAATAAAATCTCCAAAAAGTCCAAAGCAAAATGGTCCAAGGAAACTAGCAAGATCTAGCAACCATAGCTCAAAGGAGAAATGTTAAATGCAAGGGAGAAAGCCGCATGAACCATGATCCATATGTATGATATCAATGAAGATACCACATGTGAGAATAACTAAGATGGATCACAAGTTCATGAGACTAGCATGATACAACCTAAGCTCCCCCTAAGTGTGTGCACAAAAGGATACCACTCGTAAGACAAGGGTAGTGAGAAACAAGTGCAAAACTACAACTTGAAAGACAAGGAAGCTTAGAGCATATCATGCAAGGAGGTAGCTTAAAGGACAAGAGATAAAACAAATGGGTTCTTGTTGCATTACCACTTGTAGATATCGCTTGTAGTCTTTTGGTCATTGCATACCTCCGGGGGTCTATCCTCTCTACCTTGTTGGCACCACATCGAGATGAGCCACTTGGAAATGATATCACTAGGTGACACCACTTGAAAGAAGCTTGTATAGAAGACACTTGGGGTACCACAAGGATTAGGAATGTATGAGTACATTGCCTTTGAACTTATATAGAAACATAAGCTCGCAAGGACATGACTCAATAGCATGAAGCTCATATTGTTATATTCACTCTTTTAGAGATGTTAGATCACATTGAGAGTGAAATAGCTTTCTCTTAGAATGAAACACCGCACCGGAACGCGTCGCTAAGGGACTAGATAAGATAAGCTTGAAACAATGTTAGTCCCATAACCAAACCGTAGGATGAGCTCCCCCTAAATGTGTGCATTTAGTGTTTCAATCACCAACCAAATGTATGCACATGGTTTATTAAAACAAAAGGGAAGCTAACCCTATAGCTTGCTCATGATGCAAAGAGATGTATATGAAAACATGCACCATGAAAGAACAAGTGTAGCTTTCCTACACACTTATCAAACCATGTAGATTGCTCATGGGTTAGCACATGACACAAGCAACCCACCATATTTAAATATTGCAACAAATGCAACCTAAACAAGGCAATGGAGCTACAATGATACGAGAGATACGTACTAGTTCTCATTACCTCAACCGAGGAACTTGGGCAACACATGTCCAATTTGCAAGCTTGGCTTATAGGCTTGAATCTTCTCATCTTGATTGTACCAAGCCTTTCAAGTCCCCGGGTCTCAAGGCCTTCAAGTGGCCTTTGGAACCCAAACCATTTGAGGCCCCTTCATATTGATGATGACTTCCTTGGGCACCCAAATGGGTTGGTTCCAACTCCGCTCTTCCTTCATCTTCCCAACCTTGTGTGCAACCACCTTTCCATTAGCCTTCTTCTTGATGACGTAGGTGTTGCTCTTGGTCTTGTTCTTGCGGTTGGGCTTGGTGTAGATGAGGGAGCTCTTGATGGTGGGCTTTAACTTCTTCTTTGCGCCCTTGTCCATATTCTTGACAAATTGAGGGCATTTGTAGAACTTGTGCCCTTCTCCATGACACTTGTAGCAAGTCACGGTTGCACCCTTCTCAAGCTTCTTCGCCATGGGATCACGGTTATCTTGAGAAGGTTGGACTTGGCTCTTCATGTCTTGAGAGATGTCCACTTGTTCTTCATCATTCTTGCCCTTGCCCATCAAGTTTGCCAACCTCTCTCGGAGCCATTTCACTTCTTGCTTGGGCTCTTCATTTTCCTTGCCTATGAGATAATCACATGTTTCTACAACAACATTCTCATGGCAAGATGGTGAGCAAGATTCATCAATTAAATCAATGCAAGAAGTTGAAGCATCTACCTTGGAGATAGGAATTTCACAAGGGATAGATGTTTCATCAAGCTCAAAGGAATTACTTGTTTTAGTCTCATTGTTCTCAAGCTTAGCTTTTAGCTCATCACACTCCTTGCTAAGCAATTTGAATTTGCACAACAAATGTTCATAATTTGTAGCAAGGGTTGTCGGTGTTTAAACCTCTCGACCTCCATGGGAGGTACCCACAGCAAGGTAGAAGGTGGGGATCGCCATGATCTAGAACCCGAAGGTACGCGCGAGGACACAAGACACGAGATTTACACGAGGACACAACCCTACGTCCTGTTTAGAGTAGTATTGCGCCCTGCGCTTGGTGTTGTCCCCGGAGGGATTGAGGATGTTTGGCTAGGTACCCGGCCCTCCTTTATATAGTCCAGGAGGCGGGTTCCTAGTCGGTTACAAGGCAGGAGTCCTAGTAGGATTACACAGAGCGAGTCCTAGTAGGAGTACAGGGGAATTCTAGTAGGAGTCCGTCTTCTACTATTCTTCCTTGCTTGCATGAGTACCCGGGGTGTATGCCCGACAAGGGTGGCACTAAGATCGTTGAGAGCATTTGAGTTCTTTAATTTCATTTGCTTGTTTATCAAGCATTCCTTTTTTCTCATGGACTAGCTCAACAAGATCATCAAGAGAGGTGGTGTCGGATTCGTCATCACTTACATTTCTTTCCATACCTTTGGCCATAAGGCACATGTGTAGTGATGATGGAGGACCATGCATGAAGCGGGTGGTGAAGTTCTTTCTTGATTCATCACTTGAGTTTGAAGAACTTGATTCTCCACCACTTGTCCACTCACGGACGGCGATAGTTGCTCTTTGCCTTGGTCCCCTTTCCTTTACCACCTTCTTCTTGGGCTTGTGCTCGATCTTGGTGAACTTGATGTGTTGATGATGACGCCCTTCTCTCAAGTGGACGTTGTAGCCGTACATGTTGACTTTCTTCACATACTTGAAGATCTTCTTCACGTACTCGGCCACCATGGATTCAACCTCTTCATCACTTGAGGAATCTCCATCGTCACTATCATCACCATCATCCTCACTTGAGCTTCCATGAGTAGCCATTCTACTCAACACCTTCTCTTGTTGGCTTGAGAGAGCATGGCTTGTAGTTGGAGAAGATGGTTCTTGGGGCTTTTCTGGGGGCGCCTTCTTGGACTTGGGCATTAGTTGAAGCTCATGTGCCATGATCTTGCTCAAGATATGCGATGGCTTCAAATCTTCAAGCTTCTTCTCGTAGATGATTGCCTTCACCAAGTCATAATTGGGCTTCCGGAGACTTTGAAGGATCTCGCGGTTGATGTTCAAGTCCGTGATGTGCTTCACACCTAAAGCATTAATATCATTGACAAGCACATTTAGGCGTGAGTACATAGATTCGACATTTTCATTAGCAAGTTGCTTAAAGCTATTGAATTCCTCAAGGAGACAACCGTAGCGTTCATTAGCAACTTCTTTTGAACCCTCATTTTGCTCCTTGATGGTTTTCCATAGCTCATGAGCATTTTCACAAGTAAAAACTCTATTGAAAACGCCTACATCTAGTGAGGACAAAATGATACTCTTAGCAATTACATCAAATTGCTTTTCCTTTCTAGTACCATTTTTCATACCCTCATCGGTGACTCTCCAAACATCAAGGTCCTTTGCTTGGAGATAGGCCTCCATGAGAACCTTCCACCGAGGATAACCCGTGCCATCGAAATGTGGAGCCAAACCTATGGTATCCACCCCTTTCATTCATCTAGAGAGCAACTCACTAGGCGGTGAAGCCTAACCGTTCCAATGAGCCGGTTTTCACAATTTACCAATCTAATTGGTGTATCCTTGTGAAGGAAGTGAGTCCCGGCTCTGATACCACTTGTAAGGAATCGGATGCCCGTTAGCCTAAGAGGAGGAGGGGGTGAATTAGGCAACTTAAAAACCTTAACCTATGGCTCACTAAATTTTACACAAAAGTAAACTAGAACATACTATCTAGATGTGCAACTAGGGTTGTTCTACTGTGAAACTCCCATCCCAAAAGAAGGTTTGCAACCTATAGCCAATCCTAGCATGATACTACTCTAGAAAAGTAGAGGCAAACAAAGATTGCAATAGAGTAAATGCGGAGACGTAAAGGGGATGAGAGGAAGCAAACTCTTGACACGCGATTTATCCCATGGTATCGGTAGGCACTAAGACACCCCTAGTCCACGTTGTTGAAGCACTCACACAAGAGTATTGCTTCCCGGTCACCAAGTCTCTCCCAAGAGCACCACTTGACTTGCCACAAAGGCTAGCCACTTAGGCACTTGCCAAGCTCCCCTTGGTCACCTTGATGCCGCCTCCACTAAGGAGCTTCTCCACCAAGGAAGGGGGTCTCCACGTCCCCCGCACAAAGTGTCCTTGCCACTCCACACCAATCCGGAGGGTCGATGACGATTGTCGGTGAGCCACTTAGGCCCCAAGGAATCTGGCGAACCTTGTACACCTTGATTCACTCAAGAATCACCTCACAAGGTTGGCACAACCTTGCACTCACTCAGCTCTAAGCTAAGCCTAGCACTAAGCGCATACACAAAGCATATGCAAGTCTAAGGATGAGCAATTAAGCACTTGGATGGATTGGGTATGATCTTCAATGTGTCTTGAACTCCTCTGCACTTCCACACAATCCAGCTCCCTCAAATGGGTGAGTGGAGGGGGTATAAATAGCCCAAGGCATCAAACTAGCCGTTGGCTAACGTCCACTGAAAAAGGTACCGCCGGATGATCCGACGCTATATTTTCCAAGGCGTCGGTTCATCTGGTGCCCCTCCCACGTCACTTAGCCGTTGAGGTTCTCTGACACAACTGCTTCGACGCTATGCACCGACGGTGCGTCGGATCATCCGGTGCTGAAGACTCCGCGCTCAAGTCGCCTCTGTTAGCTTTCACTTGACCGTCGAATAGACCGACGCTTCATCTTGGCCAGGCGTCGGATCATCCGGTGCTGAAGGCTCTGTCTTGGCGCGTCTCTATATGAATTCAAACTGAGGGTCGGATAGACCGACGGGTTCCCCACTCAGACCGTCGGATCATCCGGTGCTAGTGTCTTCCTTGCTCTTCCTCTGCAATTCGTCCGACGCTACTAAATAACGGACCGTCGGTTCATCCGACGGTACCTAGGGTTTGACCCTGTGCACCAACTCGTCCGACGATTGCACCGACGCTTGTATTTGAGGGACCGTCGTTTCATCCGACGGTGTCTTCTCTTTTGCTTTTCTTGCTTTGTTTTGACCCTTTGTTTTGGCATTTTTGCATGTGGTTTTCTTGCATCCTTGGGACCTAGAAGTGTCTACAAAGACATGCTCAAACAATATGGTTAGTCCCAATGATCATGTTGTCATGAATCACCAAAATCAAACTCCGAACCAATGGCATATGAGGCCATGTTCGCTATAGCTTGGTGCAAGGAGAACGTGCAACGTCCAACAGAGCCCTAATCCCCCTATTGACTGCAGCTATCAACTAGTTTAGTCAAGACAGTCAACCCTAACTTTTCAGCGGAATTACCATGTTCACCTGGCTGGCGACTAGTGACCGGTGCCCTAATTTGTTCTGACAGAGAAATACTGTTAGGTGGTGGCTGATAAATCAAACGAATAGACTACATATTTTTCATGAGAATTTCATGTGTTAAGCTTCATGGTGAACGGTGAAGGTAACACATCTTAGAAATATGATAATATAAGAATATGTAGTGAGGTTGTGTATGGATTAACACATCTTGTGTTTTTTTGTTGAGTTGAATGAGAGATAAAAGTTGGATCGGAAGTCTGCCCCCTTTTCGATCAGACGAGTGTTTTGCTCGATCGCCATGGTTTCTAGCTTGCTGCAAGAGAACATGCAGCGTCCAACAAACCTTGTTTAGATGTGACAAATTTGTGTTGCAAATTCATCACATCAAATTATTCACCCATTACATCGAGGTACAACGAGGAGGCTGGTTTGGCCAGGCCAGGTTGGTGGCGGGGGTGTGGGTTCACAACGGTTAGCGGCGGTGACAATCACGTGGGTAGCGGATCCATCACCGTCACAGCTAGGAGGGTTAGTGGAGGAGGCAGCAGAGCTGGAGAGGAGAAGGGCAGGCGGTGTTGGGACAGGGTAGGGGTGACATCCCCAATAAAGTCGAGTTAGCGTGGCAGCGGCCAGTGATGGGGGATCTGATGGTGGAGCTATCGGAGATGGAGCAAGTGGGTGGAATAGGCTGTAGCTCACCAGAGACGAAGCAGACAACAACAACAGTGATGTTTCTTCAAATTCGGTAGGAGGAGGAAGGGAACATGATGTGTGGCTGTGTGGGAGACAGACGGTCCTTGTCAGCGTTAAGGGTGACACCGATGAGGAGGAGGATGGTTCCATCAACAGATCAGGTGGAGGCACATTGGAGGCGAAGCAGGCACATGTAGGAGGAGCAGAAGCATGCGGGGGAGAAGAGAGGGGAACCATTTTATTTTAGTTAAATGGATAAGGGGAGCGGCTTATCCTAGATGGCTCCTTGTAGATTTTCCACGACAAGAAACCTGCACGACTACATGTCACCGTCGGAGGCAGGAGGGGTAGTGGATGAGGCAGCTGAGCTGGAGAGGAGAAGGGCAGACGATGTTGGGGCAAGGTAGTAGGAGGGTGACATCCCTGATAAAGTCGAGTTAGCGTGGCATCGACCAGTGATGGCGGATCTAATGGCAGAGCTGTCGGAGATGGAGCAAGTGGGTGGAACGCTCTGTAGCTCGCCAAAGACGAAGCAGACAATGACGACGGTGATGTTTCTTCAAACTCGATAGGAGGAGGAAGGGAAGGGGATGTGTGGCAGTGTGGGAGGCGGACGATCCTTGTCGGCATTGATGGTGACACCGACGAGGAGGAGGATGGTTACATCAACGGATCAGGCGGAGGCACGTTGTAGGGGAAGGAGCCACATGTAGGAGGAGTAGGAATATGCTTGGGAGAAAGAGCGGAACATTTTTATTTTAGTTAAATGGATAACAGGAGGGGGACATCCTATATGGCTCTTTGTAGATTTTCCACGACAAGAAACCTGCACGACTACATTGGTGGAGAGGCTAAAATGATACATTGTCTTTTTGAATAATTGCACATAAAATAATTTTAGAGGATAAAATGATGTATCTTTAAGGTTTTTACACGAATTACACAGTACATCGGAGACACTCACAACGCACGCACATTCATTCCCATGAGGGCACAAACGTCGTAAATCATACATTGTCTTTTTGAATAATTGCACAAAAAATAATTTTAGAGGATAAAATTATGTATCTTTAAGGGTTTTTTTTGCAAAATACACAGTAAATCAGAGATACTCACAACACACGCACATTCATCCCCGTGAGGGCACAAATGTCATTAAATCCTGAGAAATTCGCTCCTACAAGGAGTCAAACCCAAGACCCGAGATGCTACCGAGGCTCTTATAACCACCATATACTTTTAACAAATTTATTTGAAGATACAAATGATGTGCACACTTTCTACCAATCCGAACAAACTTGTGGCACGAATACCAACGACGACTATGCTGTTGGAACAGAGAGAGTGCTTCAGCACAAACAACATGTTCGTTTGGCCGGTGGCTGGTGGCCATTGCTGATTTGTCCGGAGAGAAAAATACTGTTGGGTGGTTGCTGGTGGCTGATTTGTTCAGAGAGAAAAGTACTGTTTGGTGGTTGCTGGTGGCTGGTTTGTTCCGAGAGAAAAGTACTGCTGGCTGGTGGTTGATAAGCCAAACAAACAGAAGTTGTTAAATTGGATAAAGTTGCAATTATACGTGGCACTAGTATTAAGAATAATCCTTCCTCTAGTCCACGAATGTACACGGAGATCACGTTGGATAGAAACTACAAACCCTAAAAAGGGACTCTTGCACAGTTGCACCCGCTCCACCGGCTGATCAGGCCACCCACCAATGGCCATGCTTGGTTGAAGGTGTTAGTGTTAGTTTGGAGCAAACTAACACTAAACTAACACCAAAGATCCAAACATATGTGTAGTTTGGTGTTAGTTCCAAATAACACCCCCAAAAACTAACATCCCCAAGAGGTGGTAATTTGTGTTAGTTTTGGTAGGCCCCACCCCTTTTACTCATTTTTCTCTCTCCCTCTAGATCCTCCAATAATTGCAAAAGTAGCATTACACGCAAAAGTAACACATGCATCCAAGCATCTAAGGTGCTAGGTGTTAGTTGGGGTGCTAAAGACTAACACTAGCACTAACACCGACATCAAAGAACCAAGCAAGCCCAATATGACTACCCCTACACCAGCATGTAGTCTCACTAACACAATGACAACACATATAGCCAAATATAATACTCTCCTAGTGTACTATGGTATTTTATTTTATTTTATTTTATTAATACTGAACTCCAGCAGCCAAAAGAACCATGATTTTTGGCTAGAGAATCAAGGTGGAGAAGAAAGGCGCTCAAAATCTGCGGCTACGTTGTAGTTTAATCTGCAGGCATGGAGCCATCAGCCGTGGGGGAGATCGAGAGAGAGAGATCTGAGCTGAGTTTTTACAACTCCCTAGGCCTGCTTGAGGCCGTCGTCTCAAATCAAATCCCTCAGATCTCCCACTGCAACTCACACACGGAGACCAAGAAAAGCACAATCCCATCCATCTGATCTGCATGCCCATCCTCCCCCGCCTCCCTCCCCCCTCCCAGGAATCCCTTCCCAAGCCACAACCCTAGCTCCACTCTAGTCTCTATAAATAGCACGCCCTGTAAAAGGTGCTCATCCTTCTTACAGTGAGCGCGAGAGCAGCATCTGTGGATCGATCGATGCACAGCTCGGAGAGCAAGAGTGGAGACAGTCATGTGTGCTTATCAAAGGGACGCTTACTGAGAGTTCCTTGGCATTCTGTCCACCTCCTCTCGATCTTGCAGAAAGTCTCTCCAATCTGCTGTTTTTTTGGAGGTGGGCATACTGCCAATGGAGCTGTGTAGGCCTCCCTTTGTAAAGCCCGCATGACGCAAATCAGAGTTTCCTCCTTAGATTTGATCATCACTTGTGTCAGAAACGCCTTCATTAATCTTGCTTTGCTGCCTTTTTCTTGCGTGTCCATTTGCTGGGACTTTTGTGTGTCCTCTTGTTTTCTTGGTTTGAGTTAAGGTTCATCATGATCCATGATATGCTTTTGGGGAAAGTTTTGGTGCGACCTAGCTACATATGGTGGTAGTCTGATATATATGCGTGCTCCGTTGACAACCTAATTTAGTCTGCTTCCTTGAGCCCCGCCGACCATATTGTTGGGTAAGTGACGAAGATGGCGTTACCCCTTCCTCATGCCATTCTTTCGGATCCGTTGTTTTTGCCGCTGATCATTCTGGACAAGTTATTACGAAGTCTAACCACGTAGTTCTTGCTTTCTTGCTTCGCATGCAGGCCTGTTCTTTAATCTTTGACGAGGGTCATCTCTTAAACATCTGAATATGAGGTTAGGTCCGCAAAGAGAAGCTCATCATGTAAGTGTACACAGCTAGTTGCCATGATTGTTTGCTAGCTAGTATTTGATCTCTTGGTCAAGGTCATACCACAATACTCGAATACTGCTAGAAAATGTTTCATATAAATTCCCTCTGACCAGTGACCATTCTAGCTTAGCTAGGGTTTTGTGCCAGTGACTGGTGATGGTCATCATGAGATGGGCCATTCTTTTCCTTGATTACCATTTCTTCTACTACCCGTATGCATCTGCTCCTTGTTTTTCTTTTTGTTTGTTCCAATAAACTTTGGTATGAATGCATGAGCCCAAGTTGGAGGTATACAGAGACTTTCATGCGCATCATGATTTCACCCGCAGACCTCCCGGCCTGACCTGAGATCCAGCGACCTGTATAGTCTGTGACCCCGTGGGATATCTTTCAATAACTGGTGGTACAAAGCCTGCTTCTCCTTCCATTTCGTCTTGTAGTTTCAGTCTTATCATTACAAAGCATGGAAAATAGAGTGGCCCGTGTTTGACTGCTTGTTATACTTAACCGGAAGCTGTCTCTTGTGTTACTTTGTTTGCACCAAGGATGACCAAAAGAATACGATGTTTGTTTACGAAAGAAAGATAGCAGTACTGACCATAAGTTAAGGTCTTATCATCATCTTTGTATGGAGAATGGCAGTGCTCATATACTTAAAAAATAGCATTAAACATTGATCTGATACAGATCTATGATATTTAGGTAAAAAACGTTCCCATTGTGGTCATTTGGGTACATCCTAACTATATATTCTACAATAAAAAACCTATCCTACAATCAATACCTACTAGTATTTAGAAAAAGGTCGAGACTACCTTTCCAAAAATAGCAGAAAAGCTCTATTTTTCTCTCTGGCTAGGCACTACATTTTTCATTGGTTGTGTCATTGTGTGGTACATTCTGGCTCGTCTGTTTTTGGGGATAATGTTTATAAGTACGCTAACATTCATGTTTTTAATTTATTGGTCTTCTCCAGGATGCAAAACTGTATGATAAATTTATTTGTATTGCATTCATGCTTGCTTGTTTTGTTAATTAATTGTATTAGCTGCATATGAGGAAAGCAATATGTGTGTTTAGAGGTTTGATTCTTCTACTAGGTGTTCCTTGTGTGCCTCTTAAACTAACCTGACATCACCTGATCCCTCTATACTCCTTCCGTCCGAAAGACTAATGGACTCCTTCCGTCCCAAAACGAATAATTTATTGGGAATTTTAGACATATTATGGATGAATGAAAAAGACACATGTATCCTTAGTTAGTTTGGTTTGCACATATAAAATGGATAAAATATGTTTCTATTTAATCATGCAAGCATAATATTTTTATGGGATAGAGGGAGTATGTACAACTACAAGTAGTTAATATATTTTTATTCCTAAAATGCTCTGTGTTTAGTTAAACTAGTGAAAACTCTAGATGATTTTTATTTTTGAATTCTAGGGGGTGTGGTAATTTTCTATTGTCTACATCAGATTTGTGTCCTAAATCCTTATTAATGCATGTTCATATGATGTTGAATAATCAATATTCTATGTCTTTTTTGGGAAATTGCCTTAATGTTTTGGTGCATCCCCAATACTAATATAATGCAGTTTCTAGTATATGACGATAAAGGGCGCATAGCCGAATGGTATTTGTAATGTTCGTGTATCAACAAAGTGTGTTTTTCTAATGTACTGGATATGGATGGAGTAAGGCGGCTCCTTGTACAGGCCAGTTTGTTTCTGTAGGTCATGTTGGCTGCTCATTCAAACAATTTGAAACTGATGGAGGTTAACCCAACGAGATTTTTTTTTTGGCATCTTCACTTTTATCCTCCATTTTTGGGTACTTTGTAACTCACACCATAACTGAGTGTGGACAGTTTATCAGGAATTCAAGATTTTTACGACACAGAGGGTCTGTTGTCTTGTGTGTTTAGATTGGTAAATAGCCAATGTTCATCCGCCACAACAAATCACATCTTCTCTTTATGCACGCATCTCAATGCAGTAATACTTATTTCATAACTTTTCATACAAAAGTACTATTTCAGTACTTATTCATACACAAAAGAATTTCAATCTAACAGCCTGTTCGGTTGGCTCGTGGCTGATGGCTGGTGTTGGTTTCTTCTGAGAGAAGAGTACTGCTGGCTGGTTGCTGGTGGCTGGTTTGTTGTGAGAGAAAAGTACTGCTGGCTGGTGGCTGATAAGCCAAGCGAACAAGACGGCGAGGGAGGCCACGAAATTGGTACTTGTTTTTGTATTATTATTTGCTAGCTAGGAAATAAGAACAACGGCAGTCAGGACACAAATAAATAAGATAAGAAATCATCTTCCTTATTCTGTCAAGTGCCTGCATTCTGTGGCAGGTTTTCTGAAATGCGAAGTGATGTGTGCATTATATGGCAGAATTGCAGGTGTGCTGGTCTAGTCTAGGATATATTTGGATGATCTTTCATGTCAAGCATGAGGCATGCATGATGCATCGAGTAGGGTGATGATCAGGGCGCCATGGGAATCAAAATCATTATGAACACGGGCGCACGGCCAAGATTGAACAGCTGCACAGCTAATAATGAAAGACTGACACCTTTTCGTTCTTGCTGTATATACTCCGTTCTGCAGAGGTCCAAGCCTGTACAGTAATTGTACGTTTAGCCTCCACTACTAAGCGGCAGTACAACGCAGCGGAATACTAGCGTGTCTGTGAGGGGAATTACTGTTTTTTGGCGACCAACAAAAAGGGACGGAGGGAGTATATCACGCGAATGCTTGCTCGGAATTTGGGGAGCAAAAGATTTGTGCGCCGTTCCATCAAGGTGTCCAAAACAGCGAGCTTGGTCTGAAAAGTAGGGGTGCAAATTGAGAGCTCCTTTCCGGTGCCATATACTAGGGTATACTACTATTAAAAAAGGACTAGTATACAAACATCCAACGGTTCAGATCAATTGTATACTTCGTAAAACCAAACGGTAGTATGAGGTGGTATGCATGAGTAGTACTAAATTACCCCTTTATACTTCGTAAAACCAAACGGTAGTATAAGGTGGTACGCATGAGTAGTACTAAATTACTCATTCTATACTTCATACCACTCATGGGTGGTATAAGGCACCGGAAAAGACCTCCAAATTGATTATGATGTGGTGCACCTCCGAACCTCTTTAGTTCAATTGTCTGTACTACTTCAATTCAATTATGAAGAAGTAGTACAAATAATTGAACTAAGAAGGTTCGGAGGTGCACCTAACGGTTACCCCTTTGCAGCCTCACTGAAAAGGAAAAAGGCATTGGCAGCCTTGTTCTTGTTCATCACAAGCGGCCATGGATCGGAGACCTGGCCTGCGGCGCGCGCACAGAAATGCTTGCGCAAACCGCAGAAACGAGTCGGCGACGGCACAAGGGGTCAGCTCATATCACACCAAAAGATCTCTGATGATGGCCGGGGGATCTCACGCCCCGCCCGAACAAAGCAGCCGGCCGGAGCACGAGAGGGTGGAGCGTACTGTGGCGGCACCGAGCAGGCGGCCGTGCGTGATCAATGCCTTCCGCGGGGTGCGGAGCCGGAGCCGGAGCCCAGCCGCTGCATGCGCCATCATGCCGTTTGCCTTGCCATGCCTGTCGCTTTGATCTGCGAGGCTCGTCCGTGCTGTTGCTGCTGGCTTGCTGCTGCGGCAGCAGCTCTGCAGCTGCAGTAGTGGTGCAGCCGCAGTGAACTACAGTTTGCGCGCGGCCGCGCGGGGCGTCTGCTGTGCACCACTACTGCGCTCTGCAGCAAAGATTGGAGCTTTTCTCGCGGTGGAAAAGCTGAAAGGTTCGCGGGGACTTTTGGGATGTTCTTGGCTAGTACTCCGTTGTCGATCTGTTCTTGACACTTGACAGGTTGACATATGCAATCGAAGCGGAGGAGCACGTTTCGTCTGCGTCTGGTCCAAAAGGTTGGATTGAAATTTGACAAGGACGCATCCATATGAACCTTGCGTGTGTGCATCTAAATATATAGTATATATCCAGATATATTCAAACAATTACTATGAGCCAAGAAAGCTAAAACCCTTTAATTTGAAGCGGGGGTAGAATATTAGGAAATTCGGGGGTAAATGGTGACATTTCAAAAAAGAGAGTGACTATGAAGGTGGAGGCGGTATTAGTTCAATGTCATCTGAATTATTTTTTTTTAAAATACCAACTATAAGGGGATCGGCATTAGTTTAAATCACAACATTTATACTTTTTTCCGAATACGAAATTTGCCGTCACCGGTTTCCGATCAACTACATTTTCTTATCTCGGCGCCATATGCGATACAATTTTCTAGGATGGGTCGATCGATATGTAGCTGGCTGATCCCAGGAATCCTATATATTTTCTGCATGATGGAACGTAAACATCGATAACTCATCAGAAACCTAATAGCTGGCCCAGTATGGCTCATAACACCTTTGGTCCTCCCCTCCTCTTCTTCCTCCCGTGACACCATCTCGCCCTCTGCCGCCGCACTACTGCCAGCCCCGCCCCGCACGCCGCCGTTGGCCTCGGGCGCAGACTCACTGGCCGCGACGACTAGCCAGCCTCGATGCCCCGCGCGTCACCGTCGTCATCCGCCAGAAGCGGAGAAGGGAAAAACAAAAGAAAAATGTTGATCATGTAAAGTTGGCAACCCCAGCTCCGATCGTCGAGTTGGATGTATGTGTTGGGGAATTGGGCAAAAACCTTACACCCTCGAAACGTTCGGATCTGCTAAATTCGTGGATAAATTCGAGGTCATCTTTGGAGAGGGATGTTTTGTTTCGCGAAAAGGCAACATTCATGAAGAAATCCTGATGAATCTCATACATCATGCTAATGTTATGATAATATGCGAAAGTAATAGCCGAATTTGGCTCCTGTTCGCGAATCTGCTGTCTATTTCAGGATGGTTGGAAACTGGCGAAGTTCTGGGAATCAGGTGCGAAATTCGGGAATCAGGTGAAGTCTTGATTCGGGAATCACAGAGAGCGGTGGTTTTCATGGATAAGAGCTTCGGGGTTCTAGAAGAAGCCAAGTCAAAGACATCACTTCAAAAGTCCGAGTTTAGAGTGTGAACTAGTGGCAGACTTGTAAATGTGTGAAATTAGCCCCGCAAATCACGGGATGTAAAAGACATTCATGTACATGTTCACACTAGGAATATTTTCTAGATTCGAGGGGTAATCTCGGAATGTAAAAGTCCCTTCGTCTCCCTATAAAAGGGGCACGAGGGCACATGTAAAGGGGTTCACAACTTTTGAGGCGAGTACAGACTTTCGGAGATTCTTTGTCTCCCCGTCTTTCGTGAATTGTGTGTTTTCATTTGTGATTCTCGTGTTCGGGAACTCCTTCCGATTTTCGGACCCCCCCCCAACATTGGCGCTCATCGTGGTTTCAGCCGAAAAACAGCTCACGATGCCACCACAGAAAAAGTTCAAGAAGAAAGTTCCCACTGAGACCGACCAAGAAGAGCACCACCATGACAAAGACAACGAAATCTCTCTCACTCCAGAACCTTCACACACCACAGATCAAGAACGAAGGCCGAAACTTGAGGCTCTCCAGAAAGCAAGAGCTGAGAAGACAACACACGCTCTAGAACCATTCACAGAACAAGATGCTCATGAAGATGATGACCAGGCTGTCGGCAGAGAACTGGAGATAGTACAACAGAAAATACAACAACTTCAAAAAAGAGAAAGAAAGATTCGCGAACCAACTGGAAGCAAAAAGAAAAGCTTCGGAAAAGTTAGAAAAACTAAATCAAGCAAAAGAACAAATCGAAAGAATGCAAAGAGAAATCGAAGAAATGAAAGAACAAGAGAACAATTCATTGTGGCAAGACTCACCACACCAGAATTCTAGTCAAAACAGAAGAACCCCGAAAGAAAATTTCTTCGCGGGCAGTGGAATCTCACTTCGTGGATCCTGAATCACCACTCTCCATAGGGTTGCAAACTGCACCATGGCCACCAAAGTTCAAACCAGTATTTTTCCCGAAATACAACGGCTTTGGAAACTCTAGACAGTTCCTCATGAGGTATGAATCAGCCGTGAATTCAGCAGGAGGAGATGATGTCGCGTTGGCCAAGTCCTTCATCATTGATTGCGAAGGACCAGTTCTGAATTGGTACTCTCTGCTATAGCCACACTCAGTCTGCAGTTGGGTCGATCTTAAGACCAAGTTCATTCAAGCATTGCAAATATTTCATGAAACAACGACCCAATCATCAGATCTTTACAACTGCAAACAGAAAGATAGAGAGCCACTGCGGAACTTCGTAAGAAGGTTCATGCAGTAGAGATCCCAGATTCCCGGAGCGGATGATAAAACAACAATTCAAGCACTGATCAAGGATCTAACTCAGGACCAACTACTTTTCATCTGACACAAAAGAAACCCAAAACAATTGATGAACTTTTTCATGAACTTGAAGAATACATCATGTCTGACGAAGATCACCGCAGAAGAGTTGCCGCACGAAATGAAGTAAGACAAGGCAACAGAGAAATAACGTGGAGACCTCAATTCCAAAATCCACAAAATATCAATAACGTGGAAAATCCTCAGTCCAATCAGAACAATAGACCAAGCACAAGATGAGGCTTTGCACCCAGGGGAAGGGGAAGGGGAAGATGACCCCCGAAACTCACAAATCATAACCCAAGAGATCCATACTTATACTGCCAATATCACAGAAGGGGTCATAGCACCGAAGGGTGCCTAGAAACCAAGAAGAACATGGCTAGAATTCAGCAAGAGAAAGTCATGATGAGTATTGTCTCCACAATGCCAATCAACTTCACCCAATCTTCTGGCAGCCACAGTTCGTGAATTCCCAACCAAGTTCAGTCACAATGCAGCAATTTCAGCAACCACAACCATCTTGGCAGCCTTCTCAGCAGTTCTACCCTCAATCACAAGCAATTCAATCAATTCGACAGCCACAGCCAATCCAAAAAATATTACCACCACCACCTGATAATTCTTCAAGACCAGAATTGAGTTCAAGAACTCAGTACCCGAAAGCCTTGCCTTCTTTCGGAACAATTATGCCCATCATAGGAGGATCAACCATGGAGTTCGAAACCAAAAGACAGAGAAACAACTATTTCAGATCTATGAACACAATCATCAACGATGGTCCAGTTGCATGACCAGAATGGGACAAAGTGCTGATAACATTCACGGAAGAAGATTTCAGGTTGAAGTCAACGAACCACAATGACGCCATGGTCATTGAGGTGAACATAGCTGGATGGGTCATCGGAAAAATTCTAGTAGATAACGAAAGTTCGACAGATGTCTTATTCTTGAAAACTTTCGAGAAGATGAACTTGACTCAACACATGTTGCATCCACTAGAATACCCATTGCAGGGTTTCGGAGGAAAAGCAATCAAGCCCGTTGGAAAAGTATCTCTTCCAGTATCTTTCGGAGATCTTGACAATGCCAGAACAGAAACTCTCACTTTCGACGTGGTTGATATATATCATCCATATCTCACAATTTTCGGCAGAGGCTTCATGAACAAATTCGACGCAGTCATAAGACAACAATTCTTGTGCATGAAGATACCAGCACCCAAGGAGTTATCACCGTATTCGGCGATCAGCAAGAGGCTCGAAACATAGAAAAGTGTCACACCTGCTTTTCCAAAGAAAACCAAGTGCATACCTATATGCATGCCAGGATCATGTTTCATGCATATAGTGACATAAAAGTGTATACAGAAACAGTATCACGTAAGAAAAAGAAAGATTATCAGAGATTTACACGTAATCCTAGAAACGAAGGCTCCAAACATCACAGGCAGTCGACTGGGGGTTGCGTACGCCTAGCACCAGCAACATCTTCACAAGACTTCAGAGTAGCTTCCTCCTTCTGAGCAACATTGTTTATAGCAAGGGTGAGCACTTGTCGTACTCAGCAAGTGTGGGGAAAGGATGAATGCAAAGGCTTTATAGTGGACTGGGCTATACGCATTTAAGCAATTTTAGTTGGTCAGGTTTTATTAGCACCTGATTACTAATAAAGTATAAGTATATACCAACCCACAATTAAGCATAAGATAAGAGGTACGCCATAAACACATGGCAAGCATAACCAGAGAACACGATTTAAGTCCATCTTCAAGTTCAATTATCATGTGAGGGTCCAGGCCGCCCGTGACCGTGGGCACATCTAATCGATTAGTTTTACACTCTGCAGAGGTTGTACATCTTTACCCACAAGTCGCGTAAAAGTCCCGAAGAACTTTGAACCCAACCATGCGATGCCGGCCAAGCATCATACCACACTACCGAGGTGTGATTGCATAGGGACGCTACGAGACCTTTACAAAGAGTCCTCCCGTGCGTATTAGTCCATAGTAGTATGTCATAGAGGCTATCTTTCGTACCTCACTTCTATTCACGGATGGTCAGCCACAGTCTTCCGTTCCAATACCACTCCGGAATAGAAGAGCCATAAAAGCATTCCTCCGTCCCCAACCTACTATGCGAGTAATAACCACACAAAGACTTCCCTAATTGCTCGGCCAAGACCAGAGCCATATAGTCCTTGTAGTTGCACTGTTGTCCTAGGTGGTCGCTCCATGTTCCGATTAATCATATGGTCTTGTATTAACATCCAAATATATAGCACAAAGGTATAACATGATTCATCATTAATGTTCATTAAAACCACCATAACCCAGGTATAGCAACTAAGCATAGCTACCCAACATAAATGTAAACCCAGGTTAACAAGGAATGACAATCAAAGACTAGGATAAACCTTAATAGGAACCCATCAAAATTAATGCAAGCAATGCAATGAGTGATTAAGTATAATTCTTAGGACAAAAGATCAAGGACACACTTGCCTTTAACCAAAGTAGTTGCTCAAAATGTCTTCACCTCTCGCTCTTCAAACTTCTCGAACGGCGTTCACTCTAAGCGCATCAATCATCGGGCACAAACATACACAAAGCAAACAAGTGTACTAAGAACAAAGCACCAATCAAAAGAAAACTTTAAAAGAACGCACTAAAGGATAGGCTTGATTAGATGGATCACTAAAGAACACAAAGTGTGCTTGGAAGAAAGTCTTGGTTTGCTTTAAAGAGATAATCGCGGAAGATTGAGCAAGGACCGGAAAGATCACACTTAGATTGAGCTGAGAAAAGAACGTCTAACAAACGTTTTGCATAAATGAGAGAGCAAGGCTATGATCTAGGTTCATTTTAATTAACAAAACAAATATAAAGGATATTTTAGAAATAAAATACCATATGTTGTCATTAATGCAATATTAAACTTTATTTATGAAACCGGTGTAAGGATCTAGTCAAGTTTTATTAATAAAGATTCATATATTGATTTAACCGATTAAACATTTAATTTAGAAAAACTAAACTATATGAACAATCTAAACGAAACTTTGTAATTCGAGTAGATCATATTATTATTAAAAACATTATGATATTGGCATTAATCCAATTAACATTTATTAGAAAGCCGATGTAAAAGCCTAATCAAATTTTAATTAGAAAAGATTAGTTAACAATTAAACAAATTAACATTTGGTTTACGAAAACCGGCGATGCTTCTGCGTGCGGCTCAGGGAGCAGGGACGCGCGAGGGGCGGCGCGGCAAGGGGCGGGCGCGCGGGGGGCGGCGCCCTTTATAGGGGCGCGCGCGGGGCCAAGGCGGCGGCCATGGCCGGGCCGCGGTCGGCCTCGGCCGGTGGCGGGATGGGCCCCGCCGGCCGGACGCGGGCCGGCGCGGGCGAGCCGGGCAGGTGCGAGTCGAGCCCACGGGCTCGGCCCAGGTAGATAGGAAATGTTTTTTTCCGAAATATTTTTCCTGTGCAAAGATAAATCCAGAATTATCTAGATAAATCGATAAAGCCACGAAAAATACCCGAAAAATTCCAAAACTTTCAGGAAAATTCCCAGAGCTAGATCAAGACATGAACAATCCAAATAAAGCATTTGGTGCTCATGAAAAAGATTTTAGAGCCTTCTAATAAATAGAAATAGCTCAAGGAAAATGAGAATAAATTCCAGAAAAATCTGGAAAATTCTCGAGAGAGTTTGGACAGCTCCTAAACGCATTTTTGAAACCTTTTGCAATCAAGAACCACTAGATGCATCGGCATGAATGCAACACTCACAACTTTTTATTTAATTTAGAAAATCAAACAATGGATTTTTCCTATACTATTTTCCCTGTAAAGAAAAATAAATGTTGGAAAAATTTTAAAATTATGAGAAAATCGTTATTTAATTATTCTTTCTATTCACATCCTGAAATTGAAAATTTCAGGGTGTGACAAAAAAGGGTCATACCCTAGGACAGACCAACATGTATCAACTAAATTCCTCTGAAGAAAAGAAAGAACCTTACATCAAGGCCAAGCGAGACAAAGAGAAAATCGAGATAGCTGCTGATGGCGAGACCAAGAATGTATACCTGGATGACATGCCTGATAGAGCAGTCACGATAGGGGCTCATCTTAGCCCTGAGAAGAAAATGAGCTCATACAATTTTTGAACAAGAACAAAGACGTCTTCGCCTGGTCAACCAAATACCTGCAAGGTGTTGACTGTCGGTGTTTTAGACCGGTAACCTACCAAGGGGAATGTCGGTGTTTAAACCTCTCGACCTCCATGGGAGGTACCCGCAGCAAGGTAGAATGTGGGGATTGCCATGATCTGGAACCCGAAGGTACGCGCGAGGACACAAGACACAAGATTTATACGGAGTTCGGGTAGCGGAGTAGCTACCCTACGTCCTGTTTGGAGTAGTATTGCACCCTGCGCTTGGGTGTTGATCCCCGGAGGGATTGTGGATCATCGGCTAGGTACCTGACCCTCCTTTATATAGTCCAGGGGGCGGGTGCCTAGTCGGTTACAAGGTAGGAGTCCTAGTAGGATTACATGGTACGAGTCCTAGTAGGAATACATGGGAATCCTAGTAGGAGTACGTCTTCATCCTTCCTTGCGGTACCCGGGGTGTATGCCCACGTTGGAGTCGAGAGTAGTAGTTCGAGTAGTCTTGAAGCCTCTTCGAGTAGTTCTTGAGCGTCCTCGAGTACTGCTTGGAGAAGTCTTCAATAGTACTTGAACTGCCGCGAGGCTGGAAGGTGGTCCAGCTCATTTGTCTTGAAGTCGAGGTTTATATGGAAGTGCGATTGCAAAATTGCACTCCATATGGAGTAGCCCCGAGCCTTAGGTTGAGTTGTAGACTCTGGCTGAGGGTCAATCTTGATTCTGCTTCCGTCTTGAAAAAATTTGAATGATGGGTGTAGCATAGCAGCCCCCGAGCCTTGAAATGATTAGGGAATCAATCCAAGGGTCTTCAATGTTCGCGGAAGTCATCATCTGAGTACACTTGTAGTGTTCATCCCCTGAGCTCATCGCCAGGTGAGTCGTAGGAGCCACGTCGAGTAGTTGTTGGTGCTGAGCCCCCGAGCTAGAGAGCTGGCGGAGACTACTCGAGTTGTCATCGAGTAGTAATTTGGTGTGTAGCCCCCGAGTTGGGAACTAGCCGCGCCGGTGGAGGTACGCGGAGCGTACTAGAAAGTCGTTGCCGAAGCTTGACCTGAAAGTAGAGATGCGTACATTATGTAGCATTTTTGTAGAGATTGAATCTACAAATGACAAATACAAATATGAATATAGATGTAAATGTCATGTGTCATGCTCTTGTTGTGGTCGTTAGGCGTCGAGTAGTTAGCCTGATGCGGTTTTGCGCCCAGTCTCTGTGGTCGCTGTTTAGCCATAGCCGCTGGGGGCGTGGAGGCATGACAGGAGAGCTGGTTTAAGCGCCCGGTCTCTGAGGAGCCTGTTTAGCCATAGCCGCTGGGGGCGTGGAGGCATGACAGGAGAGTCGAGGCTTTGCGCGGATCAAGGCGTGTGCTACTATAGCGAGACCATTAAGAGGTAGACGAAAGTAGTCGACATGGCGACAAGAGAGAGCGCGATTGCTCGTTGTTCCGCATGGTGGAGAGCAGGATTGCGCAGTGCCTCCTCAGGATGTAGCCGTTGTGCGCCTCCAGCACTCAGTACACGAAACGTCGTGGCAAGAGCCTCCTAATTTGGTGTACCAAGCCTGTGACAGTCAGTCAACGATCCCCAAGGAATAACTGGCATGGTGTAGCTCTGCTGGTAGGTAGCCGTTGAGAGGCGTACATGAAGTAGTCTTCAGCGTTGGTTCCTGTATGCGGAAAACAAGCCGAAGAAAAAATAATTATTGAAATAAGTGACTTAGCTTGATTCGCGGACGAGAGTCGACGAAGCCGTGGCGGTCGGTGATGGAGCCGCGACGGTTGTTGCTGAAGTCGACTGGTCGGAGGTGGATCCGACTAGTTGTTGATGTCGCGGGAGCTGTCCTCGACTAGTTTACTAGTCGAGATGAGTAGTCGAAGTAGTCGTACGCCCAGAAGACGACGTCGCGGCGTACGACATAGTCGATGTAGAGCCGCTGTGCCCAGAAGATGAGTACTCGCGGCACACGGCGAGGCTAACGTAGAGCCTGTGTGGCCGGGTGACGAGTAGTCGCAATGCATGACGAAGTTGATGTAGAGCCGGTACGATGTAGTCAAAGCAGAGCTGATACGTACGGCGGCAATGTAGCCGTACTCACGTACATCCCCGGTGTGGGCCAAGCGAAGGTCTTGGAATGCCTTAGTAGCTTGCTGGTATGCTCTCGTGCATGTATAGCAGTATACAACAAATTGAATTTGCTGCTGCACACAATCCACAAGGGTTCGATGCTCTGTTTTTTACTGAACCCGTGCAGGTCAATGCTTGCTGAGAGAAATAGCTTGTGAGCGTGCCGCGGGACGTGGTACAGCAGTAAACGAACTTCGCTTCGAACTCGAAGACAGCACGGTCCCACGCGCCTTGCTTTTGGATTAGTCGACTTGGACTCCGTGATGGAAAAAAATTGATGTGAATTCTGCCTCGGTCTTGGTGCGTTGAGCCTGAATCCAATTTGGAAATTTCGGCTGGCATATGAACTCGGTTTGGACCTATCCGTGAATACGGAATCGAATCCGCCGAATTCGATCTCGACATGCAGTTGAGCGCTGAGTCGCTGATTGGTTGTCGTAGCAACCATGCCGACGAGTAGATTGAATTTGAAGACAGGGTCCTTTGAATTCGCCTAATGATCGTGACGATCGCCCCCACGGTGGGCGCCAGCTGTCGGTGTTTAAACCTCTCGACCTCCATGGGAGGTACCCGCAGCAAGGTAGAAGGTGGGGACCGCCATGATCTGGAACCCGAAGGTACGCGCGAGGACACAAGACACAAGATTTATACAGGTTCGGGTAGCCGGAGGAGCTACCCTACGTCCTGTTTGGAGTAGTATTGCACCCTGCGCTTGGGTGTTGATCCCCGGAGGGATTGTGGATCATCGGCTACGTACCCGACCCTCCTTTATATAGTCCAGGGGGCGGGTGCCTAGTCGGTTACAAGGTAGGAGTCCTAGTAGGATTACATGGTACGAGTCCTAGTAGGAATACATGGGAATCCTAGTAGGAGTACGTCTTCATCCTTCCTTGCGGTACCCGGGGTGTATGCTCTGTCGTATGGACCTCCCTGGGCCCACTACCTCGGTGGGTACCAGGACCGACTACTCGGTGGGCCCCTAGGACTACCCAGCTTGCGCTACATGGCATCTGATGGCGTGGAGCACAAGGACTACAAAGGAGTAGTACTCTGTTAGGGAGCTGTACATGTTCCGCACTGTATGGAGGATTCCTAGACGTACTCGACTAGTACTCTCTCCCTACTCCGACTTGTAACCCTGCCTCCCGGACTATATAAGGCGAGGCAGGGACTGATCTCTGGGATCATGTCACACCCGATTTTACAAGGAAAACCGAATGCATCTCATATGTGCGCCAGGATCATTTACACACACATGATAGACAAAACGAGAGTAATACCATTGCTGTAATAAAACGTACAAGAGTTTAAACCAGTATGATATCCATTATTACATCCATAAGGGTGGACTCGAAGGTCCGAACAAAACGATAACTAAATGACGACGAGCAACTCCATCGCTGACATCCACAGGCATGATGACTGGGGGATCCGCATGCCTAGAACTCCTCAAAGTCACTCCAGTACTCGTCCTCGCCTCCGACGTTCTCCTCTGAACAGCGGTAAGCAAGGGTGAGCACACTTATGGTTGGAGCTCAGCAAGTGGGGGAAACAATGCAAGGCCGTCAAGGATAGGCTATGGTTCACAGCGGTAAGCATTTTATAAGTTGGTCAAGTTTTATTAGCAAGCACCTAGTTACTAGATGTAAGTGTATTCCAACCCACTTAACTTTAAAAGAAACCTCAAACCAAACCTCCAACCCATGATTTGCATTAATCTTCAAGTTTATTACTCATGTGAGGGTCCAAGCCGCTCGTGACCGTGAGCACGGCTGATCGATCAGTTTTACACTCTGCAGAGGTTGTACACTTTACCCACAGTTCGTGTTCCCCATCATGCCCGGGTTAGCTAGACCCTTAAACACTTCCAAGGTGAGTGGCTAGGGGTCCACTACGAAGCCTTTACAAAGGAAAGAAGAGAAACCAACAGCCCGCAACAGTTACAGCAGCGGAGCGGACCATAACCCTCCCTAGTGGTCAACACCTTAGCCAAGGCTGCTGCACTGTGTTGGTAAGGTTTTGAATCAGTTGCATCTGCGCTGCCAGGAATTGCTGCATGTTCGGGTCCATTGCTTGGTTGATCGGTGGAGGTGGTGCTGGGTTTGGTTGATTTGCAATATGTGCCCGAATCACAGGTGGCACGTCTTGACCTCCTCCGGACCTGGTGTTTACCATCTGACCGTTAGAAAAATCATATCTCAGATAATTGTACTTGAATCATTGCATAAGAGGATAACTCAAAATAAAATGACAGCATGCACTTCAGTTAAGACAGATTCTGTTGACCTCAAAGAATTATGCATAACTTTCTGTGTAATTGCCCAATGACCACGAATTTTTATCAAATTATAGTGTACAAAATTATGGAACCATCCCAACTGGAATCACCTCATTTGGATATGTATAACTCGAGATATAATTCAAACAGTACAGCTATATCAGCAGAAATTTACAGATTCTGACTTGTTCATTACTTCGTGCATAATTCCCAGAATATGTATTGTATACTATTGAATTTTTGACAGAAATTCATCCTCTAAATTTGTGAACTAACCCAACTGGTTTCATGTCATTTGGACTTCTGTAGCTTGAGTTATAAGCAAAACATTACTGATATGTCATATGACTGCGAAAACAGATTTGATCCAATCATACTTGCATGAGAGATTAAGCAATGACAACCGATAAAACCCAAACCAAACTTTAATTAACTTAAAATTTCAGATTGCATAGTGGCCATCACTCCACCATACAATTCACAATCAAGAAAAGATCCAACTCAAGCATGTTTGCAAACAGCATTCATTATTACAAGCAAATACGTTCACGCAGGAACGGTCTATCGAAAAGGTAAATGATAAGGGCGAGCATCCTAGGATCCTAGCCAAGACGAGTGGTAGCTTCATCAGTGCCGTAACGAATCCTCTTGCGCGGAGGGGACGCTGTAGTCGATATGGCATGACTTCTGAGGCGGTCGGCGTCCCGCCACCGTGCTTCCGGACGCGCTATCTTTGCCCGAGCGACCGTAGTTCTTCATGGTACTGGTTTATCTCCAAAGTTGCTCCCTCCAGATCTGCATTCAGAGCAGCAGCCACCCGTGCCAAGACATCAATGCGATCATTGCCTCCTGCTGGCACCACGGTCACTTCTGTGCCACTTGCACGTCGAGGCACATGGCGGTACTCCGATTGGAACAACTGCACCCGATTAGCATGGCAGACCGACCAGAGCGCCCTCCTTGCTGCATCATTCACCGCAGCGTCATCCGTAGAGAACCGAGCTGTGCTATGGTGAGATGAGAGATACCTCCATCCTTCAGTATCATTCAGAGGCTTCCTGATGTAAACTCTGCATGTGTAGTAATCCCTCATCCCAGGCTCACTGAAATGCTTGGTCACATAGAGAGGCTTTATGGTATACCCCAGATACCTCAGAACATCCCACAAAAGAATGCAGAACCGTCCATTCTCAGCTTCAGTAGAGTGTTTATGGTATTCAGCTCCATGGTAGTGGGGATCTTCATCTTCCTCTGGGTTGCCAGCAGCATTGTCACCATCATCCTCACCCACACTGTCATCACTGGAGTCTTCTGGATCACCTTCTGGCACAGGATCAGCAGGTGCAGGGGGTGCTTCCTCATTGACTGCAGGCGCCGGAGGGATCACAATGTCACCATCTGCGTCTGCCTCTAGCACTGTGCCATCGTACAGCTGTGGCTGTTCCAATGGCTCTTCTGGCTCCTCCTCCTCCATCTCAACTTCTTCAGGATCCTCTTCTTCTTCCTCTGGCTGGACCTCCTCTGGGTCTTCTTCCACCTCAACCTCTGGCTGGTACTCCTCCTGTTCCTCCTCAACATCTTCAAGACGATGGCGAGGGGCCAGCTGTCCAGTAGGAAAACGCCCACCAGTGCTCTTACGAGGGGTCACGTAAGTCCTGGCCATCTGTCAAAGCAAAACTGATCTCAGAGTACAGAATAAATCAAAATGATAGTTTAAAATGATAAACAAAATTAAATTAGATTTTTAATGAGTAAATAAGATGATTTGAAGCATGACAAGGCTTTCTAGAACATGAATCCTTAATTTCGTCCATTTCTAACTACGGCTGCGACCTACAGTCATCACGGCTCTGGTACCACTTTGTCACACCCGATTTTACAAGGAAAACCGAATGCATCTCATATGTGCGCCAGGATCATTTACACACACATGATAGACAAAACGAGAGTAATACCATTGCTGTAATAAAACGTACAAGAGTTTAAACCAGTATGATATCCATTATTACATCCATAAGGGTGGACTCGAAGGTCCGAACAAAACGATAACTAAACGACGACGAGCAACTCCATCGCCGACATCCACGAGCATGATGACCGGGGGATCCGCATGCCTAGAACTCCTCAAAGTCACTCCGGTACTCGTCCTCGTCTCCGACGTTCTCCTCTGAACAGCGGTAAGCAAGGGTGAGCACACTTATGGTTGGAGCTCAGCAAGTGGGGGAAACAATGCAAGGCCGTCAAGGATAGGCTATGGTTCACAGCGGTAAGCATTTTATAAGTTGGTCAAGTTTTATTAGCAAGCACCTAGTTACTAGATGTAAGTGTATTCCAACCCACTTAACTTTAAAAGAAACCTCAAACCAAACCTCCAACCCATGATTTGCATTAATCTTCAAGTTTATTACTCATGTGAGGGTCCAAGCCGCTCGTGACCGTGAGCACGGCCGATCGATCGGTTTTACACTGCGAGAGGTTGTACACTTTACCCACGGTTCGTGTTCCCCATCATGCCGGGTTAGCTAGACCCTTAAACACTTCCAAGGTGAGTGGCTAGGGGTCCACTACGAAGCCTTTACAAAGGAAAGAAGAGAAACCAACAGCCCGCAACGAGCATAAAGAGCGGAGCGGACCATAACCCTCCCTAGTGGTCAACACCTTAGCCAAGGTCGCTACCCCAAAAGGACCGGGCTATACCCCTTCAACTCCGGCCCCCTGTGCCCCTCTCGGAAAAGAGCTATCAGCTAACCCACTCTCCTAATTAATTGGCTAAGCCAGAGCCATGGGGACTGTGGTTGTACTGTTATCTTGGGTGGTTCTCCATGTTCCGATTATATCAAGTTATCTTGTTTAAAACACAAGCTCATACGTAAACAAAACTGAGATGTATAACATAAACAGAGCATAACCAACTCATGTAGAGCAAACTAAGCATTTATCTACCCCAAACATTTGTTTAAACAGGGTTGATCAAGGTAAAGGGGTAAAGCATCTAGTCAAGTCCTTAGCTAGGTGTTTGCCCAACAGATTTATGCATAACAACAGGAATAGTAAACATTGTTTAGCATGCAGTGTCATAGGTTCCAAAAAGATTATGCAGAGGGGGAAAGCCACTTGCCTTCCTCTACAAGCTGGGTGAAATCCTCCTCGAAGACAGGTTCTTCCGGATCACTTCCGACAGGGAGCTCAGACGAAACAGGCACGATATCTACGAGTCAAACATGGATAACAATCAATAAACAAAACAGTACACCAAACAGTAGTAAAACTGGTAAATTTACTGTTTAAAAGATTCTACTCGTCGAGACGATCATTTCGGTATATAGAACGCTAAAAACGGAGTTAAAATGAGAAAGATATGATTAAAACAGTTTACAGAGGCCTAATTGCAAGAAAACTATGTTTACAGGGTTGTTTATGAATAAAATCAGGGGCTAAAACATTTTTATAAATTAAATTAGAGGGTCTAGGTACAAAAAGGAGTGTAAAGGGCCTAAAACAAAATTAAACAGGGTAGATAGGGGCTAGATTGCAAGAATCAGGACCTAACCGTGAATATTCAAAAAGGTGGAAGGACCGGCTTGCTATTATTTGAAAACCCAGGGGCTCTTAATCAAATCTGCCACTCCGCACCGTGGATCTTAGATCCAACAGCTACGGGTGCATGGGTGCACCGTGGACTTGGCCGTGGGCGCGGTCCATGGCTCCACCGTGGACCGGCCCACTTAAAACCGAAGGGGTACGCGATCCCCACCGTCCGCGCGCGTGATCCAACGGCTCTGGATGAGTGCGTGCGGCGGGCAGCGGCGATGACGCCGGGAACGGGGGCGGCGCGGCGGCGCGCGGCGGCGCTTCGCCGGCGCGAGCTGCGGGGTGAGCTTCCGGCCAACTTCTCGTGCATGAGCGGGTGCTACACGTAGCCGAGGAGATTGCGCACGCATCTAGGGGTTCGGGGGAGGGGCTCGGGCACTCACGGCGGCCGCACCGTGAGGGGGGCGGCGCGGTTGCTCCGGCGAGCCCGCGGGGACACCACCGGGCGCGATAAGGAGGGAGGGCGGGCGAGGAGGTTTTGCTTACCACGCACGGGAGATGAGGACGGGCCACGGGGGTGAAGAAGAGGCGGCAACGGGGCGGCTTGGCGACGGCGGCGGCTCGGGCGGCGCTCGGTGAGCTCGGGGCGCGGCTGCCACGGGCGTCGAGGACGTAAACCTGCGGGCACACGTGCTTGTCAAGCTCCTGGCGAACCTAAAGATCAAAAGAAACGGGTGGGAGGCCTAGCCCTTCACCGGCGACGACGAATCGACGGCGACGGCGGAAACCGAGGCAGCGGCGCTGTTGGAATTGAGCTCGGGCTCGTGCGCGTGTGCGTTGCAGAGGCGAAAGGGGAGCCAAGGGGTGCGTGAGCGAGCTTATATAGGACCAGAGGACGGGAGGGGGAAAGAAAGGAAGCGGCGGCCGAGCCTTCGGCCATGGGTGCGCCGGCGGCCGGATTCCAAGCGAATTGGGCGGAATTAAAGGAAACCGACGGGAATTAAAGGGAGAGGTTACTCTCTGGTGCTACGGGCGCTTGATTGATTGCCTTGATGGCCAGAGAGAGCAAGGGGAAGGCGGGCGGGCGCACGGGATCCGCGGCGGCGCCGCCGTGCAGAGGAAGGAAGGGGGGAAGAAGAAAGGAAGGGGGAAAACGGAGGCTGACAGGTGGGACCCACCTGTCGGCGCCGCTGAAAAAGAAAGGGGAAGGGGGGAGCGGTGGGCCGGCGGAAAAAGCTGGGCTGGGCCGGCTGGGCCGAAAGGGTGGCTGGGTCGTTTTGTTTTTTTTCTTTCTTTTTCAAACTTCATTTTCAAATCCATTTTCAACTCAAATTCAAATCAAACTTTTGCAAATTTCTCTCAAAAATTTTATAGACTTTTTAGAGACCACACAAGCAACCAAAAACCATGCAAGCCAACTGATGATGCACATACACTTGTTGTTTCTAAGTTTATTATATTATCTTTAATATTTTTAGAACTCAATTTTATTTAGCAATTTAATCTCCTTAAATCCCTAAGACAATTTAAGTTGCTAAGTAATTTCAGTGATGGAATTTTAGGGTGTCATAGATCATCTCATCTCATACAACCCACGGCGCACTATTGCACCATCTTGTAATCGTGCCCAATCAATCCAGAGCTACGCAGCATACAAGACGTAGGGTATTACGCACCTCGCGGCCCGAACCTGTCTAAATTGTGTGCCACGTGTCTCTTCCTTCGAGTTACCGATCTCAGTGAGGCCATATTCATCTACTTCGGGTACTCCCCTTAGTAGGTTGCCGGTCTAAAACACCGACATGCTCGACAGGGAATACCCGAGGTAGATGAATGTGGCCTCGCCGAGATCGATAACTCGACGGAAGAGACACGTGACACACAATTTAGATAGGTTCAGGCCGCGAGGTGCGTAATACTCTACGTTCTATATGTTGCGTGGCTCTGGATTGATTGGATGTGTTTACATGATGATGCGTATCTGAGAGATAGGGGTCCCTGCCTAGCCTTATATAGCCCAGGAGGCAGGGTTACAAGTCGGTTTGAGGAGAGAGCACTAGTCGGGTACGGCTAGGAGTTCTCTACATAGTACAGGACATGTATAGCTTCCTATCTGAGTACTTCTCCACCATAGTCCTTGCGCCCCACGCCATCAGGTGTCGTGTGGCACAAGACGAGTAGTCCCAGGGGCTCACTGAGTAGTCGGTCCTGGTACCCACCGAGGCAGTGGGCCCAGGGAGGTCCATACGACAAGCCCCCGAGTACTTTGTGGTTTAGTAGGATAGTTTCGAGTAGTCTTAACGGCCTTGACGAGTAGTCCTCAAGCGTCCCTGAGTACTACAAGCCCAAAGTCCTCAAGAGTAATTGAAGTCCCGAGGCTGGAAGGTACTCCAGCTGATCCTTGAGTAGTCTTGAAGTCTTTTCGAGTAGTTCCCAAGCGTCCTCGAGTTCTCCTCTTGAAGGTCTTCAATAATACTCGCTTTGTCTTGAAGAAGAAACCATATGGAAAATGCGATTCGAAGAATCACATTCCATATGGAATGCAGCCCCCGAGCCTAAGGTCGAATCGCAGATTCAAGCTGAGGGTCAATTTGAAATTCTGCCAAGATTACCCCGCAAAATCCGGAGAAAAAAACCAAAGGACACGTGGCACGAAGCCGCCGAGCCTTGAGTCGAGTACTTCCTCTCGAATTGAAGGGTCATCTTGATTATAGAATGTGTCCTGAGTTGCTCTGGAGTCTTATTATTACCCAAGGAATTGAGTAGTCATAGTCGAGCCCCCGAGATGAAGCGCGCCGACTACTGGAAGTTGAAGAGTCAGGCGGCTGCCGCTGAGTCGACTACCGATACTTATCTATCTGGCTATTGGAGAGCCGCCGGTTGGCTTATAAATAGAAACCGAAACCCTTAGGGTTTTCATCCTCCTCATTCGCAGCCATTTGAAATAGATCTAGCCAAGAGTTAGCCACCCAAGCACACTGCCACTGCGCCCTAGGCTCCAGATCCACGTGCGCCGATGTACTTTCCTCCTGAGAAGCCCCCGAGCGGATGCGAGTAAAAAACCAGTGCATTTAGATGATGAAGTCTTCTCCGTCGAAGAGTGTGAAGACCGGAGCCGAGAAGAAGAGATCCCATGATGAGGCGACTGGATCCGCCCAGGGGTCAACACCACCGACCTCTCCCCCTCGCCCGAATCCGAACAAAGAATTGAAGAAGTCCAAGGCAAAGACCGAAGACCTGCTGGGACTGGTGAACAACGGTTTCTTCCGGGAGAAGGAGATGGACATGTGGCGCGCCGCCGCGGGAGATCCATACCCAATGGAGAAGGACCTCGATGAGATCCCAATGTTCGCGCGGTTCATGGAGCGCGGGCTGGCTCTCCCGGCGAGTGACTTCTTCAAGGGACTCCTCAAGTACTACGGTATCGAGTACTTGAACCTGAACCCTAACGGAATCTTTCACGTCTCCGTCTTCGTCCACTTCTGCGAGGCCTTCGTGGGGATCAAGCCCCACTGGGTGCTGTTTCAAAAATTCTTCCGCTTGAAGCCGCAGCCGAGCGGCAACGACCCAAGAGTAGTCGATGGAGCCAGCATCCAGATGCGCGAAGACGCCGCCGAGCAGTACCTGTCGTACAAGCTCATCGACTCCAACCAGGATTGGAAGTCGAAATGGTTCTACATCACCAACCACCACCCGGAGCTGCCAAAGCCGAGCGGGAAGGAGCCAAAGCATCAGCCCTAGTGGAACATGGAGCTGACGATGCAGGAGGGTATTCAACTACCCGAGCTGCTGCAGAAGATCAAGGCTTTGAGAGAAGCCGGGCTGAGGGTCGAACATGTGTCCTTCAGCTTCATGAAGAGGAGGGTACATCTGCTGATGGTGCGTGATACCCTCGGGTACCAGTATACGGGCGACGACGACACGTCGAGGATGCCCGGCACTGAAGTCGATGATGACGACATCGTCGAGAGACTCGGGAGGATCTTCAAAGATATGCCACCATACACACCCTGCCCAGTCCTGGAGTACTCAGCGGCTCGTCCGCCAAACAAGGTTGGTAATTGAACTTGTGTCTGTGAGTACTCATTGCATTGTAGTAGTCAAGCTCACCCAAATTGTTTGATGCAGGATGATCTGACAAAGTTTGTCTCCGACCCCGCTTCCCCTCCTCGACTTGTGGATACTGCAGAGGAGGGCAAGGGCAAAGACAAGGAGCGTCGTGAAGTCGGCGAGGGTGATGACACCGTCACCATAGAAGACACGTCCGACGAGGAGGACGGGGAGATGCTTTAGGAGCGGTTCCAGCTACGTTCCAGGTTCAGCCGGCCTGAGTTGCCCCACATCCCCTTTGTCGAAGATCCACCGACTAGCCTGGATGCTAGTCTACCTGTGCCACCGCGAAGGCCGCTCAATGTGGTGCGCAAACGAGTCGCCAAGAAGCTGAAGGTGACCGAGACTACGTCTCAAGAGGTGAGCTCTTCGAGTAGAGTAGTCGAGTACTTGATTTGAAGTATTCTGTATGCTGACGAATGACTTCTGAGTTATCGCAGGAGATTCCCTCGTCTGACCCTGTTGATCAAGGGGAAGGAGAGGACTGGGACACGGTGGGCGGGCCAGCTGAAAGAAGCCGCAGTCCAGCCCCCACCGTCGAGGAACGTGTGTCGCGGATGACATAGCGGTCGACTAGAGTTGTCGAGCTGCAGGCGCCAGCCGAGGATAGTAGGCCGGAGCCGAGTACGACTGCTGGTGCTGAAGAACCGGCAGCAGCTCAGGCTGAAGAGGAGGTGCCCGCCGAAGACGGGCTTGTAGATATCGCCAGCATCCTTGGCGCTCTGACCGTGACTGTCGTCCGGTCTAGCTTGTAAGTGAAGACCTTTCCTGAGTAGTACTTGTAGCTTGGTAGTCTTACTTGGCTGACCACCAATCTTGTACCATGCAGGAAATCAACTGACTTGTCCTGGGACAGAGATGAACCCAGCATGGCGGAGGCTGAAGAAATTTCCGCGCCTGCCGCTGAGGAGTCCGCTCCCCTCCCTCAGGCCAAGACCGTGACGCCGGTCGTGGAGGCTACGCTGCCAGAAGCCAGTGTAGTAGAAGGTGAGTACGATGCAGTAATGTGGCCTTCCTCGAGTAGTAGTCAAAAGCCCCCTGGGAGCAGATCCCGTATGTCTTGTGTTGACAGGGGCAGAAGTCGAGGGTAGCACCATCCCTGAGGCTGTGCCGGTTGAAGGCGTTGTGCCGGAAACCGAGGTGACCACCGAAGCAGCAACTGAGCCTATGGAGACAGCAGCCCCCGGGGTGACCGAAGAGGTGCGTGGCGATGCCCTGCCGGAGGTGAACTTGGAGGTAGTCGTCCGTTCGCCAGAAATCCAAGACGCGGAGCCGATCCGTTCGGCGCCGATGTCCGAGGCCACCACGTCTAGTCGGGATGGACTCGAGCTTCTGGAAGATGATCTTATTAGCCCGGCAGCAGTAGCTCGCAACTTGGAATCGATGCGGCGAGCTGAGCAATGGATGAAGGTACGTGACTGTACCCTTGAGTAGTCGAGTTCCAGCAGAACGAGTACCCACGTAAGAGTTGTTGACTTGTGCAGGATGTCGTGGAGAGATCCCGACAAAAGTCTGACATGCTCCAGGGGTATGGCGATACGGTGCTTCGGGCAGAGACGCTGGAGAAAGAACTCGCTAAAGCCAGGAAGCACTCCGCCATGCTCCAGTCCAAACTTGATGGTGCCTTCGCCCAGTACCACAACGAGGTGCAAGATATGCAGGCAAAGAGCGATGATCTGGTCCGGAAGAACAAGTCGCTGCGCCAGAAGAACAAAGGTATGCTGATGCCATCTTGTCAAGTACTTATTGAGGGTACCCTATAGTAGTCTGACTTCTCCCTTTGAGTTGTTTGCAGATCTTGAGGCCCACGTGGAGCAGCTGAAGGCATCAGAGACTGATATGAAGAATCTCTTCTACCGAGAGAAAGATGCCCGCGAGGTACTTGAGTATGATTATAAGCAACTGGCCCATGAGTGTTGTACGCACATGGAGCTTCGGATCGCCTCAGACCGTGACCTTGTCAACTGCTATAAATCTCTGCAGAAGCTTGGTGAAGACTGCCAGAAGCTGCGGGGTCAACTCAAGGAGCTCGAGGAAGCCGCGCTGCCAATCGCTAGGCTGCTGGTACCTCACCCGGGCGGACCGAAGATTGCTCCATTGGTCGATCGGCTGAAAGAAGCCCCCGGACGTCTGGCGACGTATGTCAAGCATCTGGCGAAGTCCATCCCCAACCAGGTCTTAGCGTTCATGAAGTCGTACTTCCCCAAGTCCCCGGTTGATGTAGTCGCGGGTGGACTAGCCTTCAACTGCATGGATAAGCAGTACGCAAAGCTTCTGGAGCAGATGGCGCCGATTGCGGAACAAGTCGCCGAGAAGCTGAACCTCCAGTAGTTAGCCTGTAGGATTAGCTTGTGGCAGCAGTTGTATATAAACAAAGCTGTAATCAACTTGTTTAAGTGTGTAATGAAAAAACTTCCATTGAATGAGTACTCGTTGTCGTGATGTTGTATGCGGAGTGCCCATCTGAGGAGTTGTCGCGAGTAGTAGTACTCGTCAGTAGACCCATTGAGGGAGACACAGTAAATAGGTTGATGGTGCGTGAAGCTCGTGGTCATAGGCGCCGGCTCCGGGATGGATGGCGCGTGAAGCTCGTGGACGAAGACACCCGCTGGTACTTGAGCGCGAGTAGAACCAAGCTTCGATAGGACGTCCGCTGCAACGTTGTTGTCACGGACAACATGGTGGAACTCGAGACCATAGAACTTGTTCTCGAGCTTGCGGACTTCTAGGCAGTAGGCGTCCATGTTCTCCTTGTTGCGGTGCCAAGACTTGTTGACTTGGTTGATGACCACTGCAGAGTCGCCATAGACTAGTAGTCACTTGATGCCCATGGAAGCTGCAAGGCGGAGCCCATGTAGTAGAGCTTCGTACTCAGCTTCGTTGTTTGAGACCTTCCAAAAGATCTGTAGGACGTACTTGAGTTGTTCGCCTATTGGCGAGATCAGAAGTACCCCTGCACCTGCATCTTCAAGCTTGAGTGAGTCGTCGAAGTACATCACCCAATGCTCTGGTCGCTCGGTTGGAGTTGGTAGCTGATTCTCCCGCCATTCTGCCATGAATTCGACTAGTGCTTGTGACTTGATGGCTGTTCGTGGCTTGAAGTCGATGTTGAGGGCGCCGAGTTCGACTACCCACTTGGAGATTCTTCCAGTAGCATCTTGGTTCTGCAGGATGTCACCGAGCGGGTAGTTGGTGATGACGGAGATTGAGTACTCCTGGAAGTAGTGTCATAGCTTCCGCGAGGTAATGAGCACTGCATACAGTAGCTTCTGTACTGGTTGGTAGCATGCTTTAGATTCCGACAGGACCTCACTGATGAAGTAGACTGGTCGCTGGACTGGGTAGGCGTGGCCGTCTTCCTGCCGCTCGACAACAATGGCAGAACTGACCACGTGAGTAGTCGCAGCGAGGTAGAGCAGTAGCTGCTCCTTTTTGCGAGGAGCCGTGAGGACTGGCAGCTTGGATAGGAAATCCTTGAGCTGAGCGAGAGCTTGATCTGCCTCGGGAGTCCACACGAACTTCTCTTGATGCTTGAGTAGTTTGAAGAAGGGTAGACCCCGTTCTCCAAGCTTCGAGATGAATCTGTTCAAGGCCGCCATGCACCCGGTAAGCTTCTGGACATCCTTGATACAGGTGGGAGCTCTCATGTTGGTGATGGCAGAGATCTTCTCAGGGTTGGCTTCGATGCCGCGGTGGCTGATGATGAAGCCGAGTAGTTTTCCTGAAGGTACGCCAAAGACGCACTTGTTCGGGTTGAGCTTCCAGCGTTACTTTCGCAAGGATGCCCGAAGTAGATGAATGTGGCATCGCCGAGATCGGTAACTCGAAGGAAGAGACATGTGGCACACAATTTAGACAGGTTCGGGCCGCAAGGTGCGTAATACCCTACGTCCTGTATGCTGTGTAGCTTTGAATTGATTGGGTATGATTACAAGATGATGCAATCTTACGCCGTGAGATGAGATGATTGAGAGAGGGGTCCCTGCCTCGCCTTATATAGTCCGGGAGGCAGGGTTACAAGTCAGTTCAGGGAGAGAGTACTAGTCGAGTACGTCTAGGAGTCTTCCATACAGTGCGGGACATGTACATCTTCCTAACCGAGTACTTCTCCTCTGGAGTCCTTGTGCTTCACGCCATCAGGTGCCGTGCAGCGCAAGCCGGGTAGTCCCAGGGGCCCACCGAGTAGTCGGTCCTAGTACCCACCGAGGTAGTGGGCCCAGGGAGGTCCATACGACAAGCCCCCGAGTACTTTGTAGTCAAGAAGGATAGCTTCAAGTAGTCTTGACGGCCTTAACGAGTAGTCCTCAAGCGTCCCCGAGTATGTGACAACCCGCCCAAGAAAGTACCGTACTATTGCCTAAGACCGATCCACTTTGGTCATTAAGCAATAATAAAGTACCATCCTGTCGTAAGTCGCCGGGTTAACGCCCGGTAAATCACTTGAATAACACAAGGATCGATATATGCATTAAAACTCACTCGAAGGCGAGTCCAGAGATACAACAACATTCAATTTCAAATACGTACCCCGAAGGGTTTAATTATTACAACCCATAGTTTTTGACATGACGAAATAGTTCAGAGTTTTGAAAAGCAGCGGAAATTAACTAGCGGCAGCAAAGTCACCACGGGAGGCCATCCATGATACTTCAGTAGTCGTCCTCCACCCACTCCAGCTCCCAGCCGGGCGGGATCTCACCGGGCCACACATCACTGAAGGCATTACCTGGATCAACACATTATAGCAAGGCTGAGTATACTAATACTCAGCAAGTCTTACCCGTCGGTGATATCTACTTCACCAAATCTAGACCATGAAAGGCTTTTTGGCTACTGGGTTGCTTTTGCTAAAAAGTAACAAAGAGTAGGTCCTCACTATCAAGGTTTTAGCACAAGTTCTAGTGGTTTAGTCATTACTACATTAGCCAACTAGTACAAACAAAGTTGTACAATACAATTAATCAAACATCATCTTCATCAACTTCCATCATTAGGGACCATATGACTAGTGGAGTAAGTAGTCTCGGGTAACGGTGAGAGGCCGACAATCGATTGATTTTAAAACCTTGCAAGGTAGACCCAAACACACGGTCGGCTGCCCCCGCGAGGACAACTCCCCAGGCCGTCCCCATAAATCCTCAGGTTGGGATCGAATCTTACAGTCTTTGGTGCGGGCTATCACGGCATACCCCGCGAGATACCCGGAGTCACCATACACCACCGGTAGCTAGCCGTGAGAGCGAATCCCAAGAGTAGTAATAGTAGGATCCCTCGCCGCCTCATTATGGTACTAGGCTTACCGGTCCCATACCCGGCATATGCTTGGTACGTTCAAAAACTTAACCCACATAACCACTGGACCGGAGCCCAGATCCCATGCTCTTACCACGTGAGCAATCCATTTAAGGATATAGTATGATTCCTATCTAGGAACCTATTCTCGCGAGTGAGGTCATCACCCGACTTGTGACGGTCCTATAACTTAGCAGCTATCGACCTATCATACTAGTAGGGACAAAGGTACCTATGGATCATGCATCTAGGGTTTCATTCAACTCCTGAACGTAAATGCACAATCATTCATAAATAATTGAATAAAGAACTTTAAAACTGGGTTAGATGCACCGGAGCTTGCCTTCGTCAGCTAGGTTAGCTTGGGCACCCTCGGTGTCGAGTACGTCCACGTATTGCAGAGAACCTTCGCTCCGCCTTCCTCGGTTTCCGGGACAAGAGAGTAGTCTCCGTCCAGAAGATCTACACGGAATGCAATGCACTTTAGGTGATGTGATATTTTGTTGTCTCACCCAACTCTAGTTGGTCGTATTCACCTTAACAAGCATCCATCTAAGGTTTCTCTTTTAGGAAGGTTAAGGATTGTACATGGGTTACTCTTTTTATTCCACATTTGAATAAGGTTTTTATTGAGCTCATCATTTCATGTGAAAGCTTCATATTATTTTATCTTTACTCACATGGTGTAACTAATAATTATATTCATGAATTAATTCCTTATTAGTGCTGGTAATTAAATTTCTTTTATTTATATTAAATAATGCCTTCAAAAATGAAAAAGATTTAATTAAGGATTTTCTTTATTAATTTCCCTTTAATATAAAAAGGACATTTAAGCCATTTATTAAACAATTAAATTACCAAAAATCGAATGAGTGTTTCTTAAGCATATTAGCACCTATCCTGGTCCATTGGACCCACATGTAAGTGTTGGATGCTAGAAAATTAAATATTGTGGAAAATAACAAAAGGCTAGTTAGGGATTCAACTTAAATGTATATAAAAATAATTAAGCACCAAAATTACCCAAACTTTCTGGTGGATGCTCCCTGGTCCTAAACAAGTCTAAAAAGCTAGCATGTTCACATGGAACCTCTACTGAACTTGGTTTATTAATTTACAAAGGAACACATGAATTAAACAAGAATAATTATTTTTGTCAATCCTAAATTCATGATTAATTCACAAGGGGTGCCTTTTGACATCACAAGACAGTGTGCACAAGTTGGGCTCAAGAACATGAATATATTTAATATGAAAAATCACCTACGCAGTTCTGCCAGAGATAGAAAAACATTTTTCTAAAACGATTCACATGATAACTTTGTGCAATTTTTGGCATGGGAGCTAGTCATATCCTAACTCACAACATATCCAAAGCTCATCTACAGAGGAGCTATACACTTCAAGTTATAACAGATTCAAGCATAACACATTTGTAATTTTTCTGCCAAAACTATTTTGAATCTAGCAACAAATGTACATCAAGTAGGTGGAGTTTAACATCCTGAGACCTACAAAATTGGTTTGAGAATTTTTGGAATTTTCTGTGAATTTCTAGGGATTTTCTAAGACCATGGACTAAACTGCAATAAAACTAAGTTAAGATTCCTTGCAAACAGGCCCTTGGATTCACATCCATGCCCTCGCGGCGGCGGGAGGGCTCGCCGGCGGCGATGTGGGGCCGGGCCAGAGAAACGCGCGGCACGGGGGGTGCAATTGGCCTCACCCGGGGGTTGATTGGCGGTGGTGGCGGGGTTGAGGCGAGCTCGGCGAGGGCGCGCGGCGGCGGCCGGCGGCAACACCCACGGCGGCGCGGGGAAAAGCGGCAAGGAGGCGCGGGGGCTGGGCAACAAGCGGGCGTTGGAGCTTCACTAGCACCTACCGGAGCTGCGGGGTGGTTGGCCGGCGATGAGCACGGGCGGAGGAGCTCGGCACCGAGCGGCGGCGGCGATGGCGGCGGGGGCCGCACGAGTGGCGCGCGGAGGGGCGCGAGGGGGGGTTTAGGTAGGCGCGCGGGCACCGCGGCGAGCGGGTGACGGCGCAAGATGCTCTCCATGCTATGGCGCGTCGAGGCGCGCGCGTACGGCGGCGACACCGCCGACGGACCGGCGGTCGCGCGCGTGTGCGCGCGTACGGCGCGCGCGGGGACGCGGGGCACCTCGGGATGGAGCGAGGGCGGGGGCGCGGGACCTCGGGATGGAGCGTCTTGGGCCGGGCGCGGCCTCGGAAGGCGCGGGCGCGGACGCGGGGCGTGGCCGGCGGCGGGCGGCGACGGCGGCGCACGGCGCGCGCGCGGCGTCGCGCGTGGCGCGCTCCGGCCGTGACGGTCTTTGCCGGTGCCGGTTCAAATGGATTTTTCTCAAATTTTTCAAACGAACTGGACCAAGTGATGAATACCAAAGTTGTAGATCTAGGTACCAGCTACAACTTTTACAAAGGCTGTATAGGGTTTTGTTTCCTAGATTTGACTCTATTTGAATGCCAACTTTGAATGTCAGCATGATTCTGGCAACAGTAAAATCTGGCTTGCAAGGGCTTTTTCACAATTTCCCCCTCCAAATCTGAAATGCCATTCTACATGAAAGTTGTGTCCCTCAACAAGACCTACAACTTTCCCAAAGGTATAATTTTAAGTGTTTAGGTGAATTTTGGAGAACGCGGCAAAAGTTCCGGCAGACACCTGTGGACACTGGATGGCAAGGGGGTTTGACCCACCCTTTGACCATGGGTTGGCCCCAGAAGTGTTTTAACTATTCACTAGGGTCACTAGGGGTGTGTTAAGGGGTTTTCATGGGTGAGGGCCCAGGTTGACCTAGGGTTGACCATTTGACCGGCTAATCATGTCATTAGCGTTAGACGGTAATTAAAAACCTGGGGCGTCACAGCCTACCCCCCTTAAAAGGAATCTCGTCCCGAGATTCGACTCGACAACGAAACGATGGGAAAAAAAAGACTCACTGTTTCGGGATTGGAGGAAGCCCGGATACTTGGTGTTAAGATAATCCTCCGTCTCCCACGTGGCTTCTTCTTCCGTGTGATGGCTCCACTGGATCTTGTACATTCGCACGGTTTGCCTCCGGGTCTTTCGCTCTTTTATCTAGTACCTTTAAGGGATGCTCGACGAGCGAGAAATCCGGCTCGATCCAAGCATTAGCTTCCGTAATGATCTCGTTCTCCGGAACAGGCATTCCCTTCTTCAACTGAGTTACATGGAACACATTGTGAACCGCAGAAAACCGTTCTGGCAATTGGATACGGTAGGCCACGGGTCCACATACTTCTATTACTTCGTAGGGTCCAATGTAGCGCGGGGCTAACTTTCCTTTGACTCCGAACCTTTGCACACCTTTGGTGGGGGATACTTTCAAATACACATGATCTCCCACTTCAAAGTGTCGAGGTGCGGTTCCCTTATCATGGTAACTCTTTTGTCTCATCTGGGCCATCTTCAAATTTTCTCTTATCACTTGTACCTTCTCTTCGGCCTCTTTAACTAACTCTGTGTGACGCCCCAGGCTTTTAATTACCGTCATTAACGCTAATGACACGATTAGCCGGTCAAATGGTCAACCCTAGGTCAACCTGGGCCCTCACCCATGAAAACTCCTTAACACACCCCTAGTGACCCTAGTGAATAGTTAAAACACTTGTGGGACCAACCCTTGGTCAAAGGGTGGGTCAAACCCCCTTGCCACCCAGTGTCCACAGGTGTCTGCCGGAACTTTTGCCACGTTCTCCAAAATTCACCTAAACACTTAAAATTCTACCTTTGGGAAAGTTGTAGATCTTGTTGAGGGACACAACTTTCATGTAGAGTGGCATTGCTGATTTGGAAGGGAAAATTGTGAAAAAGCCCTTGCAAGCCAGAGATCACTGTTGGCAAGCACATGCTGACATTCAAAGTTGGCACTCCCACAGATTCAAATCTAGGCAACAAAACCCTATACAGTCTTTGTAAAAGTTGTAGCTGGTACCTAGATCTACAACTTTGGTATTCATCACTTGGTCCGGTTACGTTGAAAAATTTTGAGAAAAATCGAGTCAAAGCATGCACCGGCAGCACGGCCGAGCCGAGCGCGCCCGTGCGCCGCCGTCGCCGCCGCCGCCGGCCTTGCCCCCGCACCCGTGCCCGCGCCGCCCGAGGCCTCGACATCCGCGTCACGCCGCGTCCCGATGCCCCGCGCCCCGATGCGCCCCGTCCCGAGGTGCCCCGAGGCACGCGCGCGCGCGCCGTACGCGCGCGCGCGCCACGGACCGGCGGTCCGTCGGCGGCGTCGCCGCCGCCGTACGCGCGCGCCTCGAGCCGCCGTAGCACCGGCCGCATCTTTCGCCGTCACCCGCGCGTCACCCACGAGCCGCCCGAGCCGGGTATAAATGCCCCCCGCCTCTCCTCGCGCGCGCACCGAGCCGCCCGCGGCATTGCCGCCGCCATCCCGCCGCCGCCGGTGCTAGCTCGCCTTGCTCGTGCTCGCCGCCGTCCAAGCCCCTAGATAGCCTCCTTAGCACCCGAGCAAGCTCACGTGCACGCTTGTTGGCTTCAATTTGGCCTCCACGCCGCAAGACACCGAGCCGCCCCGAGCGCCGCCGCCGGTCACCGCCGTGCGCCGTCGCCGGAGCGAGTTCCATCCTCGCCACCACCACCAATAGGACCGGGGTGAGCTCAATTTCATCATGGTGCCGCTTGTTGTCGTGGTCGGGCCCCACATCGCCGCCGGCGAGCCCTTCCGCTGCCGCCGGGGGCATGGATGTGAATCCAGGGGCATGTTTGCAAGGAATCTTAACTTAGTTTATTTGCAGATCAGTCCACAGTCTTAGAAAATCCATAGAAATTCACAGAAAATTCCAAAAATTCTCAAACAAATTTTGTAGGTCTCAGGATGTTAAACCCCACCTACTTGATGTACACTTGTGGCTAGATTCAAAGTAGTTTTGGCAGAAAAATTACAAATGTGTTATGGTTGAATCTGTCATAGCTTGAAATGTATAGATTCTCTGTAGTTGAGCTTTGGATATGTTGTGAGTTAGGTTAAGACTAGATGCTGTGCCAAAAATTGCACAAAGTTATCATGTGAATCTTTTTATAAAAATGTTTTTCCATCTCTGGCAGAACTGCATAGATGATTTTTCATGTTAATTATATTTATGTTCTTGAGCCCAACTTGTGCACACTGTCTTGAGATGTCAAAAGGCACATCTTGTGAATTAATCATGAATTTAGGAGTAACAGAAATAATTATTCTTGCTTTATGCATGTTTTCCTTTGTAGTTTAATAGACCAAGTTCAGTAGAGGTTTCATGTGAACATGCTAGCTTTTTAGACTTGTTTAGGACCAGAGAGCATCCACCAGAAAGTTTGGGTAATTTTGATGCTTATTTATTTTTATTTGCATTTAAGTTGAATCACTAGCTAGCCTTTGTTATTTTCAATAATATTTAAATTCCTAGCATCCAACACTTACATGTGGGTCCAATGGACCAGGATAGGTACTGTTAGGCCTAAGAAGCACTCATTTGATTTTTGGTAATTTAATTGTTTAAATAATGGCTTAAATGCCCTTTTAATATTAAAGGGAGATTAAAATAAAAAGAAATCCTTAATTAAATCCTTTTTCTTTTTGGTAATAGTACTTAATACAAATAAAAGAAATTTAATTCATAAATAAAAGATATTAAGTACACCTTTGTTGATAAAGATAAAAAGGAAATGAAGCTTTCACATGAAATGATAATCTTAAATAAAAACCTTTATTCAAATAAGGAATAAAAGAGTAATCCATGTACAACCAATAACCTTCCTAAAAGAGAAACCTTAGATAGATGCTTGTTAAGGTGAATATGACCAACTAGAGTTGGATAGGACAACAAACTGTCACCTCACCTAAAGTGCATTGCATTCCGTGTAGATCTTCCGGACGGAGACTACTCCCTGGTCCCGGAAACCAAGGAAGGCGGAGCAGAAGGTTCTCTGCAGTACGTGGACGTACTCGACACCGAGGGTGCCCAAGCTAACCTAGTCGACGAAGGCAAGCTCCGGTGCATCTAACCTAGTTTTTTTAAAATTTCGTATTCAATTATCTATGAATGTTGTGCATTTACGTTCGGGAGTTGAATGAAACCCTAGATGCATGATCCATAGGTACCTTTGGTCTTTACTAGTATGATAGGTCGATAGGCCGCTAAGCTATAGGACCGTTACAAGTCGAGTGATGACCTCACTCGCGAGAATAGGTTCCTAGATAGGAATCATACTATATCCTTAAATGGATTGCTCACGTGGTAAGAGCATGGGATCTGGGCTCCGACCCAGTGGTTATGTGGGTTAAGTCTTTGAACGTACCAAGCATATGCCGGGTATGGGACCGGTAAGCCTAGTACCATAATGAGGCGGTGAGGGATCTTACTATTACTACTCTTGGGATTCGCTCTCACGGCTAGCTACCGGTGGTGTATGGTGACTCCGGGTATCTCGCGGGGTATGCCGGATAGCCCGCACCAAAGATCGTAAGATTCGATCCCACCCCGAGGATTTATGGGGACGGCCGGGGAGTTGTCCTCGCGGGGGGCGGTCGACCGTGTGTTTGGGTCTACCTTGCAAGGTTTTTAATCAATCGATTGTCGGCCTCTCACCGTTACCCGAGACTACTTACTCCACTAGTCATGTGATCCCTAATGATGGAAGTTGATGAAGATGATGTTTGAATAATTGTATTGTACAACTTGTTTGTACTAGATGGCTAATTTAGTAATGACTAAACTACTAGAACTTGTGCTAAAATCTTGAAAGTAAGGACCTACTCTTTGTTACTTTTTAGCAAAGCAACCCAGTTGCCAAAAAGCCTTTCATCGTCTAGATTTGGTGAAGTAGTTATCACCGACAGGTAAGACTTGCTGAGTATTAATATACTCAGCCTTGCTATAATGTGTTGATCCAGGTAATGCCTTCAGTGATGTGTGGCCCCGTGAGATCCGCCGGCCGGGAGCCGGGAGTGGGTGGAGGACGACTACTGAAGCATCATGGATGGCCTCCCGTGGTGACTTGCTTCCGCTAGTTAATTTCCGCTGTGTCTTTTCAAAACTCTGAACTATTTCGTCATGACAAAAACTATGGTTTGTAATAATTAAACCCTTCGGGGTACACATTTGAATTTGAATGATGTTGTATCTCTGGACTCGCCTTCGAGTGAGTTTTAATGCATATATTCGATCCTTGTTCTCTCAAGTGATTTACAGGGCGTTAACCCGGCGACTTACGACAGGATGGTACTTTATTATTGCTTAATGACCAAAGTGGATCGGTCTTAGGCGATAGTACGGTGCATCGTCCCGGGCGGGTTGTCACGATTGGCATCGAGCTTATATGCACCGATATTAATTAATAAACCTTAATCACCGATTTTTGAATAAAATATGCCAAGATTTTCTCGATTTTCCAAAAATACGTTGGTCCGCTAAGGATAAACTAGACCGAGAGGCCCTAGAGGGAATTTTGGGTTCTTTCGTGTGGCTTAAATAACTTATGGTTTATTTTGCTAACTCCCAAGACATTTCTTTTTCGTCGACTTACTTTATTGCACAACCAAACTAGGAGCCACGTGTTTTATACGTGTGCTGTTCCGCATCACGGGAATTGCGAGGGTTGATGGAGTGATCCATTCTACGGATCCCATCTTCGCGTCTGTTTATGAGTTGTGTGTCGCCACGTGTTTCATACGTGAGCATTCCGCGTGTCGCTCATGCGAGGCAAGGATACACTCCATTCAAACGGAGGGTGTCCGAGGTTGGACGCTGTCCATGCAGCGGCTTAACGCATGGATGTCGTTTCTATAGTGAACGGTAATGTATGTGGACGCTTTCGTGACGTGCTGGCATGAAAGGTTCGTTTTCTGCAGGTACATAACAGCGCTTCGTTAGTTGTTAAGCAAGTACCGTATAGCTCTCGGCTAGATATTATAGGGAGAGACGAATATGAGCCTTGCCACCGGCACTAACTTCGATTTTTGGCTTGATTGCCATGTGAGGTCGAATAGGACGTCTTGCATGCATGTTAAAAAAATCGAAACAACTAAAATAGACCCCAAAAATCGAAATTCCATGTGTCCTCTAAGGAAGTTTATGCTAGTGTGTGCTTGTCATAAACTAGGATACCCCTCATACCTAGCCGTCATGCTGCCGAAATTTTGTGAAAATTTTGTTGATCATGTGCTAAGGTTAATTAAACTAAATTGTTAAAAGCAATTGTTCCTCAACTAGTACCTTGTTATAGCAAGTCTCAATTCTAGTCTGTTGGGTTGGTTCACTTTTCCTTTAGGCACATCCAAGTTAAGGACCCCCCCATCTTGTTTCCTTGATTGTTGTTCAAACCTTAGAATCCTAATTAAGAGTATTAAAGGATTAATTAAAAGTTGGGAAATTTTTGTGGTTCTGGGCTTTTGGTTATGAAGTTTTCATTCACAACTGCCGGAACTTCACCATTTGTCATGCCGTTCTCTTTTGAGATCTGACATGGGTTACCTTTGTGTACAGATGGATTTCCCCGTGTTTCACTAGTTCGACGCTGACGGTACGATCCGTACCAACGGGTTGCACTGGGAGGGTTTTCCGCGCTTGGCGTGGGAAGCACTCAGTGCCGCAGGCTACCTTACCCCACCGACGTACGAGGTGAAGGAGTTTGAGCGCTTTGGTGTTCCCGTTGCAGGGTGATCGTTACTGTACTGCCGCACCCGGATCACGCCGACTGATTTGACCTGAGTTTTATTTACTGGGGATTTATCACGCACGAGTCCGTGGAGTCCGCCGCCCTTAGAGTGCTGACAGACTTTTGTGACCACAACCCTACTGTGGTAGCTCTTTCACCGTTTGGACTGTTTCTAGCTGTGAGTCCTCACGACCCAGCTTGGTTGGACCGTTTGGACCATCTACGGGAGTTACTGACCCTAGCAGAGCCGTTGGATGTTACTCAGACACTTGCCCGTTGTCTGAACGTGGTTTTCACACTCCAGGGGCTGCGTTTTAACACCGCGCCGATTATTGCACGGCCGCTTGGAGGCATCTAGGCGCGATTGGGAGCGACTTTCAAAGAAAGACACTAGCAGCTCGAACTTTACGCTTACCCGTGTGCAGCGGGAGAACGACAAGTCGCGTACTAGGAGGTTCCGGCTTGGAGCCGGAGCGAGGTGACAACCTCCAGAGGATCGTGGATCTAGAGACGGAGAACAATGCACTAGAGGAGGATGCCGACGCACACGAGATAGAGAGGGCCGACCCCGCTGCGAGAACATTGCCGATATGCGGCAGCGGGTGCAGGAGGCCGAGGTACGGGTGGCGGCCTTGCGAGCTATAGTGGCCTTACGCCCATCGCCCCCGCAGACTGCACACCCGAGGAGCAGCGAGGGCCGTGTCCGGTCCGGATCGACGAGCCGAGCGAGACCACCGCTACCGACTCCCCCAGCTTCGCCTTCGTACAGTGGTGCTTCAGTGGGCAACTAGGATGCCGACAGCAGGGAGCAGCAGGATATCGATCTTATCGAGTTGTATTAGAGATGTTGGAGTAGTGGCTTGACAACACGACTTCGTGCCAAGCAACTATTGTATCATGTGTTGTCTTGATGTTTCAAAACCGAGTTGTAATGACGTTGAACCTTGATCTGTCATGTTGTAATAAGAATATTCAAGCTTGTATGCTTTAAGTGAATCCCGTTGCCTTTCAAATTGAATTTTCTTGTGCTAAATACCATATCCTTGGATAATTCGTTGCGATTGATCACGCTTGTCAAGGAATGCATTGCTTATCTCCTATGAACGTAGGTAAAACAAAGCATCTTTGCGACGTCACTCGTTGCCAGCATATAAGTGCTCGTTCGTATACCATCTTCTTTGGTATTCGGGATAACGACGATCATTCGGAAGTGATTAGGAGCCGCGCAGTTGAGCAATCACCGTCCTAACCATGTTAAGAGAAACGATCCTATGACTCTTGGTGGCTATAGGATGTTGTGCTTGTTGCTGTACTCATTATTTACGTATTAATGAGATGTGATAATGCATGATCGTGCTTGTCATCATTTGGAAGTAAGCTTTCGGTTATCTCACTCTTAACGCTCACTTTTCAGATGGTGGGAACCACACACAGCTCTCCCAACAGTTTTGGAGCGAGTGGTAGTGGTGACTTGCCGCCACCCCCGCCCATGAACCCGACGGAGGCTTTCATGGCCACCCAGACCGAGGTGCCGCGCCGCATCTTGCGGACACAGGCAGCGAGACGCCCGGCAGATGAACCGAGGGCCGCCACATGGGGCCAACCACGAGGGGCCTAACCAGGTCACCACGTATGCTCGGCCCATCGCCATGAAGCCGCCAACGTTCGCGAAAGCCGAAGACCCTCTGGAAGCCGAGGCTTGGGTCAAGGCCATAGAGGCGAAATTCTCTCTCGCCTTTGTGCTGCCTTGCTCGGAGGAGAACAAAGCGAACTTCGCAGCCCCTACAACCGCGAGGTGAAGCTTTGATGTGGTGGGACCATTTCAAGTCCATGCAGCGAAATCACGCCGTGACTTGGGAAGAATTCAAGCAAGCTTTCAAGAGTCATCACATCCCCAAGGGTCTTATGGACTGGAAGATGAGGGAACTGTTAGCCCTTCGTCAAGGATCTGACTCCGTGTACCGCTATGCCCAGAAGTTCAATAGCTTATGCCAATACGGTGGGCATCATGTTGATACGGATGCCAAGAAGATGGAGAGGTTCCGCGACGGACTTGATGGCAAGTTGTATGAGCGCCTAAATCTGCTCGAGCCCGCAAACTTCCATGAGCTCGTGAATAAAGCTATCTCGCAAGAAGATGCTATGAAGAAAGCCCATGGGGACAACAAGAGAGTGTCCGGTTTCACCCCAGGCAGCGGAACACACAAGAAGTTTCTCTTTGTGAAGAAAGAAGCTCCAGGCCCATCCCAGCAATCTTCAACTGGACGCTGGACGATGAAGCCATTCCGGGGCAAACCCGCGGGAACTTCCGGTTCCGCCGTGCCCGACAGCAGTGCTCCGAAGCCTAATGTACCCCCCTCGTGATGTTGGTGATCGCCGTTGCTACAACCGTGGCCGCCAGTGGCACTATATCAATGAGTGTCCCAAGCCCGAGCAGCATCAAGTCAAACCCGCAGAACCAGAATACGGGAAACAAGCCTCGCCACTCCGGCCAAGAAACCCATGGTGCAAGTGTGCCAGGGCAAGTTGAACTTCACCACCATGAGTGACATTCCCGCAGGAGCTCCAGTACTCACGGGTACATTCTCTATCAATAACACTCCTGTCAAGGTCTTATTTGATTCAGAGCCACCCATAGTTTCATAAATGAGAGTCTACTAGACAAATTGGGTCTAAGAGGAGTACCAACCAAATCTACTTATAAAATTACCACACCCGGTGGAAACATCACGTCTCAGTTAGTGATTTTTGGAGTTCCCCTAAGACTAGGAAGTCGGGTCGTTCAATCTAATCTGATAGTCATCCAGTTAGGAAGCATGGATGTTATTTTGGGTATGGAATGGATGAATCAACATAAGGTGGTTCTAGATATATCAGATAGGGTCGTAGAGATCCACTCTCCTACGGTCGGGCACACTACCTTGTACCTACCTTTCCGGACTCGCACCGACTCTTGTGCCTATGCGACCATTATCTCCTCCCTTGATGAGATTCCAGTAGTGTGTGAGTACTCAGATGTGTTTCCTGACGAGTTACCTGGTATGCCACCAGATAGAGATGTCGAGTTTGTGATCGAACTCCAACCCGGTACCGCACCCATTTCCAAAAGACCTTATCGCATGCCACCCAAAGAGCTAGCGGAGCTAAAAACCCAACTCCAAGAGTTGTTAGATAAGGGTTACATTCGCCCGAGCTCTTCTCCTTGGGGTTGCCCTGCTCTTTTTGTCAAAAAGAAAGATGGTAGCTTGAGAATGTGCGTAGATTACCGTCCACTCAATGCGGCTCACCATCAAAAACAAATACCCACTTCCTCGAATCGATGTACTGTTTGATCAATTGGCTGGTGCCAAAGTCTTCTCTAAGATTGACCTTCGTTCTGGCTACCACCAAATCAATATTCGACCATGCGATATTCCTAAAACCGCTTTTTCCACTCGTTATGGTCTTTACGAGTTCTTGGTCATGTCCTTCGGACTCACTAACGCGCCTGCCTACTTCATGTACCTCATGAACTCCGTATTCATGACGGAGCTCGACAAATTTGTCGTGGTTTTTATCGATGATATCCTCATCTATTCTGAAAACGAGGCAAAACACGCCAACCATCTCCGAGTTGTCCTGCAGCGTTTGCGAGGTCATCAGCTTTATGCTAAATTCTCCAAATGCGAATTCTGGTTGAAAAGTGTCAAATTCTTGGGGCACACCATTTCCCACGATGGTATCTCCGTAGATCCTAGCAAAGTTCAGGAGGTAATGGATTGGAAACCACCCAAATCCATACATCAAATCCGCAGTTTCCTAGGATTGGCGGGATATTACCGTCGATTCATTCCTGACTTTTCTAGAATCGCAAAACCCATGACCGAATTACTCAAGAAGGGAGTGAAATTCGTGTGGAGTGAAGCATGTGAGAAAGCTTTTCACACCCTCAGACAACATCTAACCTCGCCCCGAGTGCTAGCTCGGCCCCGATAACTCCAAGCCATTTGAAGTTTTTTCGTGACGCATCGTACACCGGTCTTGGCCGTGTCCTTATGCAAGAAGGCCGAGTCATTGCCTATGCTTCGCGAGCTCTTCGACCCCATGAGCTCAACTATCCTACTCACGATCTTGAACTAGCTGCCGTTGTTCATGCCCTCAAGATATGGAGACACTATCTAATGGGCAATCATTGCGATATCTTCACTGATCACAAGAGCCTCAAGTATATCTTCACCCAGTCAGAATTGAATATGAGACAGAGAAGATGGCTTGAGTTGATCAAGGATTATGATCTAGAAGTGCACTATCATCCTGGCAAAGCAAATGTTGTTGCGGATGCTCTTAGCCGCAAGGATCATTGCAACCACCTAGAGTTGGTGCCGGTCGCTGAACCCCGTGTGAAGAAATGAGAAAGCTCGGCCCTAGAAGTGGTACCGCGAGAGAATTCTTTATGCCTTGATCGCGGAGTCCGACCTTTATGACGATTGAATTGTCACGGCCCAACGCAATGATGCGAATATCCAAACCATCAGGCAGAAACTAGTGGAAGGAGACCCGAAGTACACTTGTTTCCAAAAGGATCCCCAAGAGGTGGTCTGGTTTGGAAAACGCTTAGTGATCCCCGTGGACCCAGAGATCAAGAAGATCATTCTAGATGAAGCTCACAAATCCAAGTTCTCTATTCATCCCGGTAGTACCAAGATGTACCAAGATCTAAAGCAGAACTTTTGGTGGTCTAATATGAAGGTGGATGTAGCCAAGTATGTAGCCGAGTGCGATACTTGCCACCGAATGAAAGCAAGTCATCTGAAATCGGCAGGAGTACTCCAACCCCTGTCGATACCTATGTGGAAATGGGATGACATTAGTATGGATTTTATTGTAGGATTACCCCTGACCCCTAGGAAGAAAGATTCTATTTGGGTAATCCTGGATAGACTTACCAAGACTGCTCACTTCATTGCCGTGCACACCACTTACTCCGTGCAACAGTATGCAGAGTTGTACGTGGACCACATAGTTCGTCTACATGGAATCCCAAAGACCATAATTTCTGATAGAGGGACTCAGTTTGTGGCCCGTTTTTGGGAGCAGTTGCATGAGTGTTTGGGAACCCAGCTACTCCGTAGTTCCAGTTATCATCCCCAGACTGACGGTCAGACGGAGAGGATAAACCAAATTCTAGAGGACATGTTGAGAGCAAGCATCTTGCACTTTGACAAGAGTTGGGACAAGTGCTTGTCCTTAGCAGAGTTCTCCTACAATAACAGCTATCAAGCCAGTTTGAAAATGGCACCGTTCGATGCTCTATACGGACGCAGATGCCGCACCCCACTGAATTGGTCAGAAGCCGGAGAAAGAACACTCTTTGGACCAGAGTTAGTTAAAGAGGCCGAAGAGAAGGTACAAGTGATAAGAGAAAATTTGAAGATGGCCCAGATGAGACAAAAGAGTTAACATGATAAGGGAACCGCACCTCGACACTTTGAAGTGGGAGATCATGTGTATTTGAAAGTATCCCCCACCAAAGGTGTGCAAAGGTTCGGAGTCAAAGGAAAGTTAGCCCCACGCTACATTGGACCCTATGAAGTAATAGAAGTATGTGGACCCGTGGCCTACCGTATCCAGTTGCCAGAACGGTTCTCCGCGGTTCACAATGTGTTTCATGTAACTCAGTTGAAGAAAGGAATGCCTGTTCCGGAGAACGAGATCATCACAGAAGCTAATGCTTGGATCGAGCCGGATTTCTCGCTCGTCGAGCATCCCTTAAAGGTGCTAGATCAAAAAGAGCGAAAGACCCGGAGGCAAACCGTGCGAATGTACAAGATCCAATGGAGCCATCACACGGAAGAAGAAGCCACGTGGGAGACGGAGGATTATCTCAACACCAAGTATCCGGGCTTCCTCCAATCCCGAAACCGTGAGTCTTTTTTCCCCTTCTCTTCGTTGTCAAGTCGAATCTCGGGACGAGATTCTCTTTAAGGGGGGTAGGCTGTGACGCCCCGGTGCTTTTAGATTCTCTTTAAGGGGGGTAGGCTGTGACGCCCCAGGCTTTTAATTACCGTCATTAACGCTAATGACACGATTAGCCGGTCAAATGGTCAACCCTAGGTCAACCTGGGCCCTCACCCATGAAAACTCCTTAACACACCCCTAGTGACCCTAGTGAATAGTTAAAACACTTGTGGGACCAACCCTTGGTCAAAGGGTGGGTCAAACCCCCTTGCCATCCAGGTGTCCACACAGTGTCCGCTCGAACTTTTGCCGCGTTCTCCAAAATTCACCTAAACACTTAAAATTCTACCTTTGGGAAAGTTGTAGATCTTGTTGAGGGACACAACTTTCATGTAGAGTGGCATTGCTGATTTGGAGGGGAAAATTGTGAAAAAGCCCTTGCAAGCCGAGATCACCGTTGGCAAGCACATGCCGACATTCAAAGTTGGCACTCCCACGTATTCACATCTAGGCAACAAAACCCTATACAAGTCTTTGTAAAAGTTGTAGCCGGTACCTATATCTACAACTTTGGTATTCATCACTTGGTCCGGTTCGTTGAAAAATTTTGAGAAAAATCGAGTCAAAGCATGCACCGGCAAAGACGGCCGAGCCGAGCGCGCCGCGCGCGACGCCGTGCGCGCCCGTGCGCCGCCGCCGCCGCCGCCGCCGCCGGCCTTGCCCCGGCGCCCGTGCCCGCGCCGCCCGAGGCCTCGACGTCCGTGTCACGCCGCGTCCCGATGCCCCGCGCCCCGATGCGCCCCGTCCCGAGGTGCCCCGAGGCACGCGCGCGCCGTACGCGCGCGCGCGCCACCGACCGGCGGTCCGTCGGCGGCGGCCGCCGCCGTACGCGCGCGCCTCGAGCCGCCGTAGCACCGGCCGCATCTTCCGCCGTCACCCGCGCGTCACCCACAGCCGCCCGAGCCGGGTATAAAGGCCCCCCGCCTCTCCTCGCGCGCCGCACCGAGCCGCCCGCACCATTGCCGCCGCCATCCCGCCGCCGCCGTGCTAGCTCGCCTTGCTCGTGCTCGCCGCCGTCCAAGCCCCTAGATAGCCTCCTTAGCACCCAGGCAAGCTCACGTGCATGCTTGTTGGCTTCAATTTGGCCTCCACGCCGCAGCACACCGAGCCGCCCCGAGCGTCGCCGCCGGTCGCCGCCGTGCGCCGTCGCCGGAGCGAGTTCCACCCTCGCCACCACCACCAATAGGACCGGGGTGAGCTCAATTTCATCATGGTGCCGCTTGTTGTCGTGGTCGGGCCCCACATCGCCGCCGGCGAGCCCTTCCGCCGCCTCCGGGGGCATGGATGTGAATCCAGGGGCATGTTTGCAAGGAATCTTAACTTAGTGTATTTGCAGATCAGTCCACAGTCTTAGAAAATCCATAGAAATTCACAGAAAATTTCAAAAATTCTCAAACAAATTTTGTAGGTCTCAGGATGTTAAACCCCACCTACTTGATGTACACTTATGGTTAGATTCAAAGTAGTTTTGGCAGAAAAATTACAAATGTGTTATGGTTGAATCTGTCATAGCTTGAAATGTATAGATTCTCTGTAGTTGAGCTTTGGATATGTTGTGAGTTAGGTTAAGACTAGATGCTGTGCCAAAAATTGCACAAAGTTATCATGTGAATCTTTTTATAAAAATGTTTTTCCATCTCTGGCAGAACTGCATAGATGATTTTTCATGTTAATTATATTTATGTTCTTGAGCCCAACTTGTGCACACTGTCTTGAGATGTCAAAAGGCACATCTTGTGAATGAATCATGAATTTAGGAGTAACAGAAATAATTATTCTTGCTTTATGCATGTTTTCCTTTGTAGTTTAATAGACCAAGTTCAGTAGAGGTTTCATGTGAACATGCTAGCTTTTTAGACTTGTTTAGGACCAGAGAGCATCCACCAGAAAGTTTGGGTAATTTTGATGCTTATTTATTTTTATTTGCATTTAAGTTGAATCACTAGCTAGCCTTTGTTATTTTCAATAATATTTAAATTCCTAGCATCCAACACTTACATGTGGGTCCAATGGACCAGGATAGGTACTGTTAGGCCTAAGAAGCACTCATTTGATTTTTGGTAATTTAATTGTTTAAATAATGGCTTAAATGCCCTTTTAATATTAAAGGGAGATTAAAATAAAAAGAAATCCTTAATTAAATCCTTTTTCTTTTTGGTAATAGTACTTAATACAAATAAAAGAAATTTAATTAACATTACTGATAAGAAATTTAATTCATAAATAAAAGATATTAAGTACACCTTTGTTGATAAAGATAAAAAGGAAATGAAGCTTTCACATGAAATGATAATCTTAAATAAAAACCTTTATTCAAATAAGGAATAAAAGAGTAATCCATGTACAACCAATAACCTTCCTAAAAGAGAAACCTTATATAGATGCTTGTTAAGGTGAATATGACCAACTAGAGTTGGATAGGACAACAAACTGTCACCTCACCTAAAGTGCATTGCATTCCGTGTAGATCTTCCGGACGGAGACTACTCCCTGGTCCCGGAAACCAAGGAAGGCGGAGCAGAAGGTTCTCTGCAGTACGTGGACGTACTCGACACCGAGGGTGCCCAAGCTAACCTAGTCGACGAAGGCAAGCTCCGGTGCATCTAACCTAGTTTTTTTAAAATTCTGTATTCAATTATCTATGAATGATTGTGCATTTACGTTCAGGAGTTGAATGAAACCCTAGATGCATGATCCATAGGTACCTTTGGTCTTTACTAGTATGATAGGTCGATAGCTGCTAAGCTATAGGACCGTTACAAGTCGAGTGATGACCTCACTCGCGAGAATAGGTTCCTAGATAGGAATCATACTATATCCTTAAATGGATTGCTCACGTGGTAAGAGCATGGGATCTGGGCTCCAGTCCAGTGGTTATGTGGGTTAAGTCTTTGAACGTACCAAGCAAATGCCGGGTATGGGACCGGTAAGCCTAGTACCATAATGAGGCGGTGAGGGATCTTACTATTACTACTCTTGGGATTCGCTCTCACGGCTAGCTACCGGTGCTGTATGGTGACTCCGGGTATCTCGCGGGGTATGCCGGATAGCCTGCACCAAAGACTGTAAGATTCGATCCCAACCCGAGGATTTATGGGGACGGCCTGGGGAGTTGTCCTCGCGGGGGCAGCCGACCGTGTGTTTGGGTCTACCTTGCAAGGTTTTTAATCAATCGATTGTCGGCCTCTCACCGTTACCCGAGACTACTTACTCCACTAGTCATGTGATCCCTAATGATGGAAGTTGATGAAGATGATGTTTGAATAATTGTATTGTACAATTTGTTTGTACTATATGGCTAATGTAGTAATGACTAAACTACTAGAACTTGTGCTAAAATCTTGAAAGTAAGGACCTACTCTTTGTTACTTTTTAGCAAAGCAACCCAGTAGCCAAAAAGCCTTTCATGGTCAAGATTTGGTGAAGTAGTTATCACCGACGGGTAATACTTGCTGAGTATTAGTATACTCAGCCTTGCTATAATGTGTTGATCCAGGTAATGCCTTCAGTGATGTGTGGCCCTGTGAGATCCCGCCCGGCTGGGAGCTGGAGTGGGTGGAGGACGACTACTGAAGCATCATGGATGGCCTCCCGTGGTGACTTTGCTTCCGCTAGTTAATTTCCGCTGTGTCTTTTCAAAACTCTGAACTATTCTGTCATGACCAAAACTATGGTTTGTAATAATTAAACCCTTCGGGGTACACATTTGAATTTGAATGATGTTGTATCTCTGGACTCGCCTTCGAGTGAGTTTTAATGCATATATTCGATCCTTGTGCTCTCAAGTGATTTACCGGGCGTTAACCCGGTGACTTACGACAGGATGGTACTTTATTATTGCTTAATGACCAAAGTGGATCGGTCTTAGGCGATAGTACGGTACTGTCCTGGGCGGGTTGTCACACTCTGGTCCAAAGAGTGTTCGTTCTCCGGCCTCTGACCAATTCAGTGGGGTGCGTCATCTGCGTCCGTATAAAGCATCGAACGGTGCCATTTTCAAGCTGGCCTGATAGCTGTTATTGTAGGAGAACTCTGTCAAGGACAAGCACTTGTCCCAACTCTTGTCAAAGTGCAAGATGCTCGCCCTCAACATGTCCTCTAGAATTTGGTTTATCCTCTCCGTCTGACCATCGGTCTGTGGGTGATAACTGGAACTACGGAGTAGCTGAGTTCCCAAACACTCATGCAACTGCTCCCAAAAACGGGCCACAAACTGAGTCCCTCTATCAGAGATTATAGTCTTTGGGATTCCATGTAGACGAACTATGTGGTCCACGTACAACTCTGCATACTGTTGCACGGAGTAAGTGGTGTGCACGGCAATGAAGTGAGCAGTCTTGGTGAGTCTATCCACGATTACCCAAATAGAATCTTTCTTCCTAGGGGTCAGGGGTAAACCCACAATAAAATCCATACTAATGTCATCCCATTTCCACATGGGTATCGACAGGGGTTGGAGTACTCCTGCCGATTTCAAATGACTTGCTTTCATCTGGTGGCAAGTATCGCACTCGGCTACATACTTGGCTACATCCACCTTCATATTAGACCACCAAAAGTTCTGCTTTAGATCTTGGTACATCTTGGTACTACCGGGGTGAATAGAGAACTTGGATTGGTGAGCTTCATCTAGAATGATCTTCTTGATTTCTGGATCAACGGGGATCACTAGACGCTTCCCAAACCAGACCACCTCTTGGGGATCCTTCTGGAAACAAGTGTACTTCGGGTCTCCTTCCACTAGTTTCTGCCTGATGTTTTGGATATTCGCATCATTGCGCTGGGCCGTGACAATCCTGTCATAAAGGCTGGACTCTGCCGTCAAGGCATAAAGAATTCCCTGCGGTACCACTTCTAGGCTGAGCTTTCTCATTTCTTCACACAGGGGTTCACTGACTGGCACCAACTCTAGGTGGTTGCAATGGTCCTTGCGGCTAAGAGCATCCGCAACAACATTTGCTTTGCCAGGATGATAGTGCACTTCTAGGTCATAATCCTTGATCAGCTCAAGCCATCTTCTCTGCCTCATATTCAATTCTGACTGGGTGAAGATATATTTGAGGCTCTTGTGATCAGTGAAGATATTGCAATGATTGCCCATTAGATAATGTCTCCATATCTTGAGGGCATGAACAACGGCAGCTAACTCAAGATCATGGGTAGGATAGTTAAGTTCATGGGGTCGAAGGGCTCGCGAAGCATAGGCAATGACTCGGCCTTCTTGCATAAGGACACAGCGAAGGCCGGTGCCTGATGCGTCACAGAAGACTTCAAATGGCTTGGAGTTATCGGGCTGAGCTAGCACTGGGGCTGAAGTTAGATGTTGCCTGAGGGTGTGAAAAGCTTTCTCACATGCTTCACTCCACACGAATTTCACTCCCTTCTTGAGTAATTCGGTCATGGGTTTTGCGATTCTAGAAAAGTCAGGAATGAATCGACGCTAATATCCCGCCAATCCTAGGAAACTGCGGATTTGATGCACAGATTTGGGTGGTTTCCAATCCATTACCTCCTAAACTTTGCTAGGATCTACGGAGATACCATCGTGGGAAATGGTGTGCCCCAAGAATTTGACACTTTTCAACCAGAATTCGCATTTGGAGAACTTAGCATAAAGCTGATGATCTCGCAAACGCTGAAGGACAACTCGGAGATGTTTGGCGTGTTCCTCCTCGCTCTTAGAATAGATGAGGATATCATCGATAAAGACCACGACAAACTTATCGAGCTCCATCATGAATACTGAGTTCATGAGGTACATGAAGTAGGCAGGTGCATTAGTGAGTCCGAAGGACATGACCAAGAACTCGTAAAGACCATAACGAGTGGAAAAAGCTGTTTTAGGAATGTCGCATGGTCGAATCTTGATTTGGTGGTAGCCAGAACGAAGGTCGATCTTAGAGAAGACTTTGGCACCAGCCAATTGATCAAACAGAACATTGATTCGAGGAAGTGGGTATTTATTTTTGATAGTGACTGCATTGAGCGGTCGGTAATCTACGCACATTCTCAAGCTACCATCTTTCTTTTTGACAAAGAGAGCAGGGCAACCCCAAGGAGAAGAGCTCGGGCGAATGTACCCCTTATCTAACAATTCTTGGAGTTGGGTTTTTAGCTCGGCTAGCTCTTTGGGTGGCATGCGATAAGGTCTTTTGGAAATGGGTGCGGTACCGGGTTGGAGTTCGATCACAAACTCGACATCTCTCGTCCGGTGGCATACCGGGCAACTCGTCGAGAAATACATCCGGGTACTCACACACTACTGGAATCTCATCAAGGGAGGAGATAATGGTCGCATAGGCACAAGAGTCGGTACCGTCCCGGAAAGGTAGGTACAAGGTAGTGTGCCCGACCGTAGGAGAGTGGATCTCTATGACCCTATCTGATATATCTAGAACCACCTTATGTTGATTCATCCATTCCATACCCAAAATAACATCCATGCTTCCTAAGTTGATGACTATCAGATTAGATTGAATGACCTGACTTCCTAGTCTTAGGGGAACTCCAAAAATTACTAGCTGAGACGTGATGTTTCCACCAGGTGTGGTAATTTTATAAGTAGATTTGGTTGGTACTCCTCTTAGACCCAATTTGTCTAGTAGACCCTCATTTATGAAACTATGGGTGGCTCCCGAATCAAATAAGACCTTGACAGGAGTGTTATTGATAGAGAATGTACCCGTGAGTACTGGAGCTCCTGCGGGAATGTCACTCATGGTAGTGAAGTTCAGCTTGCCCTGGCGCACTTGCACTATCGGTTTCTTGGTCGGAGTGGCAGGCTTGTTTCCCGTACTCTGGTTCTGCGGGTTTGGCTTGATCTGCCTGGGCTTGGGACACTCATTAATGTAGTGCCCTGGCTGGCCACAGTTGTAGCAACGGTGATCACCAACATCACGAGGGGTGCATTAGGCTTCGGAGCCTGCTGCTGGGCACGGCGGAACTGGAAGTTCCCGGCAGGTTTGCCCTGGAATGGCTACATCGTCCAGCGTCCAGTTGAAGATTGCTGGGACGGACCTGGAGCTTCCTTCTTCACAAAACGAAATTTCTTGTTTGTTCCGCTGCCTGGGGTGAAACCGGACACTCTCTTGTTGTCCCCATGGGCTTTCTTCATGGCATCTTCTTGCGAGATAGCTTTATTCACGAGCTCATGGAAGTTCGCGGGTTCGAGCAGATTTAGGCGTTCATACAGCTTGCCATCAAGCCCGTCGCGGAACCTCTCCATCTTCTTGGCATCAGTATCCACATGATGTCCACCGTACTGGCATAAGCTATTGAATTTCTGAGCATAGCGGTACACGGAGTCAGGTCCTTGACGAAGGGCTAGCAGCTCCCTCATCTTCCGGTCCATTAGACCCTTGGGGATGTGATGACTCTTGAAAGCTTGCTTGAATTCTTCCCAAGTCACGGCGTGGTTTCGCTGCATGGACTTGAAATGGTCCCACCACATCAAAGCTTCCCCCCGCAGTTGTAGGGCTGCGAAGTTCGCTTTGTTCTCCTCGAGCAAGGCAAAGACAAAGGCGAGAGAATTTCGCCTCTATGGCCTTGACCCAAGCCTCGGCTTCCGGAGGGTCCTCTCGCTTTCGCGAAAGTTGGCGGCTTCATGGCGATGAAGCGGGCATACGTGGTGACCCGGTTAGGTCCCTCGTGGTTGGCCCCATGTGGCGGCCCTCGGTTCATCCGTCGGGCGATCCGCCGTTGTGTCCGCGGGATCCGGCGCGAAGCACCTCGGTTTGGGTGGCCATGAAAGCCTCCGTCGGGTTCATGGGCGGGGGTGGCGGCAAGTCACCACTACCACTTGCTCCAAAACCGTTGGGAGAGCTGCGCGTGGTTCCCACCATCCGAAAAGTGAGCATTATTAGTGAGATAACCGAAAGCTTACTTCCAAATGATGACAAGCACGATCATGCACTATCATATCTCATTAGTAAGTAAATAATGAGGATAGCAACAGGCACAACATTCTATAGCCACCAAGATTCATAGAATCGTTTCTCTTAATCTGGTTAGGACGGTGATTGCTCAATTGCGCGGCTCCTAATCACTTCCGAACGATCATCGTTATCCCGACACCAAGGAAGGTGGTATACGAACGAGTGATGTCCGTAAAGATACTTTGTTTTACCAACGTTCTTAGGAGAAAAACAATGTAACCTTTGACGAGCGTGATCATTCGCAACGAGTTATCCAAGGATATGGCATTCAGCACAAGGAAAAAAAATTCAATTTGAACACCCACGAAATTCACTTGAAGCATACAAGCTTGAGTATTCTTCTTACAACATGGCAGAACATGGTTCGAAGTCATTACAACTCGATTTGAAACATCAACACAAACACACGATACAATAGTGGCTTGGCACGAAGACGTGCTGTTAAGCCAACTACTCCAACATCTTGAAGACGACTCGATATGATCGACATCCTTCGCTCCTCGCCGTCGGCAACCTAGTTGCCCACTGAAGCACCACTGTACGAAGGTGAAGCTAGGGGAGTCGGTAGCGGTGGTCCTGCTCGGCTCGTCGATCCGGACGGACACGGCCCCGTCTGCTCCTCCGGTGTGCCGTATGCGGGGGCAATGGCCGTAAGGCCACTATAGCCGCAAGGCCGCCACCGTACCTCGGCCTCCTCGCACCGCCGCCGCATATCGGCAATGTTCGCAGCGGGGGTCGGCCTCTCTATCTCGTGTGCGTCGGCATCCTCCTCTAGTGCATTGTTCTCCGCCTCTAGGTCCACGATCCTGCGGAGGCGGTCACCTCTCTCAAGCTCCAACCGGAACCTCCTAGCACGCGACTCGTCATTCTCCCTGCCGCACCCGGGTAAGCGTGAAGTTCGGCCCGCCGGTGTCTTGGCGAAAGTCGCTCCCAATCGCGCCTAGATGCCTCCAAGCGCTGTGCAATAATTGCTGCGGTGTTAAAACGCAGCCCCTGGAGTGTGAAAACCACGTTCAGACAACGGGCAAGTGTCTGAGTAACATCCAACGGCTCTGCTAGGGTCAGCAACTCCCGTAGATGGTCCATACGGTCCAACCAAGCTGGGTCGTGAGGACTCACAGCCGGAAACAGTCCAAACGGGGAAAGAGCTACCACAGTAGGGTTGTGGTCACAAAAGTCTGTCAGCACTCTGAGGGCGGCTGACTCCACGGACTCGTGCGTGATAAATCCCCAGTAAATAAAACTCAGGTCAAACCAGTCGGCGTGGTCTGGGTGCGGCAGCACCGTAACGATCACCCTGCAGCGGGGAACACCAAAGCGCTCAAACTCCTTCACCTCGTACGTCGGCGGGGTAAGGTAGCCTGCGGCACTGAGTGCTTCCCACGCCAAGCGCGGAAAACCCTCCCAGTGCAACCCGTTGGTACGGATCGTACCGTCGGCGTCGAACTGGTGGAACACGGGGAAATCCATCTGTACACAAAGGTAACCCATGTCAGATCTCAAAAGAGAACGGCATGACAAATGGTGAAGTTCTGGCAGTTGTGAACAAAAATTTCATAACCAAAAATCCAGAAACCTCAAAAATTTCCCAACTTTTAAATTAATCCTTTAATACTCTTAATTGGGATTTTAAGGTTAAACAGCGATCAAGGAACAAGATGGAGGGTCCTTAACTTGGATGTGCCTAGGGAAAAAGTGAACCAACCCAACAAACTAGAATTGAGACTTGCTATTACAAGGTAACTAGTTGAGGACCAATGGTTTTTAACAATTTGGTTTAATTAACCTAGCACAAGGTAAACAAATCTTTCACAAAATTCTGGCAGCATGACGGCTAGGTATGAGAGGTACTTCTAATTTATAAAAAGCACACACTAGCATAATCTTCCTTAGAGAACACATGGAAATTCAGTTTTTGGGTCCATTTTAGTTGTTTCGATTTTTAACATGCATGCAAGACGTCCTATTCGACCTCACGTGGCAATCAAGCCAAAAATCGAAGTTAGTGCCGGTGGCAAGGCTTTTAGTCGTCTCTCCCTATAATATCTAGTCGAGAGCTATACGGTACTCGCTTAACAACTAACGAAGCGCTGTTATGTACCGCGAGAAAACGAACCTTTCGTTCCAAAGACATCACGAAAGCGTCCACATACATTACCGTTCACTATAGAAACGGTATCCATGCGTTAAGCTGCGTCGCATGGACAGCGTCCAACCTCAGACACCCTCCGTTCGAATGGAGCGTATCCTTGCCTCGCATGAGCGACATGCGGAATGCTCACGTATGAAACACGTGGCGACACACAACTCACAAACAGACGCGAAGATGGGATCCTTGGAAGGGATCACTCCACCAACCCTCGCAATTCCCGTGATGCGGAACAGCACACGTATAAAACACGTGGCTCCTAGTTTGGTTGTGCATAAAAGTAAGTCTGACATAAAGTAATGTGCTGGAAGTTAGCAAAATAAACCATAAGTTATTTTAGCCACCTGAAAGAACCCAAAATTCCCTCTAGGGCCTCTCGGTCTAGTTTATCCTTAGCGGACCAACGTATTTTTGAAAAATCAGAAAATCTTGGCATATTTTATTCAAAAACCATTGATTAAGGTTTATTAATTAATCTCTGGTGCATATAAGCTCTGATGCCAACTGTGACAACCCGCCCAGGAAAGTACCGTACTATTGCCTAAGACCGATCCACTTTGGTCATTAAGCAATAATAAAGTACCATCCTGTCGTAAGTCGCCGGGTTAACGCCCGGTAAATCACTTGAATAGCACAAGGATCGATATATGCATTAAAACTCACTCGAAGGTGAGTCCAGAGATACAACAACATTCAATTTCAAATACGTACCCCGAAGGGTTTAATTATTACAACCCATAGTTTTTGACATGACGAAATAGTTCAGAGTTTTGAAAAGCAGCGGAAATTAACTAGCGGCAAAGAAAGTCACCACGGGAGGCCATCCATGATACTTCAGTAGTCGTCCTCCACCCACTCCAGCTCCCAGCCGGGCGGGATCTCACCGGGCCACACATCACTGAAGGCATTACCTGGATCAACACATTATAGCAAGGCTGATTATACTAATACTCAGCAAGTCTTACCCATCGGTGATATCTACTTCACCAAATCTAGACCATGAAAGGCTTTTTGGCTACTGGGTTGCTTTTGCTAAAAAGTAACAAAGAGTAGGTCCTTACTTTCAAGGTTTTAGCACAAGTTCTAGTGGTTTAGTCATTACTACATTAGCCAACTAGTACAAACAAAGTTGTACAATACAATTAATCAAACATCATCTTCATCAACTTCCATCATTAGGGATCATATGACTAGTGGAGTAAGTAGTCTCGGGTAACGGTGAGAGGCCGACAATCGATTGATTTAAACCTTGCAAGGTAGACCCAAACACACGGTCGGCTGCCCCCGCGAGGACAACTCCCCAGGCCGTCCCCATAAATCCTCGGGTTGGGATCGAATCTTACAGTCTTTGGTGCAGGCTATCCGGCATACCCCGCGAGATACCCGGAGTCACCATACACCACCGGTAGCTAGCCGTGAGAGCGAATCCCAAGAGTAGTAATAGTAGGATCCCTCGCCGCCTCATTATGGTACTAGGCTTACCGGTCCCATACCCGGCATATTCTTGGTACGTTCAAAAACTTAACCCACATAACCACTGGACCGGAGCCCAGATCCCATGCTCTTACCACGTGAGCAATCCATTTAAGGATATAGTATGATTCCTATCTAGGAACCTATTCTCGCGAGTGAGGTCATCACCCGACTTGTAACGGTCCTATATCTTAGCAGCTATCGACCTATCATACTAGTAGGGACAAAGGTACCTATGGATCATGCATCTAGGGTTTTATTCAACTCCTGAACGTAAATGCACAATCATTCATAGATAATTGAATAAAGAACTTTAAAACTGGGTTAGATGCACCGGAGCTTGCCTTCATCAGCTAGGTTAGCTTGGGCACCCTCGGTGTCGAGTACGTCCACGTATTGCAGAGAACCTTCCGCTCCGCCTTCCTCGGTTTCCGGGACAAGGGAGTAGTCTCCGTCCGGAAGATCTACACGGAATGCAATGCACTTTAGGTGATGTGATATTTTGTTGTCTCACCCAACTCTAGTTGGTCGTATTCACCTTAACAAGCATCCATCTAAGGTTTCTCTTTTAGGAAGGTTAAGGATTGTACATGGGTTACTCTTTTTATTCCACATTTGAATAAGGTTTTATTGAGCTCATCATTTCATGTGAAAGCTTCATATTATTTTATCTTTACTCACATGGTGTAACTAATAATTATATTCATGAATTAATTCCTTATTAGTGCTGGTAATTAAATTTCTTTTATTTATATTAAATAATGCCTTCAAAAAGGAAAAAGATTTAATTAAGGATTTTCTTTATTAATTTCCCTTTAATATAAAAAGGACATTTAAGCCATTTATTAAACAATTAAATTACCAAAAATCAAATGAGTGTTTCTTAAGCATATTAGCACCTATACTGGTCCATTGGACCTACATGTAAGTGTTGGATGCTAGAAAATTAAATATTGTGGAAAATAACAAAAGGCTAGTTAGGGATTCAACTTAAATGTATATAAAAATAATTAAGCATCAAAATTACCCAAACTTTCTGGTGGATGCTCCCTGGTCCTAAACAAGTCTAAAAAGCTAGCATGTTCACATGGAACCTCTACTGAACTTGGTTTATTAATTTACAAAGGAACACATGAATTAAACAAGAATAATTATTTCTGTCAATCCTAAATTCATGATTAATTCACAAGGGGTGCCTTTTGACATCAGAAGACAGTGTGCACAAGTTGGGCTCAAGAACATGAATATATTTAACATGAAAAATCACCTACGCAGTTCTGCCAGAGATAGAAAAACATTTTTCTAAAAAGATTCACATGATAACGTTGTGCAATTTTTGGCATGGGAGCTAGTCATATCCTAACTCACAACATATCCAAAGCTCAGCTACAGAGGAGCTATACACTTCAAGTTATAACAGATTCAAGCATAACACATTTGTAATTTTTCTGCCAAAACTATTTTGAATCTAGCCACAAATATACATCAAGTAGGTGGGGTTTAACATCCTAAGACCTACAAAATTGGTTTGAGAATTTTTGGAATTTTCTGTGAATTTCTAGGGATTTTCTAAGACCATGGACTAAACTGCAATAAAACTAAGTTAAGATTCGTTGCAAACAGGCCCTTGGATTCACATCCATGCCCTCGGCGGCGGCGGGAGGGCTCGCCGGCGGCGATGTGGGGCCGGGGCAGAGCAACGCGTGGCACAGGGGTGCAATTGGCCTCACCCTGGGTTGATTGGCGGTGGTGGCGGGGGTCGAGGCGAGCTCGGCGAGGGCGCGCGCGGCGGCCGGTGGCAGCACCCACGACGGCGCGGGGAAAAGCGGCAAGGAGGCGCAGGGCTGGGCAACAAGCGGGCCTTGGAGCTTCACTAGCACCTACTGGAGCTGCGGGGTGGTTGGCCGGCGATGAGCACGGGCGGAGGAGCTCAGCACCGAGCGGCGGCGGCGATGGCGGCGGGGCCGCACGGGTGGCGCGCGGAGGGGCGCGAGGGGGGGGTTTAAGTAGGCGCGCGGGCACCGGTGACGAGCGGGTGACGGCGCAAGATGCTCTCCGTGCTACGCGCGCGTCGAGGCGCGCGCGTACGGCGGCGACACCGCCGACGGACCGGCGGTCCGCGCGCGTGTGCGCGCGTGCGGCCGCGCGGACGCCGGGCGCCTCGGGATGGAGCGAGGCGGGGGCGCGGGACCTCGGGATGGAGCGTCTTGGGCCGGGCGCGGCCTCGGAAGGCGCGGGCGCGGACGCCGGGCGTGGCCGGCGGCGGGCGGCAACGGCGGCGCACGGGCGCGCGCTACGTCGTGCGTGGCGCGCTCTGGTCGTGACAGTGCTGCTGGTGCCCGGTTCAAATGGATTTTTCTCAAATTTTTCAAACAGAACTGGACCAAGTGATGAATACCAAAGTTGTAGATCTAGGTACCAGCTACAACTTTTACAAAGGCTGTATAGGGTTTTGTTTCCTAGATTTGAATCTATTTGAATGCCAACTTTGAATGTCAGCATGATTCGGGCAACAGTAAAATCTGGCTTGCAAGGGCTTTTTCACAATTTCCCCCTCCAAATCTGAAATGCCATTCCACATGAAAGTTGTGTCCCTCAACAAGACCTACAACTTTCCCAAAGGTAGAATTTTAAGTGTTTAGGTGAATTTTGGAGAACGCGGCAAAAGTTCCGGCAGACACCTGTGGACACTGGATGGCAAGGGGGTTTGACCCACCCTTTGACCATGGGTTGGCCCCACAAGTGTTTTAACTATTCACTAGGGTCACTAGGGGTGTGTTAAGGGGTTTTCATGGGTGAGGGCCCAGGTTGACCTAGGGTTGACCATTTGACCGGCTAATCATGTCATTAGCGTTAATGACGGTAATTAAAAACCTGGGGCGTCACAGAGTACTACAAGTCAAAAGTCCTTAAGAGTAGTCGAAGCATTCCGAGGCTGGAATTTACTCCAGCTGATGTTTGAGGAATCCCGAAGTCTTCTCGAGTAGTCCCAAGCGTCCTCGAGTGCTGCCCTTGAAGGTCTTCAACAATGCTCGTGTTGTCTTGAAGCTGAAACTGATATGGAAGTGCGATTGCAAAATCGCACTCCATATGGAGTAGCCCCCGAGCCTTAGGTTGAGTTGTAGACTCTGGCTGAGGGTCCATTTGAAGTTCTGGCAAGAAAATCCCAAAAATCCGGAGAAAAAACCGAAGGACATGCGGCACGGAGCCCTCGAGCCTTGAGTCGAGTACTTCCTCTCGAATTGAAGGGTCATCTTGTAGAATGTGTCCTGAGATGCTCCTGAGTCTTGTCGCTTCCTAGGAAATCGAGTAGAAGTAGCCGAGCCCCCGAGGTGAGGCGCGTCGACTAGTTGAAGTTGAAGGGTCACGCGCGACCGCTGAGTTAGCCGAGCGCAGACTTATCCATCCGGCCATTGAGGGGCCGCGTTGACTTATAAATAGAAGCCAAAACCCTTAGGGTTTTCACCCCACGCAGCTGCAGCCATTCCCAGCAGATCTAGCCAGGAATCGCCACTAGTGCAGACTACCGCCGTTGAGAGCTTTTAGATCCAAGCGCGTGCGCTGTAGAGAGCCATTGCTGTAGCCCCTGAGAGAATGCGCGTGAAGACCCCCGTGCACCTGGAGAATGAAGCCGTCTCCGTCGAAGACCACGAAGGCCGCCGGCGGGAAGAAGAGGGCCTGTGAAGAGGCCGCTGGATCTTCCGCAGGGACATCACTGCCGGTCTCCCCGCCACGGCCAGATCCAAACCATGAATGGAAGAAGTCCAAGGCGAAGACTGGGCACTTGCTGGCCCTTCTCAACAGTGGATTCCTGCGAGAGAAGGAGGTGGATATGTGGAGGGCCACCGCTGGGGATCCGTACCCCATGGAGAAAAACCCGGACGAGATCCCGATGTTCGCGCGGTTCGCGGAGCGTGGATTGTCCCTCCCGGCGAGCAACTTCTTCAAGGGGCTACTGGGGTACTACGGCATCGAGTACCTCAACCTCAACCCCAACGGTATCTTCCACACCACCGTCTTCGTACATTTTGCGAAGCCTTTCTGGGGATCAAGCCCCATTGGATCTTATTCCGGAAGTTCTTCCGGGTGAAGCTGCAACCCAGCGCCAGCAATCCCCGAGTAGTCGGAGGAGCAGGGATTCAGATGAGGGAGGATGCCGCCGAGCAATACCTCTCCTACAAGTTGATAGACTCCAATCAAGACTGGATCACCAAGTTGTTCTACGTCACGAACCACCACCCGGCGATGCCGAAGCCTAGTGGGAAGCAACCCAGGCACAGGCCATGGTGGAACTCGGAGCCGACGATGCAAGAAGGACTCTAGTTGCCCGAGTCGCTGGCGAGGATCAAGGCGCTGAAGGAAGCCGGGCTGAGGGCCGAGCATGTGGCCTTCAGCTTCATGAAGCGGAGGGTGCAGCCGCTGATGGCCCGCGACACCCTGGGATACGAGTACACCGGCGACGATGACACGTCACGGATGCCTGGAGATGAAGTCGACGACGACGACATTGTTGATAGGCTGGCCCGGATCTTCAAAGATATGCCGGCGTACACGCCGTGCCCAATACCAGAGTACTCCACCGCGCGCCCACCGAAAAAGGTTAGTAGCCGCATCCATAGTCGAGTACTCATTACGTAAGAGTAGTCGCACTGATGAGTTGTGCTTCTTGTAGGATGACCTGACGAAGTTCGTCTTCAAGCCGGCGTTGCCTCCTCAGCTGGTCGAGGTCCCAGAAGAAGGGAAAGCCAAGGCCAAGGAGCGGCGCGAAGTCGACGAGGGAGACGACACCGTTGTCATTGAAGACACGTCCGATGAGGACGACGACGAGGAGACACTGCAGGACCGCTTCCAGTTGCGGTCGAGGTTCAGCCGCCCTGGCTTGCCTCATGTGCCTCTCGTTCAGGATCCGCCGGCTAGCCTAGGGGCTAGTCTGCCTGCGCCGCCAAAGAGGCCGCGCAATGTGTCCCGCAAGCGCGTGGCCAAGAAGATGAAGGTCACTGAGACCACATCTCAGGAGGTAAGCCGTCTTCACTAGTGTAGCCGAGTACTCGTGTCTCGAGTTTGTGTGTTGACGACAGAGTTTCCTTGCTTGCAGGAGATGCCTACTTGGCGCGCCAGCTGTCGGTGTTTTAGACCGGCAACCTACTAAGGGGAGTACCCAAAGTAGATGAATGTGGCCTCGCCGAGATCGGTAACTCGAAGGAAGAGACACGTGGCACACAATTTAGACAGGTTCGTGCCGCAAGGTGCGTAATACCCTACGTCCTGTATGCTACGTAGCTCTGGATTGATTGGGTATGATTACAAGATGATGCAATCTTACGCCGTGAGATGAGATGATCGAGAGAGGGGTCCCTGCCTCGCCTTATATAGTCCGGGAGGCAGGGTTACAAGTCGGTTCAGGGAGAGAGTACTAGTCGAGTATGTCTAGGAGTCTTCCATACAGTGCGGGACATGTACAGCTTCCTGACCGAGTACTTCTCCTCTGGAGTCCTTGTTCTTCACGCCATCAGGTGCCGTGCAACGCAAGTCGGGTAGTCCCAGGGGCCCACCGAGTAGTCGGTCCTAGTACCCACTGAGGTAGTGGGCCCAGGGAGGTCCATACGACAGACGTTGAGTGAGTGGTCGATCAGATTCCTGGGCACCCCTGGCATGTCCGCTGGTTTCCAAGCGAAGATGTCTCGGTTAGCCTGAAGGAAGCTGACGAGCGCGTCTTCCTATTTCGGGTCAAGACCCACCCCGATCATGGTGGTCTTGTTGTTGTCGCCTATCCCAAGATCGATTGCTTTGACTTGCACTTCCTCGGATGGCTGAGGTTTGTTGGCCTTGTTCGACTTCTCTGGGATGTCGAGTTCACTTGGGGCAAGCTTCTTTGACACAGCATAGATCTCTATCATGACATTGGGTACGTGGTTGGTGGTTGCGAGTTCTACAGCTTCTGTGTCGCAGTCGAAGGATATCTTCAAGTCCCCTTGTAGTAAGAGTACACCGGCCGGACTTGGCATCTTGAGTACCAAGTATGTGTAGTGGGGTACCACCATGAACTTGGCGATAGCTGGTCTGCCGAGGATGGCATGGTATGAAGTCTCGAAGTCCGCGACTTCGAACTTGATGTACTCGGTGTGGTAGTTTTCTCTGGTTTCCCCGAAGGTAACTGGCAGGACCACTGAGCCCAGTGGAATAGCCGCGTTCCTGGGGACGATGCCGTAGAAAGGCGATGTGCTCTTGGTGAGCATGTGAGTGATGTCGAGCTTCATCTTCTTCAAGGTCTTGGTGAAAACAACGTTGAGCCCCCTCCCACCATCGATGAGTACCTTGTTGAGTTTGGAGCCCGCGACTACCGGCTTCAGGACGAGAGGAAAACGCCCTGGTTTGGAGAAGCTTGTCCTTTGATCCGCGCGGGAGAAGGTGATGGGTACCTCCGACCACCGGAGAGGGGTCGGAACCGCTGGTTCAATGTTTAAGACTTCCCGTCGGATGGCCTTCTGAGACCGTTCATCGTCTTGTCAAGTTCTTGGAAGTCGTCGTTGCCTTCGTCAGCTTTTTTCTTGCCTTTCTTGTCGTGAGGCTGCCGTGGGTCTGGAGAGTCTTTGAGTGCTCGCCGGATTTGGTAGCACTGTTCGGTGATGTGGTTGCCCTCCAGGTGCCACGTGCACTTCTCTTTCAGCAAGTCTTTGAAGCCGCCGGAGGTCTTCTTCGAGTTATCTTTCACAGGGTGCTAGATAGTCGTGACTGTGTTGTCTGGCTTGCGCTTGCGATTAGGACCCGAGTAGTTGTTGTTGCGACCGCTTTGATCCCGGTTGTTGTTGTTGCTGCCGCCCGCATTTTGCTTGCTCTTGCCGCGAATGGCGTCGTATTTCGCGTTCGCCTTGTCTTCTTCTTCGTCGGCCCATGAAGTAATCATGTCTTTGAGCTTGGTAATGGAGCTCGGGCGGCGGCGACCGAAGTCTTCGAAGGTGCGACGGTGGTAGAGACCGTCTTGGAAAAGGTCGATGACTTCCTTGTCGGTGACATAGACTACAGTGGCGCGCTTGTCGAAAAAGCGCCGCATGTACTTGCGCAAGGTCTCGCCCTGTTCCTGCTTCACCATGGCCAGGTCCATGCGAGTACTCGAGCGTCCCATGGCGCCCGCGAAGTTGCTGGTGAACTGCTCCTTGAGCTGGTCCTACTTGTCGATCGAGTACTTCTCGAGTGACTCGAGCCATGTAAGTGGAGCTTGGTCCAGGCAGAAAGGGAAGTAGAGGTACTTCGTGTTGTTGTTGCCACCAGCGTTCTCGATGGAGAGGGCGTAGCATCTGAGCCACTGTACTGGAACTTGCTTCGCATCGTACTTGGTGATTCCCAGAGGCTTGAATTTCTCTGGGAGCAGTAGATTGCGAAGTCGAACAGAGAAGGCGGGCAAGCCGTCGTTCTCGCCTGCCGTGGAGGATTTCTTGTGTCGAATTTCTTCGATTCTGTGGCGGGCATCGTAGCCACCGCATGAGACACCGGTGACGTGGCTGTCTGCATGGCCTCGGCCTCCGCGATCGCCCCCGCCATCGGCTCTCCTTACAGCCCCGTGTGAGGAGCTCCCGCCGCTGCTGCCTCTGCCACCGGCGTCGCCGCGAGCCACCACAGCGCGACTGCCGCCAGCGCCACCAGCGCTGTGGCCTCCCTGAGAAGGTCCTCCAGCAGATGCCCTGGTGCGGTTGGGGTTCCGTGGTAGCTTTCCTCGAGTACGGTTGCATCCGTTGTCAGCTGGGCTGCGGCTTGTGGCTTCATGATCGGCTTCGCGAGTTCGAAGGGGAGGTGCTTCGGTGACTCTGTTGTCGACTGTCATGAAGTAGGCATCCTCCGCGAGCTTGGCGATGACTTCTCCCGCGCGCATCCCCTGAGCCTGACGTGCTATCATAGTGATAAACATGAGGCACTGTTCAAGGGTAGTATGCACCCGGCTTTCAACTTGATTGAGCGCCTCTGTGAGGTTCCGTATGGGGAGGCTCTCACGGAGACGCCGACGCCGTTCATTGCGCTTCCTGTTACACTCACGTCGGGCGTTCCTGTCGTCGCTGGTTTCGTCTGCGGGTGCATTGGCAGACAACTCGTCTGCTAAGATATCTTCAAGGAAACGGTCAGGCTGTGTCCCTGAAGGTCCTGACGTCTCGTTGGTAGTCATGAAGACTTGACGATCGGGAGAGCCGTGACTAGAGTCAGTAGTCGACACCTCTGTTGGAGTGTGCTCCTCCGCTGAAGATAATGGCGTTCCCTCTTGGAAGGGAAGCGAGTCGAGGTAGGCGACGTAGCGTGAGTTCCCATCTGTCAGGTCTGCAGGCTTGCGGTCTGGCCAGTAGACGAATCTCCCGGCGGGTGTAGATGTTATAACCATGCCGGTAGCTGGTCCTGACAGTGGTTGCTCGGATGTGAAGGTTTCGGACTCGGGCTCGTCTGGGTCTGATCCAAAGTCGAACTCGTAGGAGGAGTCCGAGTAGTAGCCGGAGACGGGGTTGGAGTCTGAGATGTAGTTGGAGACGATCTCCTTGCCGGCCCAGCGCGCAGTGAGAGCCTCCGCATGGGCCTTGCTAGCGTTGCAGAGGTCGTATGGGAAGTGCTCGTGGAGTGGGGAGTCCGCACACGATGGCACGATAGACGGCTCGCATGCGATGGCCCACGGAGATGTAGAGTTCGAGTTGGAGTCGGATCCAAGCTCAAAGTCGGCGTGTTGGTTGTAGAGCGAAATTTCGCCAAATTTTCCAGCGAGTTCGCCCATGACTACTTAGGGAAGCGTCACGAGCCCAGTGCTCGGGTTGGGTGTCATGGTGAGGCGGCGTTGGAAAGATCCGGCGCCGTCAGCAATGCACACCCAAGACCCGAAGACGAAGGTTTCGCCGCGGTTGAAAGCAGTGATTGGCTTGATGAAGACTGAAGCCGTCGAGTTCGCCATGAGATCTTCGGCGAGAGCCCCTACCTGGCGCGCCAGCTGTCGGTGTTTTAGACCGGCAACCTACCAAGGGGAATACCCGAGGTAGATGAATGTGGCCTCGCCGAGATCGGTAACTCGAAGGAAGAGACACGTGCACACAATTTAGACAGGTTCGGGCCGCGAGGGGCATAATACCCTACGTCATGTATGTTGCGTGGCTCTGGATTGATTGGATGTGTTTACAAGATGATGCTTATCTAAGAGATAGGGGTCCCTGCCTCGCCTTATATAGCCCGCGAGGCAGGGTTACAAGTCGGTTTGAGGAGAGAGCACTAGTCGGGTACGGCTAGGAGTTCTCTACAAAGTACAGGATATGTATAGCTTCCTATCTGAGTACTTCTCCACCGTAGTCCTTGCGCCCCACGCCATCAGGTGCCGTGTGGCACAAGCTGAGTAGTCCCAGGGGCCCACCGAGTAGTCGGTCCTGGTACCCACCGAGGCAGTGGGCCCAGGGAGGTCCATACGACATTGACAGAGACATCATCGAGCATACCCTAGAAATAGATGAAAAAATAACCTCGAAAAAGCAAAAACTCAGAAAAATGTCCGAAGAAAAAGTAAAGTACAAAGGCTTCAAGACGCGAAAGTGATCAGAGAAGTCCTGTATCCAGTCTGGTTGGCTAACACTGTACCAGTAAAGAAGAAAAATGGAAAGTGGAGAATGTGTGTAGACTTCACAGATCTGAATAAGGCATGCAAGAAGGACCATTTTCCTTTAGAAAGGGTGGATAAAATCGTGGATGATGCCGCCAACAGCGAAATGCTCTCACTCTTGGATATGTTCTTTGGATATCACCAAATAAGAGTGCGAAGAGAAGATGAAGAGAAAACAAGTTTCATCACTCATTTCGAAACATTTTGCTTCGTAAGGATGCCAGAAGGATTGAAGAATGCAGGGTGTACATTTTCGAGAATGATAGCAATAGTTCTTCACCCTCAACTTCAGAGGAACATTCTAGCATATGTTGATGATATAGTAGTCAAGAACATCCAAAGAAGAGATCACATTGGCGATTTGGCTGAAACTTTCGCGAACCTCAGAGCAGCGAATCTCAAATTGAATCCTGAGAAATGCGTCTTTGGCATTCACAAGGGAAAAGTTCTTGGATGTCTGGTTTCAACAAAAGGCATAGAGGCAAATCCCGACAAGATCAAAACGCTGATTGAAATGCAAGACTCAGTTTCAGTGAAGGATGTGCAAAAGCTAACAGGAAGAGTTGCTGCTCTCAATAGGTTCATCCCTTGGGCTGCAGAAAGAAGCTTGCCTTTTTTCAAGTTCTCGGAAGTTCCAAGAACTTTCAGTGGTCCGAAGCTCAGAAACAAGCTTTTCAAGAACTTAAAGACTATCTGTCGAATATGACTAAGTTGTGCCCTCATGAGCCAAAATCACCACTTCTGTTATATTTGTCTGCTTCAAATTCGGTTGTAAGTGTCGTCCTAGTACAAGAGAAAGAAGAAGAAGGAAAGCTCAAGCAAATTCCAGTATACTTCTCTTCAAAAGCTCTCTCAGGGTCAAAACACTTTTATTTCTGAGTTAGAAAAGATAGCATATGCAGTCGTAATGGTTGCGAGAAAACTAAGGCACTACTTTGAGGGTCACAGGATAAGAGTTATCACGAATCAACCGCTGAATGACTTGTTCGCGAACAAGGAAGCATGTACCCGAATCATCAAGTGGGGTGCAGAACTATTAGAATACACTGTAGATTTCGAGAGAAGAAGCGCAATTAAATCGCAAGTCTTGGCAGATTTTATCGTAGACTAGACTTCGCCAACTCACAATCCTGGTGAAGAAATGCTCGCACCTTGGGTAGTACAGTGTGATGGAGCTTGGTGCCATATGGGGGTTGGAATTTCAGTAGTTGTAACATCTCCAACATGAATCGTGATAAGATATGCAGCTCGGCTCATATTCGCGAATGATGAGCATTCCATGAACAACACAACCGAGTATGAAGCTCTACTTCTGGCATTAAGGAAGATGAAAGCTCTAGGTCAGCAAACCTTCATCATCAAGACAGATTCCAAAGTTATTCAGGAACATATCGAAAAAGAAAGCGAACCAAGAAATCCTGTTTTGATGAAGTACCTTGAGAAGGTCAGGGAAATGGAAAGGCATTTCAAGGGCTACTCAGTACAACACATACCAAGAGACGACAACAATGAAGCAGACAAGCTGGCCAAAGCAGCAGCCAGAAATCAAGCAATATCTCCCGACATGTTCTTCGAAATCATCAAAGAACCGTCCATCAAGGAAACAAAGCCGAAAATCGTGAATATTGTAGAGACTCCTAATTGGAGAGCCAAAATCATGGCATACTTGAGGGGTCACTACGAACCACAAGATGAATTGGAGGAGAAAAGATTGAAGCAAAGAGCAAGGGGCTATGTGGTAATCAATGGAGAATTGTACAATTCAGGAGTTACCGAACCATGGCTAAGATGCATTACCTCCGAAAAAGGTGTTGAACTTCTCAAGGAAATCCACAGTGGATTCTGCGGTGCGCATATAGGCACAAGGGCACTAGCAGGCAAGGCAACAAAGCAGGGATTCTATTTGCCTACCATAAACATTGATGCGAAGAAACTAGTTCGGGAATGTGAAGCATGTAAAAAAACAGCAAATCAACAAAACTTGTAATCCATGTCAGTTCACCTAATTCCCCCGTCATAGCCTTTGCAAAGGTGGGGAATGGATCTAGTTGGACCGCTGCCAACAGCTCAAGGAAACTGCAAATTCGCAGTTGTGGCCGTGGACTACTTCACCAAATGGGTGGAAGCAAAAGCATTGGCGAATATCACGGCACCAACAATTCAAAAATTCTTCTGGCAAAACATAGTCTGCAGATTCGGGGTTCCAAGAGAACTGACCGTGGATAATGGGAAGCAATTCAACTGTTATTCTTTCAAATAATACTGCAAAACTTTGGTCACTCACGCGAAGTTTTCGTCAGTATATCATCTGCAGTCCAATGGGGCTATCGAAAGAGCAAATGCGCTGATATTCTCAGGAATCAAAAGGTACTTGTTTGACCAGAAAAAGGGCAAGTGGACTGATGAACTACCGAAAGTAATCTGGTCTCATAACACCACAGTATCATGAGCGACGGGTTTCACACCTTTTCCTTACTCTTTGGCACCGAAGCAATGACACCAGAAGAAATCAAGAATGAAAGCATGAGAGTGCTAAAGGCAAAAGAAATCGAAGAAGTTGACAAAAAAGTAGAAAAAGATATGATCGAACTAACGATCCTCGAAGCTGTTGAAAACAATAAGAAGTATCAGAAAGAAACAAAGACATGGAAGGATAGAAAAGTGGTCAGAAAGGACATCAAGACTGGTGATTTAGTCCTGAAAAGAAAGAAGAACTGGGAGAACCCTGGAAAACTTCAGGAATCATGGGAAGGGCCATACATAGCAAAGGAAACAAACATGCCAGGGGCTTTTCGTTTGTTAAATCAAACTGGTGAAGAGTTGCCATATTCGTGGAATGACGATAGCTTGAAGAGGTATTACCCTTGAGAATCTCGAAGTTAGTTAGATTTATTTTTCAGCATTTCTTTTCATAAGTTTACATTCTGTAAAAAGGCAAAAAATCTGAATCACGAATCTATAAGTGGTTTCGGGAACAAAAACATTTACTTTTTTTTTGCAATTATCGCAGAATAAGAAGAACCAGCTCTAAATCAAGAGGCAAGGTTTTTAACGAGGCGGATCCTATGTAAATACTCTTTGTGATATATATGAAAAGAGTTTTCCCCCAAATCATGTGTCTTGTGAATTCCACCATGAGAAAAAGTATGCGAAATATCGTGAAAGGCTCTGTGATAGGCAAAATTCCATCGTGTGAAAGAAAAGTTCGTGAAAGGCTCCGTGATAGCCAAAATTCCATCGTGTGAAAGAAAAGTTCTTGAAAGGCTCCGTGATGGCCGAAATTACATCGTGTGAAAGAAAATTTTGTGAAAAGGCTCCGTGATAGCCGAAATTACATTGTGTGAAAGAAAATTTTGTGAAGGGGCTCTGTGATAGCCGAAGGCTCCGTGAAAGCCTAAATCCCACCGTCAAAGAGATTCCCACCGAAAAAGGCCCGAGACAACAAGTTGTGGCCTAAATCCCACTGTCAAAGGGACTCCCACTGAAAAGGCTCGAGACAACAACAAGTTGTGGCCTAAATGCCACCGTCAAAGGGATTCCCACCGAAAGGCCTAAGGCAACAATAAGTTGTGGCCTAGTTCCCATCATGAAGGGATGTTCTGCCAAAAGTTCGAAAATAATTAAAGATAGTGACTAACGAACTATATATGTTTTTGTTAAGAATCTTTATGCGAGAAAAGGTGTGAAGAAAAAGTCGCGAATCACATTTACAATTATTCAATACAAACACCGACAAGAGGCTAAGGGTCTAAGGGGCTCAATTCCCCCTGAAAGCTAAGGTTCGTGAAATAGGATGGTTGAAGCAACTGAAGGTTACAATATCAACCACGGCAAGTGTGCCAAGCGAGTAAAGTCCACAAAATTCATGGAACAAATTTTGTCGACTTACACTAGAATCTTTGTGATCTCAGGATTCGCGAAGCAATCCGCAGCAAGTTCGCAAAATAGAGACAATTGCAAAGAGCTTCCAATCATCAGATGACCACAAAATTTTGCATGCAAAACGGCAAGGTGGGGGAGGGTGACGTTTTTTCTCAAGAAAAACATCTTTATTGGCTTAGTTACACACAAAATTTCGTACACAAGTTTATTACATATTAAAATCAAAATCAGTATGAAAGTTCGACAATGTGTCCGGGGTCGCGACCATTGTTTTGTACAATATCACTAGCATAAGCGAAATCGTATTCACCGGTCTTCGGGTAATGGGGCTCCGTCTTCACAAAGCTCCGAGAACTCGAAGCCGCAGCAGCAGGAGTGTAGTCATCACGAAGAAGAAAAAACAAGGACAGATCAAAACTACATATCGAAAAATTCAAAGAAACTTCAAGCTAAAAATCAGAAAAGACACGCTCGGGATAAGCTTCTTTGAACAATCGCCAAGCTTCGCCACTAACCACCTGGTTTCCGTGATGAATTCGCAAAGGTTTTTACGTCATGTGCAGGCCCACCTTGCAGGACCTGCGTAGGTTAAAATTTACAATAAAAATTGTTCAGAGAGGGAATCACAACCCTCGAATTTACAAGTTTTTTTACAATGACATCATAATGTTTGATCATTTCAGCCGGTGATGTCAACCTTCGGGGAAGAGTCATCGTGTTCAGAACAAGCTTCTTCTCCATCGTCAAGGCTGCTGCTGCCATCGCCGCCATCTTCACCAGATCCTTCCGCATCTTCGTTATCTTCGGCTTCAGAAGAAGATTCTAGAACTTTGACACCCTTACCACGCATTTCTTCTTGAATCAACTAAAAAAGCACCAACAGAAATAAAGAGACTTAGGAAAGTCAAAGAAAGAAAAATCGTGAAATTTTAGAAAACCAGCGACGTCTACAAGAAATTAACCTGATCCAATTTAGCGCGAGCGATCTTCTTTGCAACTTCCTTCCCGCTAGCGAACCAGAATTCTCTAGCGAACTTGAGCTTGATAGACGACACGTCTTCATTGACGCGGATGATTGAAGTGCTTGAGGCATCGGGAAAATGTGTAAGTTTCTCGCGAAACTTTGCGAGGTCCGCACAGTCAAAATCATGGAGAAGCTTCAGAATGCTTTCCATTGAGAAAGTTGCCGCAAAGTCGCTGGCACCTGATATAACCCTGGGAAGTGCCTTGAATTCATTATTGATCCAGTCCATGAATTCGGAGATCTCTTCATTCATGGGAAAGGGGGCAGGGCAAACGCCGAAGTCCCTTAGAGCATTTCTGTACTCCTCGAACAATAGCTTTAGCTTAGTCATAATCTTTGTAACCTCTTGTCCCAAAGCTTCGTCTCGCTCAACTAAAGCTCTCTCAAGATCTTGAATTTTCTTCTCTTTAGCGCTCAGAGTCTTCGCAAGATCGGCATTGTTGACACGAAGATCTTCAGCAGCTTTCGAAGACTTGTCATGATCTTTACGAAGATTTTCAATTAACTTCAAGTCTTCATGAGTATTTTGAAGCTTCTCTAATTCTTTCTTAGAATTCTCAAGGGCACCTTGGGAAGCTTTCTTCTCATCCTCAGCAATCATTTTCTCGTCTTGACATCTTTTCAGAGCTTTAGCAAGTTCAGCAACTTTCTTCTCTAGGTCCAGATTTGCAACCTAAGCCAAGTTGAATTCGCGCTTAAGTTTCTTGGATTCTCTGGACATCTTCTTAAGAACATCCTCTTGCTCCACCAAACGTTCGGAAGCAAATTTTCTGAGAATCAAAGCTCTCAGGGCATAACTTTTCTGATAGTTTTCAATCTTAGAGGCCGGGTATGTCCGAAGAAGTGCTTCGAAATCTGGAAAAATTTCAACAATAAATAATATTGAAGAGTCACGAAAAGTCAGAAGTTGCAAGAAACACCTAAGACTAGAGCTAAGTAGGAGAAATAATTCACAAACCCTTTTTTTGCTAAGGGTCTCCATAACAACTTGGCTAGCACGTCCTGAACTCATGGAGGTTTTCCCGAATCACGAGCAGTCTTGCTGAGCGGTTGAGGCGCCTGTTTTGAAGCTCCTTCCCCTATTTCATCCATGAATTCAGATGAGTTCCATAACGTTAAAAGCTTAGACGCACCATCCCCCGCAACAGCCATTTCGCAACCAACACTTAGCAGTTCACCCCGGTATGACGTACCAAAACTTTTGTTGAAGGCAAAAATCGAGGGAGAAGCGTCCTGGTCTTCGGGAAGATCTTCATGTGTCTCGACCAAAAGAACATTTTGCACAGGATTTTCTCCCCTGTGAACAGTCATCTCCAGCTCCCTGGTGAATTTGGGAGAAGCTTCATCTTGGGGACCAGAAGGCTGAGGGTCAGCAACTCCAACATCAGCAGCAGCGACAGGCGTCGTAACCTCCGTCTGAACTTCAGTAACATCATCTGAAAAGTTTCAACATCCACGAATTCATTTTCAGAACTGTGAGGCATGGGTACCCCTGGGTCCCCACCGACCAGACTCACGACCGTCCCCGACAAGTGGGTCTGGCCTACTAGAAGATCCGCTGACCTGCCAGTGGGCCCAACCGACCTAGTTGGTGGCCTACACGACCTCTTCAAGACCTTCCAGAAGATTCCCCAGACGACCTAGTTCATCACGACCTCAAAACTTGGCGTACAAGACAAGACCTCGGTGGACTTCGACCAAAGCAGATCGACGGGATATGGCAAGATGTGTAACGTAGACTTAGGTCTCCCGGTTGTAACCGACCAGGAGTCTGGGAATCGACCTCATCCGCTAGCCAATATAAGACGGACGAGGCGACCCCTTGTGTAACCTCACCTCGACTAATCCTCAAGCAATCTACACCGACAACAGGACGTAGAGTATTACTCTCCGGAGACCCGAACCAGTATAAACTCGCCGTGTTCTCTGTGTTCCGCGTACTCGTGTGCGACCTTCGAGTTCTTAGCCTTAGACTCCACCCTGCCGAACAAATAAACCACAGGGATTAACACCCCCGTGGGCCGGCCCGCATCTCACCATCCGACGCTGGCGCGCAGGTAGGGGACGAGTCAAGGTTCTTCGTGCAACTCGATGGCTTCGACCAACGACGTCATCTTCCCAGAGAGCATGGCGGACTTCCTCGCCAACCCCGTCGACATCTGCTTTGGCTCAATGCCGGCAACATCCACCGCTCCAGCCGCCTGCCTCGTCATCGAGGGCAACGCGGTCACCACCAACCAACAGATCGAAACAGATATGTCAAAACAGTAATCAGCCTGTCAACATATCGACTCCAGTGGGGTGTTGGGCAAGGAGTACCCAACCCCTGGAACATGGAGCATCTACGACGATTCTATCCGTAGAATAGTTTTAAATTTACGCCATGTATTTTCCTCTTTTGTACCCCTTTTTCAGATTAAATAAATAAATATTTCAAGCAGTCATTTGCTATGAGTCGAGCACTACCTTCTCCTTCCTCATATTGTAATCCCCCTCGACATGGTCGGGGGCTTGGCTAAAGCCAACATCTAGGTCGCAAGACCTGGGGGTTCCGAGTCTTCCTTATTCCTTCCCCTCGATATGCTCGAGGGCTTGGCTCAAAGACAACCTAAGGGTCGTTCGACCTAAGGACACCATCGCAAATGAGTATGAAGCCTCCTGCCGCCACGAGCATGCTTCGTCAGGAAGGTCGCCAGACCTGAGCCCTGGGCTCCTTCCTTGCGCGCTGACCTCTCGTAAGCCTCCATGCTGAGCCGTAGAGGTCGGTAAGCCAGCCTCTCAGTGAGTAGTGGTTAGTTTGTCAAGAACATAATACATCGTCGTCTACAAGAACAACCAAACTCGTGCAGGCAAAAGGAAAGTACTTCGTTAAAATTTTTATTCAACGTATCCTTAGAAATTTTACAAGTCATGAGAGGAGGGGGAGGTACAGCTCCTAGCTACTACTGGTTGCCGCCGTCGCCACCATTTCCACCGTCGCCACCTTCGCCGCCGGCTCCACCATCGCCCTCGAAGTCGATGTTCTCCGCCACCTCGGTGGCCGCTTCATCACTTCAAGCTCCAGGGCTTGGAGGTCCTTTATGGTGTCCGCACCACCCTTGATCTTGGCCATGTTGACCTCAGGATAGTGAGACTTAATTCTCACCAGCGCATCGGTTGGAGCCGCCAAGACAGTCGCCCTCAGCAAAAGTAACAGCCTGTTAGGAGTGTCTACCAAGCGATTGACAATGGACTGCTGCTGCTCCCCTTCTTTTGGAACAGGTATGCAAGACATTGCATAATTGGCAGCACCCTTGAGGTCGTTCAGATCCACCTCATACCCTGCAATGGTGATTTGGTCACTCTGCAATGACTTCAAAACGACCTCGAACTCGGCTTCAAGGCCCCGACGAGCTGCGGTCTCATAAGCCAGCTTTTGAGATATGGCGTACTCACTGTCGGTGGCTTCTTTTATCGCCCATTTGAGTTCCAGGCCCCCAGCCTCGATCTCCCGGACCTTCAGCTCCAGGTCCCGAACCTTGCTCCTAGAGGTCGCCAGAGCGTTCTTCAGCTCCTCTTCGCGGTTACGGAAATCTGCGTGCACAACAGTTAGAAGATAGCTAACGACCTTTTCTTCAAAAGGTATAAGAGACCGAACCTACCAGTAGCCGTAGTGTTAAACTACGCAGTGGCCTCCACAGCCGTGTGCTTCTCCTCGGAGAGCTCATCCTCAAGCTTCTTCTTATCGACGGCCGCCGCCTCACAGACCTCCTTGAGCTCTCGCTCAAGGTCGACAATCCGTTGTTCCTTCTCCTCTGCATGCTGCAGCAGGTCGGCCCGGCCCTTGGCCCTCTCTGCTAGCGACTGTTACAGAGTAACCAGGTCGTCAGCAACATTTTAATAGAAAACAATCAAGTGATGGTAATACATCGTGGGCTGAAAGATCAGATGGCGACTAGAGAGGAGTGAGTGAATAGGAGCCGGTAAAAATTCTTCCAAAAGAATTCGGCCTATGCCCTAGTCAAATCCCGGTCACACACAAGCGATGGATCGAATCACACACCAATCGCCAAGACCACGAGGTTATGGATCAACCTCTAGCCTTAGGAACGATTCCTTGAAGCACACGCGGAAGCACTAGAAAGGAAGGGAGGAATCGAAACAAGAAGCACACCCACAAGCCTCCGGCGGATCGTCCGGCCAGTAAGGCGGACCGTCCGCGATGAGCCGCGCGGATCGTCCGACCCGCTACCGCGGACCGTCCGCGCCGACACCGCGGACCGTCCGGCCCACTCCGCGGACCGTCCGTTAAACACACACGAACCAACAGGGACGCACCTGCACCACGGACCATCCGCGGGGAGCACGCGGACTGTCCGCCAGGCACCCGCGGACCGTCCGCCCCCTGCTGCGGACCGTCCGAAACCCCGTCCAACCGAAAACCAAAATCGTGACGGATCGAAACAAAAGGCGAGCAAGAACACGAAGAACACGGGACGAACCCTAGCCGCGCGGACCGTCCGCCTGGTCCTCGCGGACCGTCCGCCAGGTGCGGACAGAGCAGAAAACGCCCGACCCCGAAAGTTAACTCCCCCAAATCATCATCGGATTTCCCAAACGGTTGAAGCTGTGGAGACAAGGATTTGGGGACTTGAAAAGCGTCACACAAGGATGCTATAGCCCAAAAATCTTGCCTCCTAACTCCCTAAATCACAGGGAATCGCGAATCCTTTGAGCACCACCAAAAGCTAGAGCACCGAACGAAAACTCACGAATCGAAGTGGTTTCCCGGCGTTTGAGGGCACAAGATCAAACACAAAGATGCACGAGACATCTATCCATGTTTCCCTCGAAGAAATCCGGGGAGAAACCCACTCAAATCCGCGGAATCACACCGGGAACAAAGGCACGAAAACAAGCACAAAAAGACCACGAAAACACAACCCCGAATCTTCTATACAAACCAGGAAAGATTCACAAGGTCTAGCATGCCGCCCTAGCATCCATCCCTCTCAACAAATCTCTCATGAAGCTCTCATGCTAGCCTAGAGAAAAATGGAAGGAAAATAGCTACGAAAATGAGAAATGGGAGGGAGGAAATGAAACCCTAAGTCCCAGGGAGAGAGAGCCATCCACACACCCTCATGGCTTATATATCGGGTCCCGCCGGAGTGGTAAATGACTCGACTACCCCTAACTTAACTACTGGCGATACAACCCACGCAGGGGCATTTAGGTAATGTTTGTGGGTCTTGCCATCGGACGGCCACGCCTTTGCCGCACCCCGCGTCCTCCCGACGTAAGCCATGCGATCCCGCCGTGTGTCCTCCGCCTCGAAGCTTCCCGACACGCCCGGATCCCGTCTCCGTCGTGTTGGGCCCTCGGACTTGGTTTTGAGGCCCAAACCAAGAAACCGTCCGCCGATGGTTTTGTGGGCAAACCACCAAACCCCGCGTGCTCGGTCCGGCCTCCTGCCAAACCACTTGACTCGATCGCCACCGTGCACCGGCTCGATTGTCCATGACTTCGTCTTGCTTGTGTCGCCACCATGTGACCCGCACCCAGTCCCGCTGTCCACCGGGTCCCTCGAACCGAGCCTACTTGTCTCTCCATCTCCCGGAGGCCCCTCAAGGCTGAAGACCTTTCGCGCCCGTTCTTCACCCCGCAACAACACGAACTAGGCCGCAGCCTACACACTCGCGCACTAAGCCAAGAGTCAGTCCAACACCCGTTGTCAATCGCTCATCACTGAGGAGCGGTCATCCATCGACCACTGGGACGCTCCTGGTCCTCAATCTCCCCCTTGATGAGTGCATTGACAACACACAACGCGAAATGAAATTCAGAGAAAGAAAGAAAAGAAGAAGAAAGAAAAACAAAGAAGCTCAACTCATGACCAAAACCGAAGAAAGGCGAAGAAAGGTCACGAGCCAAGCAAAGCACAAACTCCACATCGAAAACAGCAAGAAAGCTCCCCCTGAACAAATGCAAGCTCCCCCTGAACATGTGGATGCAAACTTCCAAAATTCAGCTCACCTCTTCTGAATTTTCATTAAGCTCACCTCTTCTCCCCCTTGTTGACAATGTATGAATCAAGGTGAAAATGCAGAAATGCAAAACAAAGCATATAAACATCTACATGAGCTTCTCAAATAGGCCAAATCTAGTGTCAAAGGCTAAAAATGAGACAAAGATCACACATATGAATCATAGCATAGTCAAAGCATTGCCACAAGTAATATATGAAAATACGTGCATGTGACAAAGCAAAATTTTCGGATTTAAGCAGCTTTTACCAAAATAAGGCTCGCTTCACATGTAAAAGCCTATCCATGTGACACTTGAGCCACAAACATGCATACCATTCAAAGATCATACAAGGATATCAAATTCTCAAAGCAAAAGATCATGGCAAACACCCATAAAGCAAAGCATGTCATGTCAAAGCTCATGAGCCATGTGTCCACTTCGGGGAGACTTCTCCACTGGTGAACATCATGCAACATGTTTTGCACCCATATGTGAAAGATAAAACATTTTAAGCATAGACATGATGGATGGAGCATTTTTCAAGTATTATACACTTCTTTTCAAGATTAAATCATTTCATGGTACATGAAGTGCCTTTGCGGCAAAAAGAAGCTTATGCTCCCCCATGAATGCAACATAGGCTAAACATTCACAATGATATTCGGCCTTTGGCCCAAATGCAAGAACAAGACATTCAAGAACAATCTAAGCATGAAAAGCACATTTAGACCAAACTGTGACATGGATACACAACTACACACGAGTGGAGCATATTTCATCAAAAAAAAATAGTCAAGATTAGCATTTATTTCAAAAAGGGCTATCTCACCACACATATATCTCAAATATTTCAAGAGCATAGCCTCACATCACCATTTCTCCACACATATGACCAATATCTCACAAATAGCCAAAGAAACTCAAATATGGCATATGAAAGAAGCTCATCATCCTAAAATGCAATATGATACAAATGCAACATGATATATGACAAGATGGCTATCCTACCATGGTTTATACATAAAGCAAAGCATGTATATACATCAAAGTAAAACATGGTATGATACATATGATACAAAAAGGAAATCCCCCAAGAATCAACTAGAAAGGGCAACAAACCCCAAGTTCCCCCCGCAAGCGCACAAAAGTAGCTTGGTCGAGAGGCTTTGTGAAAATGTCTGCAAGCTGATCTTGGGTAGGGACATGGCTCAACACAATGGTTCCTTTTTCCACATTGTCCCTCAAGAAATGATACCTCACTTCTATATGTTTGGTTCTGGAGTGAAGCACTGGGTTTTTGGCTACTCTTATGGCACTCGTGCTATCACAAAGAAGTGGGATCTGGGTGCACTCCTCACCAAAGTCTCTCAAAGTGTATGAAATCCACAACACCGGGAACAACAACTCGCGGAAGAACATACTCCGCCTCGGTGGTAGACCGAGCTACACTAGACCGCTGCGGGAAGACCATGAGACCAACGAAGACCCAAGAAAGCGGCAAGTACCGAAGTAGACTTCCTCTCGACTCGACAACCAAGCAAAATTAGCATCGGAAAAACCATGAAGAGAAAGAGTCGAGGAGGACGAATACCAAAGGCCAAGACCGGGGGCGGATCGTAGGTACCGAAAATCCTCTTGACGGCCCGTCGATGTGATGTCCTCGGCGAAGCTCGAAAACGAGCGCACGGACACACGCCGAACCGTATGTCCGGCCTCGTCGCCGTCAAGTAGAGGAGGGAGCCGATCATGCTCCCCGTACTCCCGCCGGTCCACCGGTTCTCCGTCCTCATCCGCATCCAAAGTGGTCGTACTCCCCATGGGAGTCGACATCGGCTTCACATCTTGCATCCGGAACTTCCTCGCATGTCTTTCGTGTACTTGGTCCGGTGCACAAATGTACCGTCCTTCACTTGCTTGATCCGGCCCGAGAAAATACTGCAACTCGCCCATCATGCTCATCTCGAACTCCCTGCTCATCTCATCTGCAAACTTGGCAACAAGGTTATGTGACGAGCCACCAAAGACAATATCATCCACGTATATCTAAACAATCAACAAGTCATTTCCATGCTTGAGGAGAAACAAGGTCCTATCCACGGTACCCATCACAAACCCTCTGCTCAACAGAAAACCTCTCAATCTCCCATACCAAGCACGGGGCGCCCGTTTCAATCCATACGAGCCCTTTTCAACCCGTATACCCCGTGTGGGTACGGCTCGCTCTCAAACCCGTGTGGTCGCTTCACATACACCTCCTCCTCTATTACCCCATTCGAAAAGCACTCTTCACGTCCATCCGAAACAACTTGAACCCTTTAGCCACGGCAAAGGCTAGAAGGATCCGAATTGCCTCAAGACGGGCCACGGGAGCAAAGGTCTCCTCATAGTCGATCCCCTCCTTCGACTAAACCCCCGAGCAACAAGTCCGGACTTGTTCCTCACAACCATCCCATTCTCTCCCTCTTTGTTCTTCCAAACCCACTTGGTTCCTATGGGATGGTAATTTGGAGGTGGTTCAACTAACTCCCACACCCGGTTCCTCTCAAAGTTTTCCAACTCCTCATGCATAGAATTGACCCGGCTTTGCATCGGATAAAGCATGTCCAATGTCCTTGGGCTCAAAGGTGGCAACAAAAGCAAGCATGAGCAAAATGAGAGGAATTCCCGGACCTTGACCGTGTAGTGCGTTCATCGATGTTCCCAATGATCTTCGACAAGGGATGCACTTCTTGAATCCGCCGGGGAGCCTCACGCCTCGAGACTACCTCCCCCTCAACTTCGGCCTTCTCTCGCCCGGTCCTCTTGTTGCACCGTCGTTGTCCATGAAGTAGACGGTCCACGCTCCGTAGTGGTCGTAGGGGAAGTAGTGGGTACACACTCGGCTTCGGTGCGCATGGTTCTCCCCATCATCATCTCCAGCTTCATCCTTCTCCTCTTCAAAGAGGTCCTCGGCCATCTCTTCATCACCTGCACATTCAAAGCCAAGAGAGGTACATGGCATTGTCTCGTCGAAGGTTACCTTGCAAGTCTCCATGATTTTGTTAGTCTCAAGGTTAAGCACCCTATAGGCTCTAGAATGGTTAGCATATCCAAAGAAAATACCATCACTAGACCTAGCCTCAAACTTGTCGAGTTTTCCCTTCTTAAGAATAAAGCACTTGCAGCCAAAGACTCGGAAATGACTCACCTTGGGTGCCCGACCATGCATAAGCTCATAACAGTCTTCTTCTTGAAAGCTCGCAATAAAATCCGTTGGAAACATGACAAGCCGTATTGACCGCCTCGCCCCAATACCTCCTAGGAGTCCCGTGCTCATCGAGCATCGTCCTAGCCATCTCACAAAGAGTCCGATTTTTCCTTTCCACGACTCCATTTTGAGGGGGCACATAAGGGGTCGAATACCGATGTTCAAGACCTAGATCACGACAAAAGGCATCAAAACGAGAGTTCTTGAACTCGCAGCCATTATCACTGCGGATAGCTCGAATAGCATTCCCATGCCTCTCGTTTTTCAACCTCACGATCAGATCTCGAACAAAACCAAATGTCTCACTCTTATCTTCCAAGAAAAACACCCAAGCATAGCGAGAGTAATCGTCTAACACAACAAGGACATACCACTTCCCACCCACCGAGCGAACTCGAGCTGGCCCAACAAGATCCATATGCAACAGCTCTGTCGGACGCTCGGTCATGACATCGGTCAGGGGTGGATGGGGAGTGGCTACCATCTTGCCATGCCTACAAGGAGCACAAACCAAATCCTTCTCAAGCTTCAACCTCGACAATCCTCGGACAAGGTCAAGACCACTCAAGCAGGAAACCAAATCAAAGCTCAAGTGTCCCAACCGCCTATGCCATTTCCACAAATCAGAAGAAGGACCGGCCATCAAACGGCGAGCAGACCCAAAGAACGAGAGAAATCAGCTTCGAAAATTTGACCCTCGGGGATGATCATACGTACAAGATCACCTCGAGAATCCAGCAAACGAGACTCGCCAGACTTGAAACGCACCTCAAAACCCTCATCAAGCAACTGAGAAACCGAAAGCAAATTAAAACCCAAAGACTTCACAAGAGCCACTCTCTTAAACATTACCTTATCACTCACATGCACAACACCCTCCGAGAGCACCCTACCTCGTCCATTGTCCCCAAATGTGTTGTACAACTTTTCCTTCACTGGGGTGAGGCTGGAGAACCACTTCTTATCTCCGGTCATGTGTCGAGAACATCCGGAGTCAATCAACCAAATGTTCTTTAAGCCTCCTGCCTGTAGTCAGAAACGAGAACGAGAATGAGCTAACGACTCGACACTGGGGTTAGCACACAGAAAGTTAAACCAGTGTCGAGCCATCTGCTCAAAAGAGGGGTTAGCAAACATCATTCTCTTGCCACCAAACTTCCCATGTCCCATGGGAGGAGTACGAGCACCACGAGGGGGAAAACGTGGTCCGTAGTTCCTCTAGAACCCAAAGCTGCGATCATCTCCCCTAAACCCGTATTGAGGACGAGTAGGGGGACGTCCAGCAAAGCCACCACGAGCCCGACCAAACCTCTCACCAACACGCACACCATCCTCTCTCCTGACAAACTTCTCACCACCACCTCTCTGTGGAAACCTGCCAACACTCCTCACACTTCCCACACCCCGTGGAAGTGGCACTCTAGGCTCAGGAATACCATGAGGCTGGCGATACCTGTCCTGGTTTGCTTGCTCCCTAGCAAGCCTCTCATCCCTCTTCTTCTTGTAGCAAAACTCTGCAAGGTGCCTCTCCTTGCCACAATATTCACACCTGAAGGGGATGGGTTTTGGTTTTGGCTCTGTCTTCTCACTAGGCTTCACACCCTTCTCACTCACAAACTTCACAGGTTTCTTGAGGTCATTTGTCTTGAGTGGGAATTTGGGTGGATCTTGGGTTGTGTCAAGCTTGTTGCAAAGGTGGTTGGGCTTTGGTGTGAAGGAGTTCTTGGGTGCTTTTGGAAGTGGGACTTGAATCTCTCCGATCACCTCAAACTTGGGGTTAGACTCAACACACTTCTCATACACACTCTCCCCACTGTTCTCTCCCACTTTCTCACCCAACTTCTCAAAACCCAAACCACGACCATCAGCTCTCTTGAACTCCTCAATCATGATTTTCAATTGAGGTTCCCGCCGTACAACCAACCCAACACCTTCCTCAAATAGTCATTCTCCTCATAGATGACATCCAAACGGGAAGTAAGTTCAAGATTGCGCAAAGTAACTTCATCACAGCTAGTGCATGCATTGAAAACAGGAGATTTCAAAGATGCTTCCAAAGAACTAATGATAGAACGAGCATCAACAAGCTTAGCATGCATAATAGGACATGATTTACAAGCACCAAGCAAAGTGGGTCTAGCCTTAAGCTCATCATATTCAGTCCTAAGAGCATCTAGTTTAGCCAAAGTGGAAGCATTTTTCTCATTAAGCAACTTGATCTCATTCAGCCATGCATCACACTCAAGACATTCAACATCATCAGGAGTAGTAGGAGCAAGTTTCAAAGAGTCATTCTCAAGTTTCAATTCAAGCAATTTCAACTCTAACTCTCCTACTTTCTCACTAGCATTCTCAAGTTGAGCCCTAAGATCTTTCCTCATCTTTTTGGCATCTCTTAGCACACTATCACGGTTGTCAATCAAGCCATTCAACCTAGCGATCTCAGCAAGCAAAGAGTCGGGGTCACGATTTACCTCATCCTCCGAGTCGGAGTCGCTGTCTTCCTTCTCACTCTTCTTGCTGCTTGAGCTATGGGCCATGCCACAAAAGCCCTCAAGCGCCACACAGCTCAACCCGCTGAGGTTCCGGCTTGCACTCTTCTTGCACTTGCGCCTCCCGGCGTCTTCATCTTCGCTGCTTGAGCTCGACTGCTCGTCGCTTGAGCTTGAGTCGACGTTGCTCGCACCGGCCACCATCGCTCTTGCCTTGTTCTTCTTGTAGCCGCTCTTGCTCGGTCGCCGCTTGTCCTTGTCCTTGCTCTTGGACTTGTTGAAGTGCTTGCCCTTGGAGGAGTACTTGTCTTCACACCTCGGGTGCGCCTTGTACTCGTTCACCTTGTACTTGTTCTCCTCCGCTTCCGGGCACTCGGCGATGAAGTGGCCACGCTTGCCACACTTGTAGCACATCCCTGAGCTCCGCCTTGCATTCCTCCGACTCTCGTGTAGTCGATCAAACCTTCTCGAGAGCAAGGCCAGCTCCTCCTCGCCCAGCACATCAAACTCCTCATATGGAATGGACATAAGAGAAGACAAGGAAAACTATCGACAGGAAGGGTTAGATTTGCCCTTTGATCCGCCCACAGGAGCAAGACTATGGTCAGTCGAGCCCTCGTGCTTGGATTGCAACTTCCTGTCAACCTCAGCCGACTTGAGCTTAGAAAAGAGGTCATCCAACTCAATAGTGAAATATTGCCCAGACTCCTTGATGGCCTCAACCTTAGCACTCCAAACATTTGGGTCCAAGACATGCAAGAGCTTCAAAGCCTGATCATGCTCGGTGTAAGGAAAATCCTCAACATTAGCTTTCATGTTGTTCACGATGGCGGTGAACCTCTGAAACATCGCATCAATGTCCTCACCGGGAAGTGGAGTGAAATTCTCATATTGCATCCGGTAAGAAACAAAGAGGCGAGCCTTCACATGGTTATCACCACCGTGAGCAACCAACGACTTCTCCCAAATTTGCCAAGCAAGATTCAAATGGCGAACACGCTCAAACTCTGGATCACACAAGCTTCGGACCAAGTGATCAACGACTTTTGCATTAGCCTCATACTTGGCCTTAGCACCGGCATCGGTCACCATAAGAGTATGGATGTTGACCGGAATAGCATAGGTCTTGTCAAGCACAATGAAATCCAACAGCTTCCCACGAAGAAAGATCATCATTCGGGCCGCCCACTTGTGGTAACCCTTGCCATCGAAGTGCGGCGGACCGCCCCGCTCAACGTACGCCATCTTAGGATTCGAGACTTGTCAAAGTCGCAAAGAATCCAGCACCAAGCTCTGATACCAATTGAAAGATCAGATGGCGACTAGAGAGGGGGGAGTGAACAGGAGCCGGTAAAAATTCTTCCAAAAGAATTCGGCCTATGCCCTAGTCAAATCCCGGTCACACACAAGCGATGGATCGAATCACACACCAATCGCCAAGACCACGAGGTTATGGATCATCCTCTAGCCTTAGGAACGATTCCTTGAAGCACACGCGGAAGCACTAGAAAGGAAGGGAGGAATCGAAACAAGAAGCACAGCTCACAGCTCCTGGCGGACTGTCCGGCCAGGCAGTGCGGACCGTCCGCGATGAGCCGCGCGGACTGTCCGACCCGCTACCGCGACCGTCCGCGCCGACACCGCGACCGTCCGGCCCACTCCGCGGACCGTCCGTTAAACACACACGGAACCAACGGGGACGCACCCGCACCACGGACCGTCCGCGGAGAGCACGCGGACCGTCCGCCGTGCACCCGCGGACCGTCCGCCAGGCACCCGCGGACCGTCCGCCCTCTGCTGCGGACCGTCCGAAACTCCGTCCAACCGAAAACCAAAATCGTGACGGATCGAAACAAAAGGCGAGCAAGAACACGAAGAACACGGGACGAACCCTAGCCGCGCGGACCGTCCGCCTGGTCCTCGCGGACCGTCCGCCAGGTGCGGACAGAGCAGAAAACGCCCGACCCCGAAAGTCAACTCCCCCAAATCATCATCGGATTTCCCAAACGGTTGAAGCTGTGGAGACAAGGATTTGGGGACTTGAAAAGCGTCACACAAGGATGCTATAGCCCAAAAATCTTGCCTCCTAACTCCCTAAATCACCGGGAATCGCGAATCCTTTGAGCACCACCAAAAGCTAGAGCACCGAATGAAAACTCACGAATCGAAGTGGTTTCCCGGCGTTTGAGGGCACAAGATCAAACACAAAGATGCACGAGACATCTATCCATGTTTCCCTCAAAGAAATCTGGGGAGAAACCCACTCAAATCCGCGGAATCACACCGGGAACAAAGGCACGAAAACAAGCACAAAAAGACCACGAAAACACAACCCCGAATCTTCTATACAAACCAGGAAAGATTCACAAGGTCTAGCATGCCGCCCTAGCATCCATCCCTCTCAACAAATCTCTCATGAAGCTCTCATGCTAGCCTAGAGAAAAATGGAAGGAAAATAGCTACGAAAATGAGAAATGGGAGGGAGGAAATGAAACCCTAAGTCGCGGAAAGAGAGAGAGCCATCCACACACCCTCATGGCTTATATATCGGGTCCCGCCGGAGTGGTAAATGACTCGACTACCCCTAACTTAACTACTGGCGATACAACCCACGCAGGGGCATTTAGGTAATGTTTGTGGGTCTTGCCATCGGACGACCACGCCTTTGCCGCACCCCGCGTCCTCCCGACGCAAGCCATGCGATCCCGCCGCGTGTCCTCCACCTCGAAGCTTCCCGACACGCCCGGATCCCGTCTCCGTCGTGTTGGGCCCTCGGACTTGGTTTTGAGGCCCAAACCAAGAAACCATCTGCCGATGGTTTTGTGGGCAAACCACCAAACCCCGCGTGCTCGGTCCGGCCACCTGCCAAACCACTTGACTCGACCGCCACCGTGCACCGGCTCGATTGTCCATGACTTCGTCTTGCCTGTGTCGCCACCATGTGATCCGCACCCAGTCCCGCTGTCCACCAGGTCCCTCGAACCGAGCCTACTTGTCTCTCCATCTCCCGGAGGCCCCTCAAGGCTGAAGACCTTTCGCGCCCGTTCTTCACCTGCAACAACACGAACTAGGCCGCAGCCTACACCTGCGCACTAAGCCAAGAGTCAGTCCAACACCCGTTGTCAATCGCTCATCACTGAGGAGCGGTCATCCATCGACCACTGGGACGCTCCTAGTCCTCATGGGCAACTCACTATAAGTCCTCATTATCTTCGAACCAATCCTCCTGCCAAGGGGTGTAATTCCAATTAATTGATCGCCGCGACAACCTTGGGCTTGAAGATGAAGTTGGAGGTACCTGTGCGCCAGATGTTTCTGGACCTCCTGGCGCCAGGTCGATCTGAGGCTGGTCCCCGACCAAGTCCACATCCCCACCAGGAACCGACCCGATGGGGTCGACGTCAATGATCGTTGGGGAGGTCGTCGCCCCGACGTCCCCAGCTGAAGTCTCTGCACCCTCAGCAGTGCGCGGGGGAGAACCCGCCCTCATGTCAGCCACGGGCGATGAAGTCACCACGCCCTCCACTGTTCCTCATGGCGGGGTAGCGGTGCGCGCATCATCTGCAAGCGCCTCCCCCACGACCTGTGGCTCAGACGACCTCGTGCGGGAGGGAGACGATGGGGCAACCGGCACCCCTTGTGGCCTCACCGCCGGCGTGCATGGAAAAATACCTCCTTAAGACAAAAATCAGATAAAAAAGTACAAAAACAGAACCCGCCCTCAAGATTGTACCTCGTCACGGCCGGGAGCCGAGTCTTCGGCCAAAACACCCGAAGCTTAATAGCCACAGGTATCTTCGCCTGCGCAGCTGCAGCACTACGTTGCGCCTCCAATCCACGTCGGAGGGCATCCTCCGACGTCTTCTGCACTAGCTCCCGCTGCCTCTTGGCAGTAGGACTTTCCGGCCTCCTTGCCGCCTCGCACTCAGGGACCAGCAACTCTTCGACTGCCTCATCCTTCTCCTTCTCCTCCTCCTCCTCTTCCGACTCGACCTCCCGCGAGCGAGGTGTCGGAATCAATGGAGTAACGACCGCCGGAGGGGATGCGTGTGACAACCCACCCAGGAAAAGACCATACTATCGCCTAAAACCAATCCACTTTGGTCATTAAGCAATAGTAAAGTATCATCCTGTTGTTAGTTGCCGGGCTAACGCCCGGTAAATCACTTGGAATTCATACAGAGGATCGACATATGCATTAAAACTCACGCGAAGGCGAGCCCAGATTACAACACGAGTTAAAAACAATTTATTACAAACCATTGTTTGAAACAATAAATAAAGGTTCAGAGTTCGAAAAACAGCGGAAATAAAATAAACTAGCACAACGATAAACATCACAGGAGGCCATCCGTGATGTCAGCACTTGTCGTCGTCCACCCGGTCAACAACACCTGCACAACAGTTTTAAAGCAAGGCTGAGTATACTAATACTCAGCAAAACTTAACCGTCGAGTGATAACTACATCACCAAAACTCTAGACATGAAAGGCTTTTGGCCGGTGGAGTTTCTTTGCTGAAACGCAACAAGGAGTATGTCCTTACTTTCAATATTTTAGCACAAGTTCTAGGTGATTACCATTTCTAGGTGTGCCATCTAATTCAACCAGAGAGTGTACAAGCAATTAATTCATACAACATTATTCACCAAATTCCATCATTACGGGATATCATGGCCAGTTGATTAAGCAGTCTCGGATAACGGTGAGAGGCCGACAATCGATTGATTAAAACCTTGCAAGGTAAACCTAAGCACACGGTAGGGTGCCCTCGCGAGGACAACCATCCAGGCGGTTCCCAAAAGTCCTCAGGTTGGGAACAGAGCCTACAGTCCTAGGTACAAGGTTAGCTGGCATACCCCGCGAGGCACACAGTCTCACACATGCACCCCCCCTTCCCGGTAACTAGCCGGTTAGGTGAACACTCAGGAGTAGTAGGGAAAAGTTCCCGCGCCGTCTCATTAAAGGTACTAGGCTTACCGGTCCCATTCCCGACAAGTGCTTAGTACATTCAAAAGCTTAGCCCACGGAAGCCACTGGACCGGAGCCCAAATCCCATGCTCTTACCACATGAGCAATCCATTTAAAAAGATCTTATGATTCCAACATAAGAACCTATTCTCGCGAGTGACGAACATCACTCGACTTGTACCGGTCCTATAGCATAGCAGCTATCGACCTAGCATACTAGTGATAGAGCATAGGTACCTAGGTATCATGCAACTAGGGTTTCAATTCAACTCTTGAAACGTAAATGCAGAATCATAGCAAAGGTAAAGGCATAGATTTTAAAATATGGGGTTAATGATCCGGGGCTTTCCTTCGCTGGAAAGGTTGGCCTTGGGCCCTTTTGGACCTTGATCCAGGTCTTGAGCTACGAACACGTGCTGCAGCTCTTCGTCAGCACCTTCGTCTCCTCCTTCCGGCACGAGAGTATATCTACCGTCGGGAAGATCTACACGAAGATGCAATGCAAGATTTATTTGACGATTTTTTTAATTTAATTAGTTACAATCAACAAATGACAACCATGGGGTGCATGGTTGACCACATTCACCTAGATAAGAAATACATTCAGCATACTCTTCCCAAAGGAACAATATGTGGCTCTTTATTATTAGTTCATTTTTATAGCGACTGTGTACATATATATGGAAATAATTTAATTTAAATTCACAAACAGCAATGGGTTGGTACCATTTAGCTTTTCAACATGATTTTCGTCACACACAAGGTCATCAAAGGTGGGTTGGTGATTTTTCCCATTTAATTGACTATTAAGCCTTAAATTGCTTCCATAGCTTTTATTCATAAGATAATTAATAAAAATTCAGTGGGAGGGTTTCTTAAGCACTAATTACCTATAACAAGCCACTGAACACACATGCATGCTTAGGATAGCTAGGAAATTAATTACTTTGAAAATAACAAAAGCTAGCTAAAAAAACAAGTTAAATGCACACAAAAAATAAATACTCAACAAAATGGTCCTAACATTCTCACACATGTTATATGGTCCAAACCTAACCTAGGAATGCAGCACAAACACCTAGAACTATTATGAATCTATACTTATGCAATTACCAAGAAAACAAGCATATTTCAAAAATAAATATTTCTGATGACTATAAATTGTAATTAATTCACCAGAGGTGTATTTTTGCATAAAAATACAACATGCAGAAGTTGGTCTCAAATATCTAATTAGTTTTAGCTACAAAAATCATCAAGGCAGATTCTGCATAAATAGAAAACAATTTATATAAAAAGATTTACAAAATAACTTTGTGTAATTTTTGGTGCAGGAGCTAGTCATATCATAACACACAACATATCCAAAACTTAGATATAGAGGACTTGTAGATTTGAAGATATCTCAGATCTAGGTTTTCACATTTCTATTTTTCATGCAAAAACTATCAGGAAACGGCTCTGGCCAAAATAACAAAAGTTGTAGTACTTTTTACCAGGATTCCAACAAAATTGGGCTTGCATTTTTCTGAATTTTCTACGATTTTCTACGGAATTTACAAGTTTCAGCTAATGGTCAAACGCTATTTAAGAAACCAACTTTCACCGAGGTCCCTCGTAAACTCGACTCTCTTACAACTATGCCCTCGGTTCACACTTAAGACCCTAGAAAGATTAAGAGGATTGCAATGTGGCCCTTGGCATTGGGAAGGCGGCGGGCTCACCGGAATTCGGCGAGTCCAGCGGTAGGGATGGTCAGGGGAGGGGCCGGGGAGGACCACGAGCGCACCTAGGGGCTAGGGGGTGCCGGAGTTTGAGCGGAGGAATGGCCGGCGACGAGGTTCGGCGGCGACGGCCGGTGCCGGCCGTGGCGGCCTGCTGTCCGGCGAAGGACGAGCGCGCCCAGGACGATACGCGGCTGTGCGACCTTGGGTAGGTGCTAGAGAAGCTATTAGAGGTGCCGACCGGCGAGGGGAACTGGCTGAGGGGGGCACCGTGGAGGACCGGTGGTGGCACGGGGCGGCTCGGCGCACGCGAGAACGCGCTGGCCTCTTTATATGCGACGTCCACCGCGGCTTCAAGCGAGGGGAAAATAGAGGGGACGGCTAGCCATGGCAGGGGCCAGGCGGCACGCCGGCAGCGCTGCAGGACGGGGTACGCGTGCGTGCGGGCTCGACACGCGTCGCGCGAGTCCCATGGCGCTCGGGCCGTGTGCGGCCTCGGGTCGCTCGGCCTCGGGGCGCGGGACCTTGGGAAGGCGCGAGGTCGGTCTCAAGAAGGCGCGCGCGCGGCGCGGATGCCGAGGTGACGGTACGGCGCGGGCGCGGGCGGGGCGGGGCGGGGCACGGCGTCGGCCGACCCGAAAATGTGTTAATGTTCTCCTGTTTGAACGCTTAAAACTCCAAAAATTTGAATAGAAGTGCACAAAGTGGTGAATAGGAAAGTTGTAGATCTCACTACCCTCTACAACTTTTACAAAGGTCTAGGGTGCTTTTCTCAACGGATTTTGCACAAGCTGCTGCCAAACTTTGAATGTCGCCATGTCTCGGTGAACAGGAGATGCTGACAGTTGACCACATTTTTCTCCCTTTTTCACCCAAAATTTGAAATGCCAATCTACATGAAAGTTGTGTCCCTCGACAAACTGGAATACTTTTGTATTGGGAGATTTTGAAGTGTTTAGGTGAAATTTGGAGAACGCGGCAAAAGTTCCGAAAGACATTCATCGACGTCAATGTTTAAGCGGGGTTGACCATGCCTTTGACCAAGGGTTGACCACAAGGGTGTGTTGACTTGGTCAAGGGGTTCAATAGGGTTTGTTGGTGAGGTTTTCGAGGTGATGACCCAGGTTGACCTAGGTTTGACCAACGTCAGTAGGTTTGACTCAGCTGATTCGGTCATTAGCGTTAATGGCGCTAATTAAAAACCTGGGGCGTCACAGCCTACCCCCCTTAAGAAGAATCTCGTCCCGAGATTCAAAATTTCAAGACGAAGTGGGGAGGTGGTTCTTGGATAGAGATGTTACCCATAGGGTTAAGCTGACCTGGCTTCCCTTGTAAGATCGGCTTCTTGCCGTGATCACCCTTAGCTGCTCCGTGGTTCTGATTCTGCTGCTAGGGATTCGGGCAATTACATATGAAATGTCCGGGTTGTCTACAATTGTAGCACAAGCGGGGTGGAAGGTCTCTGGGCTTGGAAATTTGTTGTTGATCTTTCTTGATGAGGCGGAGCTTCTTCTTCTTTTTCTTTCCTAACATCTCAACTTGTGAGTGAGTTTCGCCTGCGGGGAGCTAAGTGGCCTTGCCAGTGTCGCATCTTCGTTTGCCCTCACGCGGACGAGTCTCCTTATAGGTAATTTCCCACTCACTTACCTCTATCTCAGCTAATACTCGCTTGTTGCTCCGACTTGTTTTCTCTTCTTTTCTAAGGTCCATTAGTAGTTGAGAAGGTGGTAATATAGAGTCGGAGGCCTGGGGTTGGTCTTGATTTACATGATCCATCAATAGATTGAACAAGCGGGCCTGCTCGACCATGGATGCAGATAAAGACTGGGAGAGACTGTCTGCCAAACTAGTTTGAGAGGATTCTCCGTAACGTCCTTGGATGATATCGTACACTATCAGATTCAACACTGAATTTTGCCCCTCCAACATCTAGATTGCGCCGACAATGGCATTTATGTCAGTCTGGGTAGGTTCTCTGGGTAAACAGGGCTTGAAGGGTCGAAGCTTCTGTTGCATCGGCAACATTTGCTGTAGTTGTTGGGCCATCCATTGTTGTGCCTGTAGGATCTAGCACAACACTTCGGTCTGTGCTGCCACGAAGGCCTTGGTCAGTGCCGTGGGTGGTGGTGGCGATAGGTCACCACTGCCCAACGCACCAAAATCATTAGGGGTACTTCATGTCGGTCTGACCATCTGAAAATTGAGTTTCCATTTAATACACTTTCAGAAACTTGCTCAGAAATTTAACAAGTTGAACATGCACTATGAAACTCATTTATGGTGGGTAAAATGAGCTGGACAGCAAAACGGTCGAAGCATAGAATTTATAAATCTCTGCTCATTCACTGAGAAATTTCTCTTTGGTCAGTTGGTGTAGAAATTCGTAACTCCATGGCGGATATTCAACTGAGGTGAACTCCAGGGTTACCTGTGTCGGCGACACCACTAGGAAAACTCACAGTATCCTCCTCTAGGCATGAAGGGTGTATTGGGAAGAATTTAGCGCAAGCTTCCAATGATCTTGGGTTTGCTCCTTTCTCGATTTTGAGGATTGGGAGGGTCTGAGCGCGGATCACGGACGGATAAGCGATGGATGACTTCTCAACTTGGATTCTTCGAGAACCTTGACTATTCAAGAAAACTCTACTTCTACTACTTATCTGATAGGAAAGGAGTTGATGTTAAGAGGTCGTCGAGATTGGCGGCAAGGAATCAAGTCGACAGGGATTATCAAAAGACTTTTACGAAGAAAAGGAAGGCTAGTAAATGAGTTCTGTAATTTCTTGTACGGAAGACAAATTAGTGTGGGGACTTCAGAACAATCTTACTCACACTTTTACTTAACTTGTGAAATTGGGTGTTGATGACTCATTTCATTGTGGTGCAATGATTTTAAAAGTTGGGTAAAGTACACGCTTGTGAAGACACGATGCACATGCTCATGCGGTATGGTGCTCATGATGCACGTTAGTACAACTCCGTTTCCCACAACATGAAATAGTGATTGTGAGGGCAATCATCGACAAAGAAGGGTATATGTGGCGAGTCGTGCTCTCACACCCAAGATACCTAGCACGCCCCTAGTGACAATCACATGGATGCAGCACACATGATGCCCTAGGTTCCGTCGCGGCACCTTTGGCTATGGGATAACAACATCACCAACAAGAGAGGTTGAGTATGAGTACAGAGTTCTCCATGTGAATGCAAGTTAGTTCACCCAAGGTTCCCAAGTGCATATGATATGCAATGCATGCTCAAAAGTGACGTTTATTTTAATTAAAAAAATCGTGAGCAAGGCCAAAAGGAATAAGTTCAGGAGTGAGGGATCGATTGGACCTTGATTGGCAAGAAATTTTTGGATGAGTTTGAGATTCACTACAGAACTTTGATTTGATCATAACTAGCATAAATAATGCCTTACGAAGATCACTGTGGAAAAAGATGTTCAATCAAGCCATTACATCGATGAGGGGGTTTTCGTAATTACCAAGACAACGTTTGGGATTACAATGCAGACTAGCTACACAAAAGCTCCTAGTTCAACCAACCGCAACAGCTAACCAACGTGGTTGTACACTAGGGTTCCTTACAAATACTACACTCGTACGACTCAGAATTTTATTTCCAACATACCAACTTCCTAGGGTTGGATCTTCCATGCTGAAGGACTATGGTGACTCGGGTCCAAACTCCACTCTGGACTCTCCTTGGATGTCCTCAGCATCTTCTTCTTCCGCTGGTCTCGGAATGACAGGTTTTGGGGGTGGAGCTACTACAGCTTCCAGTTGATTCTCTAGTTCAAGCATATATTGGTCATTATGCTGCAACAGGAAGTTCTGCTCGTGTATGATTTCACTTAATTCTTGTATCTTTTCCTTATCCTTGCGTCCTTCCTTCTTGAGAGTAGCTACCATTGCTTGGGCTTCCTTCAACGCTTGAGCTGTACACTCCATCTTTTTAACTCGGTACCTATAGATTTGGTGTCTATAGAATACACTTTCTCCCACCAGCCGTCGGTAGGTGTCGTACATGGCTTCTGAAAAGTGGACTGAGGTGACGAGATTGGGACTATAGTGAGAGTGGCCCTGAGCTGGAAGAAAAGCTTCGCGTTCGACACAAGGTACAATGTGTCGCTCAGGCACAGGAATCACTTTGGCTGCAAAGCCGGCTATCTCGTCAGGGTGCTTCCCACAAAAAGTTGTGAGCGCTTCGAGAGCAGCCTTCTGCATAGTGTCAGCCAGGTTCAGCCCTTGTGCCTTACACTCCCACTCCTCCCAAGCAGGATTGGTTGGGCACATAGAAATTTTCACCTTCACTTCACAACGAAGGAGTTGGCCGGTGCTCATGATCTCACATGTCGAGTACTCTGGGTACGCAGTGTACCCAAAGTCCGTCGGGCTGTCCCACAAGAGTGCAGGAAATCCACCCTCCTCGAGGTAATTCACGAGAGTCCATGCTTCCACATCAGCCGACGCAGATCCAGCGTTGTCCATCTGGACATAATGACAAGAGTGAGAACCAGATCGGTGTGAGTGTACCAGGATAAACTTGGCCCATGACAAAAAGGGTAGCCAATGGTACAACATTGTTGACGGTGTATTTTGGTACACCTAGCATGTTCATTACACTTTGGTTTGGATTTGATTATGGAACTAACCTGCCACTAGGCACACTAATCATATAACAAGTTCATCTATGTGCATGCATTTGGAAGTGTTGTGTTTATGTAGGAAAACATGGACATAACAGACGGATTCACAACAAGTTCAAAGGAGCATTTACGGAGTCTTGTTCGTGTTCATGAGCTTGATGAAATCACTTCCAATGGTGGCAAGGACCGAAGTGCTACGAGGAACACCCCCGGGGATTGAAGCGTAAAAGACCAAACTTCATGCGAAGAGAACCTCCATCTTGGACGCGAGGATGACATCGTCAAAATCATGCAAGTGGAGGGGGCAAAGTACATAAATGCATAAGGACCCACGGGAGCGAAAGGGGCGACTTAACCGGGCCGAGGTGGGCCCAGGCCGGTCAGCCCAGGCCGGCCGGCCCAGCCCACTTCGGTGGCCGGTTCGGTCCTGTTTTCCTTGCACCCGAAGGATCTTGAACCCTAAAAGCATGGGCGCCGCCATTCGACAGAGGGGAGAGCCATTCGCACCAGGAGGCCATCCACAAGCTAGAGAGAGGAGGAGGATCTCTGGAGGGAGATCAACCACCTCGAAGGAAGCACCCTCTCATGGAGAAGAAGGAAGACACCGTCGGAAGGGAAACCATGATCAACGGTGCCATGATCAGCACCTTGATGGGGTAATCTCCTTGTTCGTCCATGGGTTGTAATCGATCGTAAAAGATGTAATCATACTTTGTCGGATTTCTATCCATCATCTTGTGTTGAATATACTTCAATGCTTAAGGATTAGCTACCTTACCGTAAAGGGAGTAGGGCCCCAATGCTTCCTTGGATCAATTCAATACATCGTGTCCATCATAGGTCTAGTCATGAATACCTTTGCGTAGTGACAGTACAAGAGGAGGGAAAGGGCGAAACCGTGGTCACAACCCCCGATAGATTAGATTGGTTTAATGTCTTTAATTGATTGCATGATTGTAGACCCATGGGAGAGTGTCTCCTACCTTGATCGCTTATCGTTCTCTCTAGTGTAGTTTAGTTGTTTTCTAGTATAATAGTAAGTTAGGGTTTTAGTAGCTAGTGCGTAGAAGTAGATTGAACGCTTGTAATCCCCTTGCTCCGCGGATTGACAAGAACCTTTGGAATCCCGTGGTGAAAAAGGTGTCGGGTCCGTACGCTTGCGGATCGTAGAGGGATACGTCTTTTATCCGTCAACAAACATACAGCTTGGCAACGTTCTGGCAGTTGTGAACAAGAATTCATAACTTAAAACCAGAGTCCCCAACTTTCTTAAATCTGTATAGCATCTCATTAAGGTTATGAGACACCTCTTTGGTATACCAAGATTTATAGGTGCTTTAACTAAGCAAGATTTCAAATTTGGTTCTAGGAAAGATAGTAGGACAAAGGTTGACTAAACCGAGCATAACTTGCGATAGACATAAGTTATGATCGTGAACTTCGGCGAGCAGAAACTAGATTAGATTGGAGCAACCTGGGTAGATATGTCCTAGGAAAAAAGATTCTGGGCCAGGGACAACAAGCTAAGCCAACAACTTTATTAGGTTTATAGATAACAACACATCTACACCTGAGAGGCTAGGTAGAACGAAACATACTAGCAATATTTTACCTTAGATAGCACATAAACAAGGGTGGGTTCAATTTTAAATTTTTCCACGACTTTCAGCATGATGCAAGACGTCCTATTCATCCTCACAAGGCAATCAAGCCAAAACTCGAAGTTAGTGCCGGTGGCAAGGCACATACACGTTCTCCCTATAATAGCTAGTCGAGAACTAGTCGATGCTCACTTAGCGACTTACGAAACGAGGTTAGTGTATCTGCAGAAGATCACAGAACACAACGAACCTTTCATGCCAGTACTCATGAAAGCGTCCATATACATTACCGTTCGCTATAGAAACGGCACTCATGCGTTAAGCCGCTGCATGGACAGCGTCCAACCTCAGACACCCTCCGTATGAATGGAGTGTATCCTTGCCTTACATATTCGTCATGCAGAATGCTCACTTATCAAACACGTGGTGACAACACAACTCATAATCAGACGCGAAGATGGGATCCGTGGAATGGATCACTCCATCAATCCTCGCAATTCCCGTGATGCGGCACAACACACGTATAAAACACGTGGCTCATATAGTTTGGTTGTGCAAGAAAGTAAGTCTGACATAAAGTAAATGTGCTGGAAGTTAGCAAAATAAACCATAGGTTAATAAGCCACCTGAAAGAACCCAAAAATTCCCTCTAGGGCCTCTCGGTCTAGTTTATCCTTAACGGACCAACGTGTTTTGCAAATCCAAGCAATCTTGGCCAATTTTATTCAAAGACATGTGATTAAGATTGTCAATTCAACTCTGGTGCATACAACCTGGCTCTGATACCAGCTGTGATAACCCGCCCAGGAAAAGACCGTACTATCGCCTAAAACCAATCCACTTTGGTCATTAAGCAATAGTAAAATATCATCCTGTCGTTAGTTGCCGGGTCAACGCCCGGTAGATCACTTGGAATTCATACAGAGGATCGACATATGCATTAAAACTCACGCGAAGGCGAGTCTAGAGTACAACACGAGTTAAAAACAATTTATTACAAACCATTGTTTGAAATAATAAATAAAGGTTCAGAGTTCGAAAAACAACGGAAATAAAATAAACTAGCGCAACGATAAACATAACAGGAGGCCATCCGTGATGTCAGCACTTGTCGTCATCCACCCGGTCAACAACACCTGCACAACGTCAGGTGATAACTACATCACCAAAACTCTAGACATGAAAGGCTTTTGGCCGGTGGAGTTTCTTTGCTGAAACGCAACAAGGAGTATGTCCTTACTTTCAATATTTTAGCACAAGTTCTAGGTGATTACCATTTCTAGGTGTGCCATCTAATTCAACTAGAGAGTGTACAAGCAATTAATTTATACAACATTATTCACCAAATTCCATCATTACGGGATATCATGGCCAGTTGATTAAGCAGTCTCGGATAACGGTGAGAGGCCGACAATCGATTGATTAAAACCTTGCAAGGTAAACCTAAGCACACGGTAGGGTGCCCTCGCGAAGACAACCATCCAGGCGGTTCCCAAAAGTCCTCGGGTAGGGAACAGAGCCTACAGTCCTAGGTACAAGGTTAGCTGGCATACCCCTCGAGGCACACAGTCTCACACATGCACCCCCCTTCCCGGTAACTAGCCGGTTAGGTGAACACTCAGGAGTAGTAGGGAAAGTTCCCGTGTCGTCTCATTAAGGTACTAGGCTTACCGGTCTCATTTCCAACAAGTGCTTAGTACGTTCAAAAGCTTAGCCCACGAAAGCCACTGGACTGGAGCCCAAATCCCATGCTCTTACCACATGAGCAATCCATTTAAAAAGATCTTATGATTCCAACATAAGAACCTATTCTCGCGAGTGACGAACATCACTCGACTTGTACCGGTCCTATAGCATAGCAGCTATCGACCTAGCATACTAGTGATAGAGCATAGGTACCTAGGGATCATGCATCTAGGGTTTCAATTCAACTCCTGAAACGTAAATGCAAAATCATAGCAAAGGTAAAGGCATAGATTTTAAAATACGGGGTTAATGATCCGGGGCTTGCCTTCGCTGGAAAGGTTGGCCTTGGGCCCTTTTGGACCTTGATCCAGGTCTTGAGCTACGAACACGTGTTGCAGCTCTTCGTCAGCACCTTCGTCTCCTCCTTCCGGCACGAGCGTATATCTACCGTCGGGAAGATCTACACGAAGATGCAATGCAAGATTTATTTGACGATTTTTTAATTTAATTAGTTACAATCAACAAATGACAACCATGGGGTGCATGGTTGACCACATTCACCTAGATAAGAAATACATTCAGCATACTCTTCCCAAAGGAACAATATGTGGCTCTTTATTATTTATTCTTTTTGATAGCGACTGTGTACATATATATGGAAATAATTTAATTTAAATTCACATACAGCAATGGCTTGGTAACATTTAGCTTTTTAACATGATTTTCATCACACACAAGGTCATCAAAGGTGGGTTGGTGATATTCCCATTTAATTGACTATTAAGCCTTAAATTGCTTCCATAGCTTTTATTCATAAGATAATTAATAAAAATTCAGTGGGAGGGTTTCTTAAGCACTAATTACCTATAACAAGCCACTGAACACACATGCATGCTTAGGATAGCTAGGAAATTAATTACTTTGAAACTAATAAAAGCTAGCTAAAAAACAAGGTAAATGCACACAAAAATAAATACTCTGCAAAATTGTCCTAACTTTCTCACACATGTTATATGGTCCAAAACTAACCTAGGAATCCAGCATAAACACCTAGAACTATTATGATTCTAGACTTATGCAATTACCAAGAAAACAAGCATATTTCTAGAATAAATATTTATGATTATTATAAAATTGTTATTAATTCACCCGAGGTGCATTTTGGCATAAAAGACAACATGCAGAAGTTGGTCTCAAATTTCTAATTAGTTTTAGCTACAAAAATCATCAAGGCAGATTCTGCATAAATATAAAACAATTTATATAAAAAGATTTACAAAATAACTTTGTGTAATTTTTGGTGCAGGAGCTAGTCATATCATAACACACAACATATCCAAAACTTAGATATAAAGGACTTGTAGATTTGAAGATATCTCAGATCTAGGTTTTCACATTTCTATTTTTCATGCAAAAACTATCAGGAAACAGCTCTGGCCAAAATAACAAAAGTTGTAGTACTTTTTACCAGGATTCCAACAAAATAGGGTTTGCATTTTTCTGAATTTTTTACGATTTTCTACGGAATTTACAAGTTTCAGCTAATGGTCAAACACTATTTAAGAAACCAACTTTCACCGAGGTCCCTGGTAAACTCGACTCTCTTACAATTATGCCCTCGGTTCACACTTAAGACCCTAGAAAGATTAAAAGGATTGCAATGTGGCCCTTGGCATTGGGAAGGCGGCGGGCTCACCGGAATTCGGCGAGTCCGGCGGCAGGGATGGTCAGGGGAGGGGCCGGGGAGGACCACGAGTGCACCTAGGGGCTAGGGGGTGCCGGAGTTTGAGCGGAGGAATGGCCGGCGACGAGGTTCGGCGGCGACGGCCGGTGCCAGCCGCGGCAGCCTGCTGTCCGGCGAAGGACGAGCGCGCCCAGGACGATACGCAGCTATGCGACCCTGGGTAGGTGCTAGAGAAGCTATTAGAGGTGCCGATCGGCGAGAGGAACTGGCTGGGGGGCGCACCGTGGCGAACCGGTGGTGGCACGGGGCGGCTCGGCACACGCGAGAACGCGCTGGCCTCTTTATATGCGACGTCCACCGCGGTTTCAAGCGAGGGGGGAAATAGAAAGGACGGCTAGCCATGGCAGCGGCCAGGCGGCATGCGGCGGCGGCTGGGGACGGGGGTACACGTGCGTGCGGGCTCGACACGCGGCGCGCGGAGTCCCATGGCGCTCGGGCCGTGTGCGGCCTCGGGACGCTCGGCCTCGGGGCGCGGGGCCTTGGGAAGGCGCGAGGTCGGCCTCCGAAGGTGCGCGCGCAAGTGTGGACGCCGAGGCGGCGGTACGGCGTGCGCGCGGGTGCGGGCGGGGCGCAGCGTCGGCCGGCCCAAAAATGTGTTAATGTTCCCCTGTTTGAATGCTTAAAACTCCAAAATTTTGAATAGAAGTGCACAAAGTAGTAAATAGGAAAGTTGTAGATCTCACTACCCTCTACAACTTTTACAAATGCTCTAGGGTGCTTTTCTCAACGGATTTTGCACAATCTGCTGCCAAACTTTGAATATCGCCATGTCTCGGTGAATAGGAGATGCTGACAGTTGACCACATTTTTCTCCCTTTTCCACCCAAAATTTGAAATGCCAATCTACATGAAAGTTGTGTCCCTCGACAAACTGGACAACTTTCGTATTGGGAGATTTTGAAGTGTTTAGGTGAAATTTGGAGAACGCGGCAAAAGTTCCAGAAGACATTCACCGACGTCAATGTTTAAGCGGGGTTTGACCGTGCCTTTGACCAAGGGTTGACCACAAGGGTGTGTTGACTTGGTCAAGGGGTTCAATAGGGTTTGTTGGCGAGGTTTTCGAGGTGATGACCCAGGTTGACCTAGGTTTGACCAACGTCAGCAGGTTTGACTCAGCTGATTCGGTCATTAGTGTTAATGACGCTAATTAAAAACCTAGGGCGTCACAATGCGGCCCTCCTCTTCCTCTTCCTCTTCTTCTGCTCTGCGGCCTTCACCGTAGAGATAGCAGCGGCAACGGTCGAAGCAGACTTCTTCGCAACTGTTGACCTGGTCCTATGCCGGGACTTCGCAGGGACAGCTCCTGGGTCTACCCCAGCCTCTGTATCAGTGTCTTCGTCGGCCTCCACTGACGAGTCAGACTCGTAAAACTCCAGCAGACGACCTGCTGGAGGTTTGTACTTGTCCGACCTCAGCTTCCTCCGATGTAGCTCCCCCTCAGGGAGAGGCGCTGGGCACCACATCTGGAGCTCGCACATCTGCACAACAACGATATGGACGTTATACGACCTAAGCAAATCAAGAAAGCAAAGTGCAACGACCTACGGGAAGATCTCAGGATCTTACCAGGTCAGCCGGCCTCTTCAACAAGTGTGCCTTCGGGCACTTCTTCACCTTCACCTTCCCAGAATACATCTGGGAAACTCGAACCGCCATCTCCTCCTTGGAGACCTTGCGGTTCACCTCGCGTGTGGGGTCTGATTGCCCACAGTACTCATACACCGGATGGACCCGATCCTTGATCGGCTGGATCATCCGCCGGCAGAACGACCTCGCCACCACCACTCCCGTCACTCCTCGCTTCTTCAGGTCACTGACAAGCTCCAGGACCCCCTTGAGGTCCTCGAGGTCGCGGGTTGGGAGTCCTAGATCCCACTCGCTAATCTTCACTGGCCTATGGCCAGTCCGCCGTGGAAGACCAGGAATCTGATCTGCAATATAAAACCACTCCGACCTCCACCCAGCGGTGTTGTCGGGAAGGTCGGTGTCTTTCCACTCTGCCTTGAGGCCGGACCTCAAATTAAACATTACAGCCCCCACTGGCCCCGACCTCTTGCCAGTGCTCTTGACGCAGAAAAAGTACCTCCACAACAAGAAGTGAGGCGGTATCCCCAGATACACCTCACAAAAATGGATAAAGGTCGAAACTATAGTGATGGAGTTCAGAACAAGGTGTACCAGCTCCAGCCTGTAGTAATACAGCAGGCCGCGGAAGAAGTCTACCGCCGGGAGGTTGAAGCCACGCTCGGAGAAGGAGGCGAAGACGACCTGCTTCTTGACGTCCTTGCTTGGGAACTCTTCCCCAGCGGCAACCCTCCAGTCCACCTCCGTCTTTGTTCGAAGCAGCCCCCGGTCCACCAGAGCCTGGATCTTGGCCTCGGTCATCGTCGACCGGACCCACGCCGCCTGCGGGTCCGGGATGCAAGCCACCTCCGCCGCCATCTCACCGCTAGGGTTTGAGCTAGATCTAATGTGGCATAAGGACTTGACGCGCATGCGCCAGAGGAACACGGCGTGAAGCGGCGGCGCTAGCGTGAGCTCAGCCGCGGGTGGAAGTTGGGCGAGCATGCGTGGGAGCACGGCGGTCGCAAGATCGTTGTAGCACGAGGGAGAGTGAAAGCGACGGGAGCGAGAGGAGGAAGACAAAGGGAATGGGGTCAACCCCACCCCGGCTCACTCTATTTATAGAGGGGTCCACCGAAACTATCCATTGCGGCTCCTTGCTCCATACAACACGCCCCAACGGCTCTATCCCGAGAAGTTCGCGAGAAGATTAAGGTGGATTTTTTGCTAACAAACCGAGTGCTACAACCTAAATCTGAGTTTAGGTCGTCGGCCAAACGAGAAGATAACATCAGGTTATCCTTATGGCAAACACAATTTGCAAGCCCCCACATCATATAAAATTAGGTCTTTGGCGAATCATTTTGCCAAATCGACCAAGTACATGACAGAAGAGAGCGAACATTACATGGACCTCCCAAGACGGCGCAAACTACCTATGACCCCACTGGATCCAGAATCCGAGGGTACATAGCGGCCTACGACCTTATCGGATCTAGAACCCGAGGGTACGAGCCACCCACGACCTTACTGGATCCAGAATCCGAAGGTACACAAGTCGCATGCGACCTCATTAGATCCAGAACCCGGCACACAAAATAAACATACTACAAGGCCTGAGCTACCCAGAGCAGTTATCACGACCTACTCTGCCGAAGCAGAGCACGTCGCGAGACTTCTCCTAGCACCAGGACCTTGATGGCGGCCTTGTGGGAAGGGACTACAGGACGGCACGCAAGCTAAGGCACGCCCGGCTCCACCTATTGGAATGGAGACACGAGATTGCTCTTAGGCGTTGAAATCCAAGCCCTAGTGAGCTCTCGGTGCTCACCAGAGACGTCCTGCCATACCTCCAGCTCGAACAGCATCACCTCCAAACTATGCCTGGTACCACGTAGGGGCTGGGCTCAGAGGATGGAGATGTTGCCTACACTTCGCGAGAATTCTCCTAGCTCCAAGCATCTACAAGAACAAAGCTCTACAATCTAGTGGACGAACACATGTTAGCGGCATGATGGAAATACTACATTGCGGCCTCATAGCTCAATGGCGCTCGGAGCTTGCCCCCTTTCAGCCTCAAAGGTGCTATTTATAGCCAACGCCGCGCCCCGGGCAGCTGGCGAGGTAATGACTCTGTTACCACGTGATAATGGGACCTGTGGCCTGTGCATAATAAAAGGCGATGACATTACTCTTCCTGACTCACGACGTCTTTGTCGTTTGCGCATCAATGATGCCTGAGCCCCGCCGCAGAGGTGACATGGCTATAGTAACCCCCTCGATCAGTGGGCAGCTTGTCGTTTTCTGGGTGGCAAGAGCATCTCTGACCACTGTTGACCCGTGACCCCACAATCTATGCTATAAGACAAAAACTGACCCCGTGTCAGAAGGCTCCGCGCCTAACTTAGCGCCCCTTCGACGACAACTTCATGACCTTCTTCTATGACCTGATGTCTATTATTTGCACCCGCTAGGCTCTGCGTCTTGGCACACCCGCTATGGCTCTGCACGTAAACGGACCCGTTCCAATCAGCCTATATTTCTGTTTCCTGAGCAGAATGGTCGTAGGTTCGATTGAAGACCTTCTGAGGTAGGCGTGCCTCGCTGCTCTGCCAGATCCTTCTGGGCGCCTGGAGATCAACAACACCATGGAGATCAGAAGCATTAAGGAGATCTACAATTTTCGTCGGGCCCCCGTGGTCAGTGTGCTTAACACTGAGGTCGCCAATACCTTAGTATCATGGCTCCGCTGGATGGATGGCAGCTATGTTGGTCATCTGGACACCAAAATGACCTCCTTGAGGTCGGCGTGCCTTAAATACATGGGTCTTACAATACCTTGGTATAACTACGGCTCCGCCAACCTAGTTGGGCGCCCCGGATGCGTGATCTTCTGAGGTCGGTGTGCTTTTGTAAGCCCTGCTAGCCTGCTCTGGACACCAAGGATTTTATGTCGGGAATGAAGGCCTCTTCATGGGGTGCGCGCCTGATGGCCCTGCCAAGCACTCCCGGGTGCTTGGGCGCTATAGACTTGAGACCTTCCTTAGGTCAGCATGCCTCGGGTGGCCCTGCCAGACTCTTTGCACCTATGCAAGATATCTGGATGTCTCTACACTCCGTACGATCAAAGATTGACGTTATTTCGCCAGCTTCATCGTCGACCGGCTACGGACATCGCAACTACAGCTACGACATCATCGTGACATCTTCACGAGACGTACCTTTCAAGACCTTGCTAGGTATCCTCAGATTCCGGGCATTGTTGATTTAAGGCCTCTTCGAGGTCGGCACGCCTACAAAAGCCTCCTCGAGGTCGGCCCTGCCAGACTCCTTGCAGCCATGCTTGGAGATCTGGGTGTCTCTGCACTTCGTTCGATCAAGACCATGCCTTAGTTTTTCTTCTCTTTTTGGAGCATCAAATTAGCCATGTTGTCTGCTTCAATGCTCGGGGACTACTCTACGAGTGCGTCTTCGACGCCTTCTTGTTTTCCTTGTCGTACCGACCTGTTGGGAAACCCGTTTCCCGTCACGTCGTTACTCGACCTACTTTTTCTTCTCTTCATCTTTTTTGGATCATCATACCGGCCATCCCGCCCGCCATGATGCTCGGATACTACTCATGAGTGCATCTTCGATGCCCTCTGAAATTTTTCATCGTCATTTTGATCTATTGGAAGTCTGCTTCCTATAGGTCGTCACTCGACTTCTCTTCATTCGGCAAGACTACAAACAGGTCGGCTGCTACGCTGATTTGTTTCTCTTTCTTTTTTTGACCAACGTGCATGCTATTCGACCTGTTGATAGCTCCACAACTTCATCATGACCTTTCTAAGGTCGCTGCGCATATACCTCGCTCGGGGGCTTGTGAGACATGGGTACCCTGGGTCCCCACCGACCAGGCTCACGACCGTCCTCGACAAGTGGGTCCGGCCTAGTAGAAGACCCGCCGACCTGTCAGTGGGCCCAACCGACCTAGTTGGTGGCCTACACGACCTCTTGAAGACCTTCCAGAAGATTCCCCAAACGACCTAGTTCATCACGACCTCAAGACTTAGCATACAAGACAAGACCTCGGTGGATTTCGCCCAAAACAGATCGACGGGATATGGCAAGATGTGTAACGTAGACTTAGGTCTCCTAGTCGTAACCGACCAGAAGTCTGGGAACCGACCTCATCCGCTGGAAAATATAAGGCGGACGAGGCGACCCCTTGTGTAACCTCACCTCGACCAATCCTCAAGCAATCTACACCGACAACTGGACGTAGGGTATTACTCTCCGGAGGCCCGAACCAGTATAAACTCGTCGTGTTCTCTGTGTTCCGCGTACTCGTGTGCAACCTTCGAGTTCTTAGCCTTAGACTCCACCCCGCCGAACAAATAAACCACAGGGATAACACCCCCGTGGGCTGTCCAGATCTCACCATCTGACAAGAACCTGGAGTACAACGTCTACAAACATCGAATCTCAAGTCAGGCCATAAGCAAGAGAAAAAACCTTTGCGGCTAGGTTCGACAATTATGTCATCATCAAAAGCAGAAGGAACACGCCAAACTTCGGCAACAACAACATTCTTTACAGCTATTTTAATCTTCTTCCGGCCCAGTTGAGCGAGGCTGGAAGCCGCCTGAAGTTCGACGTCTGAAATAGCTTCAGACGATTTGCGCTTCTTTTTGCTTGATTCAAGAGATTTCGTCTTCTTAGGATGAACAATAGAAGAAGAAGAAGTTTGATCTGTGCTTCCCTTTCCTTTCTTCGAAGATTTCCCTCTGGGGGCTTTGAGAGGCGCGACTGAGCAACTGGCCACAGCAACGACAGGAGCTTTCTTCTCGATGCCCGGGCGACGAGAGCGAAAGGAGCTTTCGCCACAAACTTCTGAGAACACTCGATTGATTCTTCTTTTGTGCTTCACTAAGTTCTCGTAAGCCTTATACTCGTTCATAGTGGACTCGCCAATCATGGCATTCACTTTCTTCTCTATTTCATCCATGAGTTCCTCGACACTCTGGCCTTTCTTCAGCTGAAGACCGAATCGGGGGAATGGCACTTCTTGTGTCGCTCGGTTCACGTTGAAAGTGATGATTTCAGTAGGAGCCCACCCATGAGAAATCGGCTCAATAACATCACGACCAGCAAGAATCATGCTGGCCAACTGGAATGCACTCTCATAATTCCTGAAACCAATTGCCCGATGATTTTAAGGAGTAGTGCAAGTGGCAGTCACCACCTCTATGAGGGAGTAGAGAGGATAAGCAGGTCCGGTGTAGCCAGGAATCTTCGACATGTCAACCTTCACATAAAACCAAAAAGAACTCCAATATTCTGAGAAGTTGGTCTTGCAGCAAGGCGTGATCTGAATTCGGGTCAGGCCTTTTCGCGAATTCTGCCTACGTGTGTTGAAGGTACAACACGTGTAGTGCGCCTCGTAGTGCTGGCCGTCGTTGAGTTTGATGATGTCTTTCTCAATGACCAGTTCAAACAACCGCGCGAAAACATCAGCGCCGAAGTTGCATCTGAAAGTCTTCATGATCCAGAAGAACTTGGACAGCTCTAGAAATGAGTTCGGTGATAATTGATGAATTTTCACAGAAAACTTATCCAGTATTGCAGGAAGAATCAGATCACAAGGGAATCTTAGTCCACAAGTAAAGAAGTCGCCAAACACAACAACTTCATTGGCTTCGGGAGTAGGGGTTTGCTCATCAAGAGGAGCGCGACCGTCGCCAGTAGGAAAAAACCCGTCTGCCTCATATTCTCTTATTAGATTTGCAGTAACTTTAGATTCGCCGAAGACGAAGGATGGAGGGTATGACTTAGAGCTCTTTGCTGCAATAAGTTCTCTGGGGTCAGCATCAACGTCTACGAGATCTTCTTCAGCACCAAATGTACCCTCGGATCTAATCTCCCCATCCTCACGATTCCCAGAATCGGGGGCAATGTCAAGAACTGGGTTATCCTCTCAAGGTTGAATGTTCCCAGATTCGCGAACCTCTTCCCCGGTGGACGAAACACCAGCAGCGGCCGATTCTTCGGAAGTCATGTGTCTGACGATGCTTTTGACATGAGCCACCTAGTTAAGAATAATACGAAGGCAAATCCTAAGATGATTCATGCGAAACAAAACTTACGAAAAAGGATGTTCGAAATCGAAAGAACAAAATATAAAAGCAAAGAAAACAATAACTTTGAAAACCGAGGAAGTCTCAAATCTCAGACTTCTTGTCACGAAGAGTTCTTCCGCGAAAATGCTTGCAAACTTTCGAAGAAAGCGGCGAAACGGTGAAAAAAACTTACAGCGCAAGCGCTCTATTTATAGGGGTAAGGGGGGCAGTTTCATGAAACGCCTCGATATGACCGTTACGATTTTTCCGGGGGACGCGTGTCCACTCCGACATTACGAGGGTGGCGTTTTTTACCAGAATTCAAGATTTATTCGTGGAATCGGATCGTCAGAGTCAACCCGCTTCCCCGAGGGGCTAGTATTGGGGAATTGGGCAAAGACCTTACACCCTCGAAACGTCAGAGATGCCAAATTCATGAATAAATTCGTAGGTCATCTTTGGAGAGGGATGTTCTGTTTCGCGCCCCCAGTCCCTCGCCTCTGGCCTTTCCGCCGACGGTAGAGGAGCGGGGGTCCATCTCTTCAACAGGTCTAATGTCTTCGTAGGGTCTTAGTCGAGTCCAACTGGGTCTAGGGTTTGCTCGCCGCCGATGCTCGGCGGTGGAGTTAGGTTTTGCCTGAGGAGCGTGGTTCCTCTGTGGCTTGGTTTTCCTGACGGTGCCGGCGATGCGGAAGCGACGACGCTGCAGAGGAATAGTTTCTCCCAGATTCTTACGTTCTCCAATGGTGATCTACTCCGACGTCAACGGAGAGGCTGGGGAGACCTGTCTAGTGTTGGGGTGTGCCTTAGGATGTCTAAGGCTAGGACCCCCTTATGTGTAAAAGAGCCAAAAGAGGGGTTTGAGGGTGTCGTTATAAAAATTCAGAACTTATTTGTAATTTAAGACTTAATCAGTGCAAATAATATAAAGACCCATCACCTCGCTGTACAAAAGGAAAAAAGGTTGGGAGGAGGGGAGGAGGGTCTTTTGCTTCACACATTGTCTTTCTTCAGAGATCGCAACAGTGGCGCCCACCGTGCTACATGTCGAAAAAATCCACGATGACCGTCGCTTTCGGATCGCGCCGCCGCGCCACTTTCCCGTCGCGTCGCCGTCCTGCCCGTCCCCACGGCCCCGGAGCCGGTCTCTTCCCAGCCGGAGCCGAGCTGAAGTCCCCATCCGTGAGACCTCGAAGTTCGACGGCGACCGGCTGCCTTTCCGCATCCGCCTCCGCGTCCGCGCGCCGCCTCTCCCCGCCGCACACTTCCTCCTCGACGCGCTCCGGCGTCACCAGCGCTGGGGCCCGACCGCCCTCGCCGACTCCTCCGCCGGCATCAGGTCCACCGCGTGCCTGCCAAGTCCATCCTCGACGGCCTCCAGGGACCCCCGTCGCCGCCCGTAGCCGAGGCGCAGGCGCCGTCCACGCCGACCTCCTCGTCCGCGCATCCTGGCCCGTTGCCTGTCGCTCGCGGACTCCGAACTGCTCCTCGCTCCTATGACCTCCGCGCTTGGCTCCGCCTCCTCGTCGTCTCGGTCGTCTACGCGCAGGAGCACACCATCGGCATCCCCGTCAACTTCGCCTTCGCCTTGCTCATCGTCTACGTGCAGGCGCTCACCATCGGCATCCCCATCAAGGAGCTACTAATGTTTGGAGCTACTGCTTCCCTACAGCCACCGTCCGTGGCAGCAGCGGCACGGGGAACGAGCGAATCGAGTTTGGCCGAACTTTTTCGATTTTCAGTTTACTTTTCTTGTGATTCGATTCGATTTCTTCAGCATTCTCGTTTCGATCCTCGTTCCGCCTTCTCATCGTGTGTGGTTTGCAGGATTGTTATGATTGGGAGTTGAACTTGGGAGGCAGAGTTCGTCATGCGGTCGTGTGCCAAGGACCAGGATCTGAGGATCCTGCACTATTGGAATGATAGGAACCGGATTGTTCACTGCTGCTTCCGGAGCAGGATATTGGTTCAATATACACAACTTCTACTTGCTTTCTAGGCATGCAGATGATGGTTGGCCTGTTCCAGTCATCTGGATGGCCTTCAGTAGTTGCAGTGGTTGGCAATTGGTTTGGGAAGAGCAAGAGGGGCTTGATAATGGGAATTTGGAATGCTCACACATCTGTAGGAAACATTTCTGGCGCTCTGATTGCTGCCGCAATGTTGAAGTATGGATGGAGTTGGTCCTTTGCTGTGCCTGGTATCATGATCGTGCTAGTCGGACTCTCGGTGTTTCTGCTCTTGCCTATTCCTGATGTGATTGTATGTTGTAGCCGGCAGGGATCCGGCCAGGGCAGGGAGAAGGGCGTCGCCTTCTCTGCTCTGCGCTTGGTTGGACAGGGGAGGATTGTGAGTAGGGATGGCAACGGGGCTATCCCCGCCGGGGATCTAGAGAACGTTTTGCCCCCCGTTTGTGTGAGATCCCCGCTCCCCGCCCCCGTTAAGGCTCGCGGGGACAGATTATCCCCCGTCCCCGACTAGGGATCACAGACCCGACGGGGTCCCCGTCCCCGAAGAATCCTCGAGAACAATATCACCCTTCACCTCCTCGAGTCGTCGTCCAGAGCTCCCTGTGCTCTTGGCTGCATCTCGCATTCTCGCACCTAGCTGCTGCACAGCTCGATCTGCATCTTGCACCTAGCTGCCGTACAGCTCGATGCCCCGGCCGCCCACCTATCGCGCTCGGTTCGCGGCCGCACCTGACTGCAACCCCCATCGAGGAGGGACTCGGCGGCCACAGAGGAAGATCCCGCGGTGCTCGACGCGCCCCCGCCGTCGACGAAGGCAACGAGGACCACTTCCTCCCCGCAGAGCTCCAATGCGCTCGGCTCTCACTCCATCGCGTCCTCCTCGACGCCGCGGAGGAGCAGAGCGCTCGGGGCTGCCCGCGGTGGCTGACGGCACTCGTCCTTGGTCCTTCCGTAGGGGCCGGCGACGTCCTCCTCGCCAGTCGTCACCAGGGTTGCGGCGGCAGATGAGAGGAGCCTCGGGCCACGCGAGATCTACACTCGCTTGCAGCTGCGGAGGAAGAGGACTGCCCGTGGCCTGTGCGCGGTGCGGGTGTGCGGTGTGCGGCAGGAGGCGGCTGGAGTCTAGAGATGGGGAGGAGATAAGTGAAGTTAGGGTTTACTCAGTTGTAGTTATAGTTTGTTTATGGGCTTGGGCTTCGATGTTTATATGGGCTTCTTTCAGCCTGTTTATGCATATACATGTTTACTCGGGTACCCATCGGGTATCGGGGGCGGGGATGCTCAGGACGTTCCAAGCCCCGCTTCACCCGACGGGGATTACTTTTGACCTGTTAAGATCCCCGCGGGGACTAAAAATCTCTCAATTGCATCCCCTAATGGAGGAATTCCCCATCGGGGATCGGGGGCCCATTACCATCCCTAATTGGGAAGATTAATTTCTTTATTGATTTCATTTGAGTACAATGTCTTTATATTTATAGGCCCAACGCTTCCCCTTTTCTCAAGTCTCAAGTCTCTAACTAACTGTATCTAAACCAAACTCTTATCTTAAACCAATCTCTAACCTGAGCTAACTAAATCTCCAACCAAAATAATCTCTAATAATACAGCTGGAGGCCGGCGATGAATAGCTGGACTTGCTGCGACTCGGTGAGGGGGCCCGCGCGCATCAGCAGGGCGAGAAATCGCTCCTGGTAATCCGCCACGGAGCTGGTACGGCAGCAGGCGGCGAGCTCTCCGAGCGGATTAGATCGGATTGGCGGCCCGAATCGCATGTCGAGGAGCTCGCTGAAGCGGCGCCAGGTCGGCGTGCCCTCGTCGCGTTGAAGCCGCATATACCATTGCTGCGCCGGCCCTTGCAGATGGAAAGGCGGCTAGCCAGACCCGCTCCTCCTCCACGGTTCGCTGGCCGCGGAAATAGTGTTCACAGCGGTTGAGGAACAGCAATGGGTCGCCGCCGCCGTCGAACGTGGGGAAGTCAAGCTTGTGGAAGCGCGTGGTTCCCATGGGCCCTTCCTTGCGATTCTGGAGGATCTCCGGCGCCCGGTGATGCAGGATTGCCTCCTGGCCGGCCTCAAGACGGGTCAGGCGCTCCCCGACGGCGTCGAGGATTTTCATCTTCTTCAGGAGCGCCGCCAGCAGCTTGCGATACTCCTCTTCATCTTCCGTGGTGCCGCTGGACGCGGTGCCCTTGAGCTGGGCTGGATGGAGTCGTCAACCATGGTGGCCGAGGATCGCTAGCCTCTGGATACCAATGTTGTAGCCGGCAGGGATCTGGCCAGGGCAGCTGAGGGAGAAGGTCGTTGCCTTCTCTGCTCTGCGCTTGGTTGGACAGGGGAGGATTGGGAAGATTGATTTCTTTATTGATTTCATTTTAGTACAATACCTTTATATTTATAGGCCCAACGTTTCCCCTTTTCTCAAGTCTCTAACTAACTGTATCTAAACCAAACTCTTATCTTAAACCAATCTCTAAACTGAGCTAACTAAATCTCCAACCAAAATAATCTCTAATAATATAGAATCCTAACTAACCACTGCTCTCAGGCGCTGGCTGGACTGATTTGTCCCTCTTGCGCCTACCATACTTTTTGCCCCACATAACATGAGGATCTCCATTGGAAGGACTCTGAAAACGCCGGCATGGACGCCCCTTTGTTGGAACCGACGCTCGCCAGCAAAAGAAAAGTCAGTTGGATTTATTGAGGCGTGGAGAATTCTTGGCGTGGCTCTTTTAGCTCTCCGCTTTTTCTTCTGCAAGCTTATGGCCTATAGCTTCCTGTATTGGTTTCTCTTTTATATCAGCCACACAGCTGCAGCTTGGTCTTCAGACAGTCTACATCCTGTGTAGGCAAACAAAGGAGGAACTACTAGCCATTTGAGTTCTAGTTGCTAATGCAGGTAATACATCTCTTGGTTTTGCAAGTCATTAGTTTTTTGCAAATGCAAATTTCTTTCTACTGTTTGCAGTGATTAAGAAATCATGAAATGCTCTGGTAGTTCTATACAAAACCTTTGAATGGTTAGCCGGCCATAGCATGGGGTGTTTCTGTAGCAGTAACTTGATTAGTTTACTATAAATAGCCAACCTTTCTTGGCTTCCGAAGCACTAGCTCAAGAGCGCGAGGCTGTTTCCCTAGAGGGGTTTCCTATGGTATAGTAATAAGTTCCTTTGCTCAGTTCTAGGAGAAATACCAGCTGCATTTTAGAGTGGCACTCCAAACACAGGCACATAATTTTGGCTGGCTAGAGCTTTAAACTGGTAGCATGTTTTTAGACTGCACAGTACTGTTCTTCACGTTTAACAGATGTTAGATGCTCAGCGTACAACCTATATATTTCGGTTTGTTTCAAACACAAACGTGTTTGGCATATTTTAATTGCAGTTTAAATTTGCAACCCCTTCTCATATTTCAGTCATGATTTATATATAGCACCGGTTCATTTATGTGCCAGTAATACACTGGTTCCCGATTCCTCATTTGTTACGAAGGCATTAATTATTCTACAAATTTTACTATTGTTTATTAAAATCACCATGCCTTGTGAGAATTCTATGTTGCCACATTTTCTATTGCTGAAATGAAGTCTTGGGAATTTAAAATTATCCTTATATATATGAAATTACTTGATTACACTACATGCGCTCTGCTATAGTAACATGCTGTTTGGTATTTTTCTGCACGAGTTGTAATCTATAACTCCTATATGTAGCCTCCCACTAAAGAATGCAAATCTTGGAGAATTCTCTACCGACGTCCATACTGGTGCTAACTGAAACATGACAAAGGCAGCTCCCGTATTCGTTTCTCAGAAAAAAAATCCCCACTGCCCGCCTCCTCCCCTCCGTCGTTATTCCGCACCGGCTGACCGCTCGCGCACCGCCCGCTTCCTCCTCTTCCGTGCTCTTCCGGCTCCAATCCTGCGCCTTGAATCCCGCTGCGGCCCCCTCACCTTCCCATCTCGCCTCCCCACCGCTGCCGCCCCCTCGCCTCCCCAGCCGCATCCATAAAAGAACGCCAGTCCGCGAGGGGGAGGTCACATACATCGCCGGAGGAAGGAGGAGTGGAGGACGCCTCCTCGCCTGGCCTCGGCCCCGCCGCCGGACACGCGCGGGGAATTCTGGAGAGGATGCGCGGCGATGGTCTTCGTGCCGGACCGCTGGCTTCGCGTTGTGAGGAGCCGTCGCCTCGAGTCGCCGCTGCGTGGATCTAGCTGCGAGCGAGGAGAAAGAATCGTACCAAAAATCGAAGTTGTCTTCTCCATCCCTTCACCAGCGAGCATGCGGTGGCAACAGGCAGTCGCGGGCGAGCCGAGCAGCGGCACCGGGATGTGGCAGGGCAGAGCATAGTAGCACTTGAGGGCGCCATGGTCACGCGCCATGGAAGGATGGAGGCAGTCAAGAGCGCAGCTGACGAGATCCGGCCAGGCGGAGGCGCGCGTCGCCGTCGGGCTGCCGGGTCGCGAGCGCGAGCGCCTGGCCTTCCACTGCCAGGTCGCGAGCACGAGCGCTCGTCAGGCTGCTTGGTCAGCACTTGCGGTGAAGAGTCTGAACTCTAGACTCTAGACGAAGAAGATAAAGTTTTTTTTAGATTAAGAAGGGAAAATAAAATAAGTGGAAAAAATAAGGAAAGAAAAAATAGAAAAATGCTAGCTTTTTAGTTAGTCTTGGTCATATATGTGAATTGATTTTAACATATAGTTATCTACATTATATGTTATATTTGAGTTGTGAATTTTCAACTCAAAAACTCCTTCCGTTCTTATTTTGATGCGGATTTAGAGGTGAAATCACTGAATTTAACTTGAAATCAATTTCGTAACTGCTTCTGGATATTTTCCAGGCCCGGAGCTTATTGAACGAGGGGAATGGCTTAGATTTAGTCGACGAGGATATGAACTCGGATAAAAAACTTCAGTTCAAATAGCTTGCTACTTTGATTTAAATAAATAGGATACTCATTGCCCGGGTATTTCAACTTTATAATATGCTCATGTCCTTATCGTCGAGAGATGATATCATGGTGAATTTTTCTTAAAATCATTGTATTTTCTTAATTCCCGCAGCAACGCGCGGGTGAGGTTCCCCTAGTTTTCTTATGCTGGTGTCTCTAACTAGAGTACATTCAGTGTTACGATCAATTACGCCGTAGTTTGTTTTGGTCAAACCTTTTTAGTTCAACAGATTGTGGCAAGTTGGTTATTTGGGAATCATAATGATCAACATTTGAGGGTTTTCTCTGCACTTTTCTGGATGAAATCACATGTCTTTTTGGAGCCTTCTTGTCAAGCAAATAACCAGTGGTTTTCACTGGATAAACATAAGATGTTCCAATGTCGCTCTCTCTCTCATAAAAATCATCGAAATGAGGACCCTCAGGTGAATGAGCACGAGGTGGTTCAATTGGCCTTTCATATACAAGACTTTCAGGTCTATAAGAGTGAAATTGCTGAGCTGGGGCATTAACTGTTGATATATCCTGGCTTTCAACACGACTTGTTTCTGCTCTTCTAGAATTTTTTCCTACATATGACATCCGCCCTGGATCATTTATAACTGAGAAGTTGTTCCAGCACTAACACGGGTTCCTAACAGCCTGGTGTAATGGATCATACCATGTGGCCATCTTTTTGGTGTATTCAAAGCTATCTTACTGCTGATGTCTCCATGGCCACCACTAGACATGTTCCTGATAATGGGGTTCAATGACCCATACCTTGGCCATCTTTCAGTTTTGGTAGCTATCAAGTTGGAATGTTATCAATTCAACAATGGTTTCAGAATTGGCCAACCAGTGAAGAATTTCATCTGACATGGTTTCCTGGTGGTAGCGCAATTATTGTTAGCATCACATATTCCATGAGAAGGGCAATTCATTGCAGCGATCCAAAACTCTCAGCTGTGAGCAAGTTTGGAGAACATCAATTTGAGTTGAAATCACTAAGTGAGAGTAATGGGCAAATGACACAAATTACACTGAAAAGACTACTGTCATCAAGTGGAAAAGTAAACAGAAGCAATGGCAATATCAAGGCCTCTGCTCTGACCAAGCAACGCTTATGCGATCTGACTGGTTGGCCCAGCTTGGTCTTATTCTTACACTGTTCTTATCAAGCAATGAGCGTCAGCAATTTTTTTACTACAACAGAGCAGATTCAGTTGGGCATGCAACAAAGTTCGAGCCAAGCTTGCAAAATTATACCGATTACAAGGTAAAATCCATTACAATCATCATGCTTATGGGTATCACAACCACTCTGTAAGTATCTCCCATCTATCTCTAAGTTCAAAACCTCTCATTTGAATGGTTTGTGCTATATCAATCATAACCAAATTTTTTGTTACAATAACCCTAGTATATTAGATGTGAGCATGACCAACATGAACTGAGGTACTTGTTGGAACTTTGGTGGTTACTGTATACTATTCCAAGAGTCCTAGAGGGGCTAATCACGAAAACTCTTTTTTACTCTTTAGAAATTCCTCTAACTTGCAACACTTCACTAATGTTAGTATTGCTTTACCTATACAGGCCAACTCTTGCACTACTCATATATCCAAGTAATGAATTTTACCAGTATGTCGTTACCATATTCAAACTATGACTCATTTTCAATGCAATGTTTTATACTTCGTGAGACTTGAGTCCAAATCATTAGTCGAAGCAACTGAAAGTTGCGATATCGAGTAGAGCATGACGCTCAAGAAGTAAGTTGTCCACAAAAGCTTGAGCATGAGCAAGCTTTTGTCGACTTATCTGCTTATTTTGTGTTGTTACTATACCACAGTTGAATGAGACATATGACCTTTGATTGAGACATCTTCCCAAAAATACAAGTTGTTACATCTTTTATATATCAAAATCTCTTCTCTTGTAGGATTTCAACACTATATCTCTTCACTTACTCAAGACTAACCTGTACATGCTAGACCTTTGCTTTTTCCTTTGCAGGTACATTGGTTTTCATCACCTAACTAAGTCAAAAATTAGTGCTGACATGTTGATTTTCATAGTGTCATGATCTTCAAAACATAATATATCATTTGGACATTCTGCATATCATCATCTATTGAATCACCACTTTTGGCATTCATCAATCATTGGTCTCTCACTCTAATTGTTCTCAAAAAACAATAGCTCTATCTTGCTCTATATTCACCTCCGACTTTCATCAAAATACAAGGTAACTGCTTCCATCCCCTCCCCTCTAACAACGGATGTCTTTCCGTTGCATAGTAACATTGTTATTACTTTTACTACTATTGAAAACCTTGATCCAAGCTAACTCTCGCACGAAAATTTAACCACTTTCAAACTGTCAGTATATGTTTCAAGTGATCATCTTATCTTTCGTATCTTGATTCATATGCCTATTCAAGTTTGTGAATGGGCAAATCTAGGCTCTGGGCATATTTATGAATGTTCTACTTATGTGATCTTAAAAATTCAAAGCAATACTCTGTCACGTACTTATATGTTTATGAGTATCCATGTTTATATCCAAATGTGAAGAATGATTCCATGAGAAGGCTCCGTGATAGCCGAAATCCCAAAGTGAAAGAATGATTCCATGAGAAGGCTACGTGATAGCCGAAATCCCAAAGTGAAAGAATGATTCCATGAGAAGGCTCCGTGATAGCCGAAATCCCAAAGTGAAAGAATGATTCCATGAAAAGGCTTCGTTATAGCCTGAATTCCATCGTGAGAAAGAAAAAGTTCGTGAAAAGGCTCCGTTATAGCCTGAGTTCCATTTAGAGAAAGAAAAGTTCGTGAAAAGGCTCCATTATAGCCCGAGTTCCATTGAGAGAAAGAAAAGTTTGTGAAAAAGGCTCTGTTATAGCCTTAGTTCCATTGAGAGAAAGAAAAATTCATCAAAAAGGCTCTGTTTTAGCCTGAATTCCACCATGTGAAAGAAAAATTCGCGAAAGGGCTCCGTGATAGCCGAGACTAAAGAAGAGAAAGAAATGTTTCGAGAAAGAGGCTCCTTGATAGCCAAAGGCTCCGTGAAGGCCTAAATCCCACCGTAAAAGGGATTCCCACCGAAAGGCTCGAGACAACAACAAGCTGTAGCCTAAATCCCACCGTAAAAGGGATTCCACCGAAAGGCTCGAGACAACAACAAGTTGTAGTCTAAATCCCACCGTAAAAGGGATTCCCACTGAAAGGCCTGAGACAACAACAAGTTGTGGCCTAGATCCCAGAGTAAAGAGACATCCTATGAAAGGGCCTGAGACAACAATAAGTTGTGGCCGAAATCCCAGAGTAAAGGGATGATTCCACCGAGATCCCATAATGAAGGGATGATTCCACCGAGATCCCAAAGTGAAGGGATGATTGCATGAAAAGGCTTGAGATAACAATAAAACTACCTTATTTTGGAAGGTTGATGACATGATATAACCAACTATGAAATATATCTTGGCTTGACATGTGCATACATTTCATTCATTTGCAACAGGACATGCATCAAAAGCATTGCATTGCATGCAATTTATCTCAGTTTTACTTTCCAAATTGAGCCAAAAGGAAGCAACAAGTTGAGGCATGAGTTATCCTTCCATCCTGAGCCAAAGGCAACAACGAGTTGCGACATCAATTTAACTTTTCACTAGTTTAACTTTTCAAGCTTTTCAGAGCAAAAAGTGACAAGTTTTAGCATCAACTTTCATTTCGACATACACTTGTTTTTCCTCTAACCTTGCAGGATTTAAAATTACATAGTGGAAGCAAGAAAGGTTGTGAAATTTAACAATAATCATCAAGTACCATATATTTAACATTACCTATATGATTTGGATCTAAGGATGCTTATGGGAAATAATGATTGGATCATTCTTTGTGCTATATATATAACCCTTTTAGGTGAAAGTTGTCGGGCCAACCTAACCTAAGTTGCAATTCAATAAGGCTCGACACTAGAGGGGCTCGACCTCACCATCTTCAACCACTTCATGTCTTCCACTGCACGGGCTCGGGGGGCTCAACCTGGCATCATCCTCAACTTCGCATCTTCTACTACGCGGCTCAAGGGGCTCACCCTCGACATGCTTCAGTATCACCATGTATCTCGACTACTTCGATGACATCATCTATTTCAAGTGTGATTCAACCTCAATCACCTCGACTACTTCCACGACATCATCTACTTCAAGGGTGACTCCACCTCGACTACTTCGACTACTACACACGAAGCTTCTCTCACGAACACCGCCCAAGAGGGGCTGGGGCTGCACCGGAGAACCAGTACATCATCATTGTTCGGTGCTCGTGAGAGAGTTTGAAGATATTGCAGCAAGTATTGATGACGAGCACTTCAGCTACATTGACTCTTGAAGCAAGGTGTGAAGCCGCACGAAGAGCGAAGCATGTACAAGGCACTTGGAGGTAGTTATCAGCACTTGAAGGCAAAGTAACTGGAGTCGGTATATGTAAACCTAAGATTGTGCATGCTCTTTTCTCCATGCCCTTTTTTCCCATTGGGTTTTTGGGATGGAGTTTTTAGTGAGGCGCACATGGGTAGGTTGCTAATGGCGTTCCTTGCAACCAGAGTTGGAGTTGTATTTTGACCTCTTTTAAACATGAGCAACTATTAGGTCTTGTTGTGCCGACCAATACCGAATAGTTGAGGGGCTAGTGTTGGGGGTGTGCTTTAGGAGGCCTAAGGCTAGGACCCCCTTATGTGTAAAAGAGGCCAAAAGAGGGGTCTGAGGGTGTCATTGTAAAAATTGAGGACCTATTTGTAATTTAAGACTTAACCAGTGAAAATAATATAAAGACCCACCTCCTCCCTGTACAAAAGGAAAAAAGGTTGGGAGGAGGGGAGGAGGTTCTTTTGCTTCACACATTGTCTTTCTTCTTCCCGCTGGGATCAGAGATCCCAACATCTAGGAGTCGAGGGCCGGCACATCGTCGTCTTTTTCAGGGGATGATGTTGCTGACCCTGTTAATCTCAAGAAAGATAATCTTTGGAGGAAATCTGAGCATTGCTCGTGTTGCCGGTGATGGAAACGAAGGATGTGTCGTGAGTACCGGAGTTGGCCGATGCGCCTGGGAGGCAGCACACTCGTCTATTTCGCCTAGCAGTAAGCCCTTCTCTGCAGCCTCCACTTTGTGGAGTTTGGGTCTGGTGCCCAGCGACGATTGGGAAGCGGTTTCGATGACGATGACGAACGGATCGCTGAAGGCTTCGATGAAGATGAATAGGAGTTTTGAACTTCTTTGTAATTTTTCTTTTCTTTCGGATCCTGTTTGTGAACGGACTGGTGTAATGCGTTAAAGCATTGAGATCAATACATGTTCCTTCTAAAATTTTTTTTATGAAACCTATTGGTTCAACTTTTTATTTGAAAATATTGTGATATTTTGAAAAAAAATAATTAATAATAGGTGGTTGAAAAATAATATAACTAGCAAATTTAGATGAAATTTGATGGTATAAATCTTTATCCAACTTTCCGTACGCATATAGATAGAACTGCTGCTGGGCAAGAAAACTCGAAATTGTTAATTAAAGCCCAGCTGATATTTAGTACTATGCCCATTGATTGATTCGGGACGGTAATACCGTAGAAAAGGCCCAGTTCGCACTCTGCGAGACTGGTCGACTGGTGCACACACTGGCGGAGCTACCTTGTGGCCAAGGTTGGCCATGCCCCCCCTTCCTTCATGAAAACTCCACTTCATACTCTCAATTTGCATAGCTACAAGTATATGGATAAATGCTAATCTAATATATCACACCATTAGCTGTGCAAATTAGACTACCGTGTATGTATTTTAGTAGTTTATTACAACTCACAAGAACTTGAATTACATATACAACTCATATCTATAGCACTTGAATTTATGTGCTTAGGTTAAGATGAAATTGGCCACCCCTTAACTCTAATCCTAGCTCCGCCACGGGGTGCACATAGTAGGTCGGTTGTTTGTTTAGTCCCACATCGCCTAGGTTAGCAGTCACGCGCCGTTGACGTAAACATAAAACTAGGCTGCGGGCAATCCCTGGAACTCATCTTTGCGCTTGGGGCAATGACGCAGCTTGTGAGGTTAATACGAGGCGCGTCAATTGCTGGTTGAAAACTATTTCCAAACCCCCTCCGCGGCACTCCCGGGCCGTTAGGAGAATTTCTGGAAGGGCTCCCTCTAATCAGGGGAAAGCCCTACAAATCTAAATTGAAATTTTTGTTGAGTTTCCTAAGTCTTTACAATTCTAGACATAGATCCCCCGGCGGACAACCAAGGGCAATGGACAGACGTAACGGCACGACTATCATCATACAGATTCTTTTCGACTCTCAGGAACCAAAAGAAAATCGTCATCCAAGTTTTCAAATCTGTAAGAACAAACAAATTTGTGCTTACGCGCCCGGCACTGGCCGTGCGCCCGTTGACTGCGTCCGAGACCAGCTAGACGCTGACCCCGTCCATCCTGTGTGAGTGACTACTGACTACTACTGCCTTCTGCTTATTCGTACAAGGAACAAAGCATCTCCCGGAGGAGAATCCCAAGAAAAATCGCGCGGAACCGATTGATCACGGTCACAGCAGGGCCAGCTCCCTGACGTTGATGGGGTTGACGAAGGTCTGGTTGCCGGCGAAGATGGTCTGCGCGGCAATGAGCGACACGGCCTGCGTGGGATGGTTGGCGTCCCAGAACAGGTGATCATCGCGGTCGTTGCACAGCGGCGCTGTCTCGTTGCACGCGTACGCCGCCCCGAACGGGCCCCCGCCGCAGCACGCCGCCTCCAGCTCCGTGAAGCCTGCAGGAGGCACGGACGCGATCAAAACCGACGATGGCACACGCGCGCAGGATTGATTGCTCGGAAAAGAGATGATCGGATTAAGGTGAGGTGCGGATCGCTTACTCCAGGCCTCGGTCCGCGGGTTCTCGAAGACGAAGGAGACCATGGCGAAGGCGTCGGCGAGGGAGTAGGCCATGCCGGGCAGGTCGCGTGCCAGGTCCTCCAGCATCACCGCGAGCATCGGGTAGGAGCGCAGCGAGAGGTCGTTGAGCGGGTCGAAGCAGCCCTGGGTGCCCAGCAGCTTCAGCCGGCGCAGCCGCTGCGACGGCAGGCACCCCAGCGGCGAGATGCTGATAACGACGAACTTCCTCGCGCCCATCTCATACAGGGCCTGCGATCGATGCACACAATTCATCAGAGGACGCGTCGCAACGTCACCGGCATACGGATTAATCGAGGTCTAGTAGAGCGGATGTAGCTATGTTTCCGTTCCCGTCCCCGGAACCGTAACGTTCCGGAACGAAGAACAAGGATTCTTACACTAATTGAACGGGAACGTTCCCGGTCCGCAAGGAGGAACGTGCCCACGTTCCACGTTCCCGGCTTCTAGGGAGCGGATCGGATGAACATAGACGCAGAGCGTAGCGTGCTTCACGTACCGTGATGGTCTGTTTGTAGGTATCGACGAGGCCACTCAAGAACGCGTGATCGTTTCCAGGACGAGGAGACGCGGAGTACTCGAACATGTCGTTGCTGCCGGCGCTGATGAGGAAGATGGATTTGCAGAGGAGGCTGGCGGTCTTCTTCGTGCCCGACAGCTTGGTCATGTGCTTGACAACCTCTGAGAAGAACTCCAGCTGATCCGACATCCGGATCACATCGCCAAACTGCACAGACAAGTTCAGATTAGTCGGCATGTGCCGTACGTATTTCTCATGTGTTATATGCTGTATGGGCAATTTTAGCTCTGAATGTACCAGAATACGGCCGGTGCCATCTGCAAACCCGGACCCTCCTGACGCGAAGTTGATGCCTTTGTACATCTGAGACCTGATGGTCTTCTCCGTCAGAGACAGGTAAGCCGGTGGGCTCGTCTTAAACCCAAGCCCCCGAGCTGTTTCATCATCATGAAATCATGCGAAGTGTTGAGATCACGGGAGTACGGGACACGAATTGTGTTGCTCAAACTCAGCTCTGCAGGCGCGCGCGTGTTACGGGCAGCACGTAACCTACCTAGAAAATCGGCCGTGTTGAGGCCATTGCTGAACCGGCCGGTCGGCACCGACCCGGGGAAGTCCACGCCGTACTTGGGGTAGTTTGCTCTGGCCCCGACGGTGACGTTGAGGTCGTTGTTGTTGCCTACGTCCACCGTGGAGTCGCCGAACACGAACACCGCGGGGACGAGCCGCGGGTGCCTCGCCTCGGCTCCCGTCGCCGCGAGCACAAGCAAGCACACGGCCGCGAGCACGTAGGAGGCCATCGCGGCTCTGTCTGTATTCAGGTGGTTAGGTCTCCAGAATACCTGACCGAGGATGTATATATACAGTGGCAGAGAGCGCATGGTTCCATCAGAAATTAACGACGAGGAGCGAGAATTACCATTGAGCAGGTCACCGGATATTTGTCAGGAATAACCAACTTGCGATTCCACGATCCTCTGTCCGTGACTCCGTATTTACCAGTTATTAAAAGCTGGTACCTTGTATAACAATGTGTACCTGTCACATTCTATTAGATGCAAAGAACATACCGCCGAATCATCTAGAAGTCATGTCCACGAAGTCACGACAGGCACACAACTGGTGCGGCTTAGGACATATAAGCTGGGACCAAGAACGGCATGGCCTGCAGGAATGTACCGACGTGTTTAGAGCTTGCGTTAGGATCTTAGCTGCATAGAAGGGCGTGATGCTCTTGGCTCTTCCCGGGTAATTCCTGAATTATCTGGAATAACTGTAGCGGATGGAGAAGTAAAAGAATAGGAATCTTTTTTAAAAACGTGCAAAGCACGCTTTGCATTAAGAAGAGAAGAACAAAGTTCGTACAGAAGGTAGAGAGGTTGCACAAAGACAACTCCAAAGCAAAGGAAAAATACTAACAAGCGTACATCACATTACCGGCTTGTTTGGGAAATGGAGGAATCAAGTGGATGGAAGAGGATTAAAGGGGATTTTGGGAAATTTTGACTTATAATGGAAATTCCTCCACCCAATACCCTTCGTTCCCATTCATTCCACTAATTCCCAAACAAGCCCTACAAGATCACACGCAGGGAAACTGCCACCTAACCAGATCAGCGTCGTCTTGGCGCAAGACCACACAGGGGGAAAACTGCCACCTGACCCGATCAGCATCGTCTTGGCGCGAGAACGTGGCTGGCATAAGTGAAGCCTGCCTGCGCCCATAACCTACCACCGCCGCGTTGTCCTTCTCCCTCCCCGATGCATCGTCGCTCATCCCTACTGGTGTTGACTGCCTCTGCTCTTCCATGGCGCGAGGCGACGAAGCGATCAGGAGGTGCATCAAACCCATTGATCCTTAGAATAGATGATGTTGAACCTTAGCAGTTTCAAGGGTTGGAGGAGGGATCTCCTTTATTTTACTGGGAAACTTTTCCGGAAAAAGCGGAGAGGGCAATCATGGCGATTCTGGGGCGAGTCTTCGACACTTTGGATTTCGGCGGCGCTCCTTGATCTCTCCCGATCTCTGAGCAACGGCGGCCGTCCCAGGCCACGGGACTGCCCATCTACTCACGTCCGGGTGGAGAACGTCATCTCTCCGTTGTCATCCATTTGCTACTCTACGTGGCCGCCGCCAAGGTGCCCTCGTGAGAGACTCCAACTTCCTCGGGAAGGAAAGTCGGGACTCTTGTTTCGTGACGAGAAGATATCCAGGGTTTCGTCCTTGGACTCGGCTGTCATCGTTGTTCTAATAACAGATCAGTTTGTTCGTTCCCTGGTCTCTACGTTTCCTCATCTCGCTAGGGTTTAGCTCGCCGCTGCCGTCTTGCTGCGTGAAACAGTGGGGGTGATGAAGGGGAACCCGGTGAGGGATCTTCCCACCCGAAGCTGTCCACAAAGCGAGGGTGCAGTTGGGGTTTCCCAATCGTTGGTGAGGAACGAAGCAGGGAAGAAGATGGCGACTAGCAAGTCGGCGAGTGGGCAGGATGCCGGCAGGGAAGTTGCTGGCGTCATGGATCGAGATTCTGATCAGCTCAGAGCCGAATCTGAGGCAGGGAAGTAGATGGTTTTGGCGGTTCAACCAGAGGAGAATCAGGAGTCTGCAGAGGAACTCGATTTTGATCCTACTGTGGAGGAAGGAGCGCGAGCTCTAGTCTGGTTTGCTATGGCGCGATATTACTCGAGGATCATAAACCCTAAGGGTTTGTTTGATGAGATGGGGGAGGCATGGCGGCTGGAAAGGCCAATTATGGTGAGAAAGCTTGGTGATAACAAATTCATCCTAGAGTTCGACACCGAGCACCACTACCAGTATGCTCTTAATGGCGGCCCATGGCGGCATAAGGGGGATGCGCTGATAGTGGTGCCTTATGATGGTTTTAGTAGGTCGTCAGAGATTGAGATTAATTCTATTAATATGTGGGTGAGATTCTACGATGTACCGGTCACCTTGATGAGCTCGGCCTTCACGATGGCCCTGGCCAAAAAGGTGAGCAACGAGGTACTAGAAGTTGGAGGGCCAGTGCGGGATTTTGTGAGAGCAAAGGTTGCCTTTCGCCTGGAGGACCCTCTGAAGCCAACAATGGAGATTAAGATAAAAAAGGGAGTGATGAACTTTGAGGTAAGATATGAAAATGCACCGTTCTTCTGCTTCAATTGTGGCAGAATGGGCCATTCAGAAAGGGAATGCCCAGATGAACTTGGTGAGTCGGATGATGATGATGAGGACGAATATGGTGAACCCAAGAAAAAGAAGTTTGGAGATTGACTTAGGAAGTCTCCGCTGAAGAAAGGTGATGAGAGGAAGACTATCATCCCAGCAGCACCGTCACGGGTCAACCGTACTCTGAACTTTAGTGGAGAGCAGTTGAGTAAAGTGAAAGGTACGACAAGTGCCTCATCTGAGAATCGGGCAAAGTGCAAGGTGCAGGAAGGTACCTCTATGCCTAGACAGCAGCCTGCATACCCCCCTGAAGTTACACCAAAGAAATTGCCAATGAAGGTGAGCAATGCACTCTCTAATGATATGCAAAGAGTCTTTGTAAAGGAGGGTAGGCTGGACCTTAATTTTACATCGGCAGACATGAAGGACAAGGTTTCAGGCCTAGATTCATATGCTGATTCGAGTGGTCAGTCTGATTCCCGCAGCATCCATGACCGCCTTCAAGTACCAAAGTCATCCTTGTCTAAAGGGATAGCTGACAGGAAAATGGGATTGAAGGGGCCTAGCCAAACTGATGATTTTAACAAACACAAGAAACCGAGGAAGAATGCCATTAATGAGATGGCTGTGGAACACACCTTGGAGGAGTACGAGAAGGCCTCAACACCAATGGATACTTCAACAGGGGAAAGTCCAGAAGCTATGCAAGAGGACACAACACGCAGGAATGGTGAAGAAAGATCGCATGCTACAAGCCAATAGGCCCAGAACCGGCCTGAAGACCTGACGGGTGCTCATGCGGAGCCCCGTCAGGAGCAATGAATGTGTTGGCTTGGAACTGCCGAGGATTGGGGAATTCCCGAACAGTTCGTGAACTCTGCGGCTTTATGAAGTCGCACCTCCCCAAGTTGGTTTTTATTTCAGATACTAGAATGTTGGGTAGTCGTGTCTGTAATTTTAGTTGGAGTCTTGGTCTTCGTCATTGTCTTACAGTCGATAGTGTCGGTCTTAGTGGTGGTTTAGCGCTTTTTTGGGATGAGTCCATAGATGTAACCCTGCTCTCGCAGGGAGATCGTTACATTGATGTCACAATAAAAGAGGATTTGAATGCTGCCCCTTGGAGGGCCACTTTTTGTTTTTGGCGAGCCTCGTGTTGAAAAAAGAAAAGAAATGTGGGACCTTTTAAGGGATTTATGTGGGGTTTGGACGGGGCCTTGGATGCTCATTGGCGACTTTAATGAAACAATGTGGCAATATGAACACTTTTCGGAAACGCCTAGACCTGAACGTCAAATGATGGATTTTAGAGAGGTGCTTAGTCATTGTGACCTACATGATTTGGGTTTTACAGGTTTGCCTTGGACTTAATAATAATCAAGGTGGCCGGAGGAACGTTCGTGTTCGCCTTGACAGGGGAGTGGCAAATACTGATTGGTCCTTCCTTTTCCCACATACTAATATATCTCATTTGTTGTCTATTTATTCAGATCACAAAGCTCTCTTACTCAGTTTGGACCGGTCTTGCAGGGGACAACAACAAAAGAAAGCCTTTAGGTATGAAATTATGTGGGAGCAAGAAGCTGAGCTACAAACTGTAATTGAGAAATCGTGGCTACGTAAAAATAATGGTAGTGACCTGGGAGCCCTTTCAAAATCACTCGAGACAGTCACCAATGATCTGAAGGTATGGAGTAACCAAAACTTTGGGAACATCACCAAGCGCATAACAAAATTGAAAAAAGAGATGGAAAGATTGGAGTGGGATGATCCAATCCAAAATAGAGACAAGATACTTGCAGCCAAGAGGGAGCTAGATGAGATTCTGTACAAAGAGGAGATGATGTGGCTCCAAAGGTCTCGCATCACATGGTTGCGCGAAGGGGGTAAGAATACTAAATACTTCCACCGTAAGGCCATGTGGAGAGCTAAAAAGAATAAAATCAGGAGTTTGAACAAAGAAGATGGAAGTTGGTGCTCGGATGAAGTAGAAATGCAAGGTATGGCAGAAAATTATTTCAAGTCACTTTTTACACAGGATAACTCCATTGACCCAGATGGAATTGTGGATTTGTTTGAGCAAAACATTACAGATGAGCTGAATGCTGAACTATGCATCTCCAAAAGAAATTGCTGACGCTCTATTCCAGATTGGCCCCTTAAAGGCGCCTGGCTTAGATGGACTACTAACACATTTCTTCCAAAGGAATTGGCTTCTTCTGAAAGTAGATGTTACTAAGGCAGTCAAAGATTTTTTTATCACTGGGATCATGCCAGAGGGAGTTAATGATACTTGTATAGAGCTTATTCCCAAAGTTAAGCATCCGGAAACCTTAAAGGATTTTCGACCAATAAGTCTTTGCAATGTGATATACAAGGTGGTCTCGAAATGCCTTGTTAATATGCTACGACCACTCCTCCAGGACATTATCTCGACAAGCCAGAGTGCTTTTATTCCTCGTAGAATGATTACTGATAATGCACTAATAGCTTTTGAATGTATACATGCTATTAAAGGAAATTCAGATGCAAGGGGAGAATTTTGTGCCTATAAGTTGGATCTATCAAAGGCGTATGATCGTGTGGATTGGGATTTTTTGAACAAGGTTCTTTTGAAGTTGGGCTTTCAGAGTGCATGGGTGCAGTGGATCATGTCTTGTGTGACTTCAGTGCGCTATTCGGTTCGCTTCAACGGTGTTGTTTCAGCACCTTTTTCCCCATCCAGAGGCCTGCGCCAAGGTGATCCTCTTTCGCCATATCTTTTCCTCTTCGTAGCTGATGGCTTATCAAAAATAATTAGCAAGAAGGTGGAGACACATGCCCTGCAGGAACTTCGGATCTGCAGAGGTGCCCCAGGCGTTTCACATCTCTTGTTTGCTGATGACACCTTACTTTTCTTCAAAGCTAATGCGGCTCAAGCAAGTGTCATCAAGGAAGTCATAAATATCTATGAGAGAGGTACAGGACAGCTGCTAAATCCAGGGAAATGTTCCATAATGTTCAATGAAAAGGGTAATTCAGGGTGCCAGGAACAAGTGAGAGATATACTTGGTGTAGAAAAGACTTCGTTTGAACCCAAGTACCTGGGACTACCTACGCCCTCTGGCAGAATGAAGGGAGCCCGGTTCCAGCCACTTAAGGAGAGGCTAGGCAAAAGACTGATGGACTATAAAGAAAAAAACATGTCAGTCGCAGCGAAGGAGGTTTTGATTAAAGCTGTTGCGCAAGCAATGCCTACCTACACCATGAGTGTTTTCAAGATCCCGTTAGGCATTTGCGATGAATTGACAAGAATCAGCAGAGAATTCTGGTGAGGAGTGGAGAATGGGAAGCGCAAGACTGCGTGGGTGGCATGGAAGCAACTAACCCGTAAGAAAAGTGGAGGGGGCTTGGGATTTAAAGATCTCAGAATTTTTAATCAGGCACTGCTGGCTCGACAAGCATGGAGATTAATACAATTCCCGGAAAGCCTCTGCGCTAGACTACTAAAGGCCAAGTACTATCCCCATGGATGCCTTATAGATACCATTTTTAGTGCTAACTCATTGTATACTTGGCAATCTCTTTTACATGGGTTGGAATTACTTAAAGAGGGAATTATATGGAGAGTTGGTTGTGGATCACGGATAAGAATTTGGCGTGACCCTTGGATTCCTAGAGCATATTCATTCAGAGTAACATCGAGGAAGGGGAGATGGATTAAAATGGGTATCTGAATTATTTGACAGTCAGGGCTACGATTGGGACTATGGAAAGCTAACTGAAATTTTCAACCAGGGGGGCGCCGAGATCATTGCAAAGATCAAACTACCAAGGAGACGGACAGAGGAATTTTTGGCATGGTCACTTGAAAAAACAAGAATGTTCACTGTTAGGAGTGCTTATAACTTGGGACTACTGCATCGTGATAAGAGTGAGTGCTCTGCTTCTAGTGCTACGCCAGATGGTGAACGTAATCTGTGGAAAAACGTTTGGAAGGGATCTGTACTGCCCAAGGTTAATGTCTTTACCTGGAAGCTAGCGAGGAACGCGCTTCCAACCCGACGCAGAAAATTTAACAGAAACATAGAGCAGATGGACACATGCCTTTTATGTGGGTTAGCTGCAGAAACGAGTTTTCATGCTACAGTGGAGTGCCCACAGGCTTTTAACCTGAGACAAGCTATGCGTGTGCACTGGGCTCTGCCTGAAGAAGATTGGTTTAAGTACACAGGGCCTGATTGGTTGCTGCTTTTGCTTGATAGATGCACCCCTAATCAACGAGACCTTTTGAAGCTGGTGTTATGGAGAGCATGGACGGTTCACAATAACATCACACACGAATCAGGTTCTTTCCTCCTCTCTGATTCAGTTTATTTCTTATTGAACTTGTGGGATTCCTGCTCTCAGGTGAAGGAGGAGGTAGCTGCTTAAAACAAAGGAAAGAAACACTGTTCCCTGTCTGACAATAGGGAGGCTGCTGGTTTGGTGAGATGGAAACCTCCCCCGGAAGGCTGGACAAAGTTCAACTTTGATGGGTCATTTGTTGAGCAGACAGGGGAAGCAGGTGCTGGCGTGATAGCAAGAAACCACAAGGGTGAAGTAATCCTCACAGCTTGGCGAGGCATTTCTCGCTGTGCTAGTGCGATTGAAGCTGAAGCCTACGCATGTGCCATGAGCTGTCAGCTCGCCTTGCAATGGATCAAAGGGCCCGTGCTGTTGGAAACAGACTGCACGAGAGTTCTCAACTCCATGTTAAGTAAGGAGGATAGATCGGAGATTAGCTTCATCATTGCTGAGGCTAAAGAGCATGCCCATATGCTGGTTAAATGGCGCGTGACTCAGGCTAAAAGAGTGTAATGCCATTGCGCACAATCTTGCTCATTTAGCTAGGCGTTCGTCGGAGTCTGAGGTTTGGCTAGGTCGGGCACCTGCGTGTGTTGTGGATCTAGTTGTTGCCAATTGTAACTCTCTTCCTGCCTAGTTGAATGAAGCTCTCTTTTGCCCGCAAAAAAGGGTTGGAGGAGGGCTCCGATTGGAGTTTTTTTCTAGGTCAGTTCGGCGAACCGGTTGGAGCACTAAGCCCTCAGAGTACTTCATCTCTCCATCACTTCATGTTTTTCAACCTCTTGGGCAGTGGTTTCAGCCCCTAGCTTCTCAAAGCATCTTGATCAGTTCGATAGACCTTTTCAGCCTCCTTCACAAAGGATTGCAACTGCTTTACTTCACAGCCCTAAGTTCATCGCAAGACAACAGTTCGTTGTAGATCTTCAAGAAATGGCATCGTACATCTTGCCTTTATATTTATGTGCATCCTCCTTCAACTTTAATAGCACGTCCTCCGAAAATATCTGGAAGAAACCACATCATTAGCACATTACTTGACTGAAGTTTCTAACAAATGCAATGCCAGTAGCCGAGTAGACATTTACAGAAGAGCGATTTACCTCTACAGGATCACAACCTACGATTGCTTCTCCAGGGTAGTGTTGACGCAAAAAGTGCACCTAGCGCCAAACACACAGCAAGCCGAACAAGCTGGCTTCACACGCGCAGAGAGTAACGGTGACGTGCCAGTCAATTTTTCCTGAAAATTAACAAAAGACAAAGCAGTTAGATACCAAAGCTTGGAACTTGCCGGGTGGTACCAGACAGTTCCATATTTACGGCTAAGAAGCCACACGAGATGACACATAGCTATGTAAAAGCTATTTGCCAAAGAATTGAAACCATTCGGGAACTTATAAAAGGAAAAACAATACTGCCGAATGAATGACGTAAGCATGACGGCAATCGGTCTCTGTTTGGTCAAAGATGCATGCACACGATATTATGACCGATCTCCGTAGTAAAATGCTGAATAAATGAATAAAGTAAAGCGCGAACGTGAGCATGTAATAAACAAGCATGCATAGATCCAAAGCACTAGTCCACCGCATGTCTAGGTACTCTAAAACCCGTCGGGTACGATATCAAATAAATCTATCCACCGCATGATACAATTTGCATGAAGACCGTACCACTTTCCACAAATAGATCTATCCACCGCATGATACAATCTAAATACGGAAAGCTAAAAGCACGCATTATTTAAAGCATGAATTACGCACGTGTTTTACTCGCGAAGAAACATAACCGAATGCAGCAAGACAGCCGATTCGGGGTCCATGAAGAAGGAACGAACATTACCAAGCGAATAAATCTATCAGGTTGATCCGAAATCTAATCCACCGGATGACTAGCTCTAAAGCAACCCAAAACCTGCATCTACCGCATGATACTCGGTTCTTTCAAGATTTATACCAACAATGGCAAGCTTGAACCCACAACACGTAACAACCTAGATCGATTCGGTTTCGGCTTTTAAGAGCACAAGATCCACATATTAAAACATGAAATCTACCCGTATAAGGATCACAAAAGAAGTGAGCCGATCCAAACCCATCTAGATTGGGCAAAGATGTTACATGAATCTAAACATAAAGTAAAAACTCGAAGTAACACAGGGTAACTTAATGAATCTATTGGATCTTGCCAAAATCTAGTAGAGCCGATAATTAGCTTCAAGCTAGATCTTAGCCCACCGCATGGCTCATGACCTAACAAGAAACCCTCTTGAACCAAGCTTGAATCTACCGCATGACACGAAGCATGGTAACAAGACTACTAGACATGATACAAGGTTGCCGGTACTCACGGAGGTCGACGGATCGATGGGCCCTCTCGAAGAACTCGACGACACGACAAAAGGACTCTAGGGTTTGGCGTAAGGCCGGTGTGTATTGAAGAATGATTGTGTTCCATTACATACATTCAGGGCTCATATTTATACCCTGCCAAGTTCAATCTCGAATGGATTCGTTGCCTAACTTATCTCTAAGCTCAATCGCCTATCCATCCATTCGTCCTCCCTGCTTGAGCCACGTCATCGTTCAAATCCCGCAAAATCAGCTCTACTGTTCCTTTGCCGAACGGGAGCAGATAGCCGACCGCAGACTTCTTTGCCGAATACATCTGAAAAATCCTTCCCTTCCACGAGACGGACTCCTGACCGAGCTGGACCCACTGGTCAGACTCCTTACCAAATTTTGGTGTTAACATATGCCCCTTCAATTGCGGGATAAAAGTAATTTTGTTCCGCAATTGACTCCAGCCACGAATAGCGCAACTCAAATCTGTTAACACATGTTATTCTTCAATCCGTCGGAATCTTCGTCTAGATTCAAATCCTAGATCTCCTTGTCCTAAGCTCAAATCTTCAATGGCGACTCAAAACCAAGATGCTCAGGTAAATCCTCCTCCCGTAAGCTTCATTCGGCATTTAGGTTTTCAATTTTACCTGAGATTTCGTTTCCGCCTTCCTCAGGAGCCTTCAACTGAGTTTTTGATTTGCACCCGGGCCAATTCAAGATCCTATTATCTTGGTCTTGTGGGGAACCCTGATCCTCAAGATTTCATTGCGGCTGAATCTCAGAGGATCCCTTTCAAAGCGGCTCTGTCCCCACCTCCTCAGTGGCAAGACACTTTCAAGAACTGGCCTTTACCTCCAATCGCAGGCTGGAGAACTTGGTATCGGAGAATCCTCGCAGATAAGAGCGGATTGGCCAAAAACTGGGATACCCTCCGCATAGCTCAATGCTTGGAGTTATCTTTGGCCGAGACCCCCAAAAATGAAGACCTTTTGATAGCAGCCTGACACTTTTGGTCAAACGGTGTCAACACCTTCCTCTTCGGCCATGGCCCAATGTCTCCAACCCTGGCCGATGTGTATATGATCACCGGCCTTGATATTACAGGGTCTGTTCAGCCCTGGAACTTCAAAGGTTCTTCACGCCAAACAGGGGTGAAACCAGGGAACGGATATAAACAGTATATCTTGAGCCACATGAAAGACAACCCCCTTGGTGATGTTGAATACGGGGCATTTCGAATATGTGGCTATGCGGATTTGTCTTCGTGGCAAAGCCAACGAACCCACCCTGAATCATATCACAATGGCGATTCATTTGGCTAGTGGCAACCGCCTTCCCCTTGGGAAATTCTTCCTAGGCAGTGTATACCATATGCTTCACCAAACTGTTACTCAGATGTACACTAGCCAAAGGATAGCATGTGTCAATGGCCCTTGGTGGTTCGTTCAGATATGGCTGCAGCTCCACCTGCATCAAATTGTTGGTGTTGATTTGAACACCAGGCTTTTCCCTTCATCCAATCACCCTGAAGGAGAAAACAATGCTACCAGGGGATGCCAGAATTATGGAGAAGCGGCTTCAATTGTTCTCATTCAGCAAGACATCAGCCAGCATTTCGAATTGTTCTTCAAAGGTTTCCAGAATCCTCTCTGGCTTCCCTATCTGGATAATGACACCTTGACTTTCCCTGTCGAATTTTCTTTTGAGCCCGGTCATCAAGATGGGAGATTCTTAGAGATTTTCAACATCATAATCCGCCCATGTATGCTGCCGGATGAATTCAATGGAGGAAGGCTGAATGCTAGCACTTATGAATATTATCAGCCCAATGTAATGGCCAGGCAAATTGGATGTGGTTAGATGCCCCCAAGATTGTTCCTGCATGAATTCCTCAAGCCCAGAGAGGAAATCAAAGATAGTATGCATAGCAGCAGGGTCTTCCATTATGTGTGTAGTCCCACTATCTACACCTGTCCTTTCGTGCCCACAACCATAGCTCATCCTACCTTTAACTCCTGGTGGCAAGAATTCCACGATCACATCTTCAGTGAGCCTGTACACGTGTTCTGCGCAGAGTTGATGCCCGATTTCCTACCAACTTCAGAGGTAATATAATGAACTTTTGGATCAAACATTTTCCCTTTCAATCAACAATTTTGATTTCATTTCTCTGACTCCACAGAACACAGTGTCTGCCCCTTGAGCCAGAAATATCAACTACAATGTTGTATGCCTGATTTCGGCACTGGGATTCAAATCCCCAACCCTGGCCCAGCTAATGGCCAGGTTTGCCACAACCGATCCAAACCTCTCCAGCCTTGCTGCTGACAAGAGGCAAGGGTTGTCTCTGGTTGCTCCTCCAAATGCCAAGAGGAGGAGAACTGTCAAGAAAGTTCTTGTTGAGGTAAAATCTTTTGCTTTCTTGATCACAAGGCTTCTCTAGTTCTGATAAATTATGTCTTTGTACATTTTCAGACTAGGGCCCAGCAACCTTCAGTGTCAGAACCTGCCAATGCTCCATCCACTGGTATGACCTTTGCTACCTCTTTTAAAGATGAACACTGGCATTTACCCTTTTAACTTGACACTTGCAGAAGAGACAATAGAAGAACAACTTGTGGAAGTTCCAGTGGCTCAACAAACAAGTCCACCCAGGGCTGAATTACCTATCCCAGTGGAGATCTCATCTTCATCACCCTCTGCAGAAGCAATGAATTCCCCAGAGATGAGTCTCCCAATCCAGCCGGAGCCGTCAAGTCCTCCAAGGGCACAATCACCTGTTGGTCATGCAGAAACACTAATTCCAACAGAGGTGGATCCAACTCCCTTTCAGCCAGAAGCCCATGAGTTACCAGCGACTACATCAACACCTTCTGACTTGGAAGCTTCAGCTTTACCTGGAGCACCTTCCTCACCTGCGATTACCACTGCTCAAGAAATCAGCCGTGAGGTATTCATTTGCACTTAACTCTGCTTCCTTTACATTTTAGCACCCTTAACTCGGCAATACTGCTTCTTAGGATCAGGCTCCGTCATCATCAAGCCTGCCATCGGAGAGCAACCCAGTTGCCGAGGCAATGGAAGGAACGCACCAGCCTCTGTCAGATGAGGTGTTATCAAAGCTCAGAGAAATTGCTGCCTGGCTAGAAAGGGATGCACAAGATCAGTTCAAGGATCTTGATCACTTCGAAGAGATGCTTGAATCTATCAGCCAAGAACTTCCTGAAGACGTCAGAGCTTCTCTAGTATCCATCTGTGACTTGGACATCCTTTATGCGCCCATAAGGCACGCTTTGAGGAAATTGCGCTCCCGCCCGCTATCGAAAAGAAGAAAGCCGATGCCGAACACGCCATGAACGGGGCACAATCCCAAGCGCAGAGCCACAGAGATACATTGGCTAGCCCAGGAGCTTCTTATGATCTGAAAATTGCCAGGAAAGCCGCTCTAGAAGCAGAACTGAGAAGCCTGTCAGCTGAGATAGAGGCTGATAAAGAGAAAATAGCCGAGCTCCCGGGATTAATAGAAAAGACCCAAGCGGAAGCGGAATCGGCTATCACCAAGATAGAGCAATGCGATGCAGAACTCACCAACCTGTCTGGTGCTCAAAAAGATTGCCAGGAACTGTTGGACCGCTTCCATCAAGCAACATCCAATGCTCGTGGTGTGATTACGAAACATTTGAACATTTGAATACCCACATTGATGTATAGCCGAATTGATCGTTCTTGCAATACTTATCCTTGCATTTAATTTCCTTTTCTTTCGCATACCTCTAAGTGTAAACGCTGAACGATCCAATCGGCAAGGAAATGCCAACACCCGAATAGCACCTTGACTCCCTTCAGCCGAGCCAATCAACTGAATGTGACTCAGCCTAGAACTCCAAGCGACCCGCCGGCGGGCTGGCCAAGGAAACCTTTCCACCTTCCGATTTTCTTGGGATATGCGCCACGATCTAGAGCCACGACTCGAAGCTGCAATTCATCTTGCCAGGCCCATAAATGAAACCGTAGGTGCCCCTAGCTCTCCACCAAGCCTTTTAGCTCTCGAATCTTTTGCCAATCTCAGCTCTTTCTCTCTTCAAACAGAGCACATCCCAAGCCACCATGGTGCGCAGCCTCAACCGCCGCCACGCCTCTGACGAGGCAGAGGGGAGCAGCGCCAACGCGCGCCGGAGGCAATGATCGTCGATTCCTGTTCTTTGCTTCAACTCTTTATCTTTTCTTGTTCTGACGATCATCTCCCTTTCAGGTTGATTCAGTGGAATCCGCCTCCCGCGCCGGCCAATCAACCTCTTCCAGACGACTCCTCGGAGTCCGACGGTCACTCCCCCGTGCCCTACGGGGAAGAAGACGCTCTCCTCTTCAGGGAGGAACTGGAGGCGGCCCGACGCGAGCTAGAGGACGTTTCCAAGAAAGCGGGCATAGCCGAGCTTGAGTGGGAGGACCAGCGCAAACAGCTGCTGGAAGCCATCGACGGTACCGCTCTGTAACCGAATCTTTGATCCAACCCGGCTTTTGATGCTAATTCCCTTTTTCTTGCAGCCCGCGATGCCGAGCTCAACCAGTTGAAGGCGCTGGTGGAGCAGCTGGCCGATAAGGTGAATGCCCGCGGCGACACGCCGGCGGAGCGCCTTGCCGCGGTGGAGCACCGCGTCGACGAGGTGGCGACCCATGGCGTTCGTTTGGGCACCACCTTGGGCCTGGCTGCCATGGCGACGCATACGGATGTCGACTACTCCACCAGGCCGCACGGCTTCCGGGCGGCGCACCGGAGGACATCGACGAGATCGAGCTCATCCTTGAGCGCCTCGATGGCCACGGCGACGCCATTGCCGAAATCACTCATCCCCAATCTGTACTGAACAGGCTTTTCGACTAGATTGTATTAGGGATGTTTGATCATCGGCAATAAATAAGAACTTTTGAATTCTGTATTTGTGCTGTCATGAATTCGCCTTGCACTCGCATCCATGATTCTTATTTTTCCTTGAATGCATCCGGGAACTGTTTTGAGCCGAACGCGCTAGAATAGTTGCCCCTTGGCGCAACATCCACAGAAGATCCTGATTCGGCAATCCACGAGCACTGTTCAAGCAAAAACCCTTTGTACTTGGAGAGAAAAACCCTGCCATTTGGTATTCTAACAGTGCGTACTTGCCGGTCATCACTCCCAATGCACCCCTTCGGTCAATAAAAGAGCCTGCTGAGATGCCCTGCAAATCCACCCGCACACTCATCCATCATTTCTCATTTCTTCCCCTGTCTCTAGAGGAAAAAACCCCAAGGCCATGGACAAGGGCAAGCAACCCCAGGAGGGTAGCTCATCGAAGAAGCGTACGATTCGAAGGTGAGCTCTTTCTTGATTTGTTCCTCGCTCTCCATATGATCCCGTGCTTCATGCTTTCCTCTTTTCCTCTTTAAGCCTTGATTTGCTCCCTGAAGAAATCATCGGGACTGAAGATGTGCCTGAGTACATCTCCTTCGATTCCTCCCTCGAAGCAGAGGATGCCACGCCTGAGCAGAGGACCAGCCATCAACTGCGCCGCCACGTTCGGCACCTGGAGCACGGCCTCAGGGACATCTCCGCCCGTTGCCAAGCCGAACGCGAGCGTCGCATGGCTCTGGAGGCACTAGTAGGGGGTAAATGTTTCTGACCTTTTCTTGACTTCATGCCCGCATTCAGATTTCTTGCCCCTAACATCGATTCCTCCGTTTTAGATGTCTCTGACAGGTACACCAACCTGAAGATGGCCTGGGACAGCTTGGTGGAGGCCGCGAACCATGGTCACCCCCATGCGTTCCAAGTTGCCGTCACGGTGGTCTGGGAACAAGTCGAAGAGGGAACGACAGAAGAAGCAAAGAAAAGATTGAATCATACTTTCGCTTCTTTCTCCACGCCTCTCGCTTCCCACCTCCTTGAAGATCTGACCATCAGGGTTGTTAGATGTAAACCTGCAAGAAGTAGTTGTAATATGATTTTTGTGCTAAGGGCAATGCATCTAGGCACTGGCCATTTCTTTTGTTTATGGATTTTTGTTCTGAAGGCGGCCTCGTTCTTGAGCGCCGACTGTTTCTGTGTCAGATGTGTGTAATCATCGATCGACCTCAATGCTAGGATAATATTTCTTCAGATATCTTCCATTTATTGCACCAGAAAATTCCTCTCCTAGCAAAGTTTTCAACATATATGCATTACTAGGAACGCATCTGACCACACGAAAAGGTCCTTCCCAGTTAGGGGACCATTTGCCGAACTCACTGTACTTAGTTCCAATCGGCAATAACGCTTTCCAAACCAAATCGCCTTCTGCAAATTGCCTTACTTTTACCTTCTTGTTATAATACTTGGCAACCCGCAGCTTGTTCTTCTCGATGTTTTCCAAGGCTCTAAGACGGATCATGTGCAAATCCTCTAGTTCATCCATCATTAGGCCACCGTAATCTTTGGAGCCCAAATCTTTCTGGAACACCACTCTCCTTGAATCTGATTGCATCTCCCAAGGTAAAACCGCGTGGTGCCCATAAACCAACTCGTAAGGAGAAGTTTTTGTAGCTCCATGGGGGGCCATTCGGTAAGCCCACAGTGCCTCACTGAGTACCGAATGCCACCTTCTTGGCTTCTGGTCGATCTTCTTTTGTATCAGCTTGATCATGATTTTGTTAGAAGCCTCTGCTTGACCATTAGCTTGGGCATAATAAGGAGAGGAGTTAAACAATTTAATCCCCATGCTTTCGGTGAACTCTCTGAACTCTAGTGACACGAATTGTGCCCCTTGATCAGTGGTGATAGTCTGAGGGATTCCAAACCGATAGATGATGTGCTCTCTGACAAATTCAACCATGTTCTCTGATGTCACCTTCTTCAGTGGGATCGCCTCAACCCATTTAGTAAAATAATCTGTAGCCAAAAGCACGAACTTATGCCCCTTGCTAGATGGTGGATTAATTTGGCCAATCAGGTCTATCCCCCAGCCCCTGAATGGCCATGGCTTGATGATGGGATTTAATGCCGACGCGGGGACCCTTTGAATATTTCCAAACCTCTGGCAATCCTGACATCCCTTGTAATACTCAAAGCAATCCTCTAATATCGTCGGCCAAAAGCATCCGGCTTGTCTGATGACCCATTTCATACGGTAGGCCGACTGGTGTGCTCCACATATCCCATCGTGCACTTCGCTCATCATTTTCTTGGCCTCTTCTGGACCCAGGCATCGTAGCAATACCCCATCTAATGATTTATAGAATAAGTTATCATCCAGAAGAACGAACTTTATGGCCTTGTACCTGAGCTTCCTAGAGACCTTGCGGGATGGATCCTTCAAGTAGTCAACGATCTCTTTCCTCCAATCATCTTCTGCAAGGTCCGTCCCCAGTGCACACACCTCTACAGCAAACTCTTCTTGGCTCTCTTTGTAACCAGAGGCGCTTTGAGACAGCCTGTTTGCTTCTCCGTTATGTTCCCTAGGAATATGCTGTAGAGTTACCAACGGGAAGCTCTTCAAGATCTCTCTGCATTCTTCGTAGTAACTCCTCAGCGCATCACTTTTGCATTCGTATTGGCCGTTCAATTGCTTGATCACCAGCTCTGAATCTCCATAAACTTCGACTGAAACGGCCCCGGCTTCTCTCAAATATTGAAGCCCTCAAAGCAATGCTTCGTACTCAGCCTGGTTATTTGTGACAGTGGGCTGTATAGGGATGGCAAATTCAAACATCTCACCTCTAGGCGAAATCAGTAGGATCCCTACTCCCCCACCTTTACCACATGACGATCCATCAAAAAACAAAGCCCAGGGGGTAATTTCAAGTAAATTAATTGACGGATCGCGATGTTCAGTTATAAAATCGGCAATGATCTGACCTTTGATGGCCTTTGCCGATTCGAACTTTAACTCGTACTCCGATAAAGCTAAAATCCACTTGCCAATCCTGCCGTTCAAAATTGGCATAGATAACATATGTTTTATCACGTCAAACTTGGAATACACGGTGCATTCGGCATTCAACAGGTAGTGCCGAAATTTTGTACACGAGTAGTACACACAAAGACACAGCTTCTCTACAGCCGAATACCTGGTTTCAGGATCAAGTAATTTTCGGCTAAGATAGGCTACTACCTGCTCCTTTCCTTCAAATTCTTGAATAAGGGCCGATCCAATGGTTTGGGTATCGGCCGCCACGTACAACTTGAAAGGCTTGTTCAGCTGAGGAGGAACCAGCACTGGTGGCTCCTTCATGTACTGCTTGATCTCATCGAAAGCCTTTTGTTGTTCGTCGCCCCAGGTGAACTTCTGATCTTTCTTTAATTTCAACAGCGGAGAAAATGGCAAGACCTTCTGCGACAAATTTGATATGAATCTTCTTACGAAATTGATCTTGCCGAGCAAAGGATCGCAACTCCTTGAGGTTAGTTGGAGGAACAACTTCATCAATGGCCTTCATGCTCTTTTTGCCAACTTCAATTCCTCCTTCGTGGACCAAAAACCCCAAGAATTCTCCAGCTGATACCCCAAAAGTACACTTGTTTGGATTCATCTTCAAACCATGCTTCCGAGTACACTCCAAGGTCCTCTTCACATCTTCCAAATGCGTGTCATGACTCAGGGACTTGATTACCACGTCATCAATGTAGATTTCCACAACTTTGCCGATCAACTCGTGAAAAATATAATTCATGGCCCGTTGATAAGTTGCACCGGCATTCTTTAACCCAAACGTCATGACTATCCATTCAAACGAGCCTATATGACCGGGACATCTAAAGGCCGTCTTTGATATGTCCTCTATCGCCATGAAGATTTGGTTGTAACCCGCATTACCATCCATGAAACTGATGACTTTGTGTCCACCGCGGCGTCAATCAACAAATCGGCAATAGGCATTGGGTAACCATCCATCGGAGTAGCTCTGTTCAGATCCCTGAAATCTATGCAGACCCTCATTTTTCCATTCTTCTTGTATACAGGGACGATGTTAGAAATCCACTCCGCATATCTGCATGGCCGAACGAAGTTTGCATCAAGTAATCTTTCAATTTCCTTCTTCACATCGGCCAATACTTCATCCTTGTAGATCTTCCGGGGTGGTTGCTATATGGTTTGAAACCAGATTTGATTGGCAACCGATGCTCGACGATAGAACGATCCAATCCAGGCATCTCCGAATAATCCCAGGCGAAGCAATCTTTGTATTCCTTGAGAAGCTTAATTAATTCTCCCCTGAAGTCCGACTGCAAGTCTGCGCTGATGAATGTCGGCCTTGGCTTATCGCCGCTTCCAATGTCAACCTCTTCTAATTTATCAGCCGACATGAATCCCCGCCCCGCCTTGCCATCGCGTCGTCTACGGGGTTCTCCATTAAAAATTGCTATAAGAGCCGACTGCTTGAATCGGCTGTTGATCACCGCCGACGAGTTCAACGAGACCTTCTCCCCGTCTTTCCCCGAGAAGCAATCAATACCCCGGTACTCCCGAAAAGCCGGTTCCATGTTCGCCACGCTCACGGAGTCATCCGCCCGGACGACCTCAATCTCATCATCCACCCACCGGATAAGCCGTTGATGCATGGTGGACGGGACACAACAAGGTTGGCATGAATCCAGTCCCGCCCAAGCAGCAGACTGTAGGCCCCCTTGCCTTCGATGACAAAGAAGGTAGTGAGCAGCGTCTTGGATCCGATCATCAAATCCACGTGAGTGCACCCCTTGGTATCTGAAGGGTTCCCAGCGAAGTCAATCAGGATTATACTTGTAGGTGTCAGATCGCTCGGGCCCATGCCAAGCTTCCTGAAGGTGGTGTACGGCATTACGTTGACTGCCGCTCCACCGTCGACGAACATCTTTGTCAATGGCTTGCCATTGACGTATCCTCTCAAGTACAGCGGCCTCATATGTCGATTCTTGGCCGGTTTGTCGAAGACTGCCTGCTTGGCCAGCACCAGTTGTGCCATCATCCCCTCGGCCTGTTCATCATCTAGGGCCGCTTCCTCCTGCACAACCTGGTTAGCAGGAGCCATGAACTCGTTCGGCAGAAAGTATACCATGCATGTTGGAGCCGAACGCTTCGATCCTTCAGGTTGATCTTTGGGGCGCCACACCTGCCTCGTCTGGATTCCAGCCTGCCTCAACTCGCGGTTCCTCAAGCGCTGGACCCGTCTCTTCTGGCTTCTCCTCAGGCCGGGCGGGCACCATTGCCCCTTCTGCCAGATGTAGTCATCTTCATCCTCCTCTTGATCAGCCCACCTGAGGTCAGCTTGCCGCTTCCTAGGATGATCAATGACTTCAATTTTTTGGCACCGATCCCCATTAGGTTGGATCCTTCCAATTCTCTCGTGGACGGATCGGCGATTGGCAGTCTCCTGTCTGTACTCAAAATACCTGTCACTGCATTCAGGACAGTTCTTCAACGTGGGCGACTTCAAACCCTCATTCCGAACAATGCCCGAAGAAGGCACATCCCCGGTGCGCGCGCTCCGCTCGCGCGTGTATTGCTCCCGGTCCCTTCGCGCGCTTCTTCCTCGGCTCTACGCCTCTCCTCCTCGGCCCGCGCTTCGGTAGCGCTCTTTCTCCATCTCGGCGCCGCCACTTGTTCGGGAGGATGCGCGTGGTCACTGCGGGGCTTAGCTCTGGATGACTCCCCGATCTCTATGTGACTCCTGAGAACGCGGGGAGCCTCACCATGCACCTGTTCCGCAGTCACTTGGCGTTCGGGTCCACCGCCCCATCTTGTCTAGCCCCGGGCCGAGGTCAAGACCTTGACTTTCCCCTTCTCCTCGGCCGTTATCACGTTGACAGAAAAGCCCACCATGTTCTGAGGGAAGGGGTGGCCATCCAGCTTCATTTTGTTGTCAAACTTGAGGTGACCCTCCTGGATGGCTTTCTGGATCCTCATCCTGAAGACCCTGCAATCATTGATGGAGTGCGAATCCCTGTCGTGGAAGCCACAGTAATGTTTACCTTTAACTCCATCGGGCCGAAGCATGGAATGCCCCTCAGGCAGCTTGATTCGGCCTTCCTTTACTAGGAGCTCAAATAATTTGTCATCTTTTGTGATATCAAAATCGTAGGTGCCCTTGGTCTGCTTGACCCAGCGCTGATTCATCGTCAAAGGCTCCTTTCCCCACATGATCTCTGCCGCGGCCACATCCAGTTCGTCATCGGAGTCTTCGACCAGGTCAGCCTTGTCTAAGAACTGGTTGTAGATGTCAGCAACGTCATGCTGCTTGCCAAACTTGGCATCCTTCTTGAAGCCGTACGCCTGGTTGCTCATCAGTGATAGCTTCTGTGATAGCTGGCCCAGGTTCTCGAACTCCATCCCGAACAATTTCTCGCGTACGGCCGACAGCATCCCGGCGACGGCCATGTCAGCCAACTGGTCATCTGGCAAGTTAAGCGAGAAGCACATGCCTTTAACCTCCCTGAATCTCCTGAGAAATTCCAGCGGCGTCTCGCTATGCCTCTGCTTCATGGTAGCAAGGTCAATCAGCTTCTTCTCCGAGCCGCCGAAATAGTGAGCGTGAAATTTCCGCTCCAGGTCCTTCCATCTGCTAACTGACTCAGGGGGCAGGGACGAGAACCACTGGAATGCTGGACCTGTCGGTGACGCGGGGAAGTAGCGGACCCTGAATGCTTCCTCAGCTGAGCATTCCCCGAGCTGCATGAGGTAACGAGCGATGTGCTCAACTGTTCTTGTGTCGTCCTGCCCTGAAAACTTCGTGAACTCCGTCGGCAGCTTCACCCTTGGCGGAAGGAGCACGTTGTAGTACCATTCCGGGAACGGTGGCTTATAGGCAGGTCCCTGCATTTTTGGCTTGAGGCCGAACTGATTTTGCATCAATTCGGCCATCTTCCGCGCCAGGGCGTCGTCCTCTTGCGCGCCTGCAGCTGGCGCGTATCCTGGGTGCGGGAAGGCGTCAAATGCCCCGTAGTTTCCCACCTCGTGGTAGCCTCCACCGTACAGGTTTCTCTGCAACCAGTTGCTCGCCGGAGCGATCCTCTGACCGGAAGCGAACGGGGCCCCGGGCGAGCCAAATGCCATATCTCCGTACGTGGGCTGGTACGGATTCGCCGCCGTTGCACGAGGTTGACCCGTGCCGCCCGCGGTGGTGGCCGGATTGGCTCGTCCCCTTGAGGCCTCGCGGTGGAGGCCGAACCGGGCCGTTTCCCGGCGGCTCGTGGAGGATGCCGGAAAGCTTGACTTCCGCCGCTGCGGGGAGGAGGCCGCACCGGTCGGCTCCGAAGTGGCGGCTGAGAGCTTGATTCGCCCAGTTCCACAGTGCCCCCCTGGACGGGCGCCTTGCTAAATGCTTGTTCCATGCCTGGGCCAAAGACGACCACCATCATCTGCTGGAGCGCACCGAGGAAAGCCTTGTTGTGCTTGCTCAACATGTAATCTGCGGATTCTTGGAACACCCGCATGCACTCCTCTTTCTCCTGTTGGATCGTGGCATCGCTCTCCCCTGGCAGCAACACCCTGGGCATCTCGTTCTTCAAGTACGGGACGCCACTTCTATTTTTCTTGAAAGACAGCAGACATTTCTGCTGAAACTGGTCCATGGCGTCCTGGAGTTGCTGCCGCTGCTCAGGAGATAGGTCTTCAAGGCTGACGTCCATGATGTCCGCGATCTCGGGCATCTTGATCTATTCGGCTGTGGTCCCACTGGGCGTGCCAAAAAGTGTGTTGACGCAAAAAGTGCACCTAGCGCCAAACACACAGCAAGCCGAACAAGCTGGCTTCACACGAGCAGAGAGTAACGGTGACGTGCCAGTCAATTTTTCCTGAAAATTAACAAAAGACAAAGCAGTTAGATACCAAAGCTTGGAACTTGCCGGGTGGTACCAGACAGTTCCATATTTACGGCTAAGAAGCCACACGAGATGACACATAGCTATGTAAAAGCTATTTGCCAAAGAATTGAAACCATTCGGGAACTTATAAAAGGAAAAACAATCACTGCCGAATGAATGACGTAAGCGTGACGGCAATCGGTCTCTGTTCGGTCAAAGATGCATGCACACGATATTATGACCGATCTCCGTAGTAACCAATGCTGAATAAATGAATAAAGTAAAGCGCGAACGTGAGCATGTAATAAACAAGCATGCATAGATCCAAAGCACTAGTCCACCGCATGTCTAGGTACTCTAAAACCCGTCGGGTACGATATCAAACAAATCTATCCACCGCATGATACAATTTGCATGAAGACCGTACCACTTTCCACAAATAGATCTATCCACCGCATGATACAATCTAAATACGGAAAGCTAAAAGCACGCATTATTTAAAGCATGAATTACGCACGTGTTTTACTCGCGAAGAAACATAACCGAATGCAGCAAGACAGCCGATTCGGGGTCCATGAAGAAGGAACGAACATTACCAAGCGAATAAATCTATCAGGTTGATCCGAAATCTAATCCACCGGATGACTAGCTCTAAAGCAACCCAAAACCTGCATCTACCGCATGATACTCGGTTCTTTCAAGATTTATACCAACAATGGCAAGCTTGAACCCACAACACGTAACAACCTAGATCGATTCGGTTTCGGCTTTTAAGAGCACAAGATCCACATATTAAAACATGAAATCTACCCGTATAAGGATCACAAAAGAAGTGAGCCGATCCAAACCCATCTAGATTGGGCAAAGATGTTACATGAATCTAAACATAAAGTAAAAACTCGAAGTAACACAGGGTAACTTAATGAATCTATTGGATCTTGCCAAAATCCAGTAGAGCCGATAATTAGCTTCAAGCTAGATCTTAGCCCACCGCATGGCTCATGACCTAACAAGAAACCCTCTTGAACCAAGCTTGAATCTACCGCATGACACGAAGCATGGTAACAAGACTACTTGCATCAGATCTAAATCCACCGCATGATACTAGACATGATACAAGGTTGCTGGTACTCACGGAGGTCGACGGATCGATGGGCCCTCTCGAAGAACTCGACGACACGACAAAAAGACTCTAGGGTTTGGCGTAAGGCCGGTGTGTATTGAAGAATGATTGTGTTCCATTACATACATTCAGGGCTCATATTTATACCCTACCAAGTTCAATCTCGAATGGATTCGTTGCCTAACTTATCTCTAAGCTCAATCGCCTATCCATCCATTCGTCCTCCCTGCTTGAGCCACGTCATCGTTCAAATCCCGCAAAATCAGCTCTACTGTTCCTTTGCCGAACGGGAGCAGATAGCCGACCGCAGACTTCTTTGCCGAATACATCTGAATAATCCTTCCCTTCCACGAGACGGACTCCTGACCGAGCTGGACCCACTGGTCAGACTCCTTACCAGATTTTGGTGTTAACAGGTAGCATACCATCTTCAGAGTTGTTGCAAGTTTCATAGGTGTTCATAGGTCCCCAACCACGAGTGTTAATGCCAGACACATCCTTAAGGATTCTACCACCGACGCGCAAGGACACAAAATGCACATTGTCATTACTATCACAATCATACAGAAAGCATGCCAGACCAATGATACGGTGACTAACTTGGAAACAAAAGAGCAACTTCAGCAACGATAAGAAGGGGGAAAAGGGAAAATCTTTGAAAAATACTGGACCATGGATTTTAGACTGGGCAGCCAATGGTTCTAATTGCAGATTGGTAGACTATCTGATAATGTAATAGTAAACGAGGGAGCAATAAAGCAGCATTTGTTAATGCTATTATAAAGTAAAATTTGGGGACAAGTGAATAGTGAATTGGTAAAATCTCATTGATCTCATTGTTCCCTTTTATAGGGAGATTACATAATCAGTTACAAGGTCATAAGGATGAGGCTTGATAACACCATATAGTGGCACTTTATACTTTATATCGCCCTCTAATGGCTGCTATTAGGAGCTGTCATTAGATGGGTTTAAGGTCATAAATCCCTTGTGTGCTGCCCCTTGGTGTACTGCCTCTTGGTATGCTTCATTGAGGAGGTCAATTATAATGCTTTTGTAACACTCCCCCTTTAACCGAGTCAAATCTTGAGATCAATATGTTCTTGAATTCCTTTGAAAAACCACGTGGGAAGAAATAGGAATGATTTGTTTGGTGGTTACTCTATCATGAAACCTGCAAGGTTTAAGGAGTAACCTATGCCTCACTTTTATCTCTAGAAAAACCCCAGTGGGGAAAACATGATATAAGACAATGCTTGTATCAAACATTGTCTCATCAAAAACTTTACATGAGAAAATCCTTCTGGTAAATACTCATAAAAGAAAAGAGTACAATGTGAAGCATTCAACTGGGTCCATCATTCAGGAGGTCTCCCCCTGAAGCCTGCAAGTCTCGGAGCCGTCTCATACCAATTCTCTTAACGCATTTCTCGAATGAGGAAGTTGGTAGGGATTTAGTGAAGAGATCTGCTAGATTATCACAAGACTTTGTCGGTAAGATGTTTATTTCTCCACTTAGCTGAAGCTCATGGGATAAAACAACTTAGGAGCAATATGTTTTGTGATATTGCTCTTGATGTAACCTGTTTGCATCTGAGAAATACAAGAAGCATTATCTTCATAGATAATGGTAGGTGATTCTAAAGAACCAAGACCACATGATCGTTCAATGTGATTTATCATTCTGCGAAGCCACACACATTCATGTGAGGCTTCATATAGTGCTATTATTTCAGAATGATTTATGGATGTAGCCACTAATGTCTGTTTAGATGACTTCCATGATATGGTTGTTCCTCCATGAAGGAATACAAAACATGTTTGCAATCTGGCATTGTAGGGATCAGACATATAACCAGCATCATCATATCGAATCAAGGTAGGATCATTGGTTTTCCTAAAGAATAATCCAAGATCCTTAGTGCCATTTAAGTACATAAGGATTTGTTTTCCTCCAGTCCAATGGCGCCTTGTTGGGGCAGCACTATGTCTTGCCAATAGATTCACTGCAAATGCAATATCGGTCCTTGTACTGTTTGCAAGGTACATAAGTGCTCCGATGAGACTGAGATAGGGAAATTCTGATCCTAATATCTCCTCTCCTCCCTCTCGTGGTCGAAAAACATCCTTTTCAAGATCAAGAGATCAAACAACCATGGGAGTTTTGATTGGATGTGCTTTGTCCATATTGAACTTCTCCAGTATTTTCTGGATATAGGCAGATTGGTGCACCAAAATTCCAGAGTGAAGTTGCTTGATTTGCAAACCCAAGCAAAATTTGGTTTTACCAAAATCCTTCATCTCAAATTCCGCCTTAAGAAGATCACGAGCTTCATCAACATCTCGTGCATGACCAATGATATTTAAATCATCTACATACATCGATATAATACAAATCCTGTAGAGGATCTTTTGATGAAGACACATGGGCAATCATCATTATTTGAGTAACCCTTCTGCTGAAGGTACTCACTCAGTCGGTTGTACCACATTATACCCGACTGTTTAAGACCATAGAGTGATCTTTAGAGTTTTACACAATACATGTTGCGATTTGCTTTTTTATTCGGTATAGGAATTCCATCAGGGACCTTCATATATATTTCCGAATCTAGTGACCCATATAAGTATGCTGTCACGACATCCATCAACTACATAGATAGATGATTTTGAATTGCCAGAGATATCAAATATCAGAACGTAGTTCCACTCATTACTAGAGAGTATGTTTCATTGAAATCAATGCCGGGTCTCTACGTGAACCCTTGTGCTACAAGCGTCGCTTTATATCTCACCACCTCATTGTTCTCATTCCGCTTCCAGATGAAAACCCATTTGAAGCCTACAGGGAAGGTTTTTGGAGGTGTAGGTATTACTGATGAGAATACCTCCCTTTTCTTGAGGGAGGCTAACTCTGCTTCAATTGCTTCCTTCCATTTGTTCCAGTCCGAGCGCTTCTTGCACTCTACCATGGATTTTGGATCTGGATCATTTTAGATGGATTCAACAACTGATGAGGCAAAGTATATGTCGACAATTGTAGTCTTACGATCGAATGATTCTCCAGAATCAACATAATTTATGAAAATTTCATTGACTCCGAATGGCGACTCGGTATTTCCCAATACGATGGCGCTGGGGCGTTCCAATGTCACATCATTGGAAATTGAGTGAATTGTTGATGTGGGAGGTGGATTGTGTAAATCCACTTGGTGTCTCTCAACTTGAGGTTGAGTTTCATTTACTATGCCTGAGAGTTGATCCCTCTGTTTCCTCATGCGTTTGCGAGGATTTGCCGTACTTCTCCCACTGTCTTTCGAGGAAGTGAGTTGAATAGTTTTATTTGGTACCTCTATTCGTTCTGGCACATTCCTAGCAGGAATATATGATTTTGTGACACTTTTGCTCACGGTAAATGAGTTTGGCAAATTATTTGCAGCATTTTGCAAATTTATAATCCTTTGAACTTGAAGTTCGGATTCTTTAGTATGAGGATCCTCCTTTTGGGTGTCTATGGCATCCCAATTTATTTCTGGGCATTCAGTGTGATACTTGAATTCTCCCCCTAATGCCGGGAAATGTTCTTCATTGAAGATACAATCAGCGTACCGGGCTGTGAGCAAGTCCCCTGTAAAGGGCTCCAGGTATTTAATGATCAACAGAGATAAATACCCCACGTAGATCCCCATTTTCCTGTGAGGGCCCATTGCTGTACGCTTTGGTGGTGAGATCGGTATATATACAGCGCAACCGAATATCCGTAGATGGGAAATACTAGGAGGATCACCATGAACCAACTGCAGTGGGGAAGCTGTATGGTATGCAGTTGGACGCAATTGTATTAAGTCACCAGCATGTAAGACTACGTGACCCCAACATGAGGTTGGTAGGTTACAATTTTGCATTAGTGGTCTAGCAATGAGCTTTATTCTCTTGATAAGAGATTCAACTAAACCATTCTGAGTGTGAACATATGGTACAGAATGATGTACTTCAATGCCTAATGCCATACAATAATCATTGAAGGCTTTGGAAGAAAATTCTGCTGCATTGTCCAGTCTAATTGATTTTATATGATGTTCAGGATGACTCGCTCTAAGTCTGATGACTTGTGCGATCAATTTTGCAAAAGCATGGTTCCGTGTCGATAAAAGACACACATGAGACCATCTTGTGGATGCATCTATTAGAACCATGAAGTATCTAAATGGTCTAGACAAAGGTTGAATGGGACCACAAATGTCACCTTGAATGCGTTCAAGAAACTTTAGTGGTTCAGCCTGTATTTTGAGATGTGATGGTCTCAAAATTAATTTCCCCAGTTGCACATGAGGTGCATATAAAATCTGAGGATTCTGGAAATTTTCTGTCGCTCATACCATGTCCACTTGAATTGCTCATGATTTTTCTCATCATCCGGATGCCAGGATGGCCAAGGCGTTCATGCCAAGTTTTGAATGCATCCACATTCTGAAAAAATCACTTTGTATGCAACATGTGGTACAGGTTTGATGTTTGTGTAGTACAATCCAGACGGGACAGAAGGTACTTTTTCAAGTGTTTGTTTTCCATATCTGGTATCTTTGGTCAAGAAGAGGAACTCCTCATTGTATTCTTCATGTGTTTCCACATGAATCCCATTTTTCCGGATATCTCGATAACTTAGTAGAGTACGTGTTGAATCGGGATACAATAATACCTCCTCGATATTAATTGGTGTACCCATTGGTTGTACGATAGTGGCTCTACCAGAACCAACTATTGTAGCATCGCGTCCCGCGATGGTCAAAACTTGCCCTTCTCTCTTTGTGAGAGTTTGGAAAATTTTAACTTCCCTAAGTATAGTGTTAGTGGTGCAACTATCCACTAGGCATATTTCTTCTTCCATTGGATTGACTCCCGTAACAATCTATACAATGCAGCAAAAAAATAGAAAGTACATACAAATATATTGATATTTCAAGTGCATTATTACAACTAATAGCAACATCATGTCTTTATTACAATAACTTCTTTTTGCAAAAATGAAATTATGGAGCCTATATGAGGTCTCCATAGGTGTCGTTGGAAGTATATTCCACGAGCATCTTGTTGACATCCATGAAGTCTTCCTCCCCACTTGGCGGAGTCTTGGTGTTGCTCGTTCCCGCTCCATGAGGGATGGGGTCCATAGCTCCAGTCTCCAGCGCTTGAGAGGCGAAGTGTGCTTCGTACTTCTTTGTCTCCAGTGTACGACCCACAGACTTCATGTATAATTCAACCAAATGTTTAGGAGTCATGCATTTCTTAGCAATATGATTGTTGCAACCACACCAAAAGCAGGCGATTTTGTTGCTACTCTCATTTTTAGGCTTAGAAATACCTTTCCCCTTTGGGACATTTCCACGTGGCTTTTTGGATCTCTTACATTTTCCCTTGCTTGAGGAATTTTCAGTCTGTATGTTCCCTTTGGGACCATGTTTCTTCGCATTTGCATGTACTTCATGCAGTGGTGCAGTGCCCAATGAGTGTTGATGTGAGTTCCACACAGTGAGCTCATGATTTTTTTCCTGCCTGTTTCAATGTTTGAATGAGTGAAGAATAGACTGTGAAATTCTTTTCACGATATTGTTGAGTGATAATCCTTTCTGAAGGGAGCATCATAGACAAAGTTTTCTCAATTTTGTCCGCTTTAGTAGGTTCTCTCTCACAAAATTGAAGCTTAGAGCAAATATTATGAACGGCATGGTTGAACTCATCCACAGTTTTGAAATCCTGTAGACGTAAGTGGTTCCACTCATGCATTGCCTCGGGGAGGACAATGGCTTTATGTTGTTCATAATGATTTTTCAGAGATGTCCATAGAACACGTGGGTCCTCCTCATACATTTACTCCATTTTAAAATCTGGATGGATATGGTTTCTCATAACCTTTAAGGCAGAGAATTTTGACATGTTGGAGGGGTTTACCGTCCCTTCGGCCGTTTCATTTATACATCTGTATAGTCCGAGGGTCGATAGTTGTACTTTGACATCCATCACCCAGGAAGGGAAATTGGAACGATCAAGAGCGAGGAACTCAAACAATTTTGGTTACTTTGCCTTCCATCCCTCGATAAGAGAATTTGGGACCTACATTGTTATTGCCAACAATTTTGAGAAATTATGACATATTGATGCAATATTATGTGAATTCAAGGAAAATGAACTCAATCAATAAATAAATTTTCTCAATAAATTGGACAGCTAAAAGGTTGTCGTATGATTAAAATAGCTCGATATTAAATCTCCAAAGTACGCTAACTTAGAGGAAATAATAGAGGAATTTTATAAGCGTGTACCCTTTTGGTAACAATTCCGAGATTTGAGAGATAGACGCTATGCGGAGGCATGTGTATGATCTCAAAATTCCAAGAACGTTTCCAATTTAGAGATATATTGCATAAAATAAAGTAGTGCGATGAATATAAATTTGCAAAGAACATGTAAAAATGAAGGACATGAAAATGAATAAGGAAAAGACACTCATATGTAATATCTGAAATTACAAAAGGTCTGAAGACAAATGTATTGTCTCAGATTATTTGCAGAAGGTAAATAAACCAAAGTCTAAGGATTGAAATATAAAATCTGCAGAATTAAAAATGCTGAAAAAAGAAAAGATAACCGCATGGTGGGCCGCCACAAATTTATTTTCAGCCCACCATTACTTTCCGTCCAAGAGGCCCAGCTAGGTGGTAATAGGCCAACAGGACATGCACGGGAGGCCTCAGGCCTGCTCGGCAAAGCACAGGGTCACGCACGCATGACCCTGATGCCTCGCTTCGCGACTCCCTCGCATGTGCCGCCATCTGCTGCGCCCTCTGCTCGTCGCAGTCGCCATTCCATCGCAGTCGGCTGCCGCCTTCAGCTGCAGATCGACCACCACACCGCCCAGATCCACCTCCCCGCACCTTCGGACCTCATTTTTGTGTCGCACTCAGGCCCCCCTCGCCGGAGGGTGAGGGACGGCAGCCACCACCACTGGCACCGTTCCCGGCCGGGATGTGCCCTAGCGAGATCCAGTTGGGGCGCGAGCGCATGCCAGGATCTCGGTTTGCCACCGCTGCAGCGGTCTTGCGACCCGGTGCCCAAGAAGCCGGAGGCGGAGGCGGAGGTGGAGATGGAGGCTCGAGGTCGATGAAGTCCGGCGACACCATCACAGCTGTCGGTGCGGAATTTGGTCCCGACACTAACCAGTAGATAACGCCTAGGTCTATCCCTCGATGGTCGATGCTAAGCAACAAATGACACAAGGATTTATCCTGGTTCCGGCCGTGGGGGCCGTACGTCCAGCAGAGGTGTGCTCGTGGCACTATATTGCTCAGCACCGGGGGTGCTTGTAGTGGGGCAAATACAAGCAAGACGGGAGAGGAATCGTGGCTTCCAAGTCCCTGGGTGAGTGGCTGAAGACGTTGTGGGAGAATAAGAGAGTGAGTGCACGGTGCCCTGTGTTCCTCTGAATTCGTCCCCCCGCGGCTGGGGGCTCGCCTTCCCTTTTATAGGCCAAGGGAGCGGCGAGTTACATGCACGCCGCGCTACCTAGCTGCGTGTGGGAGCACGTCGTGCTACGGTGTAGAGCGGGCGGCCGTCCGGTCGATCTTCGCTGCGATCCGGCCATGATGGCCTACCTTGTACCCGAACAAAGGGCGATTCGAGGGTAGGAGGCGGCGGATGGCGATGGCATCCCCCCGATAGGCTTCGAGGGAGGTGCCGATGATGGCCGGTACGGGGCACGGGGAGCGGGGCGACCGGCGTTCCTTCCCAATGAGCTCGCGGTGGTGGAGTGGTTGCCGCAAGTGCTCGGGCGTGCGCCGCGGAGTCGGGCGTGTGCCCGCGCGCGTGGGTACGGTGGCCGCGCCGTCACGGTGGCCGGGATGGCCACCCACCGGCCTAGCGCCCCTCACCCAACCTGCGGGGTCACGGGAAAGTGGAGTCGAGGGTGCGCCCGGCCCCCTTTCGAGGGTCGAGCGCGTTAGCCGTACGCGGGGCGTGCGCGCGGTGTCACGGGACCGACGCCGGCCGTACCGCACGTCCACCCCACGGGGCGGGGATGGGGCTCCTCCCCGGGGAGTTGGTGCGGCGGCACCGGGCGTGAGCCCCGGCGCATGATGGCGCCGTCCCCGCGGCGTCGGGGCGTTAAATGCCCAAGTACGGGGCCGGCGCACGCGTGCGGGGCGCCCCGTGAGCGTGGCGGGCCCCGGCCCGAGGGTTGAGCGAACCCTCGAGCGAGGCGAGGTCCGCTCGAGGGGGGAGCGAGCCCTCGAGCGGGGCGGGACCGCTCGAGGGAAGGGTCGCCCCTCGAACGGGGCGGAACCCGTTCGAGGAGGGGGGGTTGCCCCTCGAACGGGGCGGAGCCCGTTCGAGGAGGAGCGTACCCTCGGGCGAGGCGGAGCCTGCTCGAGGGGTCTCATAGGCGAGCTGTCTTGGTGGGCCTCCGAAGTCCTGCTGCATGGGCCACGTCCTGCATGGTTAGTTCTCTGCATGGTTAAGCTTAGCTTATTTTGATGCAGGAATTTAAGTGAGGGTTCCCCCATTGTTTGAGGGGACCCTTAGGGCGGTCCCCGACAGTAGCCCCCGAGCATCTGCGGGTTTGCCATTGAGGCTCCCGCAGATGCTGGAACCTACTGATAGGACGTTCTTCCCTCCTTGTTTGCGAACGCTTTCCGTGGGGCCGCGCTAGCGGACCCGCGGGTCTAGCCCCCGAAGCCCTGCAGGAGTGTGGGCTCTCCTGCAGGGGTTAACCGCGAGCAATTCGGTCAGAAAGGCGTGGCACATATGCCAACCGGCATCGGCGGTATTTCAGCCGGCATCGGGGGTGCACGCTCCCCTGTCACTGTCTCCGGCGGGTGCAACTCCAAGGAGGTGTAGCCGTGCGTCAAGCCCCCGAGCCTTGGCCTCGCTCGAGGCGATCGGGTCGAGCCCGACGACTTGTTTTTTATTGCGCCCTCGCCGTCCCTCCGCGGGTCGGAGGGTGAGGTTTCCACGACTCCCATCGAGCGGGTCGCGAATCGCGGATTCCTCTTCGAGCTGCTAGCGGGTGGTTCAAGTGGACGTCCATGCCCCGTTCGATAAGGGTAGGCCGCGCGGTCCGGAGACACGTCCATGGAAGCGCTTGCGTGGGTTTGCTAGGTGGGGCTCGGTCCCGTTCGCTAGGGACCGAGGGCGCGGAAGCTCTCCCTCGGTGGGATCCCCCTGCTAGCTGCCCTCGCTGGCTCTTGAACACGACATGTGGGGCACCCTCGAGCCGACGGGCTCGAGGAACGGCTCGAATGCGCGTGCCCTCGTCGTCCCTAACTCGTGATCGCGGGGCACCCGTTCGAACCCGTCGAGGGTCGGGCTTCGAACCTCGATCGCAAGGCCGTGCGGGGCCGTGCCTTGGCCGGCCCCGTCTTTTCGCGTTCGCGGCCGTCGAGGGGTCTGGGCGTGCCGACCCTCGAGGTGCTGGTTGGTGGCATGGCGCGGTATGAGTGCTTTCGGTGTCGCTCTATTTTCAAGCGTGACCTGGGCGATCCTCTTACGCGTGTGCCTTCTTTAGGGGGTTGACATCGTCTCGAGTTGGGGGTCATGCCGCTCGAGGGTCCTACGTGGCATGGGTGTCCGCGGTGGTCTGCTCTACACCGAGCAGGTCCCGGGCGGCCTTCTCACGCTGATATCCCATCGAGGGTCGCCTTGTTTCGAGTTGAGGGTCATGCCGCTCGAGGGTTCTACGTGGCATGGGTGCCCGTGGTCGCTCGCTCTACACCGAGCAGTCCCGGTGACCTTCTCACGCTGATATCCCATCGAGGGTCGCCTTGTCTCGAGCCGAGGATTCGCCTCGCTCGAGGGCTCTCCTTGCTTGGCAAGGGGCCCGGCATTTAATTGCCTTGCGGGGCGTGGCCGCGGGTTTTGCAGCCGCGGGCGCGCCTTTTAGGCGCCGCGCCGTGCGCGCGCGTAGTGGGCGACGTGGCCGGCGGACGTGACGGTTTCGCCTCGGTCGTCGCCGGTCTTGCCGTAATGATGACCCGCCCGCAGCAGTGTTAGAGCCGCCGCAGCCGTGGTGGGGCCCGCCCGTCGACGCGATGGAAAGATTCTCGCAAGTTAATGTTGGCGGGGCGTGCGCTCCGGAGAACTCGCCCGTTGCCTATAAAACTGCGGTGAGGAAGGGACGGCGGTTTTTTACCTTGGCTCCTCACCGTTTTCAGTCCTCTGCCCCTTCGCCTTCGCCTCACTCTTGCCGTCGCGCGGGCCCGCTGCTTAGAGCTTTTTCTTCGCTTCCTTGTCCTCCGCCCTCGCACTCGTTCGCCCCCCCTCATGGCGCCGCCTCGGCCTTCCGATTAGGGTCCCGGAGCCGTACGCATGGGAGAGGTCGACCGTGGGACCCCGCCGCCCCGGGCGAGCCGGTCGCCGCCGGCCACCGTCGGCCAACGAAGAAGGGCGCCCGGCGGAGTGGATCGTGCCGCCATCGTCGCACCTTGAGCCCAATCCGCCAGAGGGCTATGTGGTGAGCTTCCTCCGCTACCACGAGCGCGGCTTCAACGCGCCGGCGAGCACATTCATGCGGGCATTGTGCTACCACTATGGGGTGGAGCTGCACAATTTTGCCCCTAACGCGATCTCGCAGGCGGCCACATTCGTGGGCGTCGCGAAGGGTACCCGGGGATCCCGCCAATTGGGAGCTCGGGTACACCTCTTCCGCGGGGAGCTCATCACGCAGCCCACGTCGGAGCCGAGGACCCGCGCGCGGTGCGCGCCGGCGGGATGTCGCTCGCCCGCGGGGGCAGCTCAAGGAGTTCTACATCCCCCCGCACCATGACGACGAACAACGCCGGCCGGGAGCGGGGATGGTTTTATCCGCGCAACGCCGAGCCCGGCCTCCCTCCCTACACCGGCCGGGTGTTCAAGAAGAGGCCGGACTCCCGGGGCTACGGCTTGCCTACGGCCAATCACCGGCGCGCCGGGGGTCCGTCCTCGCCGCCCGCGGCGGCCGGGCGAAGGAGGGGCTCAACGCGATGGGCGTCCTCGCCTTCCTCCACCACCGGCGGGTCGTGCCGTTGATGGAGAGGCCCCTCTCGCATCTTCGAGATGACGGAGGCGGCCAACCCCGTCGACTTGGCGAGGTCGCGGATGCTCCCGACGCCGCCGGGAGCGGCCGTACGCGCTCACCCGGCGCGGAGCGCCGTCGACACCCGGACGCCGCCACCGCGGGTCGGCCGACCCCGTGGGACATCGAGATGCTCCCCATCGGCCCGTTGGTGAGTGTGGTTCTTTGATTTCGTTTTAGTCCTTGTTCTTGATTCCGTTTCCCCGATGTGCCATCGTTGTTCTCGCGCGCGCAACCGGTGCGGTTCAACGCCGCCAAGTCCGTTCCACCCACCCCCCCGACTCCCGTGCGCTCGGCCGGGGCGGCGCGGCGGGGAGCAAGAGAGCGAGCGGCGCGCGGAGAGGGAGCACGCAAGGCGGCGCCAAGCGCGCCGCAACGCACGGTCCGCGGAGTACCGGCGGCGGGAGGAGCCGGGGCTCTCCTCCCCGACATCGAGGGGAGCCCCTCGTCCTCGGAACAGACGAGGAGGAAGAGTCCGAGGGGGAGGGCCCCTCGGACAGTGGCGCCCGCGCGCCCCCGTCGGCCGAACCCGCGCCGGCGTCGGGGGCGCTTTGCCCGGGGTGGGCGCACCGGCGCCCGTTGCCGGGCAATCATCGTCGGGGCGGCACGCGCGCGGAGGTGCCGCCGCGCGCGCCACGGAGGCGCGCGCGGCGCACGTGCCCGCGCGCGCGTCAAGCGTGCCCACGCGCGGCGGGAGCGCGTCCGCGCGCGCGGCGTCCTCGTCGAGGGGGCGCGTCGGCGGGCGCGCCCGCGCGCGGGGCAGCGTGCCCCCGCGCGTGGTGGCGGCATCGGGCGCGCCCACGCGTGAGGCGGGCGTGCCCGCGCGTGCGGCGGCGCCGTCAGGAGGTGCCGCGGCAGGCGCGGCCCCCGCGCCGGCCTCGTCGGAGGCCTCGAGGAAAAGGAAACGGGCCTTTTCCTCCGCAAGGTAAGGAACCTGCTCTTCCTTTGCTTGGCTTTAGTTTGCTGGTTATTAGATGCTCTAACCCTCCGTTCGTGTTTGCGCAGGGCGGTGCCAACTGTCCCTCCTCTTGCACCGGCCAAGGTGCTGAGGACGGACGCGTCGATCCCCACCCGACGGCGTTCGTCGAGGGGGTCGCGCCCAGGGACAGGCGCAGCGGCGGGCACGAGCTCGCAAGGCCCGGCCGGGGCTTCGAGGCCCCGGCCGGCGGATCGGCCCGCCGCGGCGCGGGCCCGCAGGTCGCCGGGGGGTGGCCGGCGCCGGCCGCCACGGAGGCGCGGGCGCGCGCCGGCGGCTACGGTGGAGGTGCCGCCGCGGTGGCGGCCACCGGCGGAGGAGGCGGAGCGGGCGCAACCTCGCGGAGCGCCCGCGGATGTGGCGGCACGGACGGAGGTGGCGGCAACGGCGCCACAACCGGGCGCTCGCGGCCGCGGAGGCGCGGGGAGGCGCCGGCGGGAGGCGCGAGCGAGCGGCCCCTCTCGCCGGCGGTCCCCCGGGCGGAGGTGGTGGAGCTCTCGGATGACTCCCCGCCGCCCGGGTGGAACCGCGGGGCCCCCCGGCCCACGAACTCTCCCCCGAGCCCCGAGAGGGGGCCCTCGTGAGGCGACACGAGGGTCACATGATAGTGGGGGGCCGGGGCACGATGCCGAGGCCTCGTCCTCCCACGCCGGCCGCCCCCGCCCGGGGGGGGGGCCGTGGAGGATCCCCCGGCGTTCGCCGACGCCCGGAGGGAGCGAGGAGCTCGGGGCGAGCTCCGAGCCACGGCGCCACGCTCAACCGCGCGTTGAACGAAGCGCCGCGGGTCCCACGGCGGCCCGGCCGGGATCGTCTTCCGGGTGAGCCACGGTTGCTCGTCTCCCTTCCTTATTTCGTTTTCGCGTGCCGCCTTCAAGCCTTGACACTTGCGAGATTCGATGTGTGGATGCCGGGAGCTCGAGCGCCGCGCTCGTGAAAAGTATAGCGCGTTCGACCGGGTGAACGCCGAGGTCCGCCGGCTCCGGGAGCGATGCGGCGCTTACGACGCGCTTGCGGATGCTCTCGGGACGCCGCCGGACCGTGGCCGGTGTACCGGCGATGGCGTGGTGCGACGTGCTCCCCGAGAGCTCGGGCGGGACGCGGCGCGTGACTCGAGTCTCGGGCGGATCCGCGCAGCCCCTCGTCGATCGTGACGAGGCGCCGTGGAACGCGCGCGAGGACCCGGACAAGACGCGGACGCCGGCCGCCACCCGGGAGGCGGAGGTGGCCACCGCTCGCGCCGAGACCCGGGAGCTCCGCACGTCGCTCGAGGGGGCCCGGGGCGCGGCGGCCGCCGGGCCGAGGAACGGGCGCGCGGGTTGGAGCGCCGCGCGAAGGAGGCCGATGATCCGAAGGCCGCCCTCGACGCCAAGGCCGCGGCTCTCGTCGCCGCCGAGGGGCGGCTCCGGCGAGAGCGCATCGCCCGCCGGGGGCCGAGGGGCGGCTCCGGCAGAGCGGGCTGCCCTTGGCGACGCCCGACCGGCGCCGGAGCGGAAGCGCGTCGCGCGCGAGACAGCGGAGAGGTCGCTGAAGGAGCGGAACGCCGCATTCTCCGAGGTTGAGGATGAGGCGTTGGCGCTCAGCATCAGCAATGCCGCCCAAGAGATGCCCTCGTCGAGCAAGGCGAGACCGTCCAGCACTTCGAGTTGGCGCTCGAGTCCGCGCGCCGCGACCTCGATCTGGAGAAGAGGCAAGTCGAGGGTAAGCTACTGTCTGACCCTGCTTGTTAGTTCTTGCTTTAGAGGGTTCGTTTCCCCCTTTCTGATTTCTTGTCATCTTGTTGCTTCCGTGCCCGCGCGCACGCCTTTGGGGCACGCTCGTTGGGCGGGCCGAGGCCCCGCAGCCTCCTACAACTCCTCCGAGCAGAGCCGCGGGAGCCGCGGGACGCGGCCCTCGAGACCCGTCACGTCGTCGAGGAAGGCGATGCCCGGTGCCGGCGGCTCGGCGGCCGCCCGCCTACGCGCCCTCGGCGGCCACGTCACGGGGCGGGTGCGTCGGGCGTTGCACCCGGGCGTGCGAAGGCCCTCGGAGTGGTGCGATCCCACTACGAGGTCAACCTCGAGGCGGTGGCGGAAGGCTACATCGTGCCCGAGGGCGTCGAGGACGAGGTGGCCATGGAGCGTGCGGACGCGCTTGCCGCCGACGCCGCCGAGTCGCTCGCCGAGGCCTTCGAAGAATTCTTCTTCCCGACGCCGCCCCGATGCCGCCGCTCCGCCCGCCTGAAAGCACCTGGGCGCTAGGCCCGTTTTTTGTTTATGTGTGTCGAACTGCGGCCTCGTGGCCTCTTGTAAATAAACAAGTCGTTTCGTGAACATGGTCGCTTTGTAAATGAAATCGCTTGCTTATTGCGCTTTTTGCTTCTTCTTCTTCCCGAGTAGATTCTAGTTAGGGGGAGTTCGCCTTTCGCAGGGGCCCGCCGGGTTGGAGGCGAGAGAGACGGGCCATAGCCACGCGGCGTAGGCGTCCTCGGCTCGCGCGCTCCTTCCGCCGTGCCACCTACGCCCTATTCGAATCGTGGCTCGTGGTTGAAGTAGGAAACAAACTTAGCGCGTGTTATTACGTTTTTTGCGCGAAAAAATGGGACCATTTGGGGGGGGGGTGCCCCCCCCCGTAGCCCCCGAGGGTAACTTGGGTTTCAGGGGAAAGCCGAGTTGCCCTTTTATTAGATTCGGAGTGTTTACATAGGTGACACCAACTGGGGCGTTGGCCGTGCGTTTTTACAACGGAAAATACTTGGAAATCCTAGCTAAGGGTAGAAGCGACGTAGCTGTTGGATGTTCCAAGCGTTGGTGAGTTCTTCGCCGTCCTCGTTGGCAAGCTTGTACGTGCCCGGTTTGAGCACCTTCACCACGACGTAGGGTCCCTCCCATGGGGGCGATAGCTTGTGGCGCCCTCGGTTGTCTTGGCGTAGCCTTAGGACCAAATCCCCCTCGCTGAAGTCCCTGCGACGTATCTTGCATGCTTGGTAGCGTCGTAGGGACTGTTGATACCTTGCGGAGTGCATCAACGCCACAAGGCGTACTTCGTCTAGCTGGTCCAGTGAGTCCTCGCGGGCTCGCTGGTTAGCATCCTCGTTGTAGCCCCGAACCTTGGGTGACCCGTATTCCGCATCCGTGGGGAGGATGGCCTCCGCGCCATGGACTAGAAAAAACGGGGTGAACCCGTGGCTCGCTTGGGGTGGTCCTTAGGCTCCACACGACCGCCGGGCGAGTTCTTGGAGCCATTTTCGGCCGCATTTGTTGAGTTGGTCGAAAATTCTCGGGTTTGAGGCCCTGTAGGATCATGCCGTTGGCACGTTCCACTTGGCCGTTGGTCCGTGGGTGCGCCACACCGCCCAATCCACTCGGATGTGGAACTTGTCGCAGAACTCCAAGAACTTCCGGCCCGTGAACTGGGACCCGTTGTCTGTGATGATGGAGTTTGGCACTCCAAAGCGGTAGACGATGTCGGTGAAGAAAGTGACCGCCTGCTCAGCCCTCAAATTCGTAATGGGGCGCACCTCCACCCACTTGGAGAACTTGTCGATCGCGACGAGCAGGTGGGTGAAGCCCCCGGGCGCCTTCCGCAGGGGCCCGACGATGTCTAATCCCCACACGGCCGAACGGCCATGTTACGGGGATCGTTTGCAGAGCTTGAGCTGGCAAGTTGGTCTTGCGGGCGTAGAACTGGCACCCTTCGCAAGTGCGCACGATTTCGTTGGCGTCTGCGACCGCGGTAGGCCAATAGAAGCCTTGGCGGAACGCGTTGCCGACGAGGGTGCGCGGCGCGGCGTGGTGGCCACAGATCCCCGCGTGGATGTCCCGTAGGAGCTCGCGCCCCTCGAGAATGGGTATACACCGCTGGAGGATGCCCGACGCGGCGCGCTTGTACAGCTCGCCGTCGACAAGGGTGAATGACTTGGCCATCCTGGCGATGCGCCTGGCCGTGGCCCGGCCGCGGGGAGCTCCCCTCGAGCAATCCGAGCGATGTACTTCTCCCGCCAGTCCGCCTGGACGGGAGCCGGCTCGATGTCCATTGCGACAGCCTCGTGGGAGCCGTACCCCTCGAGAAGGGAGAGTACGTACGCCTCGTTCGAGGGGTCCTCTTCCATGGGGTCCGCACCCGCTGGATTCGAGGGAGCCCCCGAGGGTCCGCCATCGCTCGAGGGGTAGGGTTCGAAGGTTACCGAGGGCTGCGCGATGTCGTGCGTGAAAACGTTCGGGGGAACGGTGATCCGCCCGGACGCTATCTTTGCCAGCTCGTTCGCTTCCTCGTTGTACCGACGGGGTACATGATTAAGCTCGATGCCGTAAAATTTGTCCTCGAGGGCTCGCACGGCTTTACGGAAGGCCTCCATCTTGTCGTCGTGGCGGCTCGCGTTCTTCATGACTTGGTCGATCACGAGCCGCGAATCCCCTCGCACATCGAGGCGCTTGATGCCCAACTCAATGGCGATTTTGAGGCCGCGAGAGAAGGGCCTCGTATTCCGCCATATTGTTAGACGCGGGGAAGTGGAGACGCACCGCGTAGCGCATGTGCTCCCCGAGGGGTGACACGAAGAGCAGGCCCGCGCCCGCTCCCCCGTCTTCATCACCGAGCCGTCGAAGAACGAGTCCGGAAGACTCGCTTGAATGCGAGGGCGGCGGCACTCGCGTGTCCGTCCACTCGGCCGACGAAATCGGCTAGGATTTGCGATTTGATGGCCTTGCGCGGGGCGTAGGCGAGCGTCTCGCCCATCAACTCCACGGACCACTTGGCAATTCCCCCCGCTCGCCGCGTCGGGGTTGCGAATGATCTCTCCTAACGGGAAGGAAGAGACCACCGTAATCGGGTGGGCCTCGAAGTAGTGGCGGAGCTTGCGCCGCGCGAGGACTACCGCATACAACAGCCTTCTCGGACCGCGGGGGTAGCGCGTCTTCGTGTCCGATAGGACTTCGCCGATGTAGTAGACCGGCCTCTCGCACGGGCAAGGCATGCCCTTCCTCCGTGCGCTCCACAACGATCACGGCGGCCGACCACCTGGGTGGTTGCGGCCACGTAGAGTTGGAGGGGTTCGCCGTCTCGCGGCGGCGTAAGGATTGGGGCGTGCGTCAGAGATGCCTTCAGCTTGTCGAGCGCTTCCCCGGGCCTCGGCGGTCCAAGAGAAGCGCTCGTGCTTCTTGAGCAGCCGGTAGAGGGGCGAGCCCTTCTCACCGAGCCTCGAGACGAAGTGGCTCAAGGCGGCAAGGCACCCCAACACCTTCTGCACCCCTTTGAGGTCCCGAATTGGACCCATTCGCTCGAGGGCCGCGACCTTTTCGGGGGTTGGCCTCGATTCCCCGTCGGGAGACGATGTATCCTAGGAGCATGCCCCGCGGCACTCCAAAGACACATTTTTCGGGGTTGAGCTTGACCCCGTTGGCCCGCGAGCGCTCGAATGCGATGCCAAGATCGCCGACCGGGTCGTCCGCCTTCTCGGTTTTGACGACGATGTCGTCTACGTAAGCCTCGACCGTCCGCCCGATATGGTCCCCAAAAACGTGCCGCATGCGGCGCCGATATGTTGCGCCCGCGTTTCCGAGGCCAAAAGGCATCGTGACGTAACGAACGTCCCGAACGGTGTGATGAACGAAGTCGCGAGCTGGTCGGACTCCTTCATTTTTATTTGATGATATCCCCGTTGACGGTGTATTTTGGTGCACCTAGCATGTTCATTACACTTTGGTTTGGATTTGATTATTGAATTAACCCGCCACTAGGCACACTAATCATATAACAAGTTCATCTTTGTGCATGCATTTGGAAGTGTTGTGTTTATGTAGGAAATCATGGACATAAAGGACGGATTCGCAATAAGTTCAAAGGAGCATTCATGGAGTCTTGTTCGTGTTCATGAGTTCGCTGAAATTACTTCCAATGGTGGTGAGGACCGAAGTGTTACGAGGAACACCCCCGGGGATTGAAGCGTAAAAGATCAAACTTCATGCAAAGAGAGCCTTCATCTTGATCGCGAGGATAACGGCGTCAAAATCATCCAAGTGGAGGGGGCGAAGTAGATAAGTGCACGAGGACCCACGGAGCAAAAAGGGCGACCGAACCGGGCCGAAACCGGGCTCCGGGCCGGCCGGCCCGGTCGGATCGGCCCGGCCCACTTCGGCACCGGTTCGGTCCCGTCTTCCTTGCCCTCGAAGGATCTTCGACCCTAAAACCCCCGACGCGCCGCCAACGGACGGGGAGGAGTTATTCGCACCGAAGGCCATCTACAAGCTAGAGAGAGAGGAGGAGGATCTCCGGCCGGGAGATCAACCACCTCGAAGGAAGCACCCTCTCGTGGAGAAGGAGGAAGACACCGGCGGAAGGGAAACCATGATCAACGGTGCCATGATCGGCACCTTGATGGGGTAATCTTCTCATTCGTCCATGGGTTGTAATCGATCGTGAGATGTAATCGCACTTTGTCGGATTTTCTATCTATCATCTTGTGTTGAATATACTTTAATGCTTAAAGATTAGCTACCATGCCGTAAAGGGAGTACGAGCTCCAATGCTTCCTTGGATCCATTCAATACGCCGTGGCCATCAAAGGTCTAGTCATGAATACCTTCGCGTAGTGACAAGACGAGAGGAGGGAAAGGGCGAAACCGTGGTCACAACCCCGATGGATTAGATTGGTTTTTCATGTCTTTAAGCGATTGCATGCTCTAGTATCGTAGACCCGTGGGCGAGTGTCTTCTCTCTTGATCGTTTATCATTCTCTCTAGTGAGTTTAGTTGTTTTTCTAGTATAATAGTTGTTAGAGTTTTAGTAGCTAGTGTGTCGTTGTTGATCGAACGCTTGTAATCCCCTTGCTCCGCGGATTGACAAGAACCTTGGGAATCCCGTGGTGAAAAAGGTGTGGGGTCCGTACGCTTGCGGATCGTAGAGGGATACGTCTTTTATCCGTCAACAAGCCCCTTTTTTTCGGCGCCGTTGCCGGGGAGTAAGTTAGTTTACATCGTTTGATTTGCATCTAACTTAGTTTTATATTTTAGTTTATCTTTTATTTGCTATATCTAACATATATTATCGAAAAACACTTGTTTCTTTTTTTGTTTTTGTTTTTATCTTATTGTCTAGATGGAGTTCGTTAATCAACCCGTGGAAGAACCGGAGAAATCATTAAGGGATTACGCTAGCCCTCGATGTGAAGACATAAAGGTACAAGAGTCGGATTCGAAGCTCGAAGCGACCAAGTATGAAATTAAATCCAAGATCATGAAGATGGTGGCGGAAAACCCATTTGAAGGGATGGTTACGGAGAACCCATATAGACACATAAGGGATTTCACGACAATATGCAACACGGTGCGTCAAGAAGGAGTTCCCGATGAATGGTTCAAATGGAATCTCTTTCCCTACTCACTTGCCGGCAAAGCAAAGACATGGTATTCGGTTGCGTCCTTTGAAGTTGAAGGCAATTGGAACAAGTTGACAAAGAAGTTTTGCGAGAAGTTCTTTCCAATGAGCAAGGTTCAACATCTAAGGAGGCAAGTGATCAATTTTATGCAAGGAGAAGAGGAAGGGATAGACCAAGCCCGGGATAGGTTTAACGAATTAATCGAACAAGGACCAAAACTCGGCTTCACCGGTGACGTACTCTTGCATACATTTTTCTTTTCCCTAACCCCTAGTTGCATGCGACACGTCGAAATGTGTGCGGGTGGGGATCTCATGGAGAAAACACTCACGGAAGCCGCCCAACTTCTACAAAAAGTTAGTAAAGCGGCTGCCATGCGAAGAGATTGGGAAACAAGACTTGCGGAAGAGTCGGAATTCAATTCAAGGAAGAAAAAGCTTGCTGAATTTTCTAAAGAGGCAACCCGGAAGTCACAAAAGAGGAGCCAATCATGGAGAAGCTTGAACAAGAACACATCAAGTCAAGAACTACATCAAACGTCGACTTCGCCGCACAAAATGAGACGAACAAGAGAAGCATGTCAAGCGCGAAGCCACTAAGGGAGTTCGAGCCAATGGATTGGGTTCCTATTGATTACGGAGAAGTATTCGACAAGAGAAGACCGTTCCCTAATCAAAAGGGGATGGCAAGAGCATTGGAAGTGGATTTCCCACCGGAGAGGAAAGCCGAAAATTCATACGACCTCGAAACCACCGGTGAGATTTTTGAAAAGCTCTTTGGAGATGACGTGGTGGATCCGAACATATTGCCGAGGTGAAGAGGATCATGGGGATCAAGCCCGAAGCATCACCATACGCTCGCCTTGCTGAAATTTATTCGATCGGATCCGAAGAAGAAGAGAAGATGACGCCGCACTTGAGTTGCGAGATCAACGGAGTTCAATGCAAAGCCTTATGCGACATCGGAGCCCAAGTAAGTGTTCTATCTTCTAAAATTTACGATAAAGTTCAATACCACAACCTAGACTTAGCTCCAACATCAACGAAATTAATTATGGGAGATGGTAGAACTATCAAACCTCTAGGTATTGCTTGCAACATGAAAGTAAAAATCTCTAGAAACTATATACCAACCGATTTCTTTGTTATTGATGCTTACCATGGTAATTCTGATCATATAATCTTAGGTAGGCCTTTTCTTAAGTTGGTTGATGCCGTGATAGATGCCGGAGAAGGCAAAGTAACAATGAACCTTAATGGAACAAAGTACACATATAACTTTCTTCGCGCTTCTAAACACCTTACTCCTTTTCCTCCCGAAGATGAAGAAATAGAAGAGATAGATAGTCTTTGTTTTGTTGAAACCCTTAGAGACCCGCCGCAAAGAGCGATGGAAAATCAAATTAGTAACCAACAAGATGAAGAACTAGAGGAAGCAACAAAAGGCTTAGAGCCGCATGATGGTAGCGTGGAGGAAGAAAAGTTCGAAGACATAGGAGAAATCAAACCCGAGGAGCCACAAGTGCCCGAAGTAGACCTTAAACCTTTGCCCAAGGGATTAAAATATGAATTTTTGGGGCCGGACAAAACTTATCCGGTCATTGTGAGCGACGAGTTGAGTCCCGAAGAAAATGAAGCGTTGCTGATTTTATTAAAAAAACATAGGAAGGTGATTGGATATTCAATTAACGATCTCAAAGGTATTAGCCCAGCCTTTTGCACTCATCGTATACCAATGGAAGACCAATGTAAGCCTGTAGTGGACCACCAAAGGAGGCTAACCCATGCCATGCGAGAGGTAGTAAAGAAAGAGGTTATTAAGTTACTTGATGCCGGAATCATCTACCCGGTTCCGCATAGCGAATGGGTGAGCCCGGTACATTGTGTGCCGAAGAAAGGAGGTTTAACCGTGGTGAAGAATGAGAAGAACGAATTGATACCGCAAAGAACCGTGACCGGGTGGCGGATGTGTATTGATTACCGTAAGCTTAACAAAGCGACGAAGAAAGATCACTTCCCCTTACCGTTCATAGACGAGATGCTCGAGAGGTTAGCAAACCACGCTTATTTTTGCTTTCTCGATGGATACTCGGGGTTCATGCAAATTCCCATTCACCGGAAGATCAACATAAGACAACATTTACGTGTCCTTACGGAACGTTTGCATATAGGAGGATGCCCTTCGGCCTATGCAACGCTCCGGCCTCTTTTCAACGTTGCATGATGGCCGTGTTTTCGGAATTCATCGAAGAAATTGTTGAAGTGTTCATGGATGATTTTTCCGTTTACGGGAAGACGTTCATGGATTGCTTAGCAAACTTAGAAAAGGTCCTTACAAGGTGTGCGGAGGTAGATTTGGTTTTAAATTGGGAAAAGTGCCACTTCATGGTTAAGCAAGGCATAGTGCTCGGACATGTTATATCCGAGAGAGGAATTGAAGTGGACAAGGCTAAGGTAGAGACGGTTGAGCAACTCCCACCTCCTACGGATATTAAGTCCTTAAGGAGCTTTCTAGGCCATGCCGGATTCTATAGAAGATTTATAAAGGACTTCTCGAAGATCACTAAGCCTTTAACACACCTTCTTCAAAAAGATGTGGCTTTCGACTTTGATGAGAAGTGTCTAGCGGCATTCGGACCTTGAAAAATGCGTTGGTGAGTGCTCCCATCATCCAACCTCCGGATTGGAGCCAACCTTTCGAGATCATGTGTGACGCAAGTGACTACGCCGTAGGCGCGGTCTTGGGACAAAGAAAGGAAGGCCGAGTTCACGCCGTTTACTACGCTAGCAAAACTCTTAGTGGGGCACAATTAAATTACGCTACTACGGAAAAAGAGTTGCTAGCGGTGGTATTCGCTTTCGAAAAATTCAGATCTTACATCGTGAACTCGAAAGTCATTGTTTACACCGATCACGCAGCTATAAAGTATCTCTTGGCTAAGAAGGAAGCTAAACCACGTTTGATTCGTTGGATCCTTCTTCTCCAAGAGTTTGATGTTGAAATTCGTGATAAAAAGGGGGTGGAGAATGTTGTGGCCGATCATTTGTCTAGGATGAATCGTGGGCAAGATGATAAAGAGCCCATAGAAGACAAGATGAGAGATGACCACCTCTATAGAGTGCTTGATAAAGATACTTGGATGATCGACATCATTCGAGCGATTCGAAAGATGCCCCTCGATCATCTAGACAAAAATACTCAAAGGAAGATAATTTCGAAAGTAAGAAATATTTTTGGGATGCACCATACCTCTTCAAGCTTGGCAATGATGGTGTGATGAGAAGATGTGTGCCAAGGGAAGAGAGGCTTGAGATTCTAAGGAAGTGCCACTCGGCGGAGTACGGTGGGCACTATAGCCATTTTCGAACCGAAGCCAAAGTATGGTCGAGCGGATTCTATTGGCGGAGATGCATGAAGATACTAAAAGATATGTTGCGTCATGCCCCGAATGCCAAAGAACCGGAAACATATCTCAAAGAAATTCTATGCCTTTGAAATACAACTTGCAAGTCGACATATTCGATGTATGGGGCATAGACTTCATGGGGCCTTTTAAAAACTCATTTGGATTCGAGTACATACTTGTTATGGTTGATTATGTATCCAAGTGGGTAGAGGCTATACCATGTCGTAAAGCTTCCACGGAGGAGTCCATCACTATGATCAAGAACGTGATTTTTCCCCGTTTCGGTACACCGAGAATCTTGATAAGTGATGGAGGAACTCATTTCACCGGGAAGAACTTCAAAAAGTGCTTGTCCAAGTTGGGAATTGAGCATAGGGTCTCCACGGCCTATCACCCACAAACCAACGGACAAGCGGAGACGTCAAATAGGCAATTAAAAAGCATACTTAACAAGACCATAGAGAAGGGAGGCAAGGATTGGTCAAAGAAATTAGACGGAGCTTTATGGGCTTATCGAACGGCGTTTAAAACACCGATAGGTATGACCCCCTATCAATTCGTCTATGGAAAAGCTTGCCACCTTCCGGTTGAGTTAGAACATAAAGCCTATTGGGCGATTAAAGAGATGAACCTTGATCTCGATGCCGCGGTGGTGAAACGGAGAATTCAAATAAGCGAGCTAGAGGAGTTGAGGTTGAAAGCTTATGAAAACGCAAGCATATACAAAGAGAGAATCAAAAGGTGGTACGATAAAAGATTGAAGAAAAAAGAATTTAAAGAAGGAGATAAGGTCCTCCTCTACAATTCGAGGTTTAAAACCTTCGGAAAGGGGAAATTGCAAAGCAAGTGGGACGGACCTTATGTTGTGCATTCGGTGTTCTCCAACGGAGCGGTAACCATTATGGATATAAACGGCGATCAATTTGTGGTGAATGGACAGCGGCTTAAGGTTTACTACGAACCCGACGTCGTGCCCATTCATCATGTTGACGTCTTTACCATGGAGGAAGAACCCGAACGTCCCGCCTAGGACGAAAAACAAGGCACCAACTTCTCGTAAATAATTTTTCTTTTAGCTTTCCGGGAGTTTTTCGCGAAGATTAGCCGGGCCAACTTTTTCCCACGGGCCGAGGACGAAAAAAATAGGGCGGTGTGCAAAAACCGGACCGGCCCGGCCCCCGAGGCGGGGTGGGCCGGCCGGCCCGAGAGGATCGGCCCAAGGGGGGCCCGACGCCCGATGTCCCCGAATTTCGCCCGAATTGCTCCTTTTCGACTTCCTTGTTTGGTCAGAAAATTTTAAGGGAAGTGTAAAAAAGGAAAATAAGGTTCCCAGGGCTTTTCTCTCAGGACTATATTTGGCCGAATTGGGAGCTCGAGAATCAATCCTTTCAAGCAATGTGTTGCACCCTTGTAGCAGCCATTGAGCCTCCAAAAAGCTTAGAGTTGAAGGTAGAAGCCAAGAAGCCATCGATGGAGGAGGCGATGCGATGCGAGGTCGAGCTACCTGTCAAGAGGACCGCACGTATCCGTTGCGGAGGACGTGTCCCGACCGGAGCTCTTGCATCTCGCAACCCCGTCAAAGGAGAGAAGGTCCCTACACCCGTTCGAAGGTCGGCACGCCTCCAAGGCATCAAGCGCAAAGATTACAAGGAGGTGTCGCCGGAGCCTAAGGATTATGGGGATAGCGACTACTCCGACGATCGTAGCCCGAGCTCGTGGGCGGCCGCCGTAGAGACGATGACGATTGGGGCGAGCAGCCCTACGAAAGGACTCCCGAGGGCCCCAACGGCGACGGCAACGGCGGTGGCGAAGGCGACAACAATGGAGGTGGCGACGACGGTGGTGACAACGGTGGAGATTATGGCAACGACGACCCCTTCGGATTGCATCCGGTGTGTTGTCGATTTTGCCGTCAATCCATCGCAGCTCTCTACGCGTCGGCCGACGAGTGTCTTCAAACCATGGAAGCGATGAAGCAGCGTATGGAGGACTTGGAGCGCGTAGTTGAAGATGACTACAAGTTCCTTAACCGTAACGTGCGCAAACTTTTCGGCGTGGTTGGAAACATGAGAGGCAAGTGGTGCAAGGCTTGCTCGAAGTACCATTAGATCTAGTTTTCCCCTTTGGTTTTTGTAAGATACGACGAGGACGTCGTATGTTTTAAGTGTGGGGGAGAGCTAGCTCGCTAGCCTTAGCTTTTGAACTTCAAGTTTAGGTTCGGTTTAATCTTCGTGTGAGAGTCCTAGCGTTTTAATGAGTCTTTAGTTTTCGAGTCAGTTTTTAAATTTTTTGCAAGCGTCTTAAATTAGTGTTGAGTCAAGAAAACCAAATAAAAAGAGTCTTTATATATATCTTTGTGTTTTTTGTATTGTTTATCTTTATTTACTTGTTTGCTTAATCTTCGATTCTTGATATATGAACACAAGTATGTGGTTTGAAAATCGTTTACCGTGGTGCTTAGTGGAATCGCTACTACTTAAAGTACCCATACCGCACTTCGATCTTGAGCTTCACATGCTAGTTGTGCTATGTTCGATGCTAAAAATTGGAGGATTTCAGTTCTGAAAATTATATTAAAACCCTTGTAATAAAGGTTAGCAAAATCTCTTTTTCCAAGTTGAGAGTATAAAAAATTCCTATCCAAAGCCAAGTTTGTTTTTTTTCGCTCCACTATAAGTGTGATTAGCACGATGAGTTAGGCTAGGACCCTTCTCTCTTGGTGAGTTTTAATTTCAAGCAATGATCATATCCTTGTGCTTATCTTTTGTTGCTAGCCTCGTCATTCATTCGGTAACATGTCTTTCACAACGGAAGTCATGTACATCGCCGAATTCCATACCCAAACCTATACATCTCTTTTGTACATCGTATTCCTTGAACACAACCTATTTTCAAAGTTTCGTCTCGTCTCTAGCATGGTTTATTTAAAAATTTCAGATTGTGTGCATGCGAGAAAAGGGAGAATTGAAAGCTTTGAAAAGATGTCAAGAGAGAGAAAAATAAAGAGAAAAAGTATGTGTATGGAAAAGAAAAAAAAAGAAAAAAGAAAAAAAATCATCATATGTGAATGAAGGAAGAAAAAGAAAAGAGAAAGATGAGTTAGCAATGAAGATATGAGAGGGATAGATCAAGTGAAAGAAAAGAAAAATAATAAAGTGTAAGGAAGGATGTCACGTTGATTGTGAGACGAAACTTTTACTCTATTTCCAACCATGTGCAATCCGACAACGAGGACATCATTGGTGCCTTGAAGTCACAATTTTCTTTTGCCCTTGCACATGTCCACCATTCTAAATCTTCTCATCCTTGATATCCCTACATATGGTTAATTCTCATGATCATTGGCTTTGAAAGGTAGACAACCATTAGAGGAAGTTCTTAGTTTGACAATACTTGTGTTGATTGCGCTAGCCCTACCTATAGCTCCACTTTTACATGATATATGAGAGATTAATGGGAGGTGAGAGTTTTATAAAATTTGGTTAGGATAGACACTTCATATGAGTGACTTGAGAGAGCTTGGAGAAAGGTTTTTGTCTAATACTTGTTGCGGGAATTTTGTTTTGAAAATCATAAAAACCCTCCGATGGAAGCAAAGAAGTAAGTATGGCTGAAATTGAAAGCTTCGAGTGAAGAGTTTGAGTTGTGGGGTAAATCTTGACGTGGTAAAAATTCTAAACGCCCATGTTTATGATTGATTATCATTACTTTGTGTTTATGTATTAAAGATGAAGGGATTGACTAACTTGTGAAGAAGGATAAGTGGTACACGATTACACGCCTTGGACGAAGTTCTTTTACGAGTACTTGCTCGAGGACGAGCAAGAGCTAAGTGTGGGGGAGATGTTGACGGTGTATTTTGGTGCACCTAGCATGTTCATTACACTTTGGTTTGGATTTGATTATTGAACTAACCCGCCACTAGGCACACTAATCATATAACAAGTTCATCTTTGTGCATGCATTTGGAAGTGTTGTGTTTATGTAGGAAATCATGGACATAAAGGACGGATTCGCAATAAGTTCAAAGGAGCATTCATGGAGTCTTGTTCGTGTTCATGAGTTCGCTGAAATTACTTCCAATGGTGGTGAGGACCGAAGTGTTACGAGGAACACCCCGGGGATTGAAGCGTAAAAGATCAAACTTCATGCAAAGAGAGCCTTCATCTTGATCGCGAGGATAACAGCGTCAAAATCATCCAAGTGGAGGGGGCGAAGTAGATAAGTGCACGAGGACCCACGGAGCAAAAAGGGCGACCGAACCGGGCCGAAAGCGGGCTCGGGCCGGCCGGCCCGGTCGGATCGGCCCGGCCCACCTCGGGCACCGGTTCGGTCCCGTCTTCCTTGCCCTCGAAGGATCTTCGACCCTAAAACCCCCGACGCGCCGCCAACGGACGGGGAGGAGTTATTCGCACCGAGAAGGCCATCTACAAGCTAGAGAGAGAGGAGGAGGATCTCGGCCGGAGATCAACCACCTCGAAGGAAGCACCCTCTCGTGGAGAAGGAGGAAGACACGGCGGAAGGGAAACCATGATCAACGGTGCCATGATCAGCACCTTGATGGGGTAATCTTCTCATTCGTCCATGGGTTGTAATCGATCGTGAGATGTAATCGCACTTTGTCGGATTTTCTATCTATCATCTTGTGTTGAATATACTTTAATGCTTAAAGGTTAGCTACCATGCCGTAAAGGGAGTACGAGCTCCAATGCTTCCTTGGATCCATTCAATACGCCGTGGCCATCAAAGGTCTAGTCATGAATACCTTCGCGTAGTGACAGTACGAGAGGAGGGAAAGGGCGAAACCGTGGTCACAACCCCGATGGATTAGATTGGTTTTTCATGTCTTTAAGCGATTGCATGCTCTAGTATCGTAGACCCGTGGGCGAGTGTCTTCTCTCTTGATCGTTTATCATTCTCTCTAGTGAGTTTAGTTGTTTTTCTAGTATAATAGTTGTTAGAGTTTTAGTAGCTAGTGTGTCGTTGTTGATCGAACGCTTGTAATCCCCTTGCTCCGCGGATTGACAAGAACCTTGGGAATCCCGTGGTGAAAAAGGTGTGGGGTCCGTACGCTTGCGGATCGTAGAGGGATACGTCTTTTATCCGTCAACAATCCCGAATAGGCATCAAGGAAACAGAGTAGTTCACACCCGGCGGTGGAATCAACGATCCGATCTATGCGTGGCAAAGGAAAAGGAACTTTTGGACATGCTTTATTGAGGCCGGTGTAGTCAATACACATCCTCCACTTCCCATTTTTCTTTTTTACAAGCACGGGATTAGCTAACCATGTAGGGTGGAACACTTCCTTGATGAATCCGGCCTCGAGGAGCTTCCGCAGCTCCGCTCCGATCGCCCGTCGCCGTTCCTCGTCGAAGCGGCGCGGCCCGCCGCCGAACAGCCGCGAGCGTTAGGCGGAGATATCAAGGGAGTGCTCGGCGACCTCCCTCGGGATGCCCGGCATGTCCGAGGGGCTCCATGCGAAGACGTCGGCATTGGCGCGGAGGAAGTCGACGAGCACTTGCTTCCTATTTAGGATCGAGGGTCGAGCTGACCCTCAATGCTTTGCCCTCGGGGGCCGATGGGTCGAGAGGGACCCCTTTGGTTTGCTCGGCGGCCTCGAACGTGCCGACGTGCTTGGCGGCGGAGCCGAGGTCGTCATTGACCATTTTCTCCAGGTGTGTTTACCGGCGCTTCATCCGGCGCTAACGCCTCGCATGTTCCACGCACTCGACATCGCGGTCGAATGCATGCTCGATCGACGACCCGACGGTGATGACGCCGTTTGGACCGGCATCTTCATCTTCGTGTACGTGTAGTTGGGGACCGCCATGAACTTGGCATAGCATGGTCACCCAAGGATGGCATGGTAGGCCCCTTTGAATCCCACCACTTCAAAGGTGAGGGTCTCCTTGCGGAAATTCTTGGGGGTCCCGAACCGGACGGGCGGATCGATCGCCCGAGGGGTTGAACCTCGCTTTCGGGCGCGATGCCGTGAAACGGCTTCGTGCTCGGGCCGCGGCGGTCCGGCCCAATCCCCATTAGGCTCAATGTATGCGCGAAGAGGATATTGAGGCTAGCGCCTCCGTCCATAAGGACCTTCGAAAACCGGGCGTTCCCAATGATGGGATCGACCACCGGGGGTACCGGCCCGGTTCGGGATGCGATTTGGGTGATCATCCCGGCTAAAGGTGATGGCATCCTTCGACCAATTGAGAAAGGCCGGAGGTGCCCTCTCGCGGCGAGGACTTCGTGCCGCTCCTTCTTGCGCCGCCGGTTGACATGTCGACAAGTGGGTCCCCCAAAAATGAGGAACACATTTTCGACGGCGGGGAAGCCACCGCGTCGCCGTCGCCCCCATCCTTCTTGGCCTCTCGCCTCCTTCGCGGCGACACGGCCATAGAACTTCCCGAGCATGTCGCACTTGCTCAAGAGTGTGATTCACGGGGGTCTTGTGGTAGGGGCATGGCTTCTTCATCATGTCGTCGAACACCCCCGGGCCTCGAGGAGCCGGTCGAGGGCCCCGTCGGGCCGGGTCAACGGCGAGGGCCTCGGCGTTGCCGCCGTTGCGCCCCTCGCTCGCGTGCCTCGCGGCGCGGCTTCTTCCCCTTCTTGCCCCGCTTGTCGTTGCGGCGCGGCTCCTTGGACCCGCCGCCCTCCGCGGCGTGTCCTCGGAGCGCTTGCCCTTCTTGCCGTCGAAGATTGCCCCCACGGCCTCCTCTCCGGAGGCGAAGCTGGTGGCAATGTCGAACAGCTCGTTCGAGTCCGTGGGCGGGCTGCGTCCCAGCTCGCGCACAAGGTCCCGGCACGTGGTGCCCTCGAGGAACGCGTGCACGATCTCTGACTGTGCCACGCTGGGGAGCTCTGTGCAGCGCTTGGAGAAGCGCCGTATGAAGTCCCGCAGCCGATTCGCCCGGCCTCGCGTGCGGGGAGCGCGAGATCCCGGGAGTTGCCGGGGCGCACGTACGTGCCCTGGAAGTTGCCCACGAAGGTGTGGACTAGATCGTCCCAGTTATGGATCCGGGCCGGCGGGCAAGTGCTCGAGCCATGTCGGGCCGCGTCGCCCGGATGCGGGGGCAAGTTGCGGATGATCACTTCGTCGTTGGTGGCTCCCCCCACCGACGGCCGGGCGGTAATCGTTGAGCCAAACACGAGGGTCCGTCTCCCCGTTGTATTTGACGATCGTCGAGGGCCGACGGAAGCGGCGGGGAAAGCCGCCGTGCGGATCTCCCGGCCGAACACACGGGTGCCGGGGGCTCCGTGTCGGGGAGCGATCCTCACCGCTGTCGTAGCGTCCACCCCTTCGAGGGTGGTATCCCCTGGCCGCTCGCGCGTCCGCCTTGCTGGTGCGCCTGGCGTTGATGACGTTGCGGGCGTCGCCATCCAGCGCCCTGCGTGTGTCAAGGAGCCGCTCCTTGGCCGGCGTGCGCCCCTGGTCAGCAGGTTGACCCACATGCACCGAGGGTTCGCCCCCTGGTGCCAGATCGTCACCCCGCGCGTCCCCCTGTTGGCGGATGCGTGAGGCTGAGCTCTCGGCCTGCTGGACGGCCGCTTGCTCAAGGAGAGTTTGCACCTCGCGGTGCATGTCTCGAGCCTCGGGGGTCGAGGGTGCCGGCATGGCGCGTAGCAACGTCGCGGCGGCGATGAGCTTTTGGCTCGCCCGCGGCGGAGTATCCGCGTTGTCGACGTTGGGGACGGGGTTGAGGCGGTCACGGACCTGTCGGCCCAGTTCCCGCGCGCGTTCGCCGCGCGCAGAGGCCTCCCCTGCCATCGAGGCGCGGAGTAGCCGCACGCGTCTGTACTCCTCGCCGCCTTGGCCTCGAGCTCGCGTGCTTGGGCCGGCCTGTGCGTCGACGTCGGCCCCGGCGGGAGCGCTCGGCCCCGCGGCCGGGCGCGTGGCGATCCCTGGGGCGGGCGTGACTTCCCCGTCTCCGGCGCCCGCTGCACCGGCGGCGTTGGCCGGGTCGTTGGTGATGACGGCGCAGCACTCCCGCGTGGGGTCGTAGCTCCCGGTGCTGGAGTCGTCGGAGCAGCCAAACCAGTAGTCCGTGGCGTCGAGGAAGCGCCTGAACGCGACTGGGTCCGGCACACCGGAGAAGTCCCACTCCGCGTACCCATGGCGGCTGGCGGGTGGCATCGTGTCGACGGAGCCCAGGGATGACTCGTCCGCTGCTGAGGTGCCGGGATCCCTGGCGACGAAGACGTGCCGACCAGGCGGAACCCTGCGCATTGTCGTGTTGACGTTGGCGTTGTGGGCCGTAGTGGCGCCACGCAGCCCGATGGGGATGCGTGGTCCGGAGACCGCACGCGGTCCCGCCGGGGCGGTGGCGGCCGTCGTGACGGTGGGTGCACCGCGTTGGGCGGCGGCGCGCTCGCCTGCCGCCGCTCGGACCGCGCGCCGACGCGAGCGTAGTCGGAGCGACGACGGCGTCGCGGCGTCGACGGGCCCGCGGCATCCGCGCTCGCGGGCACACCGCACCGGTGTCGCGCGTACGGCGGAGACCGGAGCGGACTCCGGCCTCGCGGCGCGCGCGGAGCTCCTCACGGTTGGTGAGGCGCATGAGATAGCCGTTCCCCGTGGCCCGGAAGTTCAAGTCCCCGAAGCGGATCTCGAACCCGGCGGAAGAGGGTCCGAGCTACCCATGTTGTAGCGGGTGCTACGGTACTCGGTGCGAATCACCATGGAGGGAGTTAGCGAAATGACCTTAGGCGCTCGTTTGCCCCACGGTGGGCGCCAACGCGTCGGTGCGGAATTTGGTCCCGACACTAACCGTAGATAACGCCTAGGTCTATCCCTCGATGGTCGATGCTAAGCAACAAATGACACAAGGATTTATCCGGTTCCGGCCGTGGGGGCCGTACGTCCGGCCGGTGGTGTGCTCGTGGCACTATATTGCTCGGCACTTGGGGGTGCTTGTAGTGGGGCAAATACAAGCAAGACGGGGAGAGGAATCGTGGCTTCCAAGTCCCTGGGTGAGTGGCTGAAGACGTTGTGGGAGAATAAGAGAGTGAGTGCACGGTGCCCTGTGTTCCTCTGAATTCGTCCCCCCGCGGCTGGGGGCTCGCCTTCCCTTTTATAGGCCAAGGGAGCGGCGAGTTACATGCACGCCGCGCTACCTAGCTGCGTGTGGGAGCACGTCGTGCTACGGTGTAGAGCGGGCGGCCGTCCGGTCGATCTTCGCTGCGATCCGGCCATGATGGCCTACCTTGTACCCGAACAGTGGCGATTCGAGGGTAGGAGGCGGCAGATGGCGATGGCATCCCCTGATAGGCTTCGAGGGAGGTGCTGATGATGGCTGGTACGGGGCACGGGGAGCGGGCGAACGGCGTTCCTTCCCAATGAGCTCGCGGTGGTGGAGTGGTTCTGCCGGTGCTCGGGCGTGCGCTCGCGGAGTCGGGGCGTGTGCCCGCGCGCGTGGGTACGGTGGCCGCGCGTCGCGGTGGCCGGGATGGCCACCCACCGCCTAGCGCCCCTCACCTAACCTGCGGGGTCACGGGAAAGTGGAGTCGAGGGTGCGCCGGCCCCCTTTCGAGGGTCGAGCGCGTTAGCCGTACGGTGGCGTGCGCGCGGTGTCACGGGACCGACGCCGGCCGTACGCACGGTCCACCCCACGGTGGCGGGGATGGGGCTCCTCCCCGGGGAGTTGGTGCGGCGGCACGGGGGCGTGAGCCCCGGCGCATGATGGCGCCGTCCCGCGGCGTCGGGCGTTAAATGCCCAAGTACGGGGCCGGCGCACGCGTGCGGGGCGCCTGTGAGCGTGGCGGGCCCCGGCCGAGGGTTGAGCGAACCCTCGAGCGAGGCGAGGTCCGCTCGAGGGGAGCGAGCCCTCGAGCGGGGGCGGGACCGCTCGAGGGAAGGGGTCGCCCCTCGAACGGGGCGGAACCCGTTCGAGGAGGGGGTTGCCCCTCGAACGGGGCGGAGCCCGTTCGAGGAGGAGCGTACCCTCGGGCGAGGCGGAGCCTGCTCGAGGGGTCTCATAGGCGAGCTGTCTTGGTGGGCCTCCGAAGTCCTGCTGCATGGGCCACGTCCTGCATGGTTAGTTCTCTGCATGGTTAAGCTTAGCTTATTTTGATGCAGGAATTTAAGTGAGGGTTCCCCCATTGTTTGAGGGGACCCTTAGGGCGGTCCCCGACAACAGCTGTGCTGCTGGAGCCTCCCCCTGTACTATTGTAGTAGGGGAGAGCTCAATGACGCGCAGCCATGGTCCTCCTGATAGAGAATATCGGCGGTTCAACCGGCGTCGGAGTGTGCTCCGGAGACGTCGGTGTGTACTCCGACGAAGCCACCGGTGAGATGGTGCGACGAGGAGATGCAGTGTTGACAACGTGCTCCTGCTGTAGACCAACAAGTTGCATCCGCACCCTTTCCGTTAATCCATGGGAGTCGCAATGATGCAGCGACTCCACGAGAAAACGATCTGGTGCTGTGCAAGAGTCTGGCATCACAGGAGGTCGGAAACGAACAGCAAGTGAGCTGGAATCATTGCTGGCCACTCCGTGGGCAGCGACACCGTCATTGCGGCGGTAGCCCCGTCTGGCATAACCATCACGGCACGGCCCCTGCCATGTCGAGGACGGCGCGCCGGTGCTCGGAAGAGTGCATCAACCTGTTGATGCAGGAGGTGGCGCAGAACACGAGCGCGAAGGTGTCTTGGGAGAGAGGAGCCAACATCAAGGGGAAGGCGTAGGTAAGTCATCTTACTCGTCGAATCGCTGGTGCTCCCTCTCTTGCTCAGTAGAAGAGTTGCTGATAACGTATTATAAAGTAAAATCTGGGGACAAGTGAATAGTGAATTGGTAAAATCTCATTGATCTCATTGTTGCCTTTTATAGGGAGATTACATAATCAATTACAAGGTCATAAGGATGAGACTTGATAACACCATATAGTGGCACTTTATATCACCCTCTAATGGCTGCTATTAGGAGCTGCCATTAGATGGATTTAAGGTCATAAATCCCTTGTGTGCTGCCTCTTGGTGTGCTGCCTCTTGGTATGCTTCATTGAGGATGTCAATTATAATGCTTTTGTAACAAATGCCAGAGCAAGCTCACCATCTCTGGTTTGATATCAACGCCATAACGTTTCAGGAGCATTTCAAGTCCTTGACTAGGCCGTCCTCTTTACTCAGCTGTGTTTTTTCTTCAGGAACTAAACTGCGCATGAGGTTTTTTAGACCCCACATCACCTCTTTCACGGCATCATTATGCAGGCATGAGGAGAAGGTAGTAGGTACTCAAAACTGTTCAGAAAAATAATAAATAAATAAATAAATAAATAAATAAATAAATAAATAAATGAGATTCACTAAAAAGGAATCTTCAATGATTGTTTTATATTCACTCCTTCCGACAGCTAGTTTGTACCCAGGGGAGCACCAGTTCCTATGCATCTCCCTAAGCTCATCGCACCAGTTTCAGGGTTAATTGCGGCAGACTTGTCCCTGAAAAACGAAATTCTTTCGGCCAAACCTGGTAAAAGAAGAAATGAACAATTACTTAAAGATCACACGATATGAGGTCCTGCAATTCCATATATTTTTTGGGAGTGTCTATAGCCTACCCATGCAATTTAGAGGGCCTCCTCACACGAATTTTTGCACCGTCCGATCCGAGATGTACGCCCCAGATCGAACCCCCTCCACCTTATCCATCTAGCCTCCTTCCTCCCCCACCTTCTTCCTCCTCCTGACACCGTCCCGCCCCCACCACGGCTCGCCAGCCCCGCCGCCCGGACCCTCCCCCACCCTCCGACGCGGGCGGGGGTAGGGTCCCGCCGAAGCCCCGCGCCGGCCGCCCTCGCCCCCCGCCCCTACCTCCCGACTTGCCCCGGCCTCCGCCCGCCCCGTCGCCGGGGAGATACCCCCGCCCGACCCCCGGCCCCAACCGCCGGCCTCCACCGCGCCGCCCCCGCGAGCCGCCACCTCCGCCGGGTCGGCCTGCCGCTTGTCGGTGTTTTAGACCGGCAACCACTTGCCCCAACCGCCGTAGCCCCCAGAGTGCGTTGGGTAGTTCCTTGATCCACTTGCCTCCTTTGGAGTTAGCAGCATTGTGTAGCCGCTTCTTGAGAGCGTAGAGCACCATCCCATTGGCGCGCTCGACTTGTCCGTTGGCCCGAGGATGGGCGACTGAGACGTATCGGACGTCGATCCCGCTGTTCTCGCAGTACTCCCAGAACTGGTGGTTGTTGAAGTTGGAGCCCAGATCTGTGATGATGCGGTGGGGTAGTCCGTAGCGATGCACGAGTTCGTCCGGAAGTCGAGTACTCGTCGCCCTTGGGGCATGTGACCGGCTTGACCTCGATCCACTTGGTGAACTTGTCGATGGCCACCAATACTCTGTTGAAACCACCCGGCGCGGTTGGCGGTGGCCCAATCATGTTGAGCCCCCGGCGGGCGAGAGGGCCGGGTTGGCGGTATGGTGACTAGCTTGTAGGCCGGGACGTGTTGCATCGCTTGGCGGGGAGGCGGCATCCTTGGCACCTTCTGACGAGTTCTTCGGCGTCGCCCAGAGCAGTGGGCCAGTAGAAAGCTCGCCGGAAGGCCTTGCTGACCAGCGTGCGGGAGGATGCGTGGTTGCCGCAGACGCCCTTGTGGATCTCTTCCAAGATGTCCTTGCCTTCTTGCCGAGGGGCGCACTTCATGAGTACTCCAAAAGATGTGCCCCGCTTGTAAAGCTTGTCTCCGACGAGGACGTAGGACTTGGCGCGGCGGATGAGCTGCTCAGCCGAGTTCTTGTCCGAGGGAACCTTCTGCTCGCTGAGGTAGTCGATGAAGGGTTGCCTGCCACGTCGATCATCATGACCTCCTGTCCAACCGGTAAGTGTGCTGGGACAGTCGTCGGCGGTGCCGGCTCCGGGATGGATGGCGCGTGTGTTGACGCAAAATGTGCACTCAGCGCCAATCACACAGCAAGCCGAAAAGCTTAGCTTCGCACGCGCAGAGAGAAAGTGACGTGCCAGTCAATTTTTCCTGAAAATTAACAAAAGATGAAACAGTTAAATGCCAAAAATTGGAACCTACCGGGTAGTACCAGGCAGTTCCATATTTACGGCTAAGAAGCCAAGCAAGACGACATGTAGCTATGCGAAGCTACCTGTCAAAGAACCACGACCATTCGGGTAACCAAGAAGGAAAAAAGAACACTGCCGAATGGATGATGTAAGCATGACAACGATCGATCTTTGAATGAACATGGATGCATGTGCCAAGCCATAACCGATCCTCATGAAGATTAACGTTAAATAAAATAGAGCACGAACATGATCATGTATTAAAATAAGCATGCATAGATCCAAAGCGTTAGTCTACCGCATGTCTAATCACTTTAAGATCCGTCGGGCACGACATCAGCAAATCTATCCACCGCATGATACAACTTGCATGAAAGAACGCACCACTTTCCACAAATAGATCTATCCACCGCATGATACAACCTAAATATGGAAAGCTAGAAGCACACGTCTTTTAAAACATAAATAACGCACGTGATCTACCCGTGAAGATATAACCGAATGCGGCCGAACAACCGATTCGGGGTCCATGAAGAAGGAACAAACATTACCACGTGCATAAATCTATCGAGTCGAATTGGAAATCTAATCCACCGGATGACTAGCCCCAAAGCAACCCAAAAACCCGCATCTACCGCATGATACCCGGCTCTTTCAAGATTTATACTAACAAAGCAAGCTTGAACCCGCAACATGTAACAACCTAGATCGATTCGGTTTCGGCTATCGGAGAGCACGAGATCCACGCGTCAAAATACGAAACCCGCTCGTGCACGGATCTTAAAAGGAAAAGAGCCGATCCAAACCCATCTAGATTGGGCAAAAGTGTATTACATGAATTAAAACATAAAGCAAAAACTCATGATAATACGGAGATAACTTAATGAATCTATTGAATCTTGCCAAAACCCAATAGAGCCGATAACTAGCTTCGAGCTAGACCTTAGCCTACCGCATGGCTCATGATCTAACAAGAAACCCTCTTGAACCAAGCTTGAATCTACCGCATGACACGAAGCATGGTAACAAGACTACTTGCATCGGATCTAAATCCACCGCATGATACTAGACATGATACAAGGTTGCCGGTACTCACGGAGGTCGACGGATCGATTGGTCCTCTCGAAGAACTCGACGACACGACAAGGGACTCTAGGGTTTGGCGTAAGGCCGGTGTGTATTGAGGAATGAACGTCCGTTTTACATACATCCAGGGATCATATTTATACCCCGTGATTACAATTGCGAATGGATTCATTGCCTAACTAAACTTGATCGCCGTCCATCCATTCGCTTCCCCCGATCGAGCCACGTCACGCGTCCAATCCCGCAAAATCGGCTCTCTTGTTCCTTTGCCGAACCGGAGCGGATAGCCGACCGCGGATCCTTCGCCGAAAATCTGCGAAGATACCTTTCCTTCCACCGAGACGGACTCTTTTCCGAATCGGACCCACATGTCATACTCCTTACCAAATTTTGGTGTTAACACATGCCCCTTCAATTGTGGGATAAAAGTAATTTTGTTCCACAATTGACTCCACCACGAATCCTTGAGCCAAACCTGTCAACACTGTTCTTCGCAATCCGCCGGATTCTTCGTTCGGATCCAACCCTAGATCCCCTTTGTTCCGAGCTCGAAACTCCAATGGCAACTCGGCACCAAGTCGCTCAGGTAACCTCACCCCTCCAAACCTTTGTTCGGCATTAGGTTTTCAATTTTACCTGAGATTTTCTTCTTCCGCTTTCTTCCAGGAACCATCTACTGCCCTTCTGATTCCTATTGAGGCGCACTTGGAGGAAATTGCGCTCCCGCTCGGCCATTGAAAAGGAGAAAACTGATGCTGAACAGGCCATGAACGGGATACAATCCCAAGCAAAAAGCCATAAGGATGCCTTGGCTGACCTGCAAGCTTCTTACGATCTGAAAGTCGCCAGAAAGGCTGCTCTAGAGGCGGAATTGAAACGCCTGTCAACGGAGATTGAAATTGACCAGAAGAAAATAGCCGATCTCCCTGGATTAATAGCAAAGACCGAAGCGGAGGCAGAATCGGCTGTTACCAGAGTAAAGCAGTGCGATGCAGAGCTTACTGACTTATCTGATGCCCAAAAGGACTATCAGGAGATCTTGGATAACTCCCGCTTGATAATATCCGATGTTCGTCACGCACTTGCAAAACTCCTTAACGCTTGAATGTTCTTATTGATGTATACCGGATGGTCGTTCTTGTAATATTTCCTTTGCGATTTGTTTCCTTTCCTTGGCGTACTTTGAGATGTGATGCCGAACGACCCATTCGGTAGTGAAACGCTAACTCGCCGAACGACACCTTGAATTCCTTTAGCCGAAACCATCGACCCACACGCGTTTCGGCTTAGAACTCCAAACGACCCACGGCGGGTTGGTCAAGGAAATCTCTCCGCCTTCCGATTTTATTGGGACGTGCGCCACGATCCACGGCCACGATTCGGAGCCACAATTACCCTGCCGAGGCCTATAAATGTTGCCATAGGTGCCCCTAGCTCTCCACCAGGCCTTCTAGCTCTCGAATCTTTGCCAATCTCCGGCCTTCTTGCAAACAGTGCACATCCCCAAACCGCAATGGTGCGCCGCCTCAACCGCCGCCGCGCCTCCGACGAGGCTGAGGGAAGCAGCGCTAATGCGCGCAGGCGGTAATGATCGTCAATTTCCCCTTGTCGATCTCCCTTTTGATCTTCCTTTACCTTGACAATCATCTCCCCCCTTCAGTTTGATTCAGTGGAATTCGCCCCGCGCGCGGCCAATCGGCCCCTCCACGATGACTCTTCGGAGTCCGATGGCCACTCCCCGGTGCCGTACGGGGAAGCAGACGCTATTCGCTTCAAGGAGGAGCTAGAAGCGTCTCGTCTTGAGCTGGAAGCCGTCTCCAAAAAGGCGGGCGTGGCCGAACTAGAGTGGGAGGACCGGCGGAAACGCAGGCTGGAAGCCATTGATGGTACGGTTCTGATTCTTGATTTAGTCCAGCCTTTGATGCTAATCCCTTCTTGTTTGTCCTTTGCGGCCCGTGATGCTTGAGCTCAACCGGCTAAAAGCGCTGGTAGAGCAGGTGGCGGAGAAGGTGAACGCTCACGGCGACACGCGGCGGAGCGCCTGGCCGCGGTGGAGCGCCGCATTGACGAGGTGGCCGTCCATGGTGTTCGTCTGGGCACCACCTTGGGCCTGGCTGCGATGGCGACGCATACGGACGTCGACTATTCCACCAGGCCGCGTGGCTTCCGGGCGGGCGCGCCGGAGGATATCGATGAGATCGAGCTCATCCTGGAGCGCCTCGACGGCCACGGCGACGCCATTGCCGAAATTACCCATCCCCAGTCTGTGCTGAACAGACTCTTTGATTAGATTGTACTAGGGATGTGTAAATGTCGGCAATATATGATGAACTTTTGGAATCTGCATTTGTTCCGTGATATCTCCCTTCTCATTTACATCTGTGAATTTGTCCTCTTCGAATGCATCTGGGAACTGTCTTTAGCCGAACGCTCGCAAACAAGCGCCCCTTGGCGCAAGATCCACAAAGGATCCCAATTCGGCAATCCGTAAATACTGTTCAAAGAAAACCCTTCGCACTCGGTGGAAAACCCTGCCGCTTGGTATTCCAACAAGGTGTGTGCGGCGCATCACCACTCCCAACGCGCCTCCTTGGTCAATAAAATAGCCCGTGGGGTGCTCGCAATTCCACTCGCACACTCCTCCATCACTTCTCGTCTCTTCTTCCGCTCGCTAGAAGAAAAAACCCCAACGCTATGGACAAGGGTAAACAACCTCAGGGGAGCGGCTCGTCAAGGAAGCGTACGATTCGGAAGTGAGTTCTTTCTTGATCTGCTCCTTGCCCTTCTGCTTGATCTTGCGCTTCATGTTTTCCTCTGCCTCTTTCAGCCTTGATTTGCTTCCTGAAGAAATCATCGGAACCGAAGATGTTCCTGAGTACATCTCCTCCGATTCTTCTCCTGAGGCGGAGGATGCCACGCCCGAGCAAAGGGTCATCCATCGACCGCGCCGCCGTGCCGGCGCCTAGAGCGTGACCTCGGGGACATGTCCGTCCGCCGCCAAGCCGAACGCGAGCGTCGTATGGCGCCGGGAAGCGCTAGTAGGGGTAAACGCTTCGTCCCCCTTCATGTTTGCATCCGGATTTCTTCCCCCCTAACCTTGATTCTTTTGCTCCGGATGTCTCTCGACAGTACGGCAACCTGAAGGCGGCCCGGGATAGCTTGGTAGAGGCCGCCAATCGTGGCCATCCTCGTGCGTTCCAAGTCGCCGTCACGGTGGTCCCGGAACAACCGAAGAGGGAGCGACGGCCGAAGAAGCAAAGAAAAGATTGAACCATACTTTCGCTTCTTACTCCACGCCTTCGCTTCCCTCCCTTAGGGGATTTGGCCTTCGGGGCCGCTATGTGTAATCTTGTAAGAAACCGGTTGTGGTGTAGTATTGAGCTAAGGGCAATGCATCGAACGCGGCCATTTCCTTTTGTTCATGGATTTTTGTTCTAAAGGCGGCCTCATCCTCGAGCGCACGCCTGCTTCGTGTCGATGTGTATAATCATCGATCGATTTCAATGCTAGGATAATACTTCTTCGGATATCTTCCATTTATTGCGGCGGAAAACTCCTCTCCTAGCAAAGTTTTCAATATGTATGCATTACCGGGAACGCATCGACCACACGAAAAGGCCCCTCCCGGTTAGGGGACCATTTGCCGAATTCACCGTATTTAGTTCCAATCGGCGGTAGCGCTTTCCAAACTAGATCGCCCTCCGTGAATTGCTTTACTTTTACTTTCTTGTTATAGTATTTGGCGACCCGCGGCTTGTTTTTCTCGATGTTTTCCGGGGCCACGAGACGGATCATATGCAAATCTTCTAACTCATCCATCATTAGGCCACTGTAATCCTTGGAGCTCAAATCGTTTTGCAGCACTACTCTCCTTGATTCCGATTGCATTTCCCGGGGCAAGATCGCGCGATGCCCGTAAACCAACTCGTAAGGAGAAGTCTTTGTAGCTCCATGGGGGGCCATTCGGTAAGCCCACAGCGCTTCACCGAGTACCGAATGCCATCTCCTCGGCTTCCGGTCGATCTTCTTCTCGTATAAGCTTGATCATGATCTTGTTAGAAGCCTCGCTTGACCATTAGCTTGGGCATAGTATGGAGAAGAATTAAACGAGTTTGATTCCCATGCTTTCGGCAAAATCTCCGAATTCCAATGACACGAATTGTGCCCCTTGGTCAGTGGTAATCGTCTGAGGAATCCCAAATCGATAGATGATGTGTTCCTTGACGAATTCGATCATGTTTTTCGATGTCACCTTCTTGAGTGGGATTGCCTCGACCCATTTGGTGAAGTAATCTGTAGCCAAAAGCACGAACTTATGCCCCTTGCTAGATGGTGGATTAATTTGGCCAATCAAGTCTATACCCCAACCCCCGAATGGCCATGGCTTGATGATGGGATTTAACGCCGATGCGGGAACTCTTTGAATATTCCCGAACCTACGGCAATCTTGACACCCCTTGTAATACTCAAAGCGAGTCCTCTAATATCGTCGGCCAAAAGCATCCGACTTGCCTAATAACCCATTTCATGCGATAGGCCGATTGGTGCGCTCCACATATCCCATCGTGCACCTCGCTCATCATGTTCTTGGCTTCTTCCGGACCCCGGGCATCGCAACAAGTACTCCATCTAATGATTTATAGAATAAATTGTCATCCGGAAGAACGAACTTGATTGCCTTGTACCCGAGCTTCCTAGAGACTTTTCGGGATGGATCTCTCAAATAGTCAACGATCTCTTTCCTCCAATCATCTTCTCGTAAGATCCATCCCCATTGCGCTCACCTCTGCGCAGCAAATGCTTCTTGACTCTCTTTATAACCGAGGCGCTCCGAGCCAACTCTGTTTGCTTCCTCGTTATGCTCTCTCGGGAATGTGCTTTGTAAGGTTACCGGTGGAAAGCCCTTCAAGATTTCTCTCCGCATTCCTCGTAGTAACTCCTCGGCGCCTCGCTTCGCACTCGTACCGGCCGTTCAATTGCTTGATGACTAACTCGAATCTCCATAAACTTCAACCGAAACGGCCCGGCTTCTCTCAAATATTGAAGCCCTCGAAGCGGCGCCTCGTACTCGGCTCGGTTATTTGTGACGGTGGGTTGTATAGGAATGGCGAATTCGAACATCTCACCTCTCGGGAGAAATTAGTAGAATCCCTACTCCCCCACCTTTGCCACATGATGACCCGTCGAAGAATAGAGCCCATGGGGTAATTTCAAGCGAGATCAATCGAAAGGTCACGGTGTTCGGTTATAAAATCGGCAATGACACGACCTTTGATGGCTTTTGCCGATTCGAACTTCAACTCGAACTCTGATAGAGCTAAAATCCATTTGCCAACCCGACCATTCAAAATTGGCATAGATAACATATGTTTTATCACATCAAACTTCGAGTATACAGTGCATTCGGCATTCAACAAGTAGTGCCGAAACTTTGTACACGAGTAGTATACGCAAAGACATAATCTTTCTATAGCCGAATACCTGGTTTCAGGATCAAGTAGTTTTCGGCTAAGATAGGCTACTACCCGCTCCTTCCCTTCGAATTCTTGAATAAGGGCCGATCCAATAGTTTGGGTATCGGCCGCCACGTACAACTTGAAAGGCTTGTTCGGTCGAGGAGGAACCAAAGACCGGCGGCTCCTTCATGTATTGCTTGATTTCTTCAAAAGCCTTTTGTTGTTCGTCGCCCCATGTGAACTTCGATCCTTCTTTAGTTTTAGCAACGGAGAGAACGGCAACACCTTCGTGATAAATTTGAGATGAACCTTCTCACAAAGTTGATCTTGCCGAGCAGGTGATTGTAACTCCTTGAGGTTGGTTGGAGGAACGACTTCATCAATGGCTTTCATGCTCTTTTTGCCAACTTCAATCCCTCCTTCGTGGACCAAAAACCCCAAGAACTCTCCGGTCGACACCCCAAATGCACACTTGTTTGGATTCATCTTCAGACCATGCTTCCGGGTGCATTCCAGGGTTTTCTTCACATCTTCCAGATGGGAGTCATGGCTTAAGGACTTGATCACCACGTCGTCAATGTAGATTTCCACGGTCTTGCCGATCAACTCATGAAAAATGTAATTCATGGCCCGTCGGTAGGTTGCACCGGCATTTCTCAACCCAAATGTCATGACGATCCATTCAAATAGGCCTATATGACCGGGACACCTAAAGGCCGTCTTCGAGATGTCTTCTATTGCCATAAAGATTTGATTGTATCCCGCGTTGCCATCCATGAAGCTAATCACCTTGTGTCCCGGCGGCGTCAATTAGCAAATCGGCAATAGGCATTGGGTATCCATCCATGGGAGTAGCTCTGTTTAGGTCCCTGAAGTCTATGCAAACTCTCATTTTTCCATTTTTCTTGTACACGGGGACGATGTTAGAAATCCACTCCGCATATCTGCAGGGCCGAACGAAGTTTGCATCAAGTAATCTTTCGATTTCCTTCTTCACATCGGCCAATACTTCATCCTTGTAGATTTTCGGGGCGGTTGCTTATATGGCTTGAATCCCGGCTTGATTGGCAACCGGTGCTCGACGATGGATCGATCCAATCCGGGCATCTCCGAGTAATCCCGGGCGAAGCAATCTTTATATTCTTTGAGAAGCTTGATTAAGTTCCCCCCCGAAGTCCGGTTGCAAACCCGCACCGATGAACGTCGGCCTTGGTTTATCACCGTTTCCAATGTCAACTTCCTCCGGCTTATCGGCCGACATGAATCCTCGTCCCGGCTTGCCATCGGTGCCATCCACGGGGTTCTCCATTAAAAATTACCGTAAGAGCCGACCGCTTGAATCGGCCGTTGGTCACCGCCGACGGGTTCAACGGGACCTTCTCCCCCGATCCTTCCCCGAGAAGCAATCGATGCCTTGGTATTCCCGAGAAGGCTGGTTCCATGTTAGCCACGCTCACGGAGTCGTCCGCCTGTACGACCTCAATTTCATCGTCCACCCACTGGATCAGTTGTTGATGCATAGTGGATGGGACGCGGCAGTTGGCGTGGATCCGGTCCCGCCCAAGCGACGGGCCGTAGGCTCCCTTCCCTTCGATGACGAAGAAGGTGGTGAGCGGCGTCTTGGACCCGATCATCAAGTCCACGTGAGCGCATCCTTTGGTGTCTGAGGGGTTCCCGGCGAAGTCGTTCGGGATGATGCTTGTTGGTGTCAAATCGCTCGGGGTCATGCCAAGCTTCCGAAGGTGGTGTACGGCATCACGTTAAGCGCCGCGCCACCGTCGACGAACATCTTGGTCAATGGCTTGCCATTGACGTACCCCCTCAAGTACAGCGGCCTCATGTGGCGATTCTTGGCCGGCTTGTCGAAGATGGCCGCTTGGCAAGCACCGACTGCGCCATCATCTCCTCGGGCGCTCGTCGTCAAAGGAAGCTTCCTCCGCATCACCTCGGTTAGCGGGAGCCATGAACTCGTTTGGCGGGAAGTATACCATGCATGCGGGGGCTTGACGCTTTGATCCTTCCGGCCGGTCCTTGGGGCGCCACTTCGTCTCGTCCGGACCCCGGCTTGCTTCATCTCGCGGTTCCTCAAGCGTTGGACCCGCCTCTTCGGCTCTTGCGTAGGCCGGGTGGGCACCATTGCCCCTTCGCCGGACGTAGACCTCCTCGTCCTCCTCGTGGTCAGCCCACCTGAGATCAGCTCGGCGCTTCCTGGGATGATCAATGATTTCAATTTTTTGCCGCCGATCCCCATTCGGGAGGACCCTTCCAAGTTTTTCGTGGACGGATCGGCGATTGGCGAGTTTCTCGCTTGTACTCAGCATATCTGTCGCTGCATTCAGGACAGTTCCTTAATGTGGGTAGTTTCAGGCCTTCATTCCGGCGGTGCACGAAGAAGGCGCACCCCCGGTGGGCGCGCTCCCGCGCGCGCGCGTCTGTTCCCCGATTCCATCCGCGCGCTTCCTCCTCGGCCCCGCGTTGCTCCTCCTCGTGACGACGCTCCTGGTAGCGTTCCTTCTCCATCCGGCGCGCCATTTATTAAGGAGGATGCGCGACGTCACCTTGGGTTTGGGCTTGGACGACTCCCCGATCTCGATGTGGCTCTTGAGAACGCGGGGGCGTCGCCCGGACCTGCTCTATGGTCACTTGGCGCTTCGGGTCAAGCGATCCATCTTGCTTGGACTCGGCTGAGGTCAGGACCTTGACTTTCCCTTTCTCTTCGGCTGTTATCGCATTGACAGAAAAGCCGAGCATGTTCTGCGGGAAGGGGTGGCCATCCAGCTTCATCTTGTTGTCGAACTTGAGATGCCCTTCCTGGATAGCCTTCTGGATCCTCATCCTGAAGACCCTGCAATCGTTGATGGAGTGCGAGTCCCTGTCATGGAAGCCGCAGTAACGTTTCGTTTTGACTCCATCAGGCCGAAGCATAGAGTGCCCTTCAGGCAGCTTGATTCGGCCTTCCTTTACCAAGAGCTCAAACAACTTGTCAGCCTTTGTGATGTCGAAGTCGTAGGTTCCTTTGGTCTCTCTCGACCCCGGCGATTCATTGTGAGAGGCTCTTTACCCCACATGATTTCGCCGCGGCTATCTCCGGTTCGTCGTCAGAATCCTCGAACAAATCAGCTTTGTCCAAGAATTGATTGTAGATATCGGCGATGTCGTGCTGCTTGCCAAACTTGGGGTCCTTCTTGAGGCCATATGCCTGATTACTCATCAAGGATAATTTCTGCGACAGTTGGCCCAAGTTTTCAAACTCCATCCCAAAGAGCTTTTCGCGCACGGCCGGTAACATCCCGGCGACGGCCATATCGGCTAGCCGATCGTCCGGCAAGTTCAATGAGAAGCACATGCCCTTGACTTCTTCGAATCTTCTCGAAACTCCGGCGGTGTTTCACCGTGCCTTTGCTTCGGGGTGGCGAGATCGATCGCCTTCTTCTCGGAAGCTGCCGCGAAGTAGTGAGCGTGGAATTTACGCTCCAAATCTTTCCACCCGGCCACTCGAGGCGGCAAGGACGAGAACCACCGAAAAGCCGGGACCCGTCGGCGAGGCGGGGAAGTAGCGAACCACGAACGTCTCTTCGGCCGAACATTCCCCCGACTGCATGAGATAACGAGCGATATGCTCGACCGTGCTTGTCTCGTCCCCGCCCGCAGAACTTGGTGAATTCCGTCGGTGGTTTTACCCTTGGCGGCGGGGAGCACGTTATAGTACCACTCTGGGAACGGCGGCCTGTAAGTGGGGCCCTGCATCCTTGGCTTGAGGCCGAGGCGATTCTCGCATCAATTCGGCCATCTTACGTGCTAGGGCATCCTCCTCCCGAGCGCTGCGGCCGGGCGCGTACCACGGGTGCGGGAAGGCGTCGAACGCCCCGTAATTTCCCACTTCATGATAGCCATCGCCGTATAGATTCCTCGGGAGCCGGTTGGTTGACGGAGCTATTCTTCGGCGGGGTCAAGTGGGGCCCCGGATGAGCCGAACGCTAGGTCTCCGTATGTGGGCCGGTACGGATTCGGCCGTTGCACGGGGCCGACCTGTGCTTTGCTCCGTGGTGGTGGCGGGATCGGTTGACTTCCCGAAGCTGCGGCGGGAGGCCGAACCGGGCCGCCCCCGGCGCCCGTGGAGGAGGTTGGAACGCTTGGCTCCCGGAGCTGCGAGGGAGGGGGGGCCGCCGCACCGGCCCCGTGGTGGCGGGCGAGAGCTTGATTCACCCAGCTCCACGGTGCTCTTTCCGGCGTACGCCTTTCCGAACGCTTGCCCCGCGCCCGGGCCGAAGAGGGCCACCATCATCTGTTGGAGCGACCCAAGGAAAGCTTGGTTATGCTTGGTGAGCACGTCGTCCATTGACTCTTGGAAGATCCGCGCGCATTCTTCCTTTTCTTGTTGGGTCGTAGCGTCGGTTTCTCCCGGCAATAGCACTCTGGGCAGGCCATTCTTTAGATATGGTACACCACTTCGATTCTTCTTGAATGACATGAGACACTTTTGTTGAAACTGATTCACGGCGTCTACGAGCTGCTGATGCTGCTCCGGAGAAAGCTCCTCAATGCCGACATCCGGGAGGTCCGTGATCTCGGGCATCCCGAACCAATTCGGTTGTAGGTCCCACGCGGGCGTGCCGAAAGTGTGTTGACGCAAAATGTGCACTCGGCGCCAATCACACGGCAAGCCGAAAAGCTTAGCTTCGCACGCGCGAGAGAGAAAGTGACGTGCCGATCAATTTTTCCCGAAAATTAACAAAAGATGAAACATGTTAAATGCCAAAAATTGGAACCTACCGGGTAGTACCGAGCGGTTCCATATTTACGGCTAAGAAGCCAAGCAAGACGACATGTAGCTATGCGAAGCTACCCGTCAAAGAACCACGACCATTCGGGTAACCAAGAAGGAAAAAAGAACAACGCCGAATGGATGATGTAAGCATGACAACGATCGATCTTTGAATGAACATGGATGCATGTGCCAAGCCATAACCGATCCTCATGAAGATTAACGTTAAATAAAATAGAGCACGAACATGATCATGTATTAAAATAAGCATGCATAGATCCAAAGCGTTAGTCTACCGCATGTCTAATCACTTTAAGATCCGTCGGGCACGACATCAAGCAAATCTATCCACCGCATGATACAACTTGCATGAAAGAACGCACCACTTTCCACAAATAGATCTATCCACCGCATGATACAACCTAAATATGGAAAGCTAGAAGCACACGTCTTTTAAAACATAAATAACGCACGTGATCTACCCGTGAAGATATAACCGAATGCGGCTGAACAACCGATTCGGGGTCCATGAAGAAGGAACAAACATTACCACGTGCATAAATCTATCGAGCTGAATTGGAAATCTAATCCACCGGATGACTAGCCCCAAAGCAACCCAAAAACTCCGCATCTACCGCATGATACCGGCTCTTTCAAGATTTATACTAACAAAGCAAGCTTGAACCCGCAACATGTAACAACCTAGATCGATTCGGTTTCGGCTATCGGAGAGCACGAGATCCACGCGTCAAAATACGAAACCCGCTCGTGCACGGATCTTAAAAGGAAAAGAGCCGATCCAAACCCATCTAGATTGGGCAAAAGTGTATTACATGAATTAAAACATAAAGCAAAAACTCATGATAATACGGGATAACTTAATGAATCTATTGGATCTTGCCAAAACCCAATAGAGCCGATAACTAGCTTCGAGCTAGACCTTAGCCTACCGCATGGCTCATGATCTAACAAGAAACCCTCTTGAACCAAGCTTGAATCTACCGCATGACACGAAGCATGGTAACAAGACTACTTGCATCAGATCTAAATCCACCGCATGATACTAGACATGATACAAGGTTGCCGGTACTCACGGAGGTCGACGGATCGATTGGTCCTCTCGAAGAACTCGACGACACGACAAGGGACTCTAGGGTTTGGCGTAAGGCCGGTGTGTATTGAGGAATGAACGTCTTTTACATACATCCAGGGATCATATTTATACCCTGCTGATTACAATTGCGAATGGATTCATTGCCTAACTAAACTTGATCGCCTGTCCATCCATTCGCTTCCCCTGATCGAGCCACGTCACCGTCCAATCCCGCAAAATCAGCTCTACTGTTCCTTTGCCGAACTGGAGCAGATAGCCGACCGCGGATCCTTCTGCCGAAAATCTCTGAAGATACCTTTCCTTCCACCAGACGGACTCTTTTCCGAATCGGACCCACATGTCATACTCCTTACCAAATTTTGGTGTTAACAAGCGTGAAGCTCGTGAACGAAGACACCCGCTGGTACTTGAGCGCGGGTAGATCCAAGCTTCAAGAGGATGTCCGCTGCAACGTTGTTGTCGCGGACGATGTGGTGGAACTCGAGACCATAGAACTTGTTCTCGAGCTTGCGGACTTCTAGGCAGTAGGCGTCCATGTTCTCCTTGTTGCGGTCCCAGGACTTGTTGACTTGGTTGATGACCACTGCGGAGTCGCCGTAGACTAGTAGCCGCTTGATGCCCAGTGAAGCCGTGAGGCGGAGCCCGTGTAGGAGAGCTTCGTACTCGGCTTCGTTGTTTGAGACCTTCCAGAAGATCTGCAGGATGTACTTGAGTTGTTCGCCCGTTGGAGAGATCAGGAGTACCCCTGCACCTGCGCCCTCGAGGTTGAGTGAGCCGTCGAAGTACATCACCCAATGCTCTGGTCGCACGGTTGGAGTAGGTAGATGGTTCTCCCGCCACTCCGCCATGAAGTCGACTAGCGCCTGCGACTTGATGGCTGTGCGTGGCTTGAAGTCGACGGTGAGGGCGCCGAGCTCGACTGCCCACTTGGAGATTCTTCCGGTAGCATCTTGGTTCCGCAGGATGTCGTCGAGGGGGTAATCGGTGACGACGGAGAACGAGTACTGCTGGAAGTAGTGTCGTAGCTTCCGCGAGGTGATGAGTACTGCGTACAGGAGCTTCTGCACAGGCTGATAACGTGCCTTGGACTCTGATAGGACCTCGCTGACGAAGTAGACTTGGCGCTGGACAGGGTAGGCGTGGCCGTCTTCCTGCCGCTCAACGACGATGGCAGTACTGACCATGTGAGTAGTCGCAGCGAGGTAGAGCAGTAGCAGCTCGCCCTTGTGGGGAGCCGTGAGGACCGGCGGCTTCGATAGGAAGTCCTTGAGCTGGGCAAGGGCTTGATCTTCCTCTGGAGTCCACACGAACTTCTCTTGATGCTTGAGTAGTTTGAAGAAGGGGAGCCCCTGTTCTCCAAGCTTCGAGATAAATCTGTTCAGTGCCGCCATGCACCCGGTCAGCTTCTGGACGTCTTTGATGCTCGTGGGAGCTTTCATGCTGGTGATGGCGGAGATCTTCTCGGGGTTGGCTTCGATGCCGCGTTGGCTGATGATGAAGCCGAGTAGTTTGCCCGAAGGTACACCGAAGACGCACTTGTTCGGGTTGAGCTTCCAGCGGTACTCGTGCAGGGATGCGAAAGTCTCTTCAAGGTCGTCGATGAGGGTGCTGGAGTCTCTGGTCTTGACGACCACGTCATCCACGTAGGCTTCGACGTTCTTGTTGAGTTTCCTCTTGAAGCAGGCCTGGATAGCTCGTTGGTAGGTGGCGCCGGTGTTCTTCAACCCGAAGGACATGGTCGTGTAGCAGTACGTGCCAAACGGGGTGATGAACGTGGTCTTCTCCTGGTCTTCTTCCTTGATCGCGATCTGGTGGTACCCGGAGTAGCAGTCGAGGAAGCGAGAGCGAGTCGCAGCCGCCGCCGTGGAGTCGATGACTTGGTCAATCCGCGGCAACCCGAAGGGGTCCTTGGGGCAGTGCTTGTTGAGGTCGGTGTAGTCGACGCACATCCTCCACTCGTTCGAGTTCTTCTTGCGGACGAGGACGGGGTTGGCGAGCCACTCAGGATGGAAGACTTCTCTGATGAAGCCGGCCGCGAGTAGTTTGGTGAGTTCCTTCTTGATGGCGTCCCGTCTGTCGTCGACAAAGCGTCGGAGGTGTTGTCGTTTGGGGGTGGCCTTAGGATCGACGTTGAGGCAGTGCTCAATCAGCTCCCTGGGCACTCCTGGCATGTCCGCTGGCTTCCACGCGAAGATGTCGCGGTTAGCCCGAAGGAAGCTGATGAGCGCGTCTTCCTATTTGGGGTCGAGGCCAGCCCCGATGGTGGTGGTCTTGCTGGGGTCACCTGTTCCGAGGTCGATCGTCTTGACGAGAACCTCCTCAGGTGGCTGAGGCTTCTTGGCGCTGTCAGACTTCTCAGGGATGTCGAGTTCACTTGTAGCAAGCTTCTTCGACGCGGCGTAGACCTCCATCATCGCGTTGGGTACTTGGTTCGTAGAAGCGATCTCCACGGCTTCTGTGTCGCAGTCGTGGGAGATCTTCAAGTCCCCTTGAAGAGAGAGTACACCCGCTGGGCTTGGCATCTTGAGTACCAAGTAGGTGTAGTGGGGCACCGCCATGAACTTGGAGATGGCCGGTCTGCCGAGGATGGCGTGGTAGGAAGTTTTGAAGTCCGCGACCTCGAATTTGATGTACTCGGTACGGTAGTTGTCCCGAGATTCCCTGAAGGTAACTGCCAGGACCACAGAGCCCAGTGGGATAGCCGCGTTGCCGGGGACGATGCCGGAGAAGGGCGTGTTGCTCTTGGTGAGCATGTGGGTGATGTCGAGCTTCATCTTGTTCAAGGTCTTGGTGAAAAGGACGTTGAGCCCGCTTCCACCGTCGATGAGGACCTTGTTGAGCTTTGAGCCCGCGACCACTGGTTTCAGGACGAGGGGGAAGCGCCCTGGTTCGGAGAAGCTGGTCCATTGATCCGCGCGGGAGAAGGTGATGGGTACCTCCGACCACCTGAGAGGGGTCGGGACCGCTGGCTCAATCGACATGACTTCTCGACGGGTAGCCTTCTACTCCCGCCTGCTGGGCAGTCCGCCGAAGAGTACGTTGACGGTCTTGTCAGGCTCCTGGAAGTCGTTGTTGTCGCCGTCCTTCTTCTTGCCCTTTTTGTCGTGAGGGTGCGGTGGCTCCGGCGTATCCTTGAGTGCGTGCCTGAGTTGGTAGCACTGCTCGGTGGCGTGGTTGCCGTTTGGATGCCACGGGCACCTCTCCTTCAGCAGGTCTATGAAACCGCCGGAGTTCTTCTTCGAGTTCTCCTTCGCAGGGCGCTCGATAGCCGCGACAGTGTTGTCTGGCTTGCGCTTGCGGTTAGGACCCGAGTAGTAGTAGTAGTAGTTGTTGTTGTTGTTGTTGCGACCGCCTTGATTCGCATTGTTGCCACTGCCGCCACCCGGGTTCTGCTTGGTCTTGCCACGGATGGCGTTGTACTTGGCATTGGCCTTGTCTTCTTCATCCGCCCATGACGTGATCATGTCCTTGAGGTGGGGGGTGGACTTGGGGCGGTGGCGACCGAAATCTTCAAAGGTGCGGCGGTGGTAGAGGCCGTCTTGGAAGAGGTCGATGACCTCCTTGTCGGTGACGTCGACTACGGTAGCGCACTTGTCGAAGAAGCAGCGCATGTACTTGCGGAGGGTCTCACCTTGTTCCTGCTTGACCATGGCTAGGTCCATGCGAGTACCCGATTGGCCCATGGCGCCCGCGGAGTTGCTGGTGAACTGCTTCTTCAGCTGGTCCCACTTGTCGATCGAGTGCTTGTCCAGCGACTCGAGCCATGTGAGTGGAGCCTGGTCCGAGGAGAAGGGGAAGTAGAGGCACTTGGTGTCCCTGTTGCCGCCAGCGTTCTCGATGGAGAGGGCGTAGCACCCGAGCCATTGGATGGGGTCCTGTCGCGTCGTACTTGGTGATCCCCAAAGGCTTGAACTTGTCGGGGAGCGGCAAGTTGCGAAGTCGAGGTGAGAAGGCGGGGAAGCCGTCGTTGTCGCTCGCGGTGGTCGACTTCTTCCGCCGCGGCTCCTCAATCTTCGGCGGGCGTCGTAGCCGCCCGTGAGGCGCCGCAGGGGCGTGGCGTTCGCATGGCCTCGGCCGCCGCGAGCCGCCGCCGCCACCGGCCCTCCCGTTGGCTCCATGGTTGGAGCTTCCGCCGTCGGCCGCCGCCGCCGTCGGGCTCATGGCCGCCGGCGGCGGCTGGAGCACGGTGAGGGACGACTTCGCGGTGGCTGTTGCCACCCTGTGGGGGTCCGCCGGCGTTGGAGCGGGTGCGGTTGGGCTAAGCAAGAATCTCAGCTCGAGTACGGTTGGGACCGTTGTTGGCGCTGCGACTTGTGGCTTCGTTGTCGCGGTGCCTGGCGGGAGGAGGTTGGTTGACCCTGTTGTCTGTCGTATGGACCTCCCTGGGCCCACTACCTCGGTGGGTATCGTTGACGGTTAATGTTTGTATCAAAGTTCGTTCGTGACTCGCAAGCATACAAGTCTCCCGTCGTAGTCAAGGGACCCTTCTTCCCTCGAGTGGTGAACCCAAGGTATCGAATCCGTGGAACAAATGTGTGACGCAAGACTTAATCTATTAAAGCCAAGTAACTTCAATCTTCGATAAAAGACCTAATGCATCTAAGTAAAAGACATGAAACAAATCTAATCTACTAAAGACCGGAGAAAACAAAGTAAGATTGGGTAGATAAACCGATCTAGAGGGATCGGGGTAAGCCTTTTGTTGAAGTTCCAAGCAAGAGAAGAAGTAGCAAATCGAATCTTAATAGAAGCCTCTTTAAATCGTGGTTTCCCGTCCAAATCCGAAAACATCCGCCTTTCGAGACCCCCGTTCGTCACAACGTATCCCTATTCATGCGGGGAGCTTAGGGCGAGTCAAAAGACAAGTCGAGATTCTTTCGGAAGATCCGGCGTGTACCTCTAGCCACCGCGGCTACAAGAACACCCTATGTAATCTATCGCGCGAATAGAATTGGAATAAGCAAAGCCGATCGAAAAACGAAATCTTCGAGGAAACACTTGATCGCTAAGAAAAGATTCAACTTGATAATTCAACTATGACAATGATACATACACAAGATCACCACCGGGATCCTTCCTTGATCTTGCTTCTAGCTCCGGGAACTCCGACGTGGTCTTCCATGCAAGGTTCCCACGTCGGCTAGGGAAACCCTAGTCAACTAGCTCGACCCTCTCCTCTCCGACATGGTGTCCCTCTCTTCTCTTGCTCCTCGGCGGCCGAAGACGAAATCTTCTCCTCGTGGCTCTCGGTCGGGGGGCTATAAATAGCCCGATTGGCGGCTAGGGCAAAGGAGAGCACGTTTGGGCCCAAAATGGGCACGGGCCGACCGGACCGGGCCGGCCGGCACGGGCCCATTTTGGCCCGGCCCCGTGGGCTCCTTTGTCCCACGTCGGTTCCCTTGCTTCCGGATGTTTCCCCCTTCGCATGTAGGTCCATGTCGTCGGTTTCTCTCCGAATTGGACTCAACTCCTTGTCTTGCAAGATTCGGCACTTTCCGGTCGGGCCCCGGAGTTTGTCGTCTTCTCGGATCGAGTCCCCGGCTTCTTGGAGTTAATTTTGCTTCATTGCATGACTTGTTCGGGACTTCAAGGTCTTGTCATGAGGTGCTTGATGAACTTATCCCGAAAGTCTTGCATTCAACACTAAAACCCCGCATAAACATTAAACTCCAAAACCGACATGCACACGTGAACTTGTTATACCACGGGGGTTAGTACCAATGGATAAGGTATAAAACTCATGCCAACACCGAAGGTAAACTCATGGCTAGGTTGACGGATTTTCACCGTCAACATCTCCCCCATGCTTAAACCTTGCTCGTCCTCGAGTAAGCCTTCGATGGATATCATCATTTGCTAAACAATGTTTAAACTTTGCACTTGATTACACATGAGAAAACATAATGCTCTCAAAATTTTAATTCATTAAAGTTCCATAATGTACTAGCCTTCATCTCTACGGAGGGTAGATTCTTATTAAGCTTATCCCACAAGTATTAACATGCTCACAAAGTTTTAAATGGATCTCGGAATTTTTGAAATGAAGAACGAGATAAGAAAAGCTAAACCAAATTCACAAATTTAAATCATCTCATGTATTGCTCATAAACTCTCATCTCACTTGTCTCTCAAGCCTATATATTCTACTCCTTTCCCTCTCATATATATGTGGTAGGCTTTATATGGAGCTTTTGGGAAAGTTTAGTCCTAACAAGAATTTATAAATGAGGTGTTGTCATAACAAGACAAGCTTCTCATGGTCTTACCGAGACTCGTCAAAAAGGTCATTGGAAAATAATGTTAAATCAAGGAGGGGAAAGAGAAAAATACACACACTTTTAGATAGGTGGACATGTGCAAATGGCAGAGAGTGATCCCGAGGCACAAAAGAAGTCCTCGTTATCGGATTGCACATGGTTGGAAAATGAGAATGGATCTTTTTATCTTGAAGCCTTGAATGCACTCTTAGAGAACCGGGGAGTTCATTTTACGCACAAATATATTTTTTTTTCTTCTCTTTCTTATATTTCTCATTCTTTTCTTTCTTTCTTGTATATATATATTTTTTCTTTCTTCACCTTGGAAGTCATGTACATCGCCGAATTTTTTCTTTCATCATTATATATATATTTTTTTTTTAAAATACTCCCTTTTGAACTCTAAGGCAGCACCGTACCTACCTCCTCCCCCATGCTTAGACGTTGCTCGTCCTCGAGCAAAGAGGCGAAAAATAAGGTAGGTACCGGAGATATTTTCCTTGGAGAGATACTTGAAATCTTCAACGTTGGCACCGTCTTGCGATCTTCCTTGAATTGATGATCCATTCTCAATGATAGGTTGTGGTCAAGGAGGTAATCACAAAAAATGATATTTGGTTTAAGGATGGACATCCGGCGAAGTTTGTGAGACCACCAATGTGGGGGTACACAATGCACGGATAAAAGGCTAGCAAAAAGATAGATACGCAAAAACGGAATGACCAGCTTCTTAGTCTCGGGCGGAGAAATCATGGCCTGCAATAACTCACTCAAAAATAAATCTTGTACACTAAGGTTTATGCACTCAAATATATATAAGGCTTTGGATAGGTAGAGCAACACACAAGTGATATTTGTGACAAGGTTAGCAATATTTTTGAGCATAAAAGACATCTTCAATCTATTCATAACTTGAGAGCACATAAAACACTATGGGTCTTTGTTTTAATCATAACCTCCGCTGAAAATTAAGCTAGTATTTAAATAAATTCAGATCTGTATTTTTAAGAGAGCACTAGGTTAAACATGCATAAATCAATTACAAAGATAAACAAAGCGGCAATTATAATCATATATCATCATGGCACAAACTTTGTAACTTTACCAAAGGTAAAAACTTGGTGGTGACATTATTCATGATGAAAATAAAAACTAAGATACATGCTGAAAATTAAACTAAAAACTGAAAATTAAAGCAAAACTGAAAATACTACGCAAACATAGGCGCATACAAGCTGAAAATTAAAGAAAAGGGGGTAAAGGAAAGATAACTAAAGCTCCTCCTCTCTCTAATCTTCCGCCGGTGGTTGATATTGAAAGTCTTGGTTGTTGTACCCTTACTTGTAATAGGAATGCACCACTCCTCCTATGAATTGTCCGATGGTGCTAGGTGAAGGTGTCCAAGCACATAAGCGACGTTTGCATTTCCTTCACCCATTTGGTTTGCATTGGTTTGGATGGCTGCAATAATTTGCATGATCCTTGCAGCGTATCCTCCAATGGTGGCCACATTTTGTTGTGGTTGAGGAAGATGTGCATATGGCTCCGCAAAGACTACGTTGGGCACCGCAAAAATGGTGGGGGTATGGCTGCACCACTCCCCCATGCTTGCATTGGTACACCACCGTAGTGATTTGGCGATGCCGGAATTTCTCCGAATGGTGGAACATAATTTTGTTGTGCACCTCCTTCTTGGGCCATAGAAGATCCTTCTCCTATAATTCTTTTCTTTTATTATTATTTTTTTTTTTCTTCGCCGGCACAAGAAGTCCTTCCTCTAACCGATCTTCTTCCCCTTAAGAAAAGTCTTAATCTTCAATCCGGAAGGGGCAAATTTACCTAGGCCACTTGGAAGCCTCCTCTCTCATCTTCACTCTTATATTTTCCTTTCTTCATATATTCCTAGGGAAGTCCCGGGTAGGAGATGATTTGGGTTCCTTGTAATACCCGGTTTTAAAGAGATAGTCAACATGGAGAGGTAACAACCCGATCTCCCGAATCCGATGTTGCCACAACACCACCGGTTGATCATAGGTGAGTAGGGTTGATTGGCTGCGAGTAAATCCAATTCAACTCCGTGTTGGTTATCTATGTCTCTCTTATTCTCCCCAAAAATCCACTTGCACAAAAGTGACACACTTGGATGATGGGGTTCCGGATAGTATTTCTTCGTTGATGGTCTCTTCCCGTGATCATACTCCAAAAACCTTCCCATGTGCCTTAATGCACATACTTGTTCCGGAGCTCCCTTTTGAAAATAGGAGACACTCGCCCATGGGTCTACGATACTAGACATGCAATCGTTTCGAACATGAAAACCAATCGATCTATCGGGGTTTGTGTTGAATGGATCCAAGGAAGCATTGGAGCCCTACTCCCTTTATGGCATGGTTGCTAGCCTTAAGCATTAAAGTATTTTCAGCACAAGATGATAGATAGATAATCCAACAAAGTTCGATTACATCTCAAGACCGAATGCAACCCATGGATGAAAGGAGATTACCCCATCAAGTGCTAGAAATAGCATCGTTGATCAAGGTTACCCTTCCGACGGTGTCTTCCTTCTTCTCCACTTGTGGGCTCCCTCCAACGGAATGAGAGACTCGGCACTCCTTCATCAAGGGTATACGCCATGGTCATGAAAATTTCCTAGGCGAATTCCTTGTGGGTGTTTGCCGACACTCCGCTAGAGAATTGCACCGGTGTCCCGTGTGAAACCCAATATGTGGAGAGCTTGGTCGTCGATGTCGGCGTTCGCTACAAACCTCTACTTAAGGCGAGCGAGCTTCTTCTCCTCCTCCGTCATGATGACATACCCCTCGGAATACCGCGGAGCATATGGAGGTGGAGCGGATGATCGTGTCTAGTGGCGAGGTTGGACAGCGGCTCCTCCACATGTTATTGAGGTTTGGAAAACCTAATAAACGAGTTTCGTGTAGCCCTCATGCCACCAAGGAAAAGAGTGCGATTCCTCCTTGGCGGTGCCGTGTCCTCCTCCATACCCCGAGGAAGCTCGGAAACGAGTGCCTCCTCGAAAAGGTTGTCGATGATGGCTTAGACGACGATGATCCCTTCTTCTTCGGTGCAAAGGCTTGTAGTTTTCTTCCATGATTGCAGCACCCTCCCTCACAAATAAATATCCGGGGTTTTCACCCGGTAACAAGGTACACAAATATTATTTTGGAGTCTGGACTTTGAGTGGATTAAGGATGTAGATTTTTTTTTTTTTTTCTTGAGCTATCAAGCTTGGGAAGGTTGGCTATGTCTACGGAGGTTTTGAGCACACAAACTTGAACACACAAACAAAGGAAGGAGAGGGAAGCTTGCCTGCAGAAAACGGGAGCCGGGGGGGCTCCTTATGTAGGTGAGGCCGGCCTCGGTGCTCCTCCCCGCCTCGTCTTTCTTCCAGCACGATCATTTCACCTCTGCAACTTTCCCCGCCCTCGCGTGCTCTACGAGTTGCACCGCCCAAACGCTCTCGTCCACTCCTTGGTCCTTCCACTTGATGCTTCATGTTTTGGGTTATGTCCATGCTCCCTAGCTCCATTTGCTTCACATGCCACCATGAAATTCCTACAAAGTTGATGCTTGCTGCCCACCATGCTTGTCCTTTGCATGTGGAATTAGTGAAAGTTGATGAAAGGGAATCCAATGGTGCATGCATGATTACTAGATCGCCTCCATTAAGGTGTGTTTAAGGTTAACCACTCCTCTAATTCGAAATTTAAAATATTTTTCAGAGCCATGCAAGAGCTCGAACATAATTTTAGAGAAGTTTTTAAACCATTAAAAACAAATGCAAGTCGAAAATATTTTCTTTTTACGTCGATTTCGGTCTCACCGGTATAGTTTGCCTTCATTGGTTGAGAGCGGACATTTTCCCGGCTTGATCATGGGGGCATAGGTTTAGGTTCTAATTTTGGATAAATAAGAAAGATTTTGAATAAAACAAAATTAGAATAGGCTTAGAAAAATTCTAATCCTAGAGAAACCAAGGATAAGGATTTTTAAAACCAACCAAAAGCTTTAATTTCTAGGTTCACGCGAGTCCTACCACGTGCTGAATTTTATTAACACTTAAACATAAATCGTGGCTCTACTCGTGTGGTTTTAGCATGAAAAATAAGTCAACCTCAGCACCATAATGAGGGTGAAAGGTTGAGTTAAGGTTCTGAAATTATTTGGTTGAGGTTTCTCGAAAAGAAAAGAATCAAACAAGCACATAGGAGGGTTCATGCAAAGGGTTTATGATAAAGCAAACATTCAATCAAGAATTATGTCTCTAATATTGTTCAACCACTTCTAAGTCTAATGTCTTTGCGTAATAAAACTCAAAAACTAAATTATTAAAAAGACTCGAAAAACCTGGAATCGGGTTGTCCTCCCGTAGCTTATTCTTGACTTGACGAAACGGGTTGCCTCCCCGCCTAGCGCTTCGTTTATAGTCCATGGCTAGACTTCTTCACTTGATTACTCCGGATCAACGCTCTTTGCGGGCGTTGCAATCTTGGGTACCCACTTTGGCTTAGTCAATTTTTTTTTTGGTCTTCACAGGCTGGCTTTGTCCTTTGGTCTTGACGGATGCAACAACTTCCTTGTGGCTCGGCATCTCGAACTCCGGTCCTTCGGTTGTGATCTTCATGGTCTCTAATGTGATCCTTCATCTCTCCCGAACGAGCTTGAGTAGCCTTCGTCGTCTTGGGACCTTGGAGTTGTCTCGGATATTCTTCTTTGTTACCCATCGGGCGCCGGCAAGTTGTCCCACTTGCGTCTAGCATCTTCATCATGATGAACACTTCACGTATAGAGCTTCCGACCTCCGTCACCTTGCCATCTAAATTCTTCAATACTTTCTCCATAGCCTCGAACTTAGTGACGGCGTCCTTGTTGATCTTAGCTTGCTCGTCCATCAAGTCCTTGAATTGTGCACAAAGAGAACCCAAAACTTGAATCGACGAACTTGCATTAAATCGGGGTTACCTTGGACATGGTCATACTCCACACACTCCTTGCATGAGGATCTTGCTCCGGCGGCCTTTAAGTGTTGAGCTTCTTTCTCCATCTCCATCTTCTCCATCCTCCTCTTAAGTAAACCGATATGCCACTCAAGGAATCCGACTCGTATGCATTCGGCTCTCGCAATCGTCATGCGGATAGTTGAGACTTTGATCTTGAACGGCCTCCCGGCGTCTTGAACGTTTATGATAGGTGGATCAACGATGTCGGGGTGCGCGCAGCGCTCCGGTGGTTGAGGTTGATCTTCCTTTGGACTTGGAGGTGGTGATTCCCTTGGAGATTTCGACGGTCCTTCGACTTCAACTTTTGAATCTAGGGTTTCCACCCCTTTAGCTTGTGTTGCATGTCACCCTTGCCTCGTAAGGTTTTCCCGGATCATCCACAAAAAGGTTTGGGTTTCTTGGAGAGGTAGCCAACCATCTCCTGTTAGGGTTAGCAATAAACAAAGTATGCAAAAAAACTAGAAAACAAAACAAATCTATAAAGACTAGAGTTAGACAAACTAGATTAGATGTATTTTGAGGATGATCGAAATTTAGTAGATGCAAAAATAAAACAAAATCAGTACTGAAAATTACAAAAAAAGCAATAAAAAATCAAATCTTGATCACTTGTTCCCCGGCAACGGCGCCAGAAAAAGGGGCTTGTTGACGGTTAATGTTTGTATCAAAGTTCGTTCGTGACTCGCAAGCGTACAAGTCTCCCGTCGTAGTCAAGGGACCCTTCTTCCCTCGAGTGGTGAACCCAAGGTATCGAATCCGTGGAACAAATGTGTGACGCAAGACTTAATCTATTAAAGCCAAGTAACTTCAATCTTCGATAAAAGACCTAATGCATCTAAGTAAAAGACATGAAACAAATCTAATCTACTAAAGACCGGAGAAAACAAAGTAAGATTGGGTAGATAAACCGATCTAGAGGGATCGGGGTAAGCCTTTTGTTGAAGTTCCAAGCAAGAGAAGAAGTAGCAAATCGAATCTTAATAGAAGCCTCTTTAAATCGTGGTTTCCCGTCCAAATCCGAAAACATCCGCCTTTCGAGACCCCCGTTCGTCACAACGTATCCCTATTCATGCGGGGAGCTTAGGGCGAGTCAAAAGACAAGTCGAGATTCTTTCGGAAGATCCGGCGTGTACCTCTAGCCACCGCGGCTACAAGAACACCCTATGTAATCTATCGCGCGAATAGAATTGGAATAAGCAAAGCCGATCGAAAAACGAAATCTTCGAGGAAACACTTGATCGCTAAGAAAAGATTCAACTTGATAATTCAACTATGACAATGATACATACACAAGATCACCACCGGGATCCTTCCTTGATCTTGCTTCTAGCTCCGGGAACTCCGACGTGGTCTTCCATGCAAGGTTCCCACGTCGGCTAGGGAAACCCTAGTCAACTAGCTCGACCCTCTCCTCTCCGACATGGTGTCCCTCTCTTCTCTGCTCCTCGGCGGCCGAAGACGAAATCTTCTCCTCGTGGCTCTCGGTCGGGGGGCTATAAATAGCCCGATTGGCGGCTAGGGCAAAGGAGAGCACGTTTGGGCCCAAAATGGGCCGGGCCGACCGGCCCGGGCCGGCCGGCCCGGGCCCATTTTGGCCCGGCCGTGGGCTCCTTTGTCCCACGTCGGTTCCCTTGCTTCCCGGATGTTTCCCCCTTCGCATGTAGGTCCATGTCGTCGGTTTCTCTCCGAATTGGACTCAACTCCTTGTCTTGCAAGATTCGGGCACTTTCCCGGTCGGGCCCCCGGAGTTTGTCGTCTTCTCGGATCGAGTCCCCGGCTTCTTGGAGTTAATTTTGCTTCATTGCATGACTTGTTCGGGACTTCAAGGTCTTGTCATGAGGTGCTTGATGAACTTATCCCGAAAGTCTTGCATTCAACACTAAAACCCCGCATAAACATTAAACTCCAAAACCGACATGCACACGTGAACTTGTTATACCACGGGGGTTAGTACCAATGGATAAGGTATAAAACTCATGCCAACACCGAAGGTAAACTCATGGCTAGGTTGACGGATTTTCACCGTCAACGTATCGGACCGACTACTCGGTGGGCCCCTGGGACTACCTGGCTTGCGCTACACGGCACCTGAAGGCGTGGAGCACAAGGACTACATAGGAGTAGTACTCGGTTAGGGAGCTGTACATGTTCCGCACTGTATAGAGGACTCCTAGGCGTACTCCACTAGTACTCTCCCTACTCCGACTTGTAACCCTGCCTCCCGGACTATATAAGGCGAGGCAGGGACCAATCTCTGGCATCCAATCTCCTCTCATACAACCCACGGCGCACTATTGCACCATCTTGTAATCGTGCCCTATCAATCCAGAGCTACGCAGCATACAGGACGTAGGGTATTACTCACCTCGCGGCCTGAACCTGTCTAAATTGTGTGCCACGTGTCTCTTCCTTCGAGTTACCGATCTCAGCGAGTCACATTCATCTACTTCGGTTACTCTCCGTAGTAGGTTGCCGGTCTAAAACACCGACAGCTGGCGCGCCAGGTAGGGGTTCTCGCCCGAGATCACATGGCGAACTCGACGGCTTCCGTCCACTTCAAGCCAATCGTCGCCTTCAACCGCGGCGACACCTTCGTGTTCGGCGCCTGGGTCTGCACTGCTGATGGCGCGGGCTCCTTCCAGCGCCGCGTGAACATGCAGCCCAACCCGAAGACAGGCTTCGTGACACTTCCTGAAGTTGTCACAGGTGAACTCGCCGGCAAATTCGGCGAAATTTCACTCTTCAACCATCACGCTGACTTCGAGCTCGAGTCCGTCTCCAACCCGAACTCAACGTCGCCATGGGCCATCGCGTGCGAGCCGGGCCGCTCGGCCCATCGCGAGCGGTCCCCTCACCACGCGAGCACTCCGCACGTGGCCCCCGCATCCTCAGCCGGGCCCGCACGGGGGCTCCCACTTCGCGCCGGGCCGGCAAGGAGCCCGTACCCGAGTACAGCTCGGACTCCGACGCCGCCCCCGATCGCGCTCCGGACTCCAGCCCTCTCTCCGAGTTCTACTCGAACCCGGACTACGAGTTCGACTTCGGGTCGGACCCTGAGGAGCCCGAGTCCGAGGACGACTCCACTGAGCTTCCCTTGTCAGGGCCAGCCTCTGGGCTGGTTATAAAATCCACGCCGGCCGGGAGATACGTCCCATGCGGCCGTACCGCAAACCTGCTGACCTGGCGAAGGGAGACTCACGCTACGTCGCCTACATCGACTCGCTACCGTTCCAGGTGGGAACACCGCTAGCCCGGGCTGACTCAAACACACCAACTGAGGTGGCACCCTCTGAGTCTAGCCTTGGCACCCCCGATCGCCAAGTCTTCATGGCTGCCGGCGACACCCCAGGGCCCTCAGGCACGGCTCAGGACAAGTACCTGGAAGACATCTCCTCCGACGAGCTCTCTGCTGATGCTCCACCAAACGAGACTCCGGCAGACAGAGATGCTCGACGCGAACGCAACCGAAAGCGCAACGAACGTCGTCGACGCCTCCGCGACAACCTCCCCATCCGCAACCTCACGGAAGCTCTCGAGGCAGTCGAGAGCAGAGTACACACCACCCCTGAGCAATACCTCATGTCGATCACAGCGATCGCACGTCAGGCTCAATGCATACGCGTTGGAGAGGTCATTGCCAAGCTCGCTGAAGACGCCTACTTCATGCGGGTCGACAACAGAGTCAACCAACCTCCTCCAGCTAAACCCCACGACAACGAAGCTACTAGTCGCAGCGCCAACAACGGTCCCAACCGTACTCGAGCTGACCTTCCAGCCGAGCCAAACCGTCGCCGCTCCAACACCGGCGGACCTTCACAGCAAGACCACGGCAACCGAGAAGTTGTTCCCCACCGCGCTCCGGCCGGTGGCGGCGGCAACGATCCCGACGGCGGCGGCAGCGACGGCGGCAGCTCCAACCATGGGGCCAACAGGAGGGCTGGAGGCGGCGGCAGCCGTGGCGGCCGAGGCCACGCGAATAGCCACACCTCCGGTGCCTCACATGGCGGGTACGACGCTCGCCAGAAGATTGAGGAGCTACGGCGGAAGAAGTCGACCACTGCCTCTTAGGGCGACGGCTTCCCCGCCTTCTCACCTCGACTTCGCAACTTGCTTCTCCCCGACAAGTTCAAGCCTTTGGGGATCACCAAGTACGACGTGAAGCAGGATCCCATCCAGTGGCTCCGATGCTACGCCCTCTCCATTGAGAACGCTGGCGGCAACAGCGACACCAAGTGCCTCTACTTCCCCTTCTGCCTGGACCAAGCACCACTCACATGGCTCGAGTCGCTGGACAAGCACTCGATCGACAAGTGGGACCAGCTGAAGGAGCAGTTCACAAGTAACTTCGCGGGCGCCATGGGCCGATCGGGTACTCGCATGGACCTGGCCATGATCAAGCAGGAACAGGGCGAGACCCTCCGCAAGTACATGCGCCGCTTTTTTACAAGCGCGCTAACGTCGTCGACGTCACCGACAAGGAGGTCATCGACCTCTTCCAGGACGGCCTCTACCACCGCCGCACCTTCGAGGACTTCGGCCGCCGTCGCCCCAGGTCCATTCCCCACCTCAAGGACATAATCACGTCCTGGGCGGATGAAGAGGAAAAGGCCAATGCCAAGTATGACGCCATTCGTGGCAAGACCAAGCAGAACCAGGGCGGCGGCAGCGGCAGCGGCAGCAACGCAAACCAAGGCGGCCGCAACAACAACAACAACAACTACTACTACTCAGGCCCCAACCGCAAGCGCAAGCCCGACAACACCGTCGCGGCTATCCAGCGCCCTGCGAAGGGGATCTCGAAGAAGAACTCCGGCGGCTTCAAGGACCTGCTGAAGGAGAAGTGCCCGTGGCATCCAAACGGCAATCACACTACCGAGTAGTGCTACCAACTCAGGCATGCACTCAAGGATACGCCGGAGCCACCGCACCCTCACGATCAAAAGGGCAAGAAGAAGGATGGCGACAACAACGACTTCCAGGAGCCGGACAAGACCGTCAACGTCATCTTCGGCGGATTGCCCAGCAGGCGGGAGCAGAAGGCTACCCGTCGTGAAGTGATGTCCATCGAGCCAGCGGTCCCGACCCCTCTCAGGTGGTCGGAGGTACCCATCACCTTCTCCCGCGCGGACCAATGGACCAGCTTCTCTGAACCAGGACGGTTCCCCCTCGTCCTGAAACCAGTGGTGGCGGGCTCCAAGCTCAACAAGGTGCTCATCGACGGTGGAAGCGGGCTCAACGTCCTCTTCACCAAGACCCTGAAGAAAATGAAGCTCGACATCACCCACATGCTCACCAAGAGCAACACGCCCTTCTACGGCATTGTCCCCGGCAACGCGGCTATCCCACTGGGCTCAGTGGTTCTGCCAGTTACCTTCGGGGCGTCTCGGGACAACTACCGTACCGAGTACATCAAGTTCGAGGTCGCGGACTTCGAGACCTCTTACCACGCCATCCTCGGCAGACCGGCCATCGCCAAGTTCATGGCGGTGCCCCACTACACCTACTTGGTACCCAAAATGCCAAGCCCAGCCGGTGTACTCTCCCTCCAAGGAGACTTGAAGATCTCCCATGACTGTGACACAGAAGCCGTGGAGATCGCCTCTACAAATCAAGTACCCAACGCGATGATGGAGGTCTACGCTGCGTCGAAGAAGCTTGCTACAAGTGAACTCGACATCCCAGAGAAGTCTGACAGCACCAACAAGCCTCAGCCACCTGAGGAGGTACTCGTCAAGACGGTCGACCTCGGAACACCATTGGGGCTGGCCTCGACCCCAAATAGGAAGACACGCTCATCAGCTTTCTTCGGGCTAACCGCGACATCTTCGCGTGGAAGCCAGCGGACATGCCAGGAGTGCCCAGGGAGCTGATTGAGCACTGCCTCAACATCGATCCTAAGGCCACCACCAAGCGACAACACCTCCGACACTTTGCCGACGACAGGCGGGACGCCATCAAGAAGGAACTCGCCAAGCTACTCGCACCGGCTTCATCGCAGAAGTTTTCCATCCCGAGTGGCTCGCCAACCCCGTCCTCGTCCGCAAGAAGAACTCGAACGAGTGGAGGATGTGCGTCGACTACACCGACCTCAACAAGCACCGCCCCAAGGACCCCTTCGGGTTGCCGCGGATTGATCAAGTCATCGACTCCACGGCGGGGGCTGCGACTCGCTCGCTTCCTCGACCGCTACTGCGGGTACCACCGGATCGCAATCAAGGAGGAAGACCGAGGAGAAGACCGCGTTCATCACCCCATTTGGCGCGATCTTGCTACATGACCATGTCATTCGGGTTGAAGAACGCCGGCGCTACCTACCAACGGGCCATCCGGGCTCGCTTCAAGCGGCAACTCAACAAGAACGTCGAGGCCTACGTGGATGACATGGTTGTCAAAACCCGGGGACTCCGGTACCCTCATCGACGACCTTGAAGAGACCTTCGCATCACTACGCGAGTACCGCCGGAAGCACAACCCGAACAAGTGCGTCTTCGGCGTCCCTTCGGGCAAACTACTCGGCTTCATCATCGCCCAAAGCCACGGCATTGAAGCCAACCCCGAGAAGATCTCCGCCATCACCGACGCATGAAAGCTCCCACGAGCATCAAAGACGTCCGAGCCGACGGGGTGCATGGCGGCGCCGAACACGCATTCATCTCGAGGCTAGGAGAACGGGGCCTCCCCTTCTTCAAACTACTCAAGCATCACGAGAAGTTCGTGTGGACTCCGAGGCGCATCAAGCCCTTGCCCGGCTCAAGGACTTCCTATCAAAGCCACCGATCCTCACGGCTCCTCGCAAAGGCGAGCGCCCATTGCTCTACCTAGCCGCGACTACTCACGTGGTCGCATCGCCATCGTTGTCGAGCGGCAGGAAGACGGCCACGCCTACCCGGTCCAGCGCCTAGTCTACTTCGTTAGCGAGGTTCTATCAGAGTCCAAGGCTCGCTACCAGCCCGTGCAGAAGCTCCTGTACGCTCTACTCATTACCTCGCGGAAGATACGACACTACTTCCAGGAGTACTCGGTCTCCGTCATCACCGACTACCCGCTTGGCGACATCCTGCGGAACCAAGATGCTACTGGAAGAATCTCCAAGTGGGCCGTCGAGCTCGGCGCCCTCACTATCGACTTCAAGCCACGCACAGCCATCAAGTCGCAAGCACTAGTCGACTTCATGGCGGAGTGGCGGGAGAACCAGCTACCTACTCCCACCGTGCGACCAGAGCATTGGGTGATGTACTTCGACGGCTCACTCAACCTCGAGGGCGCAGGTGCAGGGGTGCTCCCGATCTCCCCAACGGGCGAACAACTCAAGTACGTCCCGCATCTTCCGGAAGGTCTCAAACAACGAAGCCGAGTACGAAGCCCTCCTACACGGGCTCCGCCTCGCGGCTTCACCGGGCATCAAGCGGCTACTAGTCTACGGCGACTCCGCAGTGGTCATCAACCAATTCAACAAGTCCTGGGACCACAACAAGGAGAACATGGACGCCTACTGCCTAGAAGTCCGCAAGCTCGAGAACAAATTCTATGGTCTCGAGTTCCATCACATCGTCCGCGACAACAACGTTGCAGCGGACGTCCTCTCGAAGCTTGGATCTACCCGCGCTCAAGTGCCAGCAGGTGTCTTCGTCCACGAGCTTCACGCGCCATCCATCCCGGGAGCCGCGCCACCGACCACCTGTCCCGGCCCCATCCACCACCGGGCGGGGAGGTCATGATGATCGACGTGGACTGGAGGCAACCCTTCATCGACTACCTCAGCGAGCAGAAGGTCCCCTCTGACAAGAACGCGGCTGAGCAACTCGTCCGCCGCGCCAAGTCCTACGTCCTCGTCGGAGATAAGCTTTACAAACGGGGCGCGTCTTCTAGAGTACTCATGAAGTGCGTCCGTCGCGAAGAAGGCAAGGACATCTGAAAGGAGATCCACAAGGGCGTCTGTGGCAACCACGCGTCCTCGCGAACGCTGGTCAGCAAAGCCTTCCGGCGAGCCTTGTACTGGCCCACAGCCCTGGGCGACGCCGAAGAACTCGTCAGAAAGTGCCAAGGATGCCAGTACTTCGCCAAGCAGCAACACGTCCCAACCTACAAGCTAGTCACCATACCGCCAACCTGGCCCTTTGCCTCGCCGAGGGCTCGACATGATTGGGCCACCGCCAACCGCGCCGGGGAGGATTCAACAGGGGTCCGGTGGCTATCGACAAGTTCACCAAGTGGATCGAGGTCAAGCCGGTCACATGTCCCAAGGCCGACGAGTACTCGACTTCCTAGATGAACTCGTACACCGCTACGAGCTACCCCACCGCATCATCACGGACACGGGCTCCAACTTCAACAACCACCGGTTCCGGAGTACTGCGAGAACGGCGGGATCGACATCCGATACGTCTCGGTCGCCCATCCACGGCCAACGGACAAGTCGAGCGCGCCAATGGGATGGTGCTCGACGCTCTCAAGAAGCGGCTACACGACGCCGCTAATTCCAAAGGGGGCAAGTGGATCGGGGAACTACCCAACGCACTGCGGGGGCTACGGACTCAACCATCCAAGCCAACGGGGCAATCCCCCTACTTCTGGTCTACGGCTCCGCAGCAATCCTCCCCCGCCGACGTCATATGGAACTCACCGGCGGTGGAGCACTACGACGAAGGCGTCTCAGAAGACAGCAGACGAGTTGACATCGACAGCCTCGAAGAAGCTCGCTGCGCCGCCCTCGTCCAAACAGCAAGGTACCTGGAGGGTATCCGACGCTATCACGATCGCAACATCAAGGAACGCTCCTTCAACGTTGGAGATCTTGTCCTCCGCCGTATGCAGAACACGGAAGGACTTCACAAGCTCAGCTCCCCCTGGGAAGGTCCCTTCACCGTGGCAAAGGTGACCGGGCCGGGCTCCTATCGCCTCCAAACACTTGAAGGCGAAGACATCAACAACTCGTGGAATGTCGACCAGCTCTGTCGATTCTACGCCTAGTCTACACGACTACTCTGGGGTTCAAGTCTACATGACTACATCAACACCCCCTGGCCGTAAGCGACCCCCTGGGTCCTGGCTCCAGTCTCCGGACTTCTCCTCTCCAGGATCCAGCCCGTGCGGCTACCTACGGACCCTGGGCTGCCACGAGCGTCAAGGACTATAGCAGCGGTCTACTAAGAGACCACACTCCAAGATCCAGTCTGCACGGCTACCTACGGATCTACAATCCAGCCTACACGGCTACCTACAGATCAACTGCTGTAAGCGTCTACCCGCTCCAGCGCTACTCAACTGTAAGCGGCCTCCGGGTCCAGGCGACTACTCTGTAACTACGGCCCTGGCCATCTAGGTGTACTTCTTCAGTAATAAAGTTTGATTATTCATCAACTTCTTTACTGCCTACTCCCTACAACGGGACTACTAAAGTCGAGTACTACTACTCGCATCCACTCCACGATGGGGGCACCGCACTCTGAGATCGCGACTACGAGTACTCATTGCTGGAAAATTTTCTTTCATTAATACTTGAACAATTCATTACAATTGTTTTCTTGTACAACCATGGCTACTAGATACCTATTACAGGGCTACTGGAGGTTCAGCTTCTCAGCTACCTGCTCCGCGATGGGAGCCATCTGCTCCAGCAGCTCTGCATACTACTCATCCGTGCAGTTGGCGGCTACCCCGCCGGCGACTACCTCCACTGGGGCCTTCGGGAAGTACGACTTCATGAAGGCCAAGACTTGTCTTGGGATCGACCTCGCCATGTGCTTCACGTAGGCGGCCAGCCGGCTCGGCACTTCCTTGAGGCGATCCACCAGAGGAGTAATCTTGGGGCCGCCCGGGTGCGGCACCAGGAGTCTTGCGATCGGCAGTGCGGCTTCTTCCAACTCCTTCAACCGGGCCCGCAATGCCTCGCGAGTCTTCGTTCAACTTCGCAAGGATTTGTAGCAGGTTGACGAGATCTCCGTCGAAGCAATCCGAAGTTCCATATGCTTCTCGCACTCGAAGGCGAGTTCTTTGTAGTCGAGCTCGAGTACCTGGCGGGCTTCTTGCTCCCGGTAGAAGAGGTTCTTCATGCTCGTCTCCGAGGCCTTCAGCTGCTCCACCTGGCCCTCAAGCTCTGCAACACAGCGACGCAACAGCGGGTCAGATACTTCTCGACCTCCAACAAGTACCCGACAAGTTGAGGGGTATACCTTTGTTCTTGTTGCAGAGGCCCTTATTCTTCCGCACCAAGTCGTCGCCCTTCGCCTGCAACTCTTGGACGTCGTTGTGGTACTTGGCGAAGGCGGCGTTGAGCTTCGACTGCATGGCAGCCGCGTGCTTCCGCGACTTCACAAGTTGCTCTTCTAGCGCCTCGGCTCGGAGCACCGTGTCACCATAGCCCTGCAGCAGGTTTGACTTGTCGCGGGACCGCTCCGCAACGTCCTACACAAGACAACTCAAGTCACAAAGAGTACTCAACGATAAAGGATTGGCTACTCAAAGGCTACAGCTACTTACCTTCATCCACTGCTCGGCTTGACGGATCGCCTCCAGATGCTTGGCTACCGTCGTGGACTCGATGAGGTCATCCGCGAGTAGCTCTACCCCGCCGCGACTACTCGTGGTGGCCTCCGTCATCGGCGCAGAGCGAATGGGCTCTGCGTCTTGGATCTCAGGGGAGCGGATAGCCACCTCCAGAGCAATCTCTGGCGACGTGGTGACCGCCTCTCCCCCGGCGGTTTTCTCGACGACCTCCTCCACGGGCTCGGGGGCTCCTTCCTCAGCATCCGGGGCCTCTGGTGTCAACCTCTGCATCGGCACCCCTGCAGGGATGTCACCGCCCTCAGCTTCAGCGCCTGTCAAGGAGACGACAAGTGCATCAGTGCCTACGACTACTCCTCAAAGAGCCTTCTAGCTTCAAGAAGGGTACTCACCTTCGACAACGCTGGCTTCCGGCAATGACGCCTCGGCAGCCGGAGGCTCGGGCACTGCTTGGGCAGCGGGAGCGGCCTCCTCTGCGGGCGGCGCGTCTTCTGCCGCCACCGCTGAAGAGGGCTCATCTTCCTCCCAGGACAAATCCGTGGACTTCCTGCAGAAACATTCACAGATGGTCGTCAGTCAACATCGACTACTGCAATAAGTACTACTCGTAAGGATACGGTACTTACAAGTTTGACCGGACAATTGTCACGGCCGGAGCACCGAGGATGCTGGCGATATCGACCAGTCCACCCTCGGCGGGCGCCTCCTCCTGCGCTCCTGAGGCCACCACCTCTTCAATGGCGGAGGCCACGGGTCCCGTGCTCCCTTGTGGAGCAGGGGGCTGGCACTCTAGCTGCGCCAAGATTTCCTCAACAGTGGGGGCTGGACTACGGCTTCCAGCTGGCTCCCTCACCGTGTCCCACACGCCTTCGTCGCCCTCTTCGACGGGCTCCGCTGGCGGCACCTCCTACATACAAGGAAGACTACTCGTCAGCAAACGTACTCGTACAACGGGTACTCGACTAGTCTGTTCAAGACAACTTACCTCCTGAGGCGTGGTCTCTGAGACCTTCAGCTTCTTCGTCACCCGCTTCTTGGCGGGGTTGCGCGGCTTCCGTGGCGGCGCAGCCAGGCTAGCCTCCAGGCTAGCCGGGAGTCTTGTACCAGAGGAACATGAGGCAAGCCCGGGCAGCTAAACCTCGACCGCAGCTGGAAGCAGTCCTGCAATGTCTCCTCGTCTTCGTCGTCGTCATCGGAGGTATCCTCCACGACGACGGTGTCGTCGCCTTCACCGACTACTCGGCGCTCCTTCGCCTTCCTCTCCATCGGGATCTTGATTCCGCTCGAAGGTTGCTGCGGCTCGGAGACGAACTTCTTAACGTCATCCTGCGCAAGACACAAGACGTCAGCAACTCTACTTCAAGTACTCACTACTCGACTAGGAGGGTATGACTACTCACCTCCTTCGGCGGGCGCGCGGCGGAGTACTCCTGGACATGGCACGCCGTGTACGGCGGCATGTCTTTGAAGATCCGCGACAACCTCTCGATGATGTTGTTGTCGTCCAGCTCGCCTCCCGGCATCCGCGACGCGTCGTCGTCGCCGGTGTACTCGAAGCCTAGGGTCTCCCGAGCCATCAACGGCTGGATCCTTCGCTTCATGAAACTGAAGGCCACGTGCTCGGCCCTCAGTCCCGCCTCCCTGAGCACCTTGATGCGTGCTAGCAGCTCGGGGAGCTGGATCCCTTCTTGCATGGTGGGCTCCGTGTTCCACCATTCTCGGTGCCTGGGCTGCCGTCCGCTCGGCTTCGGCAGGCCGGGGTGGTGGTTCATAATATAGAACCACCTGGTCTTCCAATCTGTGTTGGAGTCGACACTTGTACGCCAGATATGGCTCCGCGGCGTCCTCCCTCAGCTGGATGCCGGCTCCTCTGACTACCCTGGGGTTAGTGGCACTTGGTTGCGGCTTGACGCGGAAGAACTTCCGGAAAAGCACCCAATGTGGCTTGATCCCGAGGAATGCTTCGCAGAAATGCACGAAGACCGCCGTGTGGAAGACGCCATTGGGGTTCAGGTTCAGGTACTCGATCCTGTAGTACCCGAGCAGCCCCTTAAAGAAATCGCTGGCCGGGAGCGCAAGACCGCGCTCCACGAACCGCGCGAACATTGGGATCTCGTCTTCGGCCTTCTCCATCGGATATGGATCTCCAGCGGCGGATCTCCACATGTCGACTTCCTTCTCCCCGATGAACCCCCTTGTTCGGGAGGGTCGCGATCCTCCGTCTTCACTTTGGACTTCTTCCACTCGTGGCTTGGATCAGCCCGCGGTGGAGACATGGGCGGCGCTGCTCCGGTGGCAGCCGCGGCGGCCTCTTCGCGGCCCCTCTTCTTCCCGGCGGCCTTCGACGTCTTGGACGGTGACGGCTTCATCCTACAAGTGCAGGGCGTTTTCACTCGCATCCGCTCGGGGGCTACCCTAAAAAGCTTTGGCGCGGCGCACTTGAATCTACTTCGGCGGCAGCAAGCGCTGGGAGTGGATTTGCCTCAGATGCAAACGGAATAGCTGCAGCTCAAATGGGTGAAAAACCCTAAGGGTTTTGGCTTCTATTTATAAGCCAAATCGGCTCCGCAACGGGCGGCTGAATAAGTCCACGCGCGGCTGACTCAGCGGCTGTGCGTGACCCTTCGTATTCTACTAGTCGACGCGCCTCACCTCGGGGGCTCGGCTACTTCTACTCGACCACCTGGGAAGCGGCTAGTCTCAAGAGCATCTCAGGACACATTCTTCAAGATGACCCTTCAATTCGAGAGGAAGTACTCGACTCAAGGCTCGGGGGCTCCGTGCCACATGTCCTTCGGCTTTTTCTCTCCGGATTTTTCAGGATTTTCTTGCCAAGACTTCAGATGGACCCTCAGCCAGAGCCTACGGCTCAACCTAAGGCTCGGGGGCTACTCCATATGGAGTGCGATTTTGCAAATCGCACCTCCATATCAGCTCCGGCTTCAAGACAAGACAGGCATTTTTTGAAGACCTTCGAAGGCAGTTTTCGAGGACGCTTGGGACTACTCGAGAAGACTTCAAAATTGCTCAAACATCAGCTGGAGTACATTCCAGCCTCGGGATGCTTCGACTACTCTTGAGGACTTTTGACTTGTAGCGCTCAGGGACGCTTGAGGACTACTCGTTAAGGCCGTCAAGACTACTTGAAGCTATCCTTATCGACTACAAAGTACTCGGGGGGCTTGTCGTATGGACCTCCCCCGGGCCCACTACCTCGGTGGGTATCGGGACCGACTACTCGGTAGGCCCCCGGGACTACCGGCTTGCGCTACACGGCACCCGAAGGTGTGGAGCACAAGGACTACACAGAGTAGTACTCGGTTAGGGGAGCCGTACATGTTCCGCACCGTATAGAGGACTCCTAGGCGTACTCGACTAGTACTCTCTCCCTACTCCGACTTGTAACCCTCGCTCCCGACTATATAAGGCGAGGCAGGGACCGATCTCTGGCATCCAATCTCCTCTCATACAACCCACAACGCACTATTGCACCATCTTGTAATCGTGCCCTATCAATCCAGAGCTACACAGCATACAGGACGTAGGGTATTACGCACCTCGCGGCCCGAACCTGTCTAAATTTTGTGCCACGTGTCTCTTCCTTCGAGTTACCGATCTCGGTGAGTCACATTCATCTACTTCGGGTACTCCCTGTAGTAGGTTGCCGGTCTAAAACACCGACATTGTCGACCCGCATGAAGTAGGCGTCTTCAGCGAGCTTGGCGATGACCTCTCCAGCGCGTATGCCCTGAGCCTGGCATGCGATCGCTGTGATCAACATGAGGCATTGCTCAGGGGTAGTGTGTACTCTACTCTCGACCGCCTCGAGAGCCTCCGCAAGGTTGCGGACGGGGAAGTTGTCGCGGAGGTGTTGGCGACGTTCGCTGCGCTTCCGATTACGCTCACGTCGAGTGTCTCTGTCTGCAGGGTTCTCGTTTGCTGGAGCATCAGCAGAGAGCTCGTCGGAGGAGATGTCTTCCAGGTACTTGTCTTGGGCCGTCCCTGAAAGCCCTGGGGTGTCGCCAGCAACCATGAAGACTTGGCGATCAGGGGTGCCAAGGCTGGACTCAGAAGGCGCCACCTGAGTTGGTGTGCTCGAGTCAGCCCGGGCTAGGGGTGTTCCCTCCTGGAACGGTAGTGAGTCGATGTAGGCGACGTAGTGTGAGTCTCCACTTATCAGGTCTGCAGGCTTGCGGTCTGGCCAGTAGACGAATCTGCCGGCTGGTGTGGATGTTATAACCAGCCCAGAGGCCGGCCCTGATAAGGGATGCTCGGTGGAGTTGTCCTTGGACTCGGGCTCCTCAGGGTCCGACCCGAAGTCGAACTCGTATGCGGGGTTCGAGTAGAACTCGGAGAGAGGGTTGGAGTCCGAAGCGTGGCCGGGTGCGGTGTCGGAGTCCGAGTTGTACTCGGGTACGGGCTCCTTGCTGGCCCGGCGCGAAGAGGGAGCCTCTGTGCGGGCCCGACTGAGGATGCGGGGACCACGCGCGGAGCGCTCACGAGGTGAGGGGACCGCCTGCGATGGCTGAGCAGCCGGCTCGCATGCGATGGCCCATGGAGACGTCGAGTTCGAGTTGGAAGCGGACTCGAGCTCGAAGTCAGCGTGATGGTCGAAAAGCGAAATTTCGCCGAACTTGCTGGCGAGTTCGCCTGTGACAACTTCAGGAAGCGTCACGAAGCCGGTCTTCGGGTTGGGCGGCATGGTGAGGCGGCGCTGGAAAGAGCCCACGCTGTCTGCAGTGCAGACCCAGGCGCCGAACACGAAGGTGTCGCCGCGGCTGAAGGCGACGGTTGGCTTGAAATAGACTGGAGCCGTCGAGTTCGCCATGTGATCTCGGGCGAGAGCCCCTACCCGGGCGCGCCACCGTCGTTGTTTTAGACCGGCAACCTACTAAGGGGAGTACCCGAAGTAGATGAATGTGGCCTCGCCGAGATCGGTAACTCGAAGGAAGAGACACGTGGCACACAATTTAGACAGGTTCGGGCCGCGAGGTGCGTAATACCCTACGTCCTGTATGCTGCGTAGCTCTGGATTGATTGGGCACGATTACAAGATGGTGTAATAGTGCGCCGTGGATTGGATGAGATGCTAGAGCAAGGTCCCTGCCCCGCCTTATATAGTCCGGGAGGCAGGGTTACAAGTCGGAATAGGGAGAGAGTACTAGTCGGGTACGTCTAGGAGTCTTCCATAAAGTGCAGGACATGTACAACTTCCTAACTGAGTACTTCTTCTCCGTAGTCCTTGTGCTCCACGCCATCAGGTGCCGTGTAGCGCAAGCCGGGTAGTCCCAGGGGCCCACCGAGTAGTCGGTCCTGGTACCCACCGAGGTAGTGGGCCCAGGGAGGTCCATACGACACCGCTGCCGGCCCTCCTTCTATGGCCGGCGATGACAGCAGTCCCACCCCCGGAAACCCCGAACCCTAACCCCGGAACCCTAACCTAAACCCTAAACTCGTCGGAGTAGCTCGCCGGAATTGGAGAAGAAGGAGGTGGGGTGAAGATGGAGCTGAAGAAATATTCGTGTGAGGAGAAGCTAAAATCACCCAGGTGTCGATGTTTTAGACTGGCAACCTACCAAGGGGAGTACCCGAGGTAGATGAATGTGGCCTCGCCGAGATCGATAACTCGAAGGAAGAGACACGTGGCACACAATTTAGACAGGTTCGGGCCACGAGGAGCGTAATACCCTACGTCCTGTATGTTGTGTAGCTCTGGATTGATTGGGTGTGTTTACAAGATGATGCGCATGAGAGAGATAGGGTCACTACCTCGCCTTATATAGTCCGGGAGGCAGGGTTACGAGTCGGTTTGAGGAGAGAGTACTAGCCGTGTACGTCTAGGAGTTCTTTCCATGGTACAGTACATGCACAATTTCCTATCCGACTACTCCTCCACCATAATCCTTGTGCCCCACGCCATCAGGTGCCGTGTGACCCAAGTCGAGTAGTCCCAGGGGCCCACCGAGTAGTCGGTCCTGGTACCCACCGATGTAGTCGGCCCAGGGAGGTCCATACGACAAGCCCCTAAGTACTTTGTAGTCGAGCAGGATAATTTCGAGTAGTCTTGATGGCCTTGACGAGTAGTCCTTAGGCGTCCCCGAGTTCTACAAACCAAAAGTCCTCAAGAATACTTGAAGCATCCCAAGGCTGGAAGGTACTCCACCTGATCCTTGATTAGTCTTGAAGTCTTCTCGAGTAGTCCTCAAGCATCCTCGAGTTCTCTTCTTGAAGGTCTTCAATAGTACTCGCATTGTCTTGAAGAAGAAACCATATGGAAAATGCGATTCGAAGAATCGCATTCCATATGGAATGTAGCCCCCGAGCCTTAGGTTGAATCGCAGATTCGAGCTGAGGGTCAATTTGAAATTCTGCCAAGTTATCCCGCAAAATCTGAAGAAAAAACCAAAGGACACGTGGCACGGAGCCCCCGAGCCTTTAGTCGAGTACTTCCTTTCGAATTGAAGGGTCATCTTGACTATAGAAGGTGTCCTGAGTGGATCTTGAGTTTCTTCGTCACCCATTAGACCGAACGGATGTAGCCGAGCCCCCGAGATGGGCTGTATCGAGTACCGGAAGCCGAAGAGTCAGGAAGCCGCCGCTGAGTCAGCCGCCGATACTTATCCATCCGGTCGTTGCGGTGCTGCTTGTTAGGTTATAAATAGACGCCGAAACCCTTAGGGTTTTTCATTCCCCGCAGTAGCAGCCGCTGGAATAGATCTATCCAAGTGTCCATCCACTGTTGCTTCTGCTGCCGCGCCGTAGATTGCAAATTAATGCGCGCCACCGCCGCTCGCCACCAGCGTAGCCCCCGAGCGGATGCGAGTGAACACCCCTTGTACTTGGAGGATGAAGCCGTCTCCGTACAAGGGCTCAAAAACGGGTGCCAGGAAGAAGAGATCCCGCAGCGAGGCAGAGGGATCTGTCCAAGGGTCGTCGCCGCCAACATCTCCCGCGCGCCCCATTCCGGCCAAGGAGTGGAAGAAGTCCAAGATGAAGACAGAAGATCTGCTGGCCCTGGTGAACAACAGGTTCTTGCGAGAGAAGGAGATGGACATGTGGCGCACCACCGTGGGCGACCCGTACCCCATGGAGAAGAATCCCGACGAAGTCCCCATGTTCGCCAGCGCGGACTAGCACTCCCGGCCAGCGATTTCTTCAAGGGTCTCCTCAAGTACTACGGTATCGAGTACTTGAACTTGAACCCCAATGGTATTTTCCACGTCTCCGTCTTCATACACTTCTGCAAAGCATTTGTGGGAATCAAGCCCCACTGGATCTTGTTCTGAAAGTTCTTCCGTTTGAAGCCGCAGCCAAGCGCCAACGACCCACGAGTATTCGGAGGGGCTGGCATTCAGATGCGAGAAGACGCGGCCGACCAGCACTTGGTGTACAAGCTCATTGATTCGAACCAAGACTGGAAGGCCAAATGGTTCTACATCAGTAATCACCACCCGGAACTGCCGAAACCGAGCGGGAAGCAGCCGAAGCATCGGACGTGGTGGAACACAGGGCCGACGATGCAAGAGGGTATCCAACTACCCGCGTTGATGCAGAAGATCAAGGCTTTGAGAGAAGCCTGACTGAGGGCCGAGCATGTGGCCTTCAGCTTCATGAAGAGGAGGGTGCAGCCACTGATGGCTCGCGACACCCTCAGGTACCAGTACATGGGCGACAAAGACACGTCAATGGTGCCTGGCAATGAAGTCGACGATGAAGACATTGTTGAGAGGTTGAGGATATGCCACTGTACACACCCTGCATAGTCCCCAAGTACTTCGCGGCTCGTCCGCCAAACAAGGTTAGTAACTGTGACCTCTACCTCTGAGTACTGATTGAATTGGAGTAATCACGCTCACCCAAGTTGTTTGCTGCAGGATGATATTGCGAAGTTTGTCTCCGACCCAGCTCACCCTCCTCGACTTGTTCCAGAGGAGGGCAAGAGCAAAGTGAAAGAACGCTATGAAGTCGGCGAAGGTGACGACACCATCACCATTAAAGACACATTTGACGAGGAGGATGGGGAAGCGCTCCAGGAGCGATTTCAGCTACGGTCCAGGTTCAGTTGGCCTGGACTACCCCATATCCCCCTCGTTGAGGATCCACCGACTAGCTTGGAGGCTAGTCTTCCTGCGCCGCCAAGAAGGCTGTGCAATGTAGCGCGAAAGCGTGTCACCAAGAAGCTGAAAGTGACAGAGACCACTTCCCAGGAGGTGAGTTCCTCGAGTCGAGTATTTGAGTACTTGTCTTGAAGTATTGCGTGCTGATAGTTGAATTTTGAGTTGTCGCAGGAAATTCCATCGTCCGACCCCGCAGATCAGGGGGAGGAGAATGACTGGGACATGGTGGGTGGACCGACTGAGAGGAGCCTCAGTCCAGCCCCCACCATGGAAGAGACCATGCCACACATGGCACAACAGACGCCTGGTACTGCCGATCCGCAAGTGTCGGCAGAAGAAAGCAGGCCAGAGCCTTCCGCGACTACTAGAACCGGAGGACTAGTAGTAGCCCAGGATGAAGAGGAGGCACCCGCGGAAGCCGGGCTCGTTGATATCGCCAGTATACTTGGTGCTCCGACCGTGACTGTTGTTCGATCCAGCTTGTAAGTGAAATCCATCCCCGAGTAGTGCATGTAGTTTGGTAACCTTGCTTGGCTGACCAACAAATATGTACTGTGCAGGAAATCCACAGATTTGTCCTGGGAAGGAGAAGAACCCAGCACGGCAGCTGCTGAGGAAAATCCGTCGCCAACTGTTGAGGAGTCTGCTCCCCTTCTTCAGGCTGAGACCATGGCGCCGGGCGCAGAGGCTATGCCGCCGGAGGCCACCGTAGTGGAAGGTACGTAGACTGCGACGATGTCGTCTGCCCCATGTAGTAGCCGTAGCCCCCAGGTACTAACGTTGTATGTCTTGTGATGGCAGAAACACAAGTCGAAGAGACCACAATCCCTAAAGTCGTGCCGGTCGAAGACATCGTGCCTGAAGCCGAGTTGCTAGAGGGAGCAGCTTCCGGACCGGAGGTGACAATAGCCCCCGAGGCCACGGAAGAGGTGCGTGACGACGCGCTACCGGGGTCGAGCATGGACGTTGTCGTCCGGTTGCCGGAGGTCCAAGACACGGAGTCGATCCGTTCAGCGCCGATGTTAGAGGCTGCGGCGACTAGTCGTGGCGGGCTCGAGCTTCTGGCGGATGACCTCATCGACCCAGCGACGGTAGCTCGCAACTTGGAATTGATACGCCTCGCTGAGCAGTGGATGAAGGTACGTGACAGTACCCTTGAGTAGTCGAATTCCACATGAACTAAATACTCAAAGATGATTATTGCCTTGTAGGATGTCGTAGAGAGATCCCGACAAAAATCCGACATGCTCCAGGGGAATGGCGATACCGTGCTTTAGGTGGAAGCGCTAGAGAAACAACTCAGCAAGGTCAGGAAGCACTCCGCCATGTTGCAATCCAAGCTGGATGGAGCCTTTGCCCAGTACCACAATGAGGTACAAGAGATGCAGGCGAAGAGTGATGACTTGATTCGCAAGAACAAATCATTGCGCGAGAATAATAAAGGTATGCCGCCGCTAGCTTGTTGAGTACTTATTGAGAGTACCTTGTAGTAGCCTGACATATGCTCTTGGATTTTTGCAGATCTTGAGGCCCGGGTAGACCAGCTGAAGGCATCGGAGACCGATTTGAAGAACATCGTCTACCGAGAGAAGGATGTCCGAGAGTTACTTGAATATGAATATAAGCAAGTGCCTTATGAGTCCATCAAGCACATGGAGCTACGAGAATCCTCGAACCGTGACCTTGTGAACTGCTATAAATCTCTGCAGAAGCTCAACGAAGATTGCGAGAAGTTGCGGGGCCAACTCAAGGAGCTTGAAGAGGCGCACTCCCCATCGCAAGACTGCTGGTGCCTCACCCGGGCGGGCCAAAGATAGCTCTGTTGGTTGATCGACTGAAGGACGCCCTCGGGCACCTGGCAACTTATGTGAAGCATCTGGCGAAGTCTATCCCGAATCAGATCTTGGCATATATGAAGTCGTACTTCCCCAAGGCTTCGGTGGATGTAGTCGCGGGAGGACTAACCGCCAATTGCACAGATGACCAGTACAAGGAGCTTCAAGAGCAAATGACGCCAATCGCAGAACAAGTCGCAGAGAAGCTGAGCCTCCAGTAGTTGTCCAGTAGGGTTAGCTTTTGGCATCATTTGTAATATAAACGAAGTTGTAAATAACTTGTGTTAAGTTTGAATGAAAAAATCTTCCATGTGTGGGATTAGAACTCGTTATCGCCGTGTGTATGTGCGGAGTACCCATCCATGGAGGTGTTGCGAGTAGTAGTACTCGACAGTAGGCCCGTTTTTGGGAGACACAGTAAATGAGTTGACTGAGAATAAAACTCTATTAATGAGAAAATACACCTAGATGGCCAGGGCCGTTTGCAAGTGTAGTCGCCAGGACCTGGAGGCCGCCTACGGCTAAAGTAGTGCTAGGACGCATGGCCGCTTACAGCTGTAGATCCGTTAGTAGCCGTATAGGCTGGATCTAAGGGTATATGGTCTCTTGATAGACCGTTTCTAGAGTCCTTGATGCCCTGAGCAGCCCGAGATCCGTTGGTAGCTGTTAACGCTGGATCTTGTAGTAGAGTAGTTCGGAGACTAGTGCCTGGGCCTGGAGGCTGCTTACGGCAAAGGGCCCGGGAGTAGTCGTGTAGACTTGAACCCCCAGAGTAGTCGAGAGATTACGCGTAGAATCGACAGAGCCAGTCGATGTTCCATGAGTTGCTGACATTGTCACCCTCAAGTGTTCGTGTTGACGGTGTATATTCGTATCAAAGTTCATATGGATTTGCAAGCGGACAAATCCCTCGTCGTAGTCAAGGGACCCTTCTTCCATCAAGTGGTGAACCCAAGGTATCGAATCCGTGGAACAATGTGCAACGCAAGGATTCAATCTAGTAAAGCAAGGAAAACTATCTATTGAAGAACCAAGTTGCATCTAATCTAAGATATCATCAAGAAAACGAATCTAATCTAATCTACTAAAGAGGTAGCAAGAGAAAGCAAGAGATAACCGATCTAGAGAGTCTAAACTGTGCTTATGTTGTAGCTCCAAACAAGATAGATGAAGATAGAAAAGTGAATCTCATTAAAAGCATCATTAATCGTGGCCTCCGGTCTGATTCTGAAAACGTCCGCCTTTCAGAGCCCCTGTTCTGTCACAACGTACTCCTATTCATGCGGGTAGTCTAGGGCGAGTTCGATAAGAACAAGTTGAAATCACTTGGTCGGTCCGGTATGCACCTCTAGCCACCGCGGCTACAAGAGCACCCTATGCAATCTATCTTAAGTATAGATTGGGGAAGAAGCAAAACCAAGAAGAAAACAAAATCATCGAGAAGGCACTTGATCGCTAGAAATCGGATTCACTTAAAGACTTCACCATGAATGATTACATGAACAAGATCACCACCGGGATCCTACCTCGATCTTGATCCTTGCTCCGGAGCTCCGACGTGGTCTTCCATGCAAGGTTCCCACGTCGGCTAGGGAGACCCTAGACAACTAGCACGACCCTCATCTCCGAGATGGTGTCCCTCAAGCTTCTCTGCTCCTCGGCGGCGGATGATGAATTGATTGATGTGTGGCTCTCGGTCAGGGGGCTATAAATAGCCCGAGGGGCATCTAGGTCAAAGGGGGGCCGACTGAGCCTCTAAATGGGCTGGGCTGGCCGGCCTGGGCCGACCGACCTGGGCCCACTTCAGCCCAGTTCGTGGCCTCCTTCGCCCGGTGTTGCTTCCCGAGTCTTCTAGATCCTTACCCCTTCTGCATGTGGGCCCTTGTCGTCAGTTTCTCTCCGAGTTGGACGAAGCTCCTTGTCTCGCAAGATTCGACACTTTTCGACTAGGTCCTCGAGTTTGTCATCTTCTCGGGTTTGGTCCCTAGGCTTCTTGGAGTCATGTTTACTTCATTGCATGACTTGTCACAAGGTGCTTGATGAACTTATCCGGAAGTCTTGCTTTCAACACTAAAACCCTGCATAAACACTAAACTCCAAAAATGACATGCACAAGTGAACTTGTTATACCACGGGGGTTAGTACCAATGGATAAGATACAAAAGTTATGCCAACACCGAAGGTAAACTCATGGCTAGATTGACAGAATTTCACCGTCAACATCTCCCCCATGCTTAAACCTTGCTCGTCCTCGAGTGAGCCTTTGATGGATATCATCATTGTCCTTCATTGTTTAAACCTTGCACTTGATCATACATGAGAAAACATAATACTCTCAAAATTTTAGTTCGTTAATGTTCCATAATGTACTAGCCTTCATCCCTACGGAGGGTAGATTATTAATTAAGCTTATCCCACAAGTATTAACATGCTCCCAAAATTTTGAAATAAAGAACGAGCTGAAAAAGAGCTAAACCAAGTTCAAAAATTTAAACCATCTTGCATCTTGCTCATGAACTCTCATCTTATCTTGTCTCTCAAGCCTGTTTATTCTACTCCTTTCCCTCTCATAACATATATATGTGGTAGGCTTTTATATGGAGCTTTTTGGGAAAGTTTAGTCCTACCAAGATTTTATAAATGAGATGTTGTCAAAACAAGACAAGCTTCTCATGGTCTTACCGAGACTCATCAAAAAAGGTCATTGGAAAATAATGTTAAGTCAAGGAGGGGAAAGAGAAAAATACACACACTTGAGATAGGTGGACATGTGCAAATGGCAAAGAGTGATCCCAAGGCACAAAGGAAGTCCTTGTTATCGGATTGCACATGGTTGGAAAGATGAGTTTGGATCTTTTAATCTTGAAGCCTTGAAATTCCTAATGCACTTTAGAGAACCGAGGAGTTCACTTTACTTTATTTCTATATCATACATACTCATATATTTTTTTTCTTTTCTCATTTTTTTCTTTATACTCTCACTTTTTTTCTTCTTTCTTTCTTTCTTTTCCTTTTTTTAATTAGATCCCCTTGAACTCTAAAACTGCATTGTACCTACCTCCTCCCCCATGCTTAGATGTTGCTCGTCCTCGGGCAAAGAGTCGATAGAGATAAGGTAGGTACCGGAAATACTTTTCCTGTGGAGAGATACTTGGAATCTTCAATGTTGGCACCATCTTGCGATCTTCCTTGAATTGATGATCCATACTCAACGATAGGTTGTGATCAAGGAGGTAATCACAAAAGATGATATTTGGTTTTAAGGGTGGAAATCCGGCGAGGTTTGTGAGATCTTCTATGTGGGGATACACAATGCATGGATAAAAAGGCTAGCAAAAAGATAGATACGCAAAAACAGAATGGCCAGCTTCTTAGTCTTGGGCCAGAGAAATCAAGGCCTGAAATAACTCACCCAAAAATAAACCTTGTATATTAAGTTTTTGCACTCAAATATTTATATGGCTCCGGATAGGTAGAGCAACATGCAAGAGGTATTTATGACAAGGTTAGCATTACTTTTAAGAACAAAAATAAATCATCTTTAATCCATCTAAAACTTGAGAGCACATAAAACACTATGGGTCTTTATTTTTATCATAACCTCCGCTAAAGATTAAGCTAGCATTTAGATAATTTCAGATTTACATTTTAAGAGAGCATTAGCTTAATCATGCACAAAACAAATACAAAGATAAACAAAGCGGCAATTATAATCATATATCATCATGGCACAAATTTCGTAACTTTACCAAAGGTAAAAACTAGGTAGTGTCTTTATTCATGATGAAAACAAACTAACATACATGCTGAAAATTTCAATAAAAACTGAAAATACTACGCATACATAGGCGCATACAAGCTGAAAATTAAAGAAAAGGGGAAAAGGAAAGATAGCTAAAGCTCCTCCTCTCTCTAATCTTCCGCTGGTGGTTGATATTGATAGTCTTGGTTGTTGTATCCTTGCTCATAATGGGATTGCACCGCTCCTCTTATGAATTGTCCCGGCGGTGCTAGGTGAAGGCATCCAAGCTTATGAGCGATGTTTGCATTTCCTTCACCCATTTGGTTTGCATTGGTTTGGAAGGCTGTGATATTTTGCATGTTTCTCGCAGCGTATCCTCCAATGATGGCTACACTTTGTTGTGGTTGAGGAAGATGTGCATATGGCTCCGCAAAGGCTACTTTGGGCACCGCAAAATTGGTGGGGGCATGGCTGCACCACTCCCCCATGCTTGCATTGGTACACCGCCGTAGTAACTCGGCGGCGCCATGATTTCAAATGGTGGCACATAATTTTGTTGTGCACCTCCTTCTTGGGCCATGGAAGAACCTTCTCCTATAATCCTTCCTCTTTTATTTTTCTTCGCCGGCACAAGAAGTCCTTCCTCTAACTAATCTTCTTTCCCCTCGAGAAAAAGTCTTAATCTTCGACCCGATAGGGGCAAATTTACTTTGTCCACTTTGAAGCCTCCTCTCTCATCTTCACTTATATATTTTCCTTTATCATATATTCAAATCCTAGGGAAGTCCCGGGTAGGAGATGCTTCGGGTTCCTTGTAATACCCGGTCTCAAAGAGATAGCCAACATCGAGAGGTAACACCCCGAACCAATACCTCCCGAACTCGATGTTGCCACAACACCACCGGTTGATCATAAGGTGAGTGGGGTCGATTGGCTGCTTGGCAATCAAAGCCGAGTAAAGCCAATTCAACTCTGTGTTGGTTATCTTTGTCTCTCTCATTCTCCCCAAAATCCTTTTGCATATCCATGAGTGAAACACTTGGATGATGGGGTTCCAGATAGTATTTCTTTATTGATGGGCTCCTCCGGCAATCACACTCCAAAAACCTTCCAATGTGCCTCCATGCACATCCACTTGTTCCGGGTTTCCTTTTGAAAACCAAGCAATTCCCTAATATCATAGGGAACCACTTGTTCAACTCCCTCCAAACAGAATGAGAAACTCAGCACTCCTTCATCAAGGATATGCTCCATGGTCATGAGAATTTCCAAGGCGAATCCCTTGTGGGTGTTTACCGACACTTCATTAGAGAATTGCACCTAACCTTGGTGTCCCATATGAAAACCCAATATGTTGAGAGCTTGGTCGTCGAAGTCGACGTTCGCTACAAGCCTCTCAAGGCGAGCGAGCTTATTCTCCTCCTCCTCCGTCATGATGACAAACCCCTCGGAATACCACGGAGCGTATGGAGGTGGAGGGATGATCGTGTTGAGTGGCGAGGTCGGACGGGCGGCTCCTCCATATGTCCTTGAGGTTTGGTGAACCTCATAGACAAGTTTCGTGTGGCCCTCATCACACCGAGAAGAAGAGTGTCGTTCCTCCTCGGTGGTGCCATGCCCTCCTCCATGCTCCGAGGAGACTCGGAAACCGAGTGCCTCCTCGAAGAGGTTGTCGATGATGGCTTGGACGACGATGATCCCTTCTTCTTGGTGAAAAGACTTGTAGTTTTCTTCCATGGTTGCAGCACTCTCCCTCACAAATATATATCCGGGGTTTTCAACCGGTAACAAGGTACACAAATATTATTTTGGATTATGGACTTTGAGTGGATTAAGGATGTAATTTGTTGCACGAAACAAGCGGGGTGGCTGGCTAAGTCTAAGGTGGTTATGAACTACAAACTTGAGCACACGAACAAAGAGATGGATGGGAGACTTACCTCTCTCCTCCTCTTGGATCGGTTCTTCTCTAGTGCACTCATGCTTCTTTGTTGCTTCGTGACCACGTGCTCCATGGGGTTGCACCTTCCAAACGTTCTCGTCCACTCCTTTGCTTGCATTATTGCTCCTTCCACTTGATGTTTTCGTTTTGAGTCACTTCCATGCTCCCTTGCCTCATATGCCTCCTTGATATTCCTGCAAAACAAAGCCTTGGCTGCCCCCATGCTTGTCATTTGTGTGTGGTTTGATGAAATATGTTGGAGGGGAATCCCATGATGTATCGTGCATGTATGGTTAGGTTAACTAGATTGCCTCCCTCTAAGCATGTTTTAATGCTAAGCACTCCTCTAATTTTGAAAATAAAAAATAAAATCAGAGCTATTAATGAGTTCAAATACAAATTTAGAGAAGTTTTTAAAGCATTAAAAACAAATGTAAGTCGAAAAATATTTCCGACCACTTTTATTTTGGTCTCACCGGTATTGTTTGCATTCATTAGTTGAGACCAAACTTTTCCCGGCTTGATCATGGGGGCATAGGTTTAAGTTCTAATTTTGATTAGATTAGAGAGATTTTGAATTAAATAAAATTAAATGAGGCTTAGAAAAATTTTAATCTTAGACAAACCAAGGATATGGATTTTTTTAAAACCAACCAAAAGTTAAGTTTCTAGGTTCACGCGAGTCCTACCACGTGCTGAAATTTAAATAATATCTAGATACAAGTCGTGGCTCTACTCGTGTGTTTTTAGCATGTAAAACAAGTCAACCACAACATCATAAAGGGGATGAATGGTTGAGTTAGGTTCTGAATTTATTTGGTTGTGGTTTCTCGAAAAGAAGCAAACAAACATGTAGGATGGTTCATGTAAAGGGTTTATGATCAAAACAAAATATTCAACCAAGAATTATGTCTCTAATGTTATTCAACCATTCTAAGTCTAATGTCTTGAGTAGTAAAATTCAAAATTAAATTACTTGAAAAGACTCGAAAAACCTGGAATCGGGTTGTCCTCTCGGTAGCTTATTCTTGACTCGACGAAACAAGTTGCCTCCCGCCTAGCGCTTCGTTTATAGTCCATGGCTAGACTTCTTCACTTGATTACTTCGGATCAACGCTCTTTGTGGGTGTTGCAATCTTGGGTACCCACTTCCGCACCATCTTGGGCACGGGCTTATTCTTCGGCTTAGTCATATTTTTGGTCTTCACAGGCTGGCTTTGTCCTTTGGTCTTGACGGATGCAACAACTTCCTTCATGTAGTTGCTCGGCATCTCAAACTCCGGTCCTTCGACCGTGATCTTCGTGATCTCCTTAGTGTGATCCTCCATCTCTCCCGAATGAGTTTGAGTAGCCTTCGCCGTCTTGGGACCTTGGGGTTGTCTCGGAAATTCTTCTTTGTTACCCATCGGGCGCCCGGCAAGTTGTCCCACTTGCGTCTCTAGCATCTTCATCATGATGAACACTTCACGTATAGAGCTTCCGACCTCCGTCACCTTGCCATATAAATTCTCTAATATTTTCTCCATAGCCTCGAACTTAGTGACGACATCCTCGTTGATCTTAGCTTGCTCGTCCATGAAGTCCTTCAATTGTGTACAAAGGGGAACCAAATCTTGAATGGACGAACTTGCATTTAATCAGGGTTTACCTCGGACATGGTCGTCCTCCTCACACTCCTCGCATGTGGATCTTGCCTCGGCAGCCTTTAGGTCTTGAGCTTCATTCTCTATCTCCATCTTCTCCATACTCCTCTTAAGTAAACTGATATGCCACTCAAGGAATTCGGCTCGTATGTATTCATTGAAATGCTCCAAAGCTCTCGCAATCGTCATGCGGATAGTTGAGAACTTGATCTTGAATGGCCTTCCGGCGTTTTGAAGGTTTATGATAGGTAGATCAATGATGTCGGTTTAGGTTGATCTTCCTTTGGACTTGGAGGTGGTGATTCCCTTGGAGATTCCGACAGTCCTTCAACTTTGGCTTTTGGATCTAATCCTTTAGCTTGTGTTACATGTCTCCTTTGCCTGTAAAGTTTTCTTGGATCATCCACAAAAGAAAGTTTGGGTTTCTTGGAGAGGTAGCCAACCATCTCCGGTTAGGGTTAGCAAAAACAAAAACCTAAAAAAGAAAAATTAGGGTTAATCAAAACTAGATTAGATTGATTTTTTCTTTTTGAGGATGATCAAACTTAAGAGAGGCAAAAGAAAATCAAAAAACTGAAAAATAAGCGATACTAGATTGGATCTTGATTGCTTCTTCCCTGGCAACGGCGCCAGAAAAAGGGGCTTGTTGACGGTGTATATTCATATCAAAGTTCATATAGATTTGCAAGCGGACAAATCCCCCGTCGTAGTCAAGGGACCCTTCTTCCCTCGAGTGGTGAACCCAAGGTATCGAATCCGTGGAACAATGTGCAACGCAAGGATTCAATCTTGTAAAGCAAGGAAAGCTCTCTATTGAAGAACCAAGTTGCATCTAATCTAAGATATCATCAAGAAAACGAATCTAATCTAATCTACTAAATAGGTAGCAAGAGAAAGCAAGAGATAACCGATCTAGAGAGTCTAAATCGTGCTTATGTTGTAGCTCCAAACAAGATAGATGAAGATAGAAAAGCGAATCTCATTAAAGGCATCTTTAAATCGTGGCCTCCGGTCCGATTCCGAAAACGCCCGCCTTTCAGAGCCCCCGTTCTGTCACAACGTACTCCTATTCATGCGGATAGTCTAGGGCGAGTTCGATAAGAACAAGTTGAAATCACTTGGTCGGTCCGGTATGCACCTTTAGCCACCGCGGCTACAAGAGCACTCTATGCAATATATCTTAAGTATAGATTGGGGAAGAAGCAAAACCAAGAAGAAAACAAAATCATCGAGAAGGCACTTGATCGCTAGAAATCGGATTCACTTAAAGACTTCACCATGAATGATTACATGAACAAGATCACCACCGGGATCCTACCTCGATCTTGATCCTTGCTCCGGAGCTCCGACGTGGTCTTCCATGCAAGGTTCCCACGTCGGCTAGGGAGACCCTAGACAACTAGCACGACCCTCATCTCCGAGATGGTGTCCCTCAAGCTTCTCTGCTCCTCGGCGGCGGATGATGAATTGATTGATGTGTGGCTCTCGGTCAGGGGGCTATAAATAGCCCGAGGGGCATCTAGGTCAAAGGGGGGCCGACTGAGCCTCTAAATGGGCTGGGCTGGCCGGCCTGGGCCGACCGACCTGGGCCCACTTCAGCCCAGTTCATGGCCTCCTTCGCCCGGTGTTGCTTCCCGAGTCTTCTAGATCCTTACCCCTTCTGCATGTGGGCCCTTGTCGTCAGTTTCTCTCCGAGTTGGACGAAGCTCCTTGTCTCGCAAGATTCGACACTTTTCTGACTAGGTCCTCAGAGTTTGTCATCTTCTCGGGTTTGGTCCCTAGGCTTCTTGGAGTCATGTTTACTTCATTGCATGACTTGTCACAAGGTGCTTGATGAACTTATCCCGGAAGTCTTGCTTTCAACACTAAAACCCTGCATAAACACTAAACTCCAAAAATGACATGCACAAGTGAACTTGTTATACCACGGGGGTTAGTACCAATGGATAAGATACAAAAGTTATGCCAACACCGAAGGTAAACTCATGGCTAGATTGACGGAATTTCACCGTCAACATCTCCCCCATGCTTAAACCTTGCTCGTCCTCGAGTGAGCCTTTGATGGATATCATCATTGTCCTTCATTGTTTAAACCTTGCACTTGATCATACATGAGAAAACATAATACTCTCAAAATTTTAGTTCGTTAATGTTCCATAATGTACTAGCCTTCATCCCTACGGAGGGTAGATTATTAATTAAGCTTATCCCACAAGTATTAACATGCTCCCAAAATTTTGAAATAAAGAACGAGCTGAAAAAGAGCTAAACCAAGTTCAAAAATTTAAACCATCTTGCATCTTGCTCATGAACTCTCATCTTATCTTGTCTCTCAAGCCTATTTATTCTACTCCTTTCCCTCTCATAACATATATATGTGGTAGGCTTTTATATGGAGCTTTTTGGGAAAGTTTAGTCCTACCAAGATTTTATAAATGAGATGTTGTCAAAACAAGACAAGCTTCTCATGGTCTTACCGAGACTCATCAAAAAGGTCATTGGAAAATAATGTTAAGTCAAGGAGCGGAAAGCGAAAAGGACACACACTTGAGATAGGTGGACATGTGCAAATGGCAAAGAGTGATCCCAAGGCACAAAGGAAGTCCTTTTTATCGGATTGCACATGGTTGGAAAGATGAGTTTGGATCTTTTAATCTTGAATCCTTGAAATTCCTAATGCACTTTAGAGAACGAGGAGTTCACTTTACTTTATTTCTATATCATACATACTCATATATTTTTTTTCTTTTCTCATTTTTTCTTTATACTCTCACTTTTTTTCTTCTTTCTTTCTTTCTTTTCCTTTTTTTAATTAGATCCCCTTGAACTCTAAAACTGCATTGTACCTACCTCCTCCCCCATGGTTAGATGTTGCTCGTCCTCGGGCAAAGAGTCGATAGAGATAAGGTAGGTACCGGAAATACTTTTCCTGTGGAGAGATACTTGGAATCTTCAATGTTGGCACCATCTTGCGATCTTCCTTGAATTGATGATCCATACTCAACGATAGGTTGTGATCAAGGAGGTAATCACAAAAGATGATATTTGGTTTTAAGGGTGGAAATCCGGCGAGGTTTGTGAGATCTTCTATGTGGGGATACACAATGCATGGATAAAAAGGCTAGCAAAAAGATAGATACGCAAAAACAGAATGGCCAGCTTCTTAGTCTTGGGCCAGAGAAATCAAGGCCTGAAATAGATACACAATGCATGGATTTGCAAGCGGACAAATCCCCCGTCGTAGTCAAGGGACCCTTCTTCCCTCGAGTGCTGAACCCAAGGTATCGAATCCGTGGAACAATGTGCAACGCAAGGATTCAATCTAGTAAAGCAAGGAAAGCTCTCTATTGAAGAACCAAGTTGCATCTAATCTAAGATATCATCAAGAAAACGAATCTAATCTAATATACTAAATAGGTAGCAAGAGAAAGCAAGAGATAACCGATCTAGAGAGTCTAAATCGTGCTTATGTTGTAGCTCCAAACAAGATAGATGAAGATAGAAAAGCGAATCTCATTAAAGGCATCTTTAAATCGTGGCCTCGGTCCGATTCCGAAAACGCCCGCCTTTCAGAGCCCCCGTTCTGTCACAACGTACTCCTATTCATGCGGATAGTCTAGGGCGAGTTCGATAAGAACAAGTTGAAATCACTTGGTCGGTCCGGTATGCACCTTTAGCCACCGCGGCTACAAGATCACTCTATGCAATATATCTTAAGTATAGATTGGGGAAGAAGCAAAACCAAGAAGAAAACAAAATCATCGAGAAGGCACTTGATCGCTAGAAATCGAATTCACTTAAAGACTTCACCATGAATGATTACATGAACAAGATCACCACCGGGATCCTACCTCGATCTTGATCCTTGCTCCGGAGCTCCGACGTGTTCTTCCATGCAAGGTTCCCACGTCGGCTAGGGAGACCCTACACAACTAGCACGACCCTCATCTCCGAGATGGTGTCCCTCAAGCTTCTCTGCTCCTCGGCGGCGGATAACAAATTGATTGATGTGTGGCTCTCGGTCAGGGGTCTATAAATAGCCCGAGGGGCATCTAGGTCAAAGGGGGCGACTGGGTCTCGAAATGGGCTGGGCCGGCCGGCCTGGGCCGACCAGCCTGGGCCCACTTCGGCCCAGTTCGTGGCCTCCTTTGCCTGGTGTTCCCGAGTCTTCTAGATCCTTCCCCCTTCTGCATGTGGGCCCTTGTCGCCAGTTTCTCTACGAGTTGGACGAAGCTCCTTGTCTCGCAAGATTCGGCACTTTTCTGGCTAGGTCCTCGAAGTTTGTCATCTTCTCAGGTTTGGTCCCTCGGCTTCTTGGAGTCATGTTTACTTCATTGATTGACTTGTATCGGGCTTCAAGGTCTTGTCACAAGGTGCTTGATGAACTTATCCCGGAAGTCTTGCTTTCAATGCTAAAACCCTGCATAAACACTAAATTCCAAAACCGACATGCACAAGTGAACTTGTTATACCACGGGGGTTAGTACCAATGGATAAGATACAAAAGTTATGCCAACACCAAAGGTAAACTCATGCTAGGTTGACGGAATTTCACCGTCAACAGTCCGGAGGCGATACGAGCCTGGTCCGGTCACCTTTGCGATTGAGAAGGGACCTTCCCATGGCGAGCTGAGCTTGTGTAGTCCTTCCGTGTTCTGGATGCGACGGAGGACTAGATCACCAATGTTGAAGGAGCGTTCCTTGACGTTGCGATCGTGGTAGCGTCAGATACCCTCAAGGTACCTTGCTGATTGGACGAGGGCGGCACAGCGAGCTTCTTCGAGTCCATCAATGTCAACTCGTGTGTTGTCTCTAGAGATGCCTTCGTCGTACTGCTCTACTGTCGGTGAATCCCACATGACGTTGGCAGGTAGAATAGCTTCGGAGCTGTAAACCAGGAAATAGAGTGACTGTCCCGTAAGCTTGGTGGGTTGTGTATGAAGCCCCCAGAGTGCGTTGGACAGTTCCTTAATCCACTTGCTGTCGTATGGACCTCCCTGGGCCCACTACCTCGGTGGGTAACAGGACCGACTACTCGGTGGGCCCCCGGGACTACGGCTTGCGCTACACGGCACTCCGAAGGCGTGGAGCACAAGGACTACACAGGAGTAGTACTCGGTTAGGGAGCTGTACATGTTCCGCACTGTATAGAGGACTCCTAGGCGTACTCGACTAGTACTCTCTCCCTACTCCGACTTGTAACCTTGCCTCCCGGACTATATAAGGCGAGGCAGGGACCGATCTCTGGCATCCAATCTCCTCTCATACAACCCACGGCGCACTATTGCACCATCTTGTAATCGTGCCCTATAAATCCAGAGCTACGCAGCATACAGGACGTAGGGTATTACGCACCTCGCGGCCCGAACCTGTCTAAATTGTGTGCCACGTGTCTCTTCCTTCGAGTTACCGATCTCGGCGAGTCACATTCATCTACTTCGGGTACTCCCCGTAGTAGGTTGCCGGTCTAAAACACCGACAGCTGGCGCGCCAGGTAGGGGCTCTCGCCCGAGATCACATGGCGAACTCGACGGCTTCTGTCCACTTCAAGCCAACCGTCGCCTTCAACAACGGCGACACCTTCGTGTTCGGCGTCTGGGTCTGCACTGCTGATGGCGCGGGCTCCTTCCGGACCGCCCCCGACCATGCGGCCCAACCCGAAGACGGAGCTTCGTGACACTTCCCGAAGTTGTCACGGAGTGAACTCGCCGGCAAATTCGGCGAAATTTCACTCTTCAACCATCACGCTGACTTCGAGCTCGAGTCCGTCTCCAACCCGAACTCGATGTCGCCATGGGCCATCGCATGCGAGCCGGCTGCTCAGCCATCGCAGGCGGTCCCCTCACCACGCGAGCACTCCGCACGTGGCCCCCGCATCCTCAGCCGGGCCCGCACGGGGGCTCCCACTTCGCGCCGGGCCGGCAAGGAGCCCGTACCCGAGTACAGCTCGGACTCCGACGCCGCCCCCGATCGCGCTCCGGACTCCAGCCCTCTCTCCGAGTTCTACTCGAACCCGGACTACGAGTTCGACTTCGGGTCGGACCCTGAGGAGCCCGAGTCCAAGGACGACTCCACTGAGCTTCCCTTGTCAGGGACAGCCTCTGGGCTGGTTATAAAATCCACGCCGGCCGAGAGATACGTCTACTGGCCAGACTGCAAACCTGCTGACCTGGCGAAGGGAGACTCACGCTACGTCGCCTACATCGACTCGCTACCGTTCCAAGAGAGAACACCGCTAGCCCGGGCTGACTCAAACACACCAACTGAGGTGGCACCCTCTGAGTCTAGCCTTGGCACCCCCGATCGCCAAGTCTTCATGGCTGCCGGCGACACCCTAGGGCCCTCAGGCACGGCTCAGGACAAGTACCTGGAAAACATCTCCTCCGACGAGCTATCTGCTGATGCTCCACCAAACGAGACTCCGGCAGACAGAGACGCTCGACGCGAACGCAACCGGAAGCGCAACGAACGTCGTCGACGCCTCCGCGACAACCTCCCCATCCGCAACCTCGCGGAAGCTCTCGAGGCAGTCAAGAGCAGAGTACACACCACCCCTGAGCAATGTCTCATGTCGATCACAGCGATCGCACGTCAGGCTCAGGGCATACGCGCTGGAGAGGTCATCGCCAAGCTCGCTGAAGACGCCTACTTCATGCGGGTCGACAATAGAGTCAACCAACCTCCTCCAGCTAAACCCCGTGACAACGAAGCTACTAGTCGCAGCGCCAACAACGATCCCAACCGTACTCGAGCTGACCTTCCAGCCGAGCCAAACCGTCGCCGCTCCAACGCCGGCGGACCTTCACAGCAAGACCACGGCAACCGAGAAGTTGTTCCCCACCGCGCTCCGGCCGGTGGCGGCGGCAACGATCCCGACGGCGGCGGTAGCGGCGGCGGCAGCTCCAACTATGGGGCCAACAGGAGGGCTGGAGGCGGCGGCAGCCGCGGCGGCCGAGGCCATGCGAACAGCCACGCCTCCGGTGCCTCACATTGCGGCTACGACGCTCGCCAGAAGATTGAGGAGCTACGGCGGAAGAAGTCGACCATTGCCGCTGAGGGCGACGGCTTCCCCGCCTTCTCACCTCGACTTCGCAACTTGCTTCTCCTCGACAAGTTCAAGCCTTTGGGGATCACCAAGTACGACGCGAAGCAGGATCCCATCCAGTGGCTCCGATGCTACGCCCTCTCCATCGAGAACGCTGGCGGCAACAGCGACACCAAGTGCCTCTACTTCCCCTTCTGCCTGGACCAAGCACCACTCACATGGCTCGAGTCGCTGGACAAGCACTCGGTCAACAAGTGGGACCAGCTGAAGGAGCAGTTCACAAGTAACTTCGAGGGCGCCATGGGCCAATCGGGTACTCGCATGGACCTGGCCATGATCAAGCAGGAACAGGGCGAGACCCTCCGCAAGTACATGCGCCGCTTTTTTGACAAGCGCGCTACCGTCGTCGACGTCACCGACAAGGAGGTCATCGACCTCTTCCAGGACGGCCTCTACCACCGTCGCACCTTCGAGGACTTCGGTCGCCGTCGCCCCAGGTCCATTCCCCACCTCAAGAACATGATCACGTCCTGGGCGGATGAAGAGGACAAGGCCAATGCCAAGTACGACGCCATTCGTGGCAAGACCAAGCAGAACCAGGGCGGCGGCAGCGGCAGCAACGCAAACCAAGGCGGTCCCAACAACAACTACTACTACTACTACTACTCGGGCCCCAACCGCAAGCGCAAGCCAGACAACACCGTCGCGGCTATCCAGCGCCCTGCGAAGGGGAACTCGAAGAAGAACTCCGGCGGCTTCAAGGACCTGCTGAAGGAGAAGTGCCCGTGGCATCCAAACGGCAATCACACTACCAAGCAGTGCTACCAACTCAGGCATGCACTCAAGGATACGCCGGAGCCACCGCACCCTCACGATCAAAAGGGCAAGAAGAAGGACGGCGACAACAACGACTTCCAGGAGCCGGACAAGACCGTCAACGTCCTCTTCGGCGGATTGCCCGGCGGGGCGGGAGCGAAGGCTACCCGTCGTGAAGTGATGTCCATCGAGCCAGCAGTCCCGACCCCTCTCAGGTGGTCGGAGGTACCCATCACCTTCTCCCGCGGACCAATGGACCAGCTTCTCTGAACCAGGACGGTTCCCCCTCGTCCTGAAACCAGTGGTGGCGGGCTCCAAGCTCAACAAGGTGCTCATCGACGGTGGAAGCGGGCTCAACGTCCTCTTCACCAAGACCCTGAAGAAAATGAAGCTCGACATCACCCACATGCTCACCAAGAGCAACACGCCCTTCTACGGCATCGTCCCCAGCAACGCGGCTATCCCACTGGGATCAGTGGTCCTGCCAGTTACCTTCGGGGCGTCTCGGGACAACTACCGTACCGAGTACATCAAGTTCGAGGTCGCGGACTTCGAGACCTCTTACCACGCCATCCTCGGCAGACCGGCCATCGCCAAGTTCATGGCGGTGCCCCACTACACCTACTTGGTACTCAAAATGCCAAGCCCAGCCGGTGTACTCTCCCTCCAAGGAGACTTGAAGATCTCCCACGACTGCGACACAGAAGCCATGGAGATCGCCTATACAAATCAAGTACCCAACGCGATGATGGAGGTCTACACTGCGTCGAAGAAGCTTGCTACAAGTGAACTCGACATCCCAGAGAAGTCTGACAGCACCAACAAGCCTCAGCCACCTGAGGAGGTACTCGTCAAGACGGTTGACCTCGGAACAGGCGACCCCAGCAAGACCACCACCATCGGGGCTGGCCTCGACCCCAAATAGGAAGACGCGCTCATCAGCTTTCTTCGGGCTAACCGCGACATCTTCGCGTGGAAGCCAGCGGACATGCCAGGAGTGCCCGGGGAGCCGATTGAGCACGCGCCTCAACGTCGATCCTAAGGCCACCCCCAAGCGACAACACCTCCGACGCTTTGCCGACGACGGGCGGGACGCCATCAAGAAGGAACTCGCCAAGCTACTCGCAGCCGGCTTCATCAGAGAAGTTTTCCATCCCGAGTGGCTCGCCAACCCCGTCCTCGTCCGTAAGAAGAACTCGAACGAGTGGAGGATGTGCGTCGACTACACCGACCTCAACAAGCACGCCCCAAGGACCCCTTCGGGTTGCCGCGGATTGATCAAGTCATCGACTCCACGGCGGGCTGCGACCTCGCTCTCGCTTCCTCGATCGCTACTCCGGTACCACCGGATCGCAATCAAGGAGGAAGACCGGGAGAAGACCGCATTCATCACCCCGTTTGGCGCGTCATCGCTACACGACCATGTCATTCGGGTTGAAGAACGCCGGCGCTACCTACCAACGGGCCATCCAGGCCTGCTTCAAGCGGCAACTCAACAAGAACGTCGAGGCCTACGTGGATGACGTGGTTGTCAAAACCAGGGACTCCAGTACCCTCATCGAAGACCTTGAAGAGACCTTAGCATCACTACGCGAGTACCGCTGGAAGCTCAACCCGAACAAGTGCGTCTTCGGCGTCCCTTCGGGCAAACTACTCGGCTTCATCATCAGCCAGCGCGGCATTGAAGCCAACCCCGAGAAGATCTCCGCCATCACCAGCATGAAAGCTCCCACGAGCATCAAAGACGTCCAGAAGTTGACGGGATGCATGGCGGCGCTGAACAGATTCATCTCGAGGCTAGGAGAACGGGGCCTCCCCTTCTTCAAACTACTCAAGCATCACGAGAAGTTCGTGTGGACTCCAGAGGCGGATCAAGCCCTTTCCCAGCTCAAGGACTTCCTATCAAAGCCACCGATCCTCACGGCTCCTCACAAAGGCGAGCAGCTACTGCTCTACCTAGCTGCGACTACTCACGTGGTCGATCGCCATCGTTGTCGAGCGGCGAGGAAGACGGCCACACCTACCCGGTCCAGCGCCCAGTCTACTTCGTCAGCGAGGTTCTATCAGAGTCCAAGGCTCGCTACCAGCCCATGCAGAAGCTCCTGTACGCTCTACTCATTACCTCGCGGAAGCTACGACACTACTTCCAGGAGTACTCGGTCTCCGTCGTCACCGACTACCTGCTTGGCGACATCCTGCGGAACCAAGATGCTACTGGAAGATTCTCCAAGTGGGCCGTCGAGCTCGGCGCCCTCACTATCGACTTCAAGCCACGCACAGCCATCAAGTCGCAAGCACTAGTCGACTTCATGGCGGAGTGGCGGGACAACCAGCTACCTACTCCCACCGTGCGACCAGAGCATTGGGTGATGTACTTCGACGGCTCACTCAACCTCGAGGGCGCAGGTGCAGGGGTGCTCCTGATCTCCCCAACGGGCGAACAACTCAAGTACGTCCTGCAGATCTTCTAGAAGGTCTCAAACAATGAAGCCGAGTATGAAGCCCTCCTACACGGGCTCCGCCTCGCGGCTTCACTGGGCATCAAGCGGCTACTAGTCTACGGCGACTCCGCAGTGGTCATCAACCAAGTCAACAAGTCCTGGGACCGCAACAAGGAGAACATGGACGCCCTCGCCTAGAAGTCCGCAAGCTCGAGAACAAATTCTATGGTCTCGAGTTCCATCACATCGTCCGCGACAACAACGTTGCAGCGGACGTCCTCTCGAAGGTTGGATCTACCCGCGCTCAAGTGCCAGCAGGTGTCTTCGTCCACGAGCTTCACGCGCCATCCATCCCGGAGCCGGCGCCACCGACCACTGTCCCAGCCCATCCACCAGCTAGGCAGGAGGTCATGATGATTGACGTGGACTGGAGGCAACCCTTCATCGACTACCTCAGCGAGCAGAAGGTCCCCTCCGACAAGAACGCGGCTGAGCAACTCGTCCGCCGCACCAAGTCCTACGTCCTCATCGGAGATAAGCTTTACAAACGGGGCGCGTCTTCTAGAGTACTCATGAAGTGTGTCCGTCGCGAAGAAGGCAAGGACATCTTGGAGGAGATCCACAAGGGCGTCTGTGGCAACCACGCGTCCTCGCGAACGCTGGTCAGCAAAGCCTTCCGGCGAGCCTTGTACTGGCTCACAGCCCTGGGCGACGCCGAAGAACTCGTCAGAAAGTGCCAAGGATGCCAGTACTTCGCCAAGCAGCAACACGTCCCAACCTACAAGCTAGTCACCATACCGCCAACCTGGCACTTTGCCTGCTGGGGGCTCGACATGATTGGGCCACTGCCAACTGCGCCAGGAGGATTCAATAGGGTCCTGGTGGCTATCGACAAGTTCACCAAGTGGATCGAGGTCAAGCCAGTCACATGTCCCAAGGCTGACAGAGTACTCGACTTCCTGGATGAACTCGTACACCGCTACAGGCTACCCCACCGCATCATCACAGACCTGGGCTCCAACTTCAACAACCACCAGTTCTGGGAGTACTGCGAGAACAGCGGGATCGACATCCGATACGTCTCAGTCGCCCATCCACGGGCCAACGGACAAGTCGAGCGCGCCAATGGGATGGTGCTTGACGCTCTCAAGAAGCGGCTACACGACGCTGCTAATTCCAAAGGGGGCAAGTGGATTAGGGAACTACCCAACGCACTCTGGGGGCTACGGACTCAACCATCCAAGCCAACGGGGCAATCCCCCTACTTCCTGGTCTACGGCTCCGAAGCAATCCTCCCTGCCGACGTCATATGGAACTCGCCAGCAGTGGAGCACTACGACGAAGGCGTCTCAGAGGACAGCAGACGAGTTGACATCGACAGCCTCGAAGAAGCTCGCTGTGCCGCCCTCGTCCAATCAGCAAGGTACCTGGAGGGTATCCGACGCTACCACGATCGCAACATCAAGGAACGCTCCTTCAATGTTGGAGATCTTGTCCTCCGCCGTATCCAGTACACGGAAGGACTTCACAAGCTCAGCTCCCCCTGGGAAGGTCCCTTAACCGTGGCAAAGGTGACCGGGCCGGGCTCCTATCGCCTCCAAACACTTGAAGGCAAAGACATCAACAACTCGTGGAATGTCGACCAGCTCTGTCGATTCTACGCCTAGTCTACACGACTACTCTGGGGTTCAAGTCTACACGACTACATCAACACCCCCCCCGGCCGTAAGCGACCCCCCGGTCCCGGCTCCGGTCTCGGACTTCTCCTCTCCAGATCCGGCCCGTGCGGCTACCTACGGACCTCGGGCCGCCACGAGCGTCAAGGACTCTAGCAAGCGGTCTACTAAGAGACCACACTCCAAGATCCGGCCACCGCACGGCTACCTACGGATCTACGATCCGGCCTACACGGCTACCTACGGATCAACCGCTATAAGCGGCTACCCGCTCCCGGCGCTACTCGACCGTAAGCGGCCTCCGGGTCCAGGCGACTACTCTGTAACTACGGCCCTGGCCATCCAGGTGTACTTCTTCAGTAATAAAGTTTGATTATTCATCAACTTCTTTACTGCCTACTCCCTACAATGGGACTACTAAAGTCGAGTACTACTACTCGCATCCACTCCACGATGGGGGCACCGCACTCTGAGATCGCGACTACGAGTACTCATTGCTGGAAAATTTTCTTTCATTGATACTTGAACAATTCATTACAATTGTTTTCTTGTACAACCATGGCTACTAGCTACCTATTACAGGGCTACTGGAGGTTCAGCTTCTTAGCTACCTGCTCCGCGATGGGAGCCATCTGCTCCAGCAGCTCTGCATACTGCTCATCCGTGCAGTTGGCGGCTACCCCGCCGGCGACTACCTCCACTGGGGCCTTCGGGAAGTACAACTTCATGAAGGCCAAGACTTGTCTTGGGATCGACCTCGCCATGTGCTTCACGTAGGCGGCCAGCCGGCTCGGCGCTTCCTTGAGGCGATCCACCAGAGGAGTAATCTTGGGGCCGCCCGGGTGCGGCACCAGGAGTCTTGCGATCGGCAGTGCGGCTTCTTCCAACTCCTTCAAGCGGGCCCGCAATGCCTCGCGGTCTTCGTTCAACTTCGCAAGGATTTGTAGCAGTTGACGAGATCTCTGTCAGAAGCAATCCGAAGCTCCATATGCTTCTCGCACTCGAAGGCGAGTTCTTTGTAGTCGAGCTCGAGTACCTGGCGGGCTTCTTGCTCCCGGTAGAAGAGGTTCTTCATGCTCGTCTCCGAGGCCTTCAGCTGCTCCACCTGGCTCTCAAGCTCTGCAACACAGCGATGCAACAGCAGGTCAGATACTTCTCGACCTCTAACAAGTACCCGACAAGTTGAGGGGTATACCTTTGTTCTTGTTGCGGAGGCCCTTATTCTTCCGCACCAAGTCGTCGCCCTTCGCCTGCAACTCTTGGACGTCGTTGTGGTACTTGGCGAAGGCAGCGTCGAGCTCCGACTGCATGGCAGCCGCGTGCTTCCGTGACTTCACAAGTTGCTCTTCTAGCGCCTCGGCTCGGAGCACCGTGTTGCCATAGCCCTGCAGCAGGTTTGACTTGTCGCGGGACCGCTCCGCAACGTCCTGCACAAGACTACTCAAGTCACAAAGAGTACTCAACGATAAAGGATTGGCTACTCAAAGGCTACGGCTACTCACCTTCATCCACTGCTCGGCTTGACGGATCGCCTCCAGATGCTTGGCTACCGTCGCCGGCTCGATGAGGTCGTCCGCGAGCAGCTCTACCTCGCCGCGACTACTCGTGGTGGCCTCCGTCATCGGCGCAGAGCGGATGGGCTCTGCATCCTGGATCTCGGGGGAGCGGATAGCCACCTCCAGAGCAATCTCTGGCGACGTGGTGACCGCCTCTCCCCCGGCGGTTTTCTCGACGACCTCCTCCATGGGCTCGGGGGCTCCTTCCGCAGCATCCGGGGCCTCTGGTGTCAACCTCTGCATCGGCACCCCTGCAGGGATGTCACCGCCCTCAGCTTCAGCGCCTGTCAAAGAGACGACAAGTGCATCAGTGCCTACGACTACTCCTCAAAGAGCCTTCTAGCTTCAAGAAGGGTACTCACCTTCGACAACGCTGGCTTCTGGCAATGACGCCTCGGCAGCCGGAGGCTCGGGCACTGCTTGGGCAGCAGGAGCGGCCTCCTCTGCGGGCGGCGCGTCTTCTGCCGCCACCGCTGAAGAGGGCTCATCTTCCTCCCAGGACAAATCCGTGGACTTCCTGCAGAAACATTCACAGATGGCCGTCAGTCAACATCGACTACTGCAATAAGTACTACTCGTAAGGATACGGTACTTACAAGTTCGACCGGACAATTGCCACGGCCGGAGCACCGAGGATGCTGGAGATATCGACCAGTCCACCCTCGGCGGGCGCCTCCTCCTGCGCCCCTGCGGCTACCGCCTCCTCCACAGCAGCGGCGGCCGGCGCAGCGGTCTCCTGTGCTCCTGAGGCCACCACCTCTTCAATGGCGGAGGCCACGGGTCCCGTGCTCCCTTGTGGAGCAGGGGGCTGGCGCTCTAGCTGCGCCAAGATTTCCTCAACAGCGGGGGTTGGACTACGGCTTCCAGCTGGCTCCCCCACCGTGTCCCACATGCCTTCGTCGCCCTCTTCGACGGGCTCCGCTGGCGGCACCTCCTGCATACAAGGAAGACTACTCGTCAGCAAACGTACTCGTACAACGGGTACTCGACTACTCTGTTCAAGACAACTTACCTCCTGAGGCGTGGTCTCTGAGACCTTCAGCTTCTTCGTCACCCGCTTCCTGGCGGGGTCGTGCGGCTTCCGTGGCGGCGCAGCCAGGCTAGCCGGGGGGTCTTGTACCAGAGGAACATGAGGCAAGCCCGGGCGGCTAAACCTCGACTGCAGCTGGAAGCGGTCCTGCAACGTCTGCTCGTCTTCGTCGTCGTCAACGGAGGTATCCTCCACGACGACGGTGTCGTCTCCTTCACCGACTACTCGGCGCTCCTTCGCCTTCCTCTCCATCGGGATCTCGATTCCGCTCGGAGGTGGCTGCGGCTCGAAGATGAATTTCTTCACGTCATCATGCGCAAGAGAAAAGACGTCAGCAACTCTACTTCAAGTACTCACTACTCGACTAGGAGGGTATGACTACTCACCTCCTTCGGCGGGCGCGCGGCGGAGTACTCCTGGACAGGGCACGCCGTGTACGGCGGCATGTCTTTGAAGATCCACGACAACCTCTCGATGATGTCGTTGTCGTCCAGCTCACCTCTCGGCATCCGCGACGCGTCGTCGTCGCCGGTGTACTCGAAGCCTAGGGTCTCCCGAGCCATCAACGGCTGTATCCTTCGCTTCATGAAACTGAAGGCCACGTGCTCGGCCCTCAGTCCCGCCTCCCTGAGCACCTTGATGCGTGCTAGCAGCTCGGGGAGCTGGATCCCTTCTTGCATGGTGGGCTCCGTGTTCCACCATTCTCGGTGCCTGGGCTGCCGTCCGCTCGGCTTCGGCAGGCCGGGGTGGTGGTTCGTAATATAGAACCACCTAGTCTTCCAATCTGTGTTGGAGTCGACAAGCTTGTACGCCAGATATTTCTCCACGGCGTCCTCCCTCAGCTGGATGCCGGCTCCTCCGACTACCCTGGGGTTGGTGGCACTTGGTTGCGGCTTGACGCGGAAGAACTTCCGGAAAAGCACCAAATGTGGCTTGATCCCGAGGAAGGCTTCGCAGAAATGCACGAAGACTGCCGTGTGGAAGACGCCGTTGGGGTTCAGGTTCAGGTACTCGATCCCGTAGTACCCGAGCAGGCCCTTGAAGAAATCGCTGGCCGGGAGCGCAAGACCGCGCTCCACGAACCGCGCGAACATTGGGATCTCGTCTTCGGCCTTCTCCATCGGATATGGATCTCCAGCGGCAGATCTCCACATGTCGACTTCCTTCTCCCTGATGAACCCACTTTGTTCGGGAGGGTCGACGAGATCCTCCATCTTCACTTTGGACTTCTTCCACTCGCGGCTTGGATCAGCCCGCGGTGGAGACATGGGCGGCGCCGCTCCGGTGGCAGCCGCGGCGGCCTCTTCGCGGCCCCTCTTCTTCCCGGCGGCCTTCGACGTCTTGGACGGTGACGGCTTCATCCTCCAAGTGCAGGGCGTTTTCACTCGCATCCGCTCGGGGGCTACCCTAAAAAGCTTTGGGGCAGCACACTCGAATCTACTTCGGCGGCAGCAAGCGCTGGGAGTGGATTTGCCTCAGATGCAAACGGAATAGCTGCAGCTCGAATGGGTGAAAAACCCTAAGGGTTTTGGCTTCTATTTATAAGCCAAATCGGCTCCGCAACAGGCGGCTGGATAAGTCCACGCGCGGCTGACTCAGCGGCTGTGCGTGACCCTTCGTATTCTACTAGTCGACGCACCTCACCTCGGGGGCTCGGCTACTTCTACTCGACCACCTGGGAAGCGGCTAGTCTCAAGAGCATCTCAGGACACATTCTTCAAGATGACCCTTCAATTCGAGAGGAAGTACTCGACTCAAGGCTCGGGGGCTCCGTGCCACGTGTCATTCGGCTTTTTCTCTCCGGATTTTTCGGCATTTTCTTGCCAAGACTTCAGATGGACCCTCAGCCAGAGCCTACGGCTCAACCTAAGGCTCGGGGGCTACTCCATATGGAGTGCGATTTTGCAAATCGCACCTCCATATCAGCTCCGGCTTCAAGACAAGACAGGCATTTTTTGAAGACCTTCGAAGGCAGTTTTCGAGGACGCTTGGGACTACTCGAGAAGACTTCAAGATTGCTCAAACATCAGCTGGAGTACATTCCAGCCTCGGGATGCTTCGACTACTCTTGAGGACTTTTGACTTGTAGCGCTCAGGGACGCTTAAGGACTACTCGTTAAGGCCGTCAAGACTACTTGAAGCTATCCTTCTCGACTACAAAGTACTCGGGGGCTTGTCGTATGGACCTCCCTGGGCCCACTACCTCGGTGGGTATCAGGACCGACTACTCGGTGGGCCCCTGGGACTACCTGGCTTGCGCTACACGGCACCTGAAGGCGTGGAGCACAAGGACTACACAGGAGTAGTACTCGGTTAGGGAGCTGTACATGTTCCGCACTGTATAGAGGACTCCTAGGCGTACTCGACTAGTACTCTCTCCCTACTCCGACTTGTAACCCTGCCTCCCGGACTATATAAGGCGAGGCAGGGACCGATCTCTAGCATCCAATCTCCTCTCATACAACCCACGGTGCACTATTGCACCATCTTGTAATCGTGCCCTATCAATCCAGAGCTACGTAGTATACAGGACGTAGGGTATTACACACCTCGCGGCCCGAACCTGTCTAAATTGTGTGCCACGTGTCTCTTCCTTCGAGTTACCGATCTCGGCGAGTCACATTCATCTACTTCGGGTACTCCCCGTAGTAGGTTGCCGGTCTAAAACACCGACACTTGCCTCCTTTTGTGTTAGCAGCGTCGTGTAGTCGCTTCTTGAGAGTGTCGAGTACCATCCCATTGGCACGCTCGACTTGTCCATTGGCCTGTGGATGGGCGACTGAGACATACCGGACATCAATCCCACTGTTCTCGCAATATTCCCAGAACTGGTGGTTGTTGAAGTTGGAACCCAGGTCTGTGATGATGCGGTGGGGTAGTCCGTAGAGGTGCACGAGTTCATCCAAGAAGTCGAGTACTCTGTCGGCCTTTGGGTAGGTGACCGGCTTGACTCCAATCCACTTGGTGAACTTGTCGATGGCCACCAAAACTCTGTTGAATCCTACTGGCGCAGTCGGAAGAGGCCCAATCATGTCGAGCCCCCAGCAGGCGAATGACCAAGTTGGTGGTATAGTGACTAGCTTGTAGGCCAGGATGTGTTGTTGCTTGGCGAAGTACTGGCACCCTTGGCACCTTCTGACGAGTTCCTCAGCCTCGCCCATGGTTGTGGGCCAGTAGAAAGCATGTCAGAAGGCCTTGCTGACCAGCGTGCGAGAAGACGGTGGTTGCCGCAGACGCCTTTGTGGATCTCCTCCAAGATGTCCTTGCCTTTTCTCGGGGAACACACTTCATGAGTAATCCAGAAGTGGCGCCCCGCCTGTAGAGCTTGTCCATGACTAGTACTTAGGACTTGGCCTGGCAGATAATTTGCTCAGCCAAGTTTTTGTCCGTGGGAACCTTCTGCTCGCGGATGTAGTCGATGAAGGGTTGTCGCCAGTTCACGTCTATCATCATGACCTCCTGGCCAGCTTGAGAAGGCGCTGGGTCAGTGGTCGTGGACGCCGGCTCTGGGATGGATGGCGCATGAAGCTCGTGGACGAAGACACCCGCTGGTACTTGTGTGCGGGTAGAACCAAGCTTCGACGGGACGTCCGTTGTAACATTGTTGTCGCGGACGACATGATGGAACTCGAGACCGTAGAACTTGTTCTCGAGCTTGCGGACTTCTAGGCAGTAGGCGTCCATGTTCTCCTTGTTGCGATCCCAAGAATTGTTGACTTGGTTGATGACCACTGCGGAGTCGTCGTAGACTAGTAGTCACTTGATGCCCATAGATATTGCAAGGCGGAGCCCATGTAGCAGGGCTTCATACTCGGCTTCGTTGTTTGAGAACTTCCAGAAGATCTGCAGGACGTACTTGAGTTGTTCGCCCTTTGGAGAAATCAAGAGTACCCCTGCACCCGCGCCTTCGAGCTTGAGCGAGCCGTCGAAGTACATCACCCAATGATCTGGTCGTTCGGTTGGAGTTGGTAGCTGATTTTCCCGCCATTCTGCCATGAAGTCGACTAGTGCTTGCGACTTGATGGCTGTTCGTGGCTTGAAGTCGATGTTGAGGGCACCGAGTTCGACTGCCCATTTGGAGATTCTTCCAGTAGCATCTTGGTTCCGTAAGATGTCGCCGAGCGGATAGTCGGTGATGACAGAGATCGAGTACTCCTAGAAGTAGTGTCATAGCTTCCGCAAGGTGATGAGCACTGCATATAGTAGCTTCTGTACTCATTGGTAGCGTGCCGTGGATTCCAACAAGACCTCGCTGACGAAGTAGACTGGTCGCTGGACTGGGTAGGCGTGGTCGTCCTGCCGCTCGACAACGATGGCAGTACTGACCACGTGAGTAGTCGCAGCGAGGTAGAGCAGTAGCTGCTCCTTTTTGCGAGGAGCCGTGAGGACTGGTGGCTTGGATAAGAAATCCTTGAGCTGAGTGAGAGCTTGATCTGCCTCTGGGGTCCACGCGAACTTCTCTTGGTGCTTGAGTAGTTTGAAGAAGGGTAGCCCCCGTTCTCCAAGCTTCGAGATAAATCTGTTTAAGGCCGCCATACACCCGGTGAGCTTCTGCACGTCTTTTATGCAGGTGGGAGCTTTCATCTTGTTGATGGTAGAGATCTTCTTGGGGTTGTCTTCGATGCCACGATGGCTGATGATGAAGCTGAGTAGTTTTCCCGAAGGTACGCCGAAGACGCACTTGTTCGGGTTGAGCTTCCGCTGGTACTCCCGCAGAGATGCGAAAGCCTCTTCAAGATCGGCGATGAGCGGTTCGGAGTTTCAGGTCTTGACGACCACATCATCCACGTATCCCTCGACATTCTTGTTGAGTTGTTTCTTGAAACATTTCGGGATAGCTCGCTGGTAAGTAGCGCCAGTGTTCTTCAACCCGAACGACATTGTCATGTGGCAGTAGGCGCCAAACGGGGTGATGAACGCGGTCTTCTCCTGGTCTTATTCCTTGATTGTGATCTGGTGATACCCGGAGTAGCAGTCGAGGAAGCAGAGCAGGTCGCAGCCCGCCGTGGAGTCGATGACTTGGTCTATCCGCGGCAGCCCGAAGGGGTCCTTGGGGCAGTGTTTGTTAAGATCGGTGTAGTCGACGCACATCCTCCACTCGTTCGTGTTCTTCTTGCGGACGAGGACGGGGTTGGCGAGCCACTCAGGATGGAAGACTTCTCTGATGAAGCCAGCCGCGAGTAGTTTAGCGAGTTCCTTCTTGATGGCGCCCCGTCGTTCGTTGGCAAAACGGCGGAGATGTTGTCGTTTCGGGGTAGCTTTAGGGTCGACGTTGAGTGAGTGCTTGATCAGCCTCCTGGACACCCCTGGCATGTCCGCTGGCTTCCAAGTGAAGATGTCTCGGTTAGCCCGGAGGAAGCTGACGAGCGCGTCTTCCTATTCTGGTCAAGGCACGCCCTAATCATGGTGGTCTTACTGCTATCGCCTGTCCCGAGGTCTATCGCCTTGACTTGCACTTCCTCAGATGGCTGAGGCTTGTTGGCTGTGTCTGACTTCTCTAGGATGTCGAGCTCACTTGGGGCAAGCTTCTAGGATGCAGCATAGATTTCCATCATTGCATTGGGTACTTGATTGGTAGCTGCGAGTTCCACGGCTTCTGTGTCGCAGTCGAAGGATATCTTCAAGTCCCCTTGTAGCAAGAGTACACCGGCAGGACTTGGCATTTTGAGTACCAAGTACGTGTAGTGGGGTACCGCCATGAACTTGGCGATAGCTGGTCTGCCTAGGATGGCATGGTAGGAAGTCTCGAAGTCCGCGACTTCGAACTTGATTTGCTCGGTGCGATAGTTCTCCTTGGTTTCCCCGAAGGTAACTGGCAGGACCACTGAGCCTAGTGGAATAGCCGCGTTCCCTGGGACAATGCCGTAGAAAGGCAACGTGCTCTTGGTGAGCATGTGGGTAATGTCGAACTTTATCTTCTTCAAGGTCTTGGTGAAAAGGACATTGAGCTCGCTCCCACCGTCGATGAGTACCTTGTTGAGTCTAGAGCCCGCGACTACCGATTTTAGGACGAGTGGAAACCGCCCTGGCTCAGAGAAGGTTGTCCATTGATCCGCGCGGGAGAAGGTGATGGGTACCTCTAACCACCTGAGAGGGGTCAGGACCGCTGGTTCAATGTTCAAGACTTCCCGTCTGGTGGCCTTCTGAGACCGTCTGGTGGGTAGTCCGCCGAAGAGGACATTCACCGTCTTGTCGGGTTCTTGGAAGTCGTCGTTGCCCTCGTCGGCTTTTTTCTTACCCTTCTTGTCATGAGGAGGCCGTGGGTCTGGAGAGTCCTTGAGTGCTCGCCGGAGTTGGTGACACTGTTCGGTGGTATGGTTGCCCTCAAGGTGCCACGGACACTTCTCTTTCAGCAGGTCTTTGAAGCTGCTAGAGGTCTTCTTCGAGTTGTCTTTCGCAGGGCGCTAGATAGCCGCGGCTGTCTTGTCTGGCTTGCGCTTGTGGTTAGGACCCCAGTAGTTGTTGTTGCGAACCCCTTGATCCCTGTTGTTGTTGCTGCTGCCGCCCGGGTTTTGCTTGCTCTTGTCGCGAATGGCGTCGTATTTGGCGTTCACCTTGTCTTCTTCGTCAACCCATGAAGTGATCATGTCCTTGAGCTTGGTGATGGAACTCGGGTGGCAGCGACTGAAGTCTTCGAAGGTGCGACGATGATAGAGACCGTCTTGGAAAAGGCCATGACCTTGTCGGTAACATCGACTACAGTGGCGCGCTTGTCGAAGAAGCGCCACATGTACTTACGCAGGGTCTCGCCCTGTTCCTGCTTCACCATTGCCAGGTCCATGTGAGTACCCGAGCGTCCCATAGTGCCCGTGAAGTTGCTGGTGAACTAATCCTTGAGCTGGTCCCACTTGTCGATCGAGTACTTCTCGAGCGACTCGATCCATGTAAGTGGAGCTTGGTCCAGACAGAAGGGAAAGTAGAGGCACTTTGTATGATTGTTGCCACTAGTATTTTCGATGGAGATGAAGGGATACGGGGTGGCTACGCTAGCGCAAAACAAAATTTTCCCCGCAAAACAGGAACTGCTGCTGTCAGAGATCACGGGATTACCACTAGACGCGCAGATGCAGTGGAACCATCTCGATGTAGACGAACGCGTCGAGGGTAGCAGGCAGTGCAGTTGCTCACGTCCTTCTTGACTTGCACGTGCGGCTCGTCCGATCCAAGTGCTCCAGATGTAGCACCTCCAAGGTATCCACACGTACGGAGAAGGAAGCGACGCACGCCGGACTGCTAGGTCCGCGAGTGCGACGAAGAGAGAGCGTTGGCAGCACGGCTGCTACTTGAGAAAGTTGTGTCATTTCAGGAGGGGTGTGGTCCATATTTATTGGGAGGAAAACCCCCCACACCATCGTCCATTAGCAATACGGGACTAATAGATGGTGTACCCCTTCCAATACTAATGGGCTTTACAACATTTGTGGCCCATTATGACTTTTACACCATAATGGATCAAATCCATCTGAGCCCACTAGTGGATCAAATCCAGTTGACTCTAGGGCATATTTCCAACAGTCTCCCACTTGCACTAGAGTCAACTATGCAAGTATATTCATCCTCATTCGGCTTCCAACCCCTTAAGTGTGTGACCCTATAGGTTCACATACACATAGACTTGACCCGAGTACATTACTCGATCAATAGTTGATAGCGGCCTCTAGCAAGACGTGTCAACTCCTATGCATACGTAAAGATCTTATCAGACAAACCATCACAACAATTCATACATGCTATTCCCTTTGCCTCACGATATTTGGTCTAGCTCCAAGCTGACCTCTCTTTCTTGACACCGTGATTCAGATCATCAAAAGGGGGTTAACCCTTAACCCAAAGACGGCCATGCATTTCTTGATCCGATCACTCGAGGGGCCCAGAGATATCTCTCTCAAGTAGAGGGGCAAATTCTATCTTGATTGACCATGCCTTACAGCATGCTTCCTGACAAACCCGAAAGTCATCTTTATAACTACCCAGTTACGGAGTAGCGGTTGATGGCCCCTAAGTAGGTCAATTCACATCTTGAGTACATGCGACAATATCAAGTCTAAGGACATAGCGTATACGTTGTGTAAACGGAGAACAAGGTCTCAAATTGGGTCAGTCCAGCCCCATGTCATACATGTGCCCACATTATTAGTTATACATCTCCATGTTCATGACTTGTGAAACATAGTCATCAACTAATTCATGTGCTAGTCATTAACTCATACTAGGGACAACTTTTGAATAACCATACAAGTAAAAGAGTTTCACAAACAATTCACATAATTGCCAATCAAATACAAGTCGCCTTTCATGGATATTCAATAAAAGAACCAAGTGACATGGATATAATGAAATATAATCATCTCTATAATTCCTTATAGGACATATTTCTAACATTCTTCCACTTGCACTTGAGCTAATCTAGAATATATCTAATACCCATAGCTCTCATGTGCGCCTCATGCATAGGTTGTGGAAGGGGTTTTGTCAAAGGATCTGCAACATTCAAATCCGTGTGTACTTTGCATATCTTGATATCACCTCGTCTAACGATCTCTCGTATCAGATGAAATTTCCGCAGTACATGTTTATTCTTTTGGTGGTTCCTTGGCTCCTTTGCTTGCGCAATAGCCCCATTGTTGTCACAATAAATATCCAATGGGCTAGAGACACTCGGAAACACACCAAGTTCAGAAAGGAACTTCCTTATCCAAACACCCTCCTTTGCAGCTTCCGAAGCCGCGATGTACTCGGCTTCTGTTGTAGAATCAGCCACTGTCTCCTGCTTGGAACTCTTCCAGCTCACAGCTCCACCATTTATCGTAAATACGTATCCTAATTGCGACTTTGCATCGTCTTGGTCAGTTTGGAAACTAGCATCAGTGTAACCCATTACAACGAGATCCTCTTCACCTCCATAGACTAAGAACATGCCTTTAGTCCTTCTTAAGTACTTAAAAACATTTTAACCGCTGTCCAGTGACCCTCACCTGGATCAGATTGGTATCTGCTTGTAACACTGTGTGCATACGAAATATATGGACGTGTACATATCATTGCATACATAATAGATCCGATGGCCGAAGCATACGGTATTCTACTCATGCGTTCCCGCTCATCAGTTGTCGAAGGACACTGAGTCTTGCTAAGATGTATGCCATGTGACATAGGCAAGAACCCTTTCTTCGCCTCTTCCATGTTGAACCTTTTCAACACTTTATCAATGTAAGTGTCTTGGCTTAATCCTATAAGCCTTTTTGATCTATCTCTATAGATTTTGATGCCCAAAATGTATGCCGCCTCACCTAAGTCCTTCATTGAAAAACTATTTTTTAATGAGGTCTTAGCGGCCTCAAGCATAGGAATGTCATTTCCAATCAGTAATATGTCATCCACATATAAGATTAGAAATACGCTTCTTGTAAACACAAGGCTCTTCTTCACTCTGAATGAAGCCAAACCCTTTTACCACCTCATCAAAGCGAAGGTTCCAACTCCGAGATGCTTTCTTCCCATAAATGGATTTTTGAAGTTTGCACACCTTTCCAGCATTAGTTGGATCAACAAATCCCTCAGGTTGTGTCATATACACATCCTCAATCAGATTTCCATTTAGGAAAGCTGTTTTGACATCCATCTGCCATATGTAATCGAAATATGCAGCTATAGCTAGAATGATCCGAATAGATTTAAGCATCGCTACGGTTGAGAATGTCTCGTCGTAGTCAACTCCTTGAACTTGTCGAAAACCTTTTGCAACAAGTCGAGCTTTATGGATGTGAACATTTCCATCCATGTCCCTCTTCTTCTTATAGATCCATTTGCACTCTATGGGTTTAACACCATTCGGCGGGTCAACCAAGTTCCAAACTTGATTGTTATCCATGGAATCTATTTCGGATCTCATGGCACTTTGCCATTTCTCGGAATCTGGGTCCATCATTGCTTCCGCATATGTCATAGGTTCATCATTGTCTAACAACAATATGTCTCGCTCTCCCGCGATCATGAGATTGAGCTTATCAGTTGCGCGACGTGCCCTTTCAAACCTTCGTGGTTGTGGTGGTGCTTCTCTTGCCACGGACATCTCAACTTGTTCAGCTACATTAGCATCAATTGTGAAATCTTTCCCAAGCGGCTCATCTTGAACTTCTTCAAGATACACCTTCTGTCTACATTTTTCTCCTTTAAGAAACTCTTTCTCTAAGAAAACGCCGTTCCGAGCGACAAACACTTTGCCTTCTGAACGGTTGTAGAAATAATATCCCAAGGTTTCCTTTGGATATCCCACGAATATGCATTTGTCCGATTTAGGTGTTAATTTATCTGATTGAAGTTTCTTCACATAAACCTCACAACCCCAAATTTTCAGAAAAGACAAACTGGGAGTCTTACCAGTCCACATCTCATATGGTGTCTTAACTACGGACTTAGAAGGTACCCTATTTAAAGTGAAAGTTGCGGTTTCTAGAGCATAACCCCAAAATGACAATGTTAGGTCCAACTGGCTCATCATGGATCGGACCATGTCCAACAAGGTTCGATTACGTTGCTCGGATACATTGTTTCTTTGAGGTGTTCCAGGTGGCGTAAGTTGTGGAACAATTCCGCGACTCTTTAGATGATTGCTAAACTCATGGCTCAAATACTCACCTCCACGATCAGAACGCAAGGTCTTGATTTTCTTGCCACGTTGATTCTCTGCTTCACTCTGAAATTCTTTGAACTTTTCAAAAGTTCCAGACTTGTGCTTCATTAAATAGACATAACCATATCTACTTAAATCATCAGTGAACGTTATGAAGTATTGGTATCCACCTCTAGCTGTCGTACTCATTGGTCCGCACACATCCGTATGTATGAGTTCCGGTAAGTTCGAGGCTCTCTCGGGAAAACCTGAGAAAGGCATCTTGGTCATCTTGCCTAGCAAACAAGCTTCACATGTCTCGTAGGATTCAAAATCAAACGAAGTTAAAAGTCCATCGTTATGGAGCTTCTTCATGCGCTTTTCACTGATGTGACCCAAACGACAATGCCATATGTAGGTAGGACTTAAATCATTAGGTGGAGACCTTTTAGCACTTATGTTACAGATAGGTGAATCATCAAGATTTAAAACAAATAAGCCATTCATAATGGATGCACAAGCCACAAACATATTATCCTTACAGATCACACAACCATTGTTTTCACTCGCAAATGAATAACCATCTTTCATCAGACATGAAGGGGATAAAATGTTTCGACTCAAACTAGGAACAAAATAACAATTATTCAAATCCATAATAAATCCTGACGGGAGGTGGAGTTGCATCGTTCCGACGCTCAATGCAGCAACTCTTGCATTATTGCCTACGCGGAAATCAACTTCTCCTCGTTCCACACTTCTACTTCTTATCATTCCTTGCATCGAGTTGCAAATATGAGCAACCGATCCGGTATCAAATACCCAAGAATTAGTATAAGAATCAGCGAGGAAAATATCTGTAACATAAACATTAAGTGTACCTAAAGTGGAAGTACCCTTACTTCCCTTGCTTTTCATAGAAGCTAAGTACAACTTACAATTTCTTTTCCGGTGACCGATTTTCTTACAATGAAAACATTCGGCCTTGGTACTCGGACTAGCCTTGGGCGCCTCGGTTTGGCATTGGGATCTTATCCTTGACCTTACCTTTCTTCTTCCAAGAATTGCCCTTCCTTTTAAAGATCGGCTTGTTTTGGATCGCCATCACATGACTACCGCCCGTGCTTTTCTTAACGTTATCATCTATTGGTAAGGGGGTGCCTAGAACTCCTTCTCTTTTCTCGGCTACGAGAACAATTCTCGATTACGAATCCAATTCGTAAAGTTTGTTCCAGTCAACTTGTCCTTCTCAAGGACCGAATGCAAGGTAAACGATGTGGTGTTGCTAGGTGCCTTTAATCTACAACAGAATAATAAATGCAAAACACTAAGACAATATATCCATGACAGAGTAAAATATAAGAATTTACTCCCACTAAAATCAATATCCCTACATTGATACTTAGTGATTCAAAATCCACAACTAACAAGTCTACTAGTGAGCTTTTGCGTCACCGCTAGTAAACAAGGTAGATCGGTAAGCAACTCTTTGCTAATCATATCACATATGATTCCTGTTGTTGGGTGACATCTCTATGTCTAGGCTCCCAACCTTTATGCCCCAAAGTCCTTAACCGTTAAGATGACTTTGATAAGCAAACCAACACTTATGTGTGTAAGTATCCGATACAAACCCGTCTAGTCAAGGAAAACTAGTGGCACCCTAATTTCATAGACCCACCACTAATTGTACGAGACGTGGGACGGTGGCAAGTGTTGGGAAGACATGTTAACTTAAAATTCCAAAGGGATCGTTCTACTCATAACATCACACGCAAGAAAATAACATTGTCGCATGTAAAAGTAGAACGGTAAGAACGACATTCACACAGTTGTAACACGGTATGGCCTATTGTCGCATGGTGATCTCCATCTCCATTGACCTGTACATCATGTTGATCTCCATCTCCATGATCTGTGTGTGCCATCCTCCATGTGATGAGTCCTCCAAGAACTATCTAACGCGTGCTAGTAATGAAAGTTACACAATCGCGTATTAGATCATCACAAATTTGGTACGCAGACCATTACATTAATTTTGACAATACATGTGGCTCCAGCCGTATTGCCTTATGCATGACACGCAGGTCACGAAAAAATTACACACATGCATCACATACACATATAGGCCATACCGATTACAAAAGCGCAAAACAGTATTATCGCAATTCCGACGTCCAAACTTAAAACGCCCGAAAACCCATCTTGCAAGCCGAATTTGGCAAAACTAATTTCGCCGAGACCAGCAAAGCTGGTTTATCACATGTGTAAAATTTTCTGTAGATCAATTTTCGTATACAAAACGTCTTCATCCGAGTTAACCACAAAAAGTTATGACTGTTTTACCGAACAGTATATTTTCTGGTTTTTCCCGGGCCGGTAGAGATCCAATCTGCCACCGCCACGCATTCCATGCGCCTGGCACTTGACCTAGCTTCGATTCGACCAATCCAATTGATCTCCTTTTCGTTGTGACCGGGTTTACGTGTATCACTTAACTCCGATGGCGGAATTCCGACCGGTAGGAGTAATTCGTTACACGACCATCACGTCAAGAACACGAAGCCGATCAAAACTTTGATCTACATCCGCATATCTCTATATGCACACATCTCGAATCTAAAACTTAGCGACTACGGCTCGATACCACCGAAGGGATACGGGGTGGCTACGCTAGCGCAAAACAAAATTTTCCCCGCAAAACAGAACCGCCGCCGTCGGAGATCACGGGATTACCACTAGACGCGCGGATGCGGCGGAACCATCTCGATGTAGACGAACGCGTCGAGGGTAGCGAGTGCGGTGCGGTTGCTCACGTCCTTCTTGACTTGCACGTGCGGCTCGTCCGATCCAAGTGCTCCGGATGTAGCACCTCCAAGGTATCCACACGTACGGAGAAGGAAGCGACGCACGCCGGATCATAGGTCCGCGAGTGCGACGAGGAGGGAGCGTTGGCGGCGCGGCGCTACTTGAGAAAGTTGTGTCTTTTCAGGAGGGGTGTGGTCCATATTTATTGGGAGGAAAACCCCCCACACCATCGTCCATTAGCAATACGGGACTAATAGATGGTGTACCCCTTCCAATACTAATGGGCTTTACAACATTTGTGGCCCATTAGGACTTTTACACCATAATGGATCAAATCCATCTGAGCCCACTAGTGGATCAAATCCAGTTGACTCTAGGGCATATTTCCAACAGGAGAGGGCGTAGCATCTGAGCCATTGGATTGGGTCTTTCTTCGCGTCGTACTTAGTGATCCCCAGAGGCTTGAATTTCTCTGGGAGAAGCAGATTGCGAAGTCGAGCAAAGGAGGCGGGGAAGCCATCGTTGTCGCCTGCTGTGGAGGACTTCTTGCGTCGTATTTCTTCAATTCTGCGGCGGGCATCGTAGCCGCTGCATGAGGCACCGCTGACGTGGCTGTCTGCGTGTCCTCAGCCTCCGTGATCGCCTCCGCCACTAGCTCTCCTGCCAGCCCTGTGTGAGGAGCTCCCGCCGCCGCTGCCTCCACCACCAGCATCACCATGATCAGCAGCGCCGCGGCTACCGCCGACGCCGCCGGCACTGTTACTGCCCTGAGAAGGCGTACCAGCCAATGCCCTAGTACGATTGGGGTTCTAAGGCAGTTCTCCTCAAGTACGGTTGCGTCCATTGCCCGTTGGACTGCGACCTGTGGCTTCATGGTTATCGGGTTCACGAGTTATGAGGGGTGGTACTTGAGTGACTCTGTTGTCGACTCTCATGAAGTAGGCGTCCTCCGCGAGCTTGGCGATGACTTACCCGTGCGCATCCCTGAGCCTGACGTGCTATCGTGGTGATAGACATGAGGCACTGTTCGGGGGTCGTGTGCACCCGGTTTTCGACTTGGTCAAGGGCATCTGTGAGATTTCGTATGGGGAGGGTTTCACGGAGACGTCTACACCGTTCGTTCCGCTTCCTGTTGCGCTCATGTCGGACGTTCTTGTCGTCATTGGTTTCATCAGCGGGTGCATTGGCAGACAACTCGTCTGCTGAGAAATCTTCAAAGTACCGGTCAGGGCGGGTCCCTGAAGGTCCTGGCGTCTCGCCAGCAGCCATGAAGACTTGGCGATCCAGGGTGCCGAGACCAGAGTCAGTAGTCGCCACCTCTGTTGGAGTGTGCTCTTCTGCTGGAGCTAGGGGTGTTCCCTCCTGGAAGGGAAGCGAGTCGAGGTAGGCGCGCAGCATGAGTTCTCGCCTGTCAGGTCTGCAGGCTTGCGGTCTGGTCAGTAGACGAATCTCCCGGCGGGTGTAGATGTTATAACCAGACCGGTAGCTGGTCCTGACAGTGGTTGCTCAGTCGTGGAGTTCTCAGACTCGAGCTCGTCAGGGTCCGATCCGAAGTCGAACTTGTAGGAGTCCGAGTAGTAGCCGGAGCCGGGGTTGGAGTCCAAAGTGTAGTCGGAGACAATCTCCTTGGCGGCCCGACGTGCAGTGAGAGCCTCCGCATGCGCCCTGCTAGCATTGCAGAGGCCGTATGGAAAGTGATCGTGGAGTGGGATGTCAGCACACGATGGCTCAGTAGCCGACTCGCATGCGATGGCCCACGGGGACGTAGAGTTTGAGTTGGAGGCGGATCCGGACTCGAAGTCGGCGTGTTGGTTGTAGAGAGAAATTTCGCCGAATTTTCTGGCGAGGTCGCCCATGATCACCTCGGGAAGCGTCACGATCCTAGTGCTCGGGTTGGGAGACATGGTGAAGCGGCGTTGGAAAGATCCAGCGCCGTCAGCGGTGCAGACCCAAGACCCGAAGACGAAGGTGTCGCCGCGGTTGAAGGCGACGGTTGGCTTGATGGAGTTTGGAGCCGTCAAGTTCGCCAAGAGATCTCAGGCGAGATCCCCTACCTGGCGCGCCAGCTGTCGGTGTTTTAGACCGGCAACCTACCAAGGGGAGTACCCGAGGTAGATGAATGTGGCCTCACCGAGATCGGTAACTCGTAGGAAGAGACACATGGCACACAATTTAGACAGGTTCGGACCGCGAGGAGCGTAATACCTATGTCATGTATGCTGCGTAGCTCTGGATTGATTGGGTGTGTTTACAAGATGATGCGTATGAGAGATAGGGGTCCCTGCCTCGCCTTATATAGTCCGGGAGGCAGGGTTACAAGTCAGTTTGAGGAGAGAGTACTAGTCGTGTACGTCTAGGAGTTCTTTACATGGTACAGGACATGCACGGTTTCCTATCCGAGTACTCCTCCACCATAATCCCTGTGCCCCACGCCATCAGGTGTCGTGTGGCCCAAGTCGAGAAGTCCTAGGGGCCCACCGAGTAGTCGGTCCTGGTACCCACCGATGTAGTGGGCCCAGGGAGGTTCATATGACACCAAGAGAGCTATAGCTTTAGCAATCATGCCTGGAATGAATGCAGTTTAATTCAGACTTATGTTCATGTTTAAGGTCATGCGAGGTATATTGAAAATGTGTCTTTATGTTTCATCATGATCAACAACCACAGTTACAAATTGTTGTCTAAACCCGAACTGATGGATTCATCAGAAATAATGTATGTTATGGTGACTTTTGGGGAAATTAATTTTTTTGTACGCATAAATACACATAGAAGCAGTGTACTACATTCTTTCTAGATAATCTTTGTGAAAACATTCCTGTTCAAAATATTTATTGGCAAACGAGTAATTCATAATGAGCTTATCTTCATATGCCTCTACTCAATGCAAAAATAAGGAAGAAAACTGGGTGCAACCCGGATGCAAAATGCATCCGGTGCATACCCGTCGCGCGGACGCGACGCGTGGACTGCCTCGCCATCCGATGGATCGCGTCCTGATGAGTGCCGAGGGTCTCGCGGGCTCCTTTCTCTGGCTCGCGAACGACCGAAGCCGAGCCGAGGCTCTCCCTGCCCCAAATCGTAGCCGGCAGCAGAAACAAAAAAGGTAAGCCCATCAGGAAGCACGACAAGGACCCGGAGCCCGGGCGGTGCCGGCGGACGGACAGCAAGAAGTGGCTCTGCTCCAAGGAGGCGTACCCGGACTCCAAGTACTGTGAGAAGCACATGCACCGCGGCAAGAACCGTTCAAGAAAGCCTGTGGAAATGTCGCTCGCCACCGTCTGGGCGACCAGCCGAGTAGGGATGTCTCACGGACATGTCTTCGGTTCTTCACTGCATGCGAGCCTGACTACCTGGACCGAATGCACAAGACATGGTTGATGTTTTGCCTCATACAACTCCAGTATCAAGGACAAAGACATACTGTAACATAATATGACAAATTCCATGTATAAAAGGGAGCGCATATATATATGTCATCATTATAGTAGCAACCTCGCTCATAACATGAGAATTCATGATGTCTGAATCTGATGCAACATAATGCATCTAGAAAAATTCATTATAACACCATAATAAAGTCCAGGTCAAATAAAAAAGGAATACATTAAAGTGAAAACTTTAACTTTAACAGCTTAGCACAATTACATATTTTCGTGATTGGACCCTCCAGCGAAACGTAATTTCCTAAATGCTGACTGCAATGTTGCTCCTTGATCAACTCCAAGTAATAAACTTGTATATCCTCCTTGTATATATGGGGCAGGCATGGTAGAAGAATTCCCAATCATATTAAAGTGCGGCATTGGCGCATTATCATATCCACCTTGGGTCAATGGAGCAGCCACAAAAGGAGGATTCTCGTAAGTATTAAATTGTGGTACTGTGGCATTACCATATCCGCCATGGAACAATGGAGCATTTGTGGCAAAAGAATTAAGATCCTGTGTCATATTCAATGTGTGTGTAAGTAATAATAAACTGTGAAAAGGGTACAAGAAGTCTGGACTATGTCTTACAGTTAATTGCTTTGGATCAGCACCTCCACCTCCATTTTCTGCAGCAGTATTTGGATCTTCTCCTGCAGTTGACAAAAATTAGCATTAAACATTTATTATAGAAGCAACCATCAGAGAAGAATTGCCATCTTCAATAAGTAGGATCACAACCTTTCTTATTCACACTTTTCTTCTTCTTCCCTGTCTTCTTTTCAACCACATTTTTTAACCGTGCATTCTTTGGGCCTTTTACCACCTTTGGAACTCTAAAAGATATTACACCATTCAATGAGCTTGTCTTGTCACATTCATTCGGAATTAGAGGAACCTCATTTGATTTTTCTTGCATCTTGCTAAGAGAAGTATCTGCTTCCAACTCCAACTTCTCTATGGCTTTCTCCAAATCATCAAGAAGCTCTCTTGACTTTGAACACTTCAATGCAATGGATGTAACCTTTCGAGAGATAAGTGCAGCACGTGCTTTTAAATCATCCTCCTTACTTCCTTGTTTGTCAATATAAAATCCTTTTTCGCATATTTTGTCCATCTGCTAAGAATATATTCTGATGACAAACTATACACTCCATTTATATTGAAGACTCTAAGGGCATGCTTACACAATATACCTATGTGATAAGGACACAATTTTCAGAAAATATAATTAACACAAAAAACTATATTACAAATAGAAATGCATATACATACCTATGGCTTCAAACTTGTCGGTGCGGAATGTAGTCCCGACACTAACTAGTAGTAAGTGCCAAGGTCTATCCCTCAATGGTCGGTGCTAAGCAACAAGAGACACGGGATTTTATCCTGGTTCCGACCGGGGCCGTACGTCCAGCAGTGGTGTGCTCGAGGCACTATATTGCTTTGCACCGGAGTGCCTGTAGTGGGGCGGCTACAAGTAAGGCGGGAGAGGAGGCACGGCCTCCAAGTCCCTGGTGGAGTGATCGAAGTGTGTTCAGATGTTGTGGGAGAATTGAGGAGCGTGTGTGTGTTGTTCCCTATTCGATGTTCGATATCCGATGTCCCCTGCGGCGAGGGGTTCACCTTTCTTTTATAGACCATGGAGAGGGTGAATTACAGGCATGTCGCACTATTCGGCTACATGGGGAAGTATGGCGTGCAGCGCCGCGGAGTTGGCGGCCGCCTTGACGGTCCTTGCCACGATCTAGTCATCATGGCGTGTCCTGTACCCGAACAGTGGCAGCTTCGAGGGTAGGGGCGTAGTGGTTGACCGTGGCGTCCTCAGACGGGCTCGAGGAAGCCGTTGACGGTGATCCGTACGGGATACAGTGGCAGGCGTGGCGGCGTCCCGTCCCCGCGTGCCTCACAGCGCCGGAGTGGTTGTAACAGTGCCCGACGTGGTGTTGCGAGCACGGGGGTGGCCGCACAGGACCAACAGTGGTGGGGATGGCGTCCCGCCGGCCTAGCGTCATAACCTGGCCCTACAAGTTCACGAGAAAGTGGTTCGAGGGTGTGGCCGGCCCCCCTTCGAGGGCGCGGCGCGTTAGCTGTACAGGAGTAGGCGGAGCAGTGCCACGGAGCTGACACTGGCCATATCGCACAGTCCCCCACAGTGGTGGGGATGGGTTCCCCCTAGGGAGTTGGCGCAACAGCGCCGGGGCATGATTCCCAGTCGCATGATGACGCCACCCTGCCGTGTCAGAGCATTAAATGCCCGTTCCCGCGTGCGGGAACGGGCGCGGGTGCGAGGGAGCCTCGAGCGAGGCGGAAGCGAACCCTCGAGCGAGGCGGAACCCGCTCGAGGGGGCCGTGAACCCTCGAGCGAGGCGGAACCCGCTCGAGGGAGGCGTGAACCCTCGAGCGAGGCGGAACCTGCTCAAGGGAGGCGTGAACCCTCGAGCGAGGCGGAACCTGCTCGAGGGGGCCGTTGAGTGGGCCACTCCGGTGGGTCGCGGGGACCACCGCAGTGTGGGCCGTGCCCCGTGTGTGCGCTTAAGTGAGAGGTGTTTCGCTTTGGTTGTTTGCAGGTTTTAAGCAGGATTCCCCTGGTTGTTTTAGGGGACCCTCAGGGCTGTCCCCGACAGTAGCCCCCGAGCATCTGCGGGTATGCCGGCCAGGCTCCCGCAGATGCTGAAGCCTACTGATAGGACATCCTTCCCCCCTGGTTGCTAACATTCTCTGGGGGGGGCGCGTGGTGCATATCCCAACCGGCATCGGCGATGTTTCAGCCGGCTTCGGTGATGCACGCGCAACTGGCACTATCTACGGCTGGTGCAACCGAGGAGGTGTAGCCGTGCGTCGAGCCCCCGAGTCGGGGCCCATTCAAGGTGATCGGGGTGAGCTCTCCGACTTGTTTTTAACGCGCCCTTGCCGTCCCTCCGCGGGACCGAGGGTGAGGTTTCCGCAACCCCCATCGATCGGGTCATGGATTGCGGATTCCTCATTGAGCTGTTAGTGGGTGGTTCGAGTGGACGCCCATGCCCCGTTCGATAAGGGTAGGCTGCGCGGTCCGGAGACGCGTCCATTAAAGCGCTTGCATGGGTTTGCTAGGTGGGTCTCGGTCCCGTTCGCTAGGGACCGAGGGCGCGGAAGCTCTCCCTCGGTGGGATCCCCCCGGCTAGCTGCCCTCGCTGGCTCTCGAACACGACATGTGGGGCACCCTCGAGCCGGTGGGCTCGAGGAAAGGCTCGAATGCGCGTGCCCTCGTCATCCCTGACTCTGGTGATCTGGGGCACCTGTTCGAACCCATTGAAGGTCAGGATCCGAACCTCTGATCAGTAGGGCCGTGCGGGGTGGCGGCTGGGCGCCCCCATCTTTCGCATCTGCAGGTTTCGAGGGTCCCTGATCGTGTCAGCCCCCGAACCGATGATCAGTAGTTCTCGTGAATCGAGGGCACCTGCGGCGCCCGTTTGTTTCAAACGGGTTTCAAGGCCACTGGTCGATGTTTGCACCCTTCGAGGGTTGTATTTGTTTGAGCCTGGGGCTCGGGCCGCTCGAGGGTCTTCCTTACTCAGTAAGGGACAGGACCATTTAATGCTCGCAGTCGCGACTGTAGTCTCGCGCCGCGGGCGCGCCTTTTCAGGCGCCGCGGCCGCACGCGTAGTGGGCGGAGTGGGCAGGCGGATGTGACCGCCTGCTTCGGCCCTCCGGTTACCGCGCCGTGATGATGGTATTCGTGCGGTTGCGTGGCTGTCGCGGCATGGTGGGGCCCGTTCGTCAGCGAGGGAATATTCCACCTGCAGTTAATGCGCGCGGGGCGCACGCTCCGGAGAGCACGCCTAAGGCCTATAAATCCGATGGGAGGGGAAAGGGCAGTTTTTACCTTTGCGTTTAGCACTCGCCATTCTTGCTTCTTGCGCTCTAGCCCCTGAGCCACTCTCGCCACTGCGCCTCTGCTCTCAGAGTTCTTCTCGCTCCTTGTTCTTCGCCTCTTCACCCGCTCGCATGGCTCCCCAGCAGCCTCTCATCATCATCGACCCGTTGGCGTGGGAGCGCTCGACGGTGACACCGCTGGCCCTGGGCCAGCTGGTGACCGGCGGCCAACTAGCGGCGGACGAGGACGGATAGCTGGCCGAGTGGATCGTGCCACCAGAAAGGGAGCGAGCACCCAACCCTCCGCGCGGCTACGTGGTCAGCTTCGTCCGCTTCCATGAGCGCGGCTTCATGGCGCCGGCGAGCCGCTTCATGCGGGCCCTCTGCCGCCACTACGGCGTGGAGCTTCACAACTTCGCGCCGAACGCGATCTCGCAGGCAGCCACATTCGTTGGCATCTGCGAGGGCTTCCTGGGGATCCCGGTGAACTTCTGGGTTCATCTCTTCCGCGCGGAGCTGTACACACTGCCGACGACGGAGACGAGGACCCGCCGCGCGGTGCGTGCCGGCGGCATGTTGCTCGCCGTGCGGAGCCAGCGCAAGGACTACTACATCCCCAGCATGATGACAACCAACAACGCGCACTGGGAGCGGGGGTGGTTCTACCTCCGCAACGTCGAGCCCGGCCTCCCCCCTACACCGGCCTGGTGCTCCGGGAGAGGCCCGCCTCCTGGTACCACGGGGTGTCCCCGCCCCAGCACCAGGCGCGGTTGGACTCATTCCTGGCCGCGCTGAGGAATCTGGCGGGCCGCGGGCTGACTGCGGAAATTGTCCTCGCCCACCTCCACCACTGGCGGATCGTCCCCTTGATGGAGAGGCCGCTCCGCATCTACAAGACGACCGAGGACGCGGACCCCGTCGCGTTGGCGAAATCGCGGTCGCTGCCGAGCCCCTTCCCGCGGGAGTACGCGCCTACCCGGGCGCGGCGCGCCATCAACCCCAAGTCCGGGCGCTACGATGACAAGGCCCTATGGGATCTTGAGATGCTGCCCACCGGCCCGCTGGTGAGAGGAGTTCTTGATTTCAATCCCAGTTTCGCCAGTTTTCTGAGTTGTTGACGCATTTAATGCTTCGCCTGCAGATGGTGCGGGTGAGCGCCGCGAAGTCTGAGCCGCCTACTCCCCGCTCTCGCGCGCTCGCGCGCGCGGCGCGGCGGCCGAGAGCGGGAGCGGGTGGCCCGCAAGAAGGAGCGTGCGACACGACATCGGGAGCGTCGCGAGCGGAGGGTGAGGAGTTCGGCCGCGCGGCGGCCAGGGGCTCTCCTCGCCGGGGACCGAGGAATACTCGTCATCGGACGAGGAGGAGGAAGAAGAGGAAGAGGTTAGGGGGCAGGCCCTCCCCGATAGGTGGGACCCTGCACCCCCGTCACCGGAGCCGGCTCCGGTGGCAAGAATGGCATCGCCTGGGGCGGGGGCGGGGGCGCCCACCGCCAGGCAATCAACAACGAGAGGCGGCGCGGGCCGCGAGGCACCGCGGCGCGCGCCTCGGAGGCATCCGCGCGCGTGGCGCGGGCGCCCGCGTGTGGGGCGGGGCCCTCGCGCGCGCGGTGAGATGGCCGGAGGTGCGGCGGCGGCCGCGCCGGCCGTACCGGCGACATCAGCGGGGACCTCGAGGAAGAGGAAGCGCGCCTTCTCCTCTTCGAGGTAAGGGATTGTCTTTCGAGGGGTTGCGTGCCTGATAGGCGGGAATTTGACAATTTGTTTGCATTTCCGCAGGACGGTGCCAACTGTGCCCCCCTCGCACCGGCCAAGGTGCTGAGGGCGGATGCGTCCATCCCCACCCGGCGGCGTTCGTCAAGGGCGCCGCGGGCGGGGGAGAGCGAGCGGCGACGGCGAGCGCGAGCTCGCGAGGGCGCGACCGAGGCCTTGAGGCCACGGCCGGTGGTCTCGCTCGCCGAGCCGCAACTTGCGGACGGCGAGGAGCGGCGGGTGTCGGTCGTGGTGGAAGCGCAACGGGGCGACGGTCGTGGCGGAGGCGAGGCGGGAGGCGAAGGCACGGCCGGCGGCGCGGTTGCGGTGGCATTGCCGGCGGCGTCTGCCGTGGAGGGCCACCCGGCGCCCGCGATCGGCCGAGACGCGCGGCCGGAGGCGGCCGGCCGCGGCGCCGCGGCGAGGAGCTTGCGGCCACGGAGGCGCGGTCGGAGGCGGCGATGGGGGCGTAGCGGGGAGCCCGCGCCCGCCGGCGGCCTCCCGGGCCATGGCGGTGGAGATCCCGAACGACGACGCCCCGCCGCCCGGGTGGGACCAGTGGGTGAACCTGCCTATGCCATCCCTCGAGCCCCAGGAGGGGGCCCTCGTGAGGCGGTGGGACGGCCACATGGTGGCCGGGGGGGCCGAGGGCACGGCGCCGAGGCTTCTTCTTCCCGCGCCGGCCGCTCCGCTTCGGGAGAGGGGCGCGTTGACGAGCCGCCGCCTTCGCCGACGCTCGGGGAGGAGCAGCGGTTGTGGGGGGGAGCTCCGTGACCACGGCGCCGCACTCAACCGGGCGTTGAACGAGGCGCTGCGGATTCATGGCGGCCCGGCGTGGCGCGTCTTCCGGGTGAGGGCGGCGTTGCCTATTTTCTTTGATTTCGTCGTTTTCGTGCTTGTTCCTCGCGGGCGACACCTTATCTTGGTTTTGGTCCGTTGGCGGCAGGACCTCGAGCACCGCGCCCACGACAAGTATGGCGCCTTCGACCGGATGAGTGCCGAGCTCCGCCAGCTCCGGAAGCAGCGCGACGCCTTCGACGTGCTCGCGGAGGCCTTGGGGACCCCAGATGGCTGGCTGTCGTATCGGGCGGAGGTCCTGCGCGACCAGCTCTTGGAGCACGAGGGTCAGGCCGCGGCGCGTCCCTCCGCCCTTGAGCGGATTTGCACGGCCCTCATCGATCGGGATGAGGCGCTGCAGCAGGCGCAGGGGGATATGGAGAAGGTGCGCGTCGTGGCGTCGAACTGGGAAGCGGAGGTGGGGACCGTCCGCTCCGACAACCAGGAGCTCCGCACATGGCTCTAGGAGGCGCAGGCCCAGCAGAGCCGGGCCGAGGAGAGGGCACGGACAGCCGAGCAGAAGGCCAAGGAGGCCGACAAGCTGAAGGCTGCCCTCGACGCCAAGGTCGCCGCGCTCGCTACGGCGGAGGACCGGCTCGCAAGAGCGTGTCGCCCGCCGGGGGGGCCGAGGGGCAGGTCTAGCAGGAGCGGACCGCTCTCGCCGATGCCCGGTCGGCGCTCGAGCGGAAGCGTACCGCTCGCGAGACGGCGCAGAAGTCGCTGGAGGAGCGGGACGCTGATGTCTCAAAGCTCGAGGGCGAGCTGATAGCCCTCAGCATCGCGAACATGGATCAGGAGCTGTCCCTCAAGGAGCAGGGCGCTACCGTCATCAGCCTGCAACAGGCGGTCGAGGCCGAGCGCCGCGCTCTCGAGGTGGAAAAGAAGCAGGTTGAAGGTAGGTCGCCGTTTCATCTTTTGTTTCGCTGATCTTTCCTTCGAGGGTTTGTTCCCCTTCTGATTTCTCTTGCTGGTGACGTTCAGGCCTGCGCACCGCGCTGGGGCGCGCTACGGACTGGGCCGAGGCGCTACAGGCCTCCTATAACTCCTCCGAGCGGGAGCTGGTGGAGCTACGTGCCGCGGCCCTCGAGACCTGCCGGGCCGTCGAAGAGGGTGAGGCGCAAGCTGGAAGCTCGTTGGTCAGTCGCCTGCGCGCCCTCGGCGGGCACGTCTCTGGGCGCATGCGCCGCGCTCTGCGCCTTGGCGTCCAGAAGGCTCTCGGTGTGGTGCGGTCCCACTACGAGATCAACTTCGAGGCCGTGGCGGAAGGCTACATCGTCCCGGAGGGCGTCGAGGATGAAGCAGCGATGGAGCGCGTGGACGCGCTAGCCGCTGATGCCGCCGAGGCGCTCGCCGAAGCCTTCGACGAGTTCCTGTTTCCAGATGCCGCTGACACTGGTGCTCCTCAAGCCTGAAGATCGCTGGGCGCCAGGCCCTTTTTTATTTGAATGTTAGTATACGTGGGCCACGTGGCTATGTAAATAAACAAACATCTTGTTTCAAACACTTGTGAAAGCGAATGGTGTTTGTTATTTTATCGTGTTGTTTCGTTTCTTCCTTTGCCTGAGTAAATTCGAGTTAGGGGAGTTCGATTTTCGCGAGCAGCCTGCTGGGCCAGAGGCGAGAGAGAAGGGCCGTGTCCTCGTGGAGGCATGGGCTATCTCTGGCTCGCGCATCCTTTCCGCTAGGCCATTCGCGCCCTGTCTGGATTTTGCTCGAGGTTAAGGTCGAGCCATACTTAGCGCGCGTGGGTTTTTTGCGAAAAAATGGGACCATTTTTGGGGGGGCGCCCCCCGTAGTAGCCCCCGAGGGTGACTTGGGTTTCAGGGGAAAGCCGAGTTGCCCTTTTTATTGAATTGCTACTATTTACATTTGTGCCGCCAACTGGGGTGTTGGGCTTTGCGATTTACAACAGAAAAAACTTGGAAATCCTAGCTAAGGATAGAAGCGACGTAGCTGCTGGATGTTCCAAGCGTTGGTGAGTTCCTCGCCATCCTCATTGGCTAGCTTGTACGTGCCGGGCTTGAGCACCTTCACCACGATGTAGAGTCCTTCCCATGGAGGTGATAGCTTGTGGCGTCCTCGGTTGTCTTGGCGTAGCCTTAGGACCAAATCCCCCTCGCTGAAGTCCCACCGGCGCACCTTTCGAGCTTGGTAACGCCTTAGGGACTGCTGGTATCTTGCGGAGTGCATCAGGGCCACGAGGCGCGCTTCATCCAGCTGGTCCAGTGAGTCCTCGCGGGCCCACTGGTTGGTGTCCTTGTCGTAGCCCCGCACTCTAGGCGACCCATATTCCAAATCCGTGGGGAGGACGGCCTCGCGCCATGGACTAGAAAAAATGGGGTGAACCCGGTGGCTCTGCTTGGGGTGGTCCTTAGGCTCCACACGACCGCAGGTAGTTCCTGGAGCCATTTCCGACCAGACTTGTTCAGCTGGTCGAAAATTCTGGGCTTGAGGCCTTATAGGATCATGCCGTTGGCACGCTCTACTTGGTTGTTGGTCTGTGGGTGTGCCACAGCTGCCCAGTCCACACGGATGTGGAATTTATCGCAAAACTCCAAGAATTTCTTGCCCGTGAACTGGGACCCGTTGTCGGTGATGATGGAGTTCGGCACTCCAAAGCGATAGACGATGTCGGTGAAGAACGTCACTGCTTGCTCCGCCCTGAGGTTCGTGATGGGGCGCACCTCGACCCATTTGGAAAATTTGTCAATCGCGACCAACAGGTGGGTGAAGCCCCCGGGCGCCTTTCGCAAGGGCCCGACGATGTCCAGCCCCCATACGGCGAAAGGCCATGTAATGGGGATGGTCTGCAGGACGTGCGCAGGGAGGTTGGATTTTCGGGTGTAGATTTGGCACCCTTCGCAGGTGCGCACGATCTCGCTAGAGTCCGCGACCGCGGTGGGCCAGTAGAAGCCCTGGCGGAACGCATTGCCCACGAGGGTGCAAGGCGCGGCATGGTGGCCGCAAACCCCCGCATGTATGTCCCGGAGGAGCTCGCGCCCCTCGGGGATGGGCACGCATCGCTGCAGGATGCCTGAGGCGGCGCGCTTGTAGAGCTCGCCGTCGACGAGGGCGAAAGATTTGGCCATCCTGGCGATGCGCCTGGCCTCGGACCGGTCCGAGGGGAGCTCCCCTCGGTCCATCCAGGTGATGTATTTGTCGTGCCAGTCCGCCTTGATGGGGGCCAGCTCGACGTCCATAACTTCGGCCTCGATGGCGCCGTACCCCTCGAGGAGGGAGAGCACGTACGTCTCGTTCGAGGGGTCCTCGTCCATGGGCTCTACGCCTGCTGGATTCGAGGGAGCCCCGAGGGTTCCGTGCGGTTCGAGGGGTGCGGCTCGAGGGTGACGGATGGTTGGGCGATATCTCGGGCGAAGACGTTCGGGGGGACAGTGATCCGCCCGACGCGATCTTGGCAAGCTCGTTCGCCTCCTCGTTGTACCGGCGGGGCACGTGATTAAGCTCGATGCCGTAGAACTTGTCCTTGAGGGCCCGCACGGCCTTGCAGTATGCCTCCATCTTGTCGTCGTGGCAGCTCGCATTTTTCATGACTTGGTCGATCACGAGCTGCGAATCTCCCCGCACGTCGAGGCATTTGATGCCTATCTCGATGGCGATCTTGAGGCCACAGAGCAGGGCCTCGTATTCAGTCATGTTGTTTGACGTCGGGAAATGGAGGCGCACAGCGTACCGCATGTGCTTCCCGAGGGGTGAGACGAAAAGCAGGCCCGCGCCTGCCTCTGTCTTCATTACCGAACCGTCGAAATACAGAGTCCAGCATTCTACCTGGATTTGTGGCGGCGGCAACTGCGTGTCAGTCCACTCGGCGACAAAATCTGCCAAAATCTGGGACTTGATGGCCTTGCGCGGTGCGTAGGCGAGCGTTTTGCCCATCAGTTCCACCGACCACTTGGCAATCCTGCCCGCTGCGTCTGGATTGCGGATGATCTCCCCTAGTGGAAAGGAGGAAACCACCATGACAGGGTGGGCCTCAAAGTAGTGGCGCAGCTTGCGCCGAGCGAGGACCACTGTGTAGAGCAGCTTCTGGACTTGGGGGTAGCGCGCCTTGGTGTTGGACAAGACCTCGCTGATGTAGTACACCGGTCGTTGAACCGGCAGGGCGTGCCCTTCCTACGTTCGCTCCACCACGATCACGGTGCTAACCACCTGGGTGGTCGTAGCAACGTAGAGGTACAGAGGTTCGCCGTCTTGCGGTGGTGTGAGGATTGGGGCGTGGGTCAGGGACGCCTTCAGCTTGTCAAGCGCATCCTAGGCCTCGGCGGTCCAGGAGAAGCGCTCGTGCTTCTTGAGGAGGCGGTAGAGGGGCAAGCCATTCTCGCCAAGCCGCGAGATGAAGCGGCTCAAGGCAGCGAGGCACCCCAGCACCCTTTGCACCCCTTTGAGGTCCCGAATCGGACCCATTCGCTCGAGGGCTGCAACCTTTTCGGGGTTGGCCTCGATGCCTCGCTGGGAGACTATGTATCCTAGAAGCATGCCCCGCGGCACGCCAAAGACACATTTCTCGGGATTCAGTTTTACCCCGTTGGCCCGTAGGCAGCCGAACGCGACGCTGAGGTCGCTGACCAGGTCGTCCGCCTTCCTGGTTTTCACGACTATGTCATCCACGTACGCCTCGACGGTTCGCCCGATGTGGTCTCCGAAAATGTGCTGCATGCACCGTTGGTACGTTGCACCCGCGTTCCGGAGGCCGAACGACATCATGAAGTAGCAATACATCCTGAACGGCGTGATGAATGAAGTCGCGAGCTGGTCGGACTCCTTCATTTCGATTTGGTGGTACCTGGAATAGGCATCAAGGAAACAAAGTAGCTCACACCCGGCGGTCGAATCAACAATTTGATCGATACGTGGCAAAGGAAAAGGAACTTTCGGACATACTTTATTAAGACTGGTGTAGTCTACACACATCTGCCACTTTCCATTCTTTTTCTTTACTAGTACAGGATTGGCTAGCCACGTAGGGTGGAACACTTCCTTGATGAACCCAGCCTCGAGGAGCTTCCGCAGCTCTGCTCCGATCGCCCGCCGCCTCTCCTCGTCGAAGCGGCGGAGCCGTTGCTGCACGGTGCGGGAGTGAGGTAGGATGTCAAGGGAGTGCTCGGCGACCTCCCTCGGGATGCCTGGCATGTCCAAGGGGCTCCACGCGAAGATGTCGGCGTTGGCGCGGAGGAAGTCGACGAGCACCACTTCCTATTTCGGGTCGAGGGTAGAACTGATCCTCAACGCCTTGCCCTCGGGGGCAGCAGGGTCGAGGGCACTTCCTTGGTCTGCTCCGCAGCTTCGAAGCTGCCAGCGTGCTTGGTGGTGGAGTTGAGGTCCTCGTTGACCATCTTCTCCAAGTTGGCAACCAGCGCTTCGTCCAGTGCTAGTGCTTCCTCGTGCTCCACGCACTCGACGTCGCAGTCGAAGGCGTGCTCGATGGATGAGCCCACGGTGATGACGCCGTTCGGCCCCGGCATCTTCATTTTGAGGTAGGTTTAGTTGGGGACCGCCATGAACATGGCGTAGCAGGGCCGCCCAAGTATGGCGTGGTATGCGCCCCTAAACCCCACCACCTCGAAGGTGAGCATCTCCTTGCGGTAGTTGCTCGGTGTGCCGAACCAAACAGGCAGGTCGATCTGCCCGAGGGGCTGAACGCGCTTGCCTGGCGCGACGCCATGGAACGGCGTCGTGCTGGGCCGCAGCTGATCCAACCCAATCCCCAACAGGCGCAGCGTGTGCACATAGAGGATGTTGAGGCTGCTGCATCCGTCCATCAGGACCTTCGAGAACCGCGCGTTCCCGATGACCGGGTCGACCACCAGCGGGTACTGGCCCGGGTTGGGGATGCGGTTCGGGTGATCCTCGCGGCTGAAGGTGATGGCATCCTCCGACCAGTCAAGGAAGGATGGAGGCGCCTTCTCCGCGGCGAGAACCTCGTGCCGCTCCCGCTTGCGCTGGCGGCTCAACATGTCGACGTTTGGCCCCCCAAAGATGAGGAACACGTTTTCCACAGCGGGGAAGCCGCCGGCGTCACCATCACCCCCGTCCTTCTTGGCTTCGGCGTCCATCGTGGCAGCGCGGCCATAGAACCGCTTGAGCAAGTCGCATTGCTCGAGTGTGTGGTTGACCGGTGTCTTGTGGTAGGGACATGGCTTCTTTAGCATGTCGTCGAACACCCCCGGACCTCGAGGGGCCGGTCGAGGGCCCCGTCGAGCCGGGTCAACAGCAAGGGCCTCGGCGTCATTGCCGTCGCGCCCCTGCTCGCGCGCCTCACGGCGCGGCTTCTTCCCCTTCTTGCCCTGTTTGTCCTTCCGGTGGAGCTCCTTGGACTTGCTGCCCTCCGCAGGCGTGTCGTCCGTGGGCTTGCCCTTCTTGCCGTCGAAGATTGCCCCCACCGCCTCTTCACCTGAGGCAAAGCTGGTGGCGATGTCGAACAGTTCGTTCGAGTCGATCGGCGGGCTACGCCCCACCTCGCGCACGAGGTCCCGGCACGTGGTGCCCTCGAGGAAGGCGTGCACAATCTCGGATTGTGCCACGCTCGGGAGCTCCGTGCAGCGCTTGGAGAAGCACCGTATGACGTCTCGGAGCGACTCGCCGGGCTTCCAGGTGCAGGAGCGCAAGTCCCAGGAGTTCCCAGGGCGCACATACGTGCCCTGGAAGTTGCCAACGAACGTGCGGACCAAGTCATCTCAGTTGTGGATCTGGCTGGCCGGCAGGTGCTCGAGCCACATCCGGGCTGAGTCGGCGAGGTGCAGGGGGAGGTTGCGGATGATGACCTCGTCACTGGTGGCTCCGCCCAGCTGGCACGCCAGACGGTAGTCGTTGAGCCACACACGGGGATCCGTCTCTCCGTTATACTTGACGATGGTCGTAGGCTGGCGGAAGCGCTGGGGAAAGGCCGCCGCGCGGATCTCCTGGCTGAACACGCGGGTTCCCGGGGGCTCCGGCGTCGGCGAGCGATCCTCATCGCTATCGTAGCGTCCGCCCCGCCGAGGGTGGTAGCCTGCTGCCGCTCACGCCTCCGCTTTGCTCGTTCACAGAGCGTTGATGACGTTGTGGGCATCGCCGTCCCGCGCCTGCCCACGTGTGTCGAGGAGTCGCTCCTTAGCCGGCGTGCGCCCCGGGTTGGCGGGGCACTCCGTTGCTCTACCTGCGTGTACCGAGGGTTCAGGCCCCTGCGCGCCCCCATCGTCCCGCGCGTCCCCCTGCTGATGGATGCGGGACGCCGAGCTCTCGGCTTGCTGGACGGCCGCTTGCTCGATGAGCGCCTGCGCCTCGCGGTGCAGGTTCCGCGCCTCGGGTGTCGAGGGGGCGGGCATGGCCCGCAGCAGCGTTGCGGCGGCAATGAGCTTTTGGCTCGCTCGCGGAGGCGTATCCGGGTTGTCGACGTTGAAATCGGCGTTAATGCGGTCGCGGGCCTGTATGCCCAGCTCACGCGCGCGTTCGCCGCGCGCGGAGGCTTCCCCCGCCATGGAGGCGCGGAGCTACCGCACCGTCCGGTACCCTTCCGCCAGCTTGGCCTCGAGCTCGCGTGCTTGGGCCGGCTGCGCATTGATATCGGCCCCTGTTGGGGGTGAAGGAGCAGGGGCGCTTGGCTTCGTAGCCTGGCGCGAAGCGGTCCCTAGAGCGGGCGGAACCTCTCCGTCGCCGGCGCCCGTTGCGCCGGTGGCGTTCACTGGGTCGTTGGCGATGACGACGCAGCACTCCCGCGCAGGGTCGTAGCTCCCAGCGCTGGAGTCGTCAGAGCAGCCGAACCAGTAGTCTGTGGCGTCGAGGAATCGCCTCAACATTACTGGGTCTGGCACGCCGGAGAAGTCCCACTCCGCGTACCCATGCGAGGTGGCGGGTGGCAACTCGTCGAGAGAGCCTAGGGACGACTTGTCGCCGGCTGAAACGCTAGGATCCCTGGCAACAAAAACGTGGCGGCCAGGGGGAACCCTACGCATCGTGGTGCTGGCATTGGCGTTGGCGGTGTAGGCCGCCGTGGCGCCGCGCAGACCGATGGGGAAGCGCGGCCCGGAGACCAAGCGCTCCCCCCGCCGGGCGGCTGTCGTCGTGCCGATGGGCGCGCCGCATTGTGAGGCGACGCGCTCGGCGTGCCGTCGCTCGACCGCGCCCTGGCGCGAACGCCGGCCGGAGCGGCGGCGGCGCCGTGGCGCCGATGGGCCCGCGGCGTCCGTGCTTCGGCGGGCGTTGGCGTCGCGGAGACGCGTGCAGCGGCGACCGGGGCGGACCCAGCTTGGCGCCGCGCACGGAGTTCCTCACGGTTGGTGAGGCGCATCAGGGAGCCGTTCCCTGTAGCCTGGAAGTTCAGGCCCCCGAACCGGATTTCGAACCCGGCTGGGAGGGGGTCCGAGCTGCCCATGGAGTAACGCGTTCCGCGGTACTCGGTGCGGATCACCATGGAGGGAGTTGAAGACGGGTTGACCTTCAGCGCTCTCGAGCCCCACAGTGGGCGCCAACTGTCGGTGCAGAATGTAGTCCCGACACTAACTAGTAGTAAGCGCCAAGGTCTATCCCTCAATGGTCGGTGCTAAGCAACAAGAGACACGAGATTTTATCCTGGTTCCGGCCGGGGCCGTACGTCCAGCAGTGGTGTGCTCGAGGCACTATATTGCTTTGCACTGGAGTGCCTGTAGTGGGGCGGCTACAAGCAAGGCGGGAGAGCAGGCGCGGCCTCCAAGTCCCTGGTGGAGTGATCGAAGTGAGTTCAGATGTTGTGGGAGAATTGAGGAGCGTGTGTGTGTTGTTCCCTATTCGATGTTCGATATCCGATGTCCCCTGCGGCGAGGGGGTTCACCTTCCTTTTATAGACCATGGAGAGGGTGAATTACAGGCATGCCGCACCATTCGGCTACATGGGGAAGTATGGCGTGCAGCGCCGCGGAGTTGGCGGCCGCCTTGACGGTCCTTGCCACGATCTAGTCATCATGGCGTGTCCTGTACCCGAACAGTGGCAGCTTCGAGGGTAGGGGTGTAGTGGTTGACTGTGGCATCCTCAGATGGGCTCGAGGAAGCCGTTGACGGCGATCCATACAAGATACAGTGGCAGGCATGGCGGCGTCCCGTCCCCGCGTGCCTCACAGCGCTGGAGTGGTTGTAACAGTGCCCGGCGTGGTGTTGCGAGCACGGGGGCGGCCGCACAGGACCAACAGTGGCGGGGATGGCGTCCCGCCGGCCTAGCCTCATAACCTGGCCCTGCAAGTTCACGAGAAAGTGGTTCGAGGGTGTGGCCGGCCCCCCTTCGAGGGCGCGGCGCGTTAGCCGTACGGGAGTAGGCGGCGCAGTGCCATGGAGCTGACACTGGCCATATCGCACAGTCCCCCACAGTGGCGGGGATAGGTTCCCCCTAAGGAGTTGGCGCAACAGCGCCGGGGCATGATTCCCAGGAGCATGATGGCGCCGCCCTGCCGTGTCAGAGCATTAAATGCCCGTTCCCGCGTGCGGGAACGGGCGCGCGTGCAAGGGAGCCTCGAGCGAGGCGGAGGCGAACCCTCGAGCGAGGCGGAACCCGCTCGAGGGAGGCGTGAACCCTTGAGCGAGGCGGAACCCGCTCGAGGGAGGCGTGAACCCTCGAGTGAGGCGGAACCTGCTCGAGGAGGCCTTTGAGTGGGCCACTCCGGTGGGTCGCGAGGACCACTGCAGTGTGGGCCGTGCCCCATGTGTGCCCTTAAGTGAGAGGTGTTTCGCTTTGGTTTTTTGCAGGTTTTAAGCAGGATTCCCCTGGTTGTTTTAGGGGACCCTCAGGGCTGTCCCCGACAAAACTTTTTGCAAGAACATGTAATGGTAGAATCATCACTGTTGAACACAATTGTTGCTCCATGATCAGATTGCGTGTAAGTCACAAAGAAAGTCAAGTTGGCCCCTTCAGTTTGTAGCAATTTACAAGTCAATGTAAATTGTCTTTTAAATTCATCCTCAAACTCAGAATACATCCTTCTTGTGTATGATTCAGCTGCAGTCTTCAGCATAGGTAAACCTGGGGTGTAAGTAACTGTGTCCTTTCGACGTGAATTAAAGTCGGCATCCAACTCATTTTCACGCAGACTAGCAAAAACCTTATCACATTCTACAAGGAGTTCTGAAAGACCAAATTTCCTACGAAATCTTTTCTTGAACACATTGTTCGTACCTTCACTCCTTTGAGTCGAGGTCATATCCGCTGTAAAAGCATCACGGTACACAGCTGCCCACTTTGCCCTCAAGTCATAAAGGTTTCTCATCCAAGAGTTATCCTCCAGATTATATTTAGATAACAACTCATTCCACTTCTCGATGAAGTAAGCCTCTGATCTATCTTCATACACACACCTCTTAAAATCAGGTAGAAACTTGTTATCTAACGCATCAATGACATGCCCAAGATGCTTAGCAGCATTTAAGTAAATGTGCCACAAACAAAGACGATGGCTTGTATTTGGGAACACATAAGCAATTGCTCCAGCCATAGCCGCATCTTGATCAGTGAAAATTGTCTTTGGATGCTTTCCTGACATTGCTTTCAGAAAGGATTCAAAAAGCCAAATAAATGATGGAATAGATTCATTAAATATCAATGCAGCCCCAAAGATTATTGTCTGCTTATGATGGTTTGTTCCAAGGATAGGAGCAAAAGGCATCTCAAACTTATTAGTCTGAAACGTAGTGTCAAATGACACAACATCACCGAAGCATTTGTAGTCCATAATAGATTGACCATCTGCCAGAAAAAATTAGCTAACCGACCATCTTCCTTGTCTATTTCAACTGCGTAAAAAAATGTAGGATCCTCTGACTGCTTGTTTCTCAGGTATACAACTAGTGTTTGTGCATCATTGGCCTCTAAGTACTTTCTACGTTCGCGTCCAATCTTATTATTTCAATCCATCTTCCCGAATGGCACTTTGTCGGCTGCTCCATAAAACTGCTTCATGAACTCGTACACCTGTGATGGTTTCATCCCAGCATCTCGTATCTGGCCAATTAGCATCCTGTCTGCTTCATTGACACGTCTTTGGGATTTCAACTTGTGCGACTTATTTGGACTACCAAGATAATGATTATGCTCAGTTACAATCTTTTGCACTGTCCAAACCCCCTCTTTACTGACACTTGTCGGGGACAGCCCTAGGGGTCCCCTTAAACAACTGGGAAATCCCCACTTAAAACCCGCAACAAAGCCAAACACGCCTCGCCTAACCATGCAGGACACGGCCCACCAAGGTAGCCCTCTCGAAGATCCCCTCGAGCAGGCTTCGCCTCGCTCGAGGATACGCGCCTCCCTCGGGTGGGCTCCGTCCCGTTCGAGGGGGTACGCTTACCTCGAGCAGGCTTCGCCTCGCTCGAGGGCCCGCTCCCCCTCGAACGGGGTCCGCCCCGCTCGAGGGCCCGCTCCCCCCTCGAACGGGGTCCGCCCCGCTCGAGGGTCCGCTCCACCCTCGAACGGCGTCCGCCTCGCTCGAGGGGCGCTCCGCACGCGCACGCCCGCTCTGTGCGCGGGCATTCAATGCCCCGACAACGGCGGGGCGGCGCCATCATGCGCACGGGGCACGCGCCCGGTGCCGCCGCACCAACTCCCGGGGAGGGAACCCATCCCCGCCACCGTGGGAGGAGCCGTGCGGCGTGGCCGGTGCTAGTCCCGTGACGTCGCGCCGCCCTGCTCCGGTACGGCCAACGCGCCGAGCCCTCGAAGGGGGCGGCCGCACCCTCGATTCGCTTTTCTTGTGACCCTGCGGGGGGGTTAGGTGGAGGCGCTAGGCCGGTGGGACACCATCCCCGCCCTTTGTTAGCGACATGGCCGCCGCCCCCGCCCGTACGAACCCACGGCCGGGCGGCCGTGGCCGCCGGCCCCGGCCGTGGAGCGTGCGGGGAACGGACGTCGCCTTACCTACCACTGTGCCCCGTACGGGCCGACGTCAGCAGCTCCCTCGAGCCCATCTGAAGACATCGCAGCCGTCTGCTGCTCTTTTACCCTCGAAGCCGCCACTGTTCGGGTACGGGATACGCCATGATGGCCGGATCACTGCAAGGATCGCCCGGGCGGCCGCCTACTCTACAGCATAGCACGTCACGCTCCCTCACGTAGCTAAATAGCGCAGCATGCATGTGATTCGCTCTCTCCTTGATCTATAAAAGGAGGACGAACCCCCCTGCCGCAGGGGACGACGACAACACCGGACAGAACTCAACACAACACAACCCCTCCAGCCACTACACCAGGGACTTGGAAGCCACGCTTCCTCTCCCGCCTTGCTTGTAGCAGCCCCACTACGAGCACCCGGTCTTGAGCAATATAGTGCCTTGAGCACACCCACGCTGTCGGACGTACGGCCCCTCGGCCGGAACCGGGATAAACTCTGTGTCTTTTATTGCTTAGCATCGACCATTGAGGGATAGACCTTGGCGCTTATTCCTGGTTAGTGTCGGGACCACATTCCGCACCGACGGGTTGGCACCCACCGTGGGGCAATGCGAGCGCCTAAGGTCAATCCATCAACTCCCTCCATGGTGATCCGCGCGAGTACCGCGATGCGCGTTCGCATGGGCGGCTCGGACCCCCTCCCCGCGGGTTCGAAATCCGGTTCGGGGGCTGTACTTTCGGGCCACGGGGAACGGCTACCTCATGCGCCTCACCAACCGTGAGGAACTCGCGCGCGGCGCCGGGCCGGGTCCGCTCCGGTCCCCGCGCGCGCGCACCACCACGACGCGGACGCCCGCCGGCGCGGACGCCGGCGGGGCCCATCGACGCCACGACGCCGCCGCCGCTGCGGTCGGCGTTCGCGCCGAGCACCGGTCGGCGACGGCGGCCGAGCGCGCCGCCTCTCGGCGAGGCGCGCCCGCCATCACGGCAACCGCCGCCCCCGGCGCGACGAGCGCACGGTCTCGGACCGCGCTTTCCCATTGGGCTGCGTGGTGCCACGGCGGCCTACAACGCCAACGTCAACACCACGATGCGCAGGGTTCCCCCGGCCGTCACGTCTTCGTCGCCGGGGATCCCAGCGCCTCAGCGGGTGACGAATCGTCCCTAGGCTCCCTTGACGCGCCGCCACCCGCTAACCTCCACGGGTACGCGGAGTGGGACTTCTCGGCGTGCGAACCCGGTTGTGTTCGGGCGTTTCCTTGGCCGCTACGGACTACGGTTCGGCTGCTCCGACGACTCCAGCACCGGGAGCTACGACCCCGCGTGGGAGTGCTGTGTCGTCGTTGCCAACGACCCAACGAACGCCACCGGCGTTGTGGGCGCTGGAGACGGGGAGGTCACGCCTGCCCCAGGGATCGCTCCGCGCCTGGCTGCGGGGCCAAGCACCCCTGGCGGGGCCGACGTCGACGCACGGCCTAGCCCAAGCCCGTGAGCTCGAGGCTAAGGCGGCGGAGGAGTACCGAACGGTGCGGGCGCTCGCGTGCCTCGATGGCGGGGGGAAGCCTCCGCGCGCGGCGAACGCGCGCGGGGAGGCTGGCGGACGGGGCCGCGACCGCATCAACACCGACTTTAACGTCGACAATCCGGACGCGCTTCCGCGGTCAAGCCAAAAGCTCATTGCCGCCGCGACAGCGCCAAGGGCTATGCGGCGGCACCCTCGACCCACGAGGCGCGGAACCGCAACGCGAGGTGCGGGCCCTCATCGAGCGGGGGCGGCCGTCCGGCGGCCGAAAGCTCCGGCGTCACACATTCGCCAACGGGGGGGATGCGCGGGACGACGAGCCACACGGGGGGCGAACCCTCGGTCCATGCGGGTGAAGCGGCGGGGGCGACCCGCCCAACTCGGGACGCGCGCGCGGCCAAGGAGCGGCTCCTTGACACGCGCAGGACGCTGGACGGTGACGCCCGCAACATCATCAACGCCCGGCGCACGAGCAAGGCGGATGCGCGAGCGGTGGTAGGCTACCACCCTCAACGGGGTGGACGCTACGACAGCGACGAAGACCGCTCTCTGACGCCGGAGCCCCCGGGGACCCGTGTGTTCAGCCGGGAGATCCGCGCGGCGGCCTTCCCCCAACGCTTCCGCCAACCATCGACCATCGTCAAGTACAACAGGGAGACGGATCCCCGCGTGTGGCTCAACGACTACCGCCTGGCGTGCCAGCTAGGCGGAGCTACCAGCGACGAGGTCATCATCCGCAACTTGCCCCTGCACCTCGGCGATTCAACCCGGACATGGCTCGAGCACCTGCCCGCCAGCCAGATCCACAACTGGGACGATTTAGTCCGCACGTTCCTGGGCAATTTCCAGGGCACGTACGTACGCCCTGGAAATTCCTGGGATCTGCGCTCCTGCACTCAGAAGCCCGGCGAATCGCTGCGGGACTTCATACGACGCTTCTCCAAGCGCTGTACAGAGCTCCCCAGCGTGGCGCAATCCGAGATTGTGCACGCCTTCCTCGAGGGCACCACATGCCGGGACCTCGTACGAGAGGCCGGGACGCGGCCCGCCCGCGGACTCCAGCGAGGCAGGTTCGACATCGCCACCCGGCTTCGCCTCAAGAGAGGAGGCCGTGGGGGGCGATCTTCGACGGCAAGAAGGGCAAGCGCTCGGATGATGCGCCGGCGGAGGGCGGCAAGCCCGGGGAGCCCCACCGCAAGGACAAGCGGGGCAAGAAGGGGAAAGAAGCCGCGGCGGCGGGGCGCGCGGCGAGGGGCACGACGGCGATGATGCCGAGGCCCTTGCTGTTGACCCGGCTCGACGGGGCCCTCGACCGGCCCCTCGAGGTCCGGGGGTGTTTGATGACATGCTGAAGAAGCCATGTCCTTACCACAAGACCCCAGTGAACCATACCCTTGAGCAATGCGACATGCTCAAGAAGTTTTATGGCCGCGCCGCCGCGAAGGAAGCGGAGGCCAAGAAAGACGGAGGAGATGGCGACACCGGCGGCTTCCCCGCCGTGGAGAACGTGTTCCTCATCTTTGGGGGACCCACCGTCGACATGTCGACCCGCCAGCGCAAGCGGGAGCGGCACGAGGTCCTCGCCGCAGAGAAGGCACCTCCCTCCTTCCTCAACTGGTCGGGGGACGCCATCACCTTCAGCCGGGAAGATCATCCGAACCGCATCCCCAACCCGGGCCAATACCCGCTGGTGGTCGACCCAATCATTGGGAACGCGCGGTTCTCAAAAGTCTTGATGGACGGAGGCAGCAGCCTCAACATCCTCTACGCGCATACGCTGCGCTTGCTGGGGATCGGGTTGGACCAGCTGCGGCCCAGCACGAAGCCGTTCCATGGCGTCGTGCCCGGCAAGCAGGTCCAGCCCCTCAGGCAGATCGATCTGCCGGTTTGGTTCGGCACCGCAAAGAATTTTCGCAAGGAAACGCTCACCTTCGAGGTGGTGGGGTTCAAGGGCGCCTACCACGCCATACTTGGGCGGCCCTGCTACGCCAAATTCATGGCGGTCCCCAACTACACCTACTTGAAGATGAAGATGTCAGGACCGAACGGCATCATCACTGTGGGCTCGTCCATCGAGCACGCATTCGACTGCGACGTCGAGTGCGTAGAACACGCGGAAGCACTAGCACTGGATGAAGCGCTGACGACTACCTTGGAGAAGATGGTCAACGAGGACCTCGACTCCACCGCCAAGCACACCGGCACCTTCGAGGCCGCGGAGCAGACCAAGGAGGTCCCCCTCGACCCTGTTGCCCCCGAGGGCAAGGCGTTGAGGGTCAGCTCCACCCTCGATCCCAAATAGGAAGTGGTGCTCGTCGACTTCCTCCGCGCCAACGCTGACATCTTCGCGTGGAGCCCCTCGGATATGCCAGGCATCCCGAGGGAGGTCGTCGAGCACTCCCTTGACGTCCTGCCTCATGCCCGCGCCGTGCAACAACGGCTCTGCCGCTTCGACGAGGAGCGGCGACGGGCTATCGGAGCGGAGCTGCGGAAGCTCCTCGAGGCCGGGTTCATCAAGGAGGTGTTCCACCCAACATGGCTAGCAAACCCTGTACTTGTAAAGAAAAAGAACGGGAAGTGGCGGATGTGTATAGACTACACTAGTCTTAATAAAGCATGTCCTAAAGTTCCCTTTCCTTTGCCACGTATTGATCAAATTGTTGACTCAACGGCTGGGTGTGAGTTGCTCTGCTTCCTTGATGCCTACTCCGAGTATAGTCAAATAAAGATGAAGGAGTCCGACCAGCTCGCGACTTCGTTCATCACGCCGTTCGGGATGTTCTGTTACGTCACGATGCTGTTTGGCCTCCGAAACGCAGGTGCGACGTATCAACGCTGCATGCAACACGTTTTCGGAGATCACATCGGGCGAACGGTCGAGGCGTATGTGGATGACATCGTCGTGAAAACCAGGAAGGCGGACGACCTGGTTGGCGATCTTAGCATCGCGTTCGGCTGCCTGCGGGCCAATGGGGTCAAATTAAACCCCGAAAAGTGCATCTTTGGGGTGCCGCGAGGCATGCTCCTGGGATACATCGTCTCCCAACGGGGGATCGAGGCCAACCCCGAGAAGGTCGTGGCCCTCGAACGAATGGGCCCGATCCGGGACCTCAAAGGGGTGCAAAAGGTGCTGGGGTGCCTTGCCGCCTTGAGCCGCTTCATCTCGCGGCTCGGCGAGAAGGGCCTGCCCCTCTATCGCCTGCTCAAGAAGCACGAGCGCTTCTCCTGGACCGCCGAGGCCCAGGACGCGCTCGACAAGCTGAAGGCGTCCTTAACGCACGCCCCGATCCTCACGCCTCCGCAGGACGGCGAACCCCTGCAGCTCTACGTGGCCGCAACCACCTAGGTGGGCAGCGCTGTGATCGTGGTGGAGCGCACGGAGGAAGGGCACGCCCTGCCGATCCAGCGGCCGGTCTACTACATCAGCGAGGTCTTGTCTGACACCAAGACGCGCTATCCCCAAGTCCAAAAGTTGATGTATGCAGTGGTCCTCGCGCGGCGCAAGCTCCGCCACTACTTCGAGGCCCACCCCGTCACGGTGGTCTCCTCCTTCTCGCTGGGGGAGATCATCCGCAACCCAGACGCGGCGGGCAGGATCGCCAAGTGGTCCGTAGAGCTGATGGGCGAGACGCTCGCCTATGCCCCGCGCAAGGCCATCAAGTCCCAGATCCTGGCAGATTTCGTCGCTGAATGGACGGATACGCAGCTGCCACCGCCGCGGATCCGGGCGAGTGGCCGGACTGCGTACTTCGACGGCTCGGTGATGAAAACGAGGGCGGGGCGCGGGCCTGCTCTTCGTGTCACCCCTCGGGGAGCACATGCGGTACGCGGTGCGCCTCCACTTCCCCGCATCAAACAACATGGCCGAATACGAGGCCCTCCTTTCCGGCCTCAAGATCGCCATTGAGTTAGGCGTCAAGCGTCTCGACGTGCGGGGGGACTCGCAGCTCGTGATCGACCAAGTCATGAAGAACGCGAGCTGCCATGACGATAAGATGGAGGCATACTGCAAGGCCATGCGAGCCCTCGAGGACAAGTTCTACGGCATCGAGCTCAATCACGTGCCCCGCTGGTACAACGAGGAAGCGGACGAGTTGGCCAAAATCGCGTCCGGGCGGATTACGGTCCCCCCGAACGTTTTTGCCCGCGATATCACTCAGCCCTCGGTCGTCCTCGAGCCTCACCCCTCGAGCCACGCAGAACCCTCGGGGGCTCCCTCGAATCCAGCGGGTGCGGAACCCATGGATGAGGACCCCTCAAACGAGGCATACGTGCTCTCCCTCCTCGAGGGGTATGGCACCTATGGGGCTGATATGATGGATATCGAGCCAGCCCCCGTCAAGGCTGACTGGCGTGACAAGTATGTGGCCTGGATGGCCCGAGGGGAACTCCCCACGGACCGGGCCGCGGCCAGGCGCATCGCCAGGATGGTCAAGTCTTTCGCTCTCGTCGACGGCGAGCTGTACAAGTGCGCCGCCTCTGGCATCTTGCAGCGGTGCGTGCCCATCCCCGAAGGGCGCGAGATCCTGCGGGACATCCACGCCGGGATCTGCGGCCATCACGCTGCGCCTCGTACCCTCGTTGGCAATGCTTTCCGCCAAGGCTTTTACTGGCCTACCGCGGTCGCGGACGCCAGCGAGATCGTACGCACCTGCGAAGGGTGCCAGTTCTACGCTCGCAAGTCCAACCTTCCCGCTCATGTCCTGCAAACCATCCCCATAACATGGTCGTTCGCCGTGTGGGGGCTGGACATCGTCGGGCCCCTGCGGAAGGCGCCCGGGGGCTTCACCCACTTGTTGGTCGCGATCGACAAGTTCTCCAAGTGGGTGGAGGTGCGCCCCATCACGAACCTCAGGGCGGAGCAAGCGGTGACGTTCTTCACCGACATCATCCATCGCTTTGGAGTGCCAAACTCCATTATCACCGACAACGGGTCCCAGTTCACGGGCAGGAAATTCTTGGAGTTTTGCGACAAATTCCACATCCGTGTGGATTGGGCAGCTGTGGCACACCCGCAGACCAACGGCCAAGTAGAGCGTGCCAACGGCATGATCCTACAAGGCCTTAAGCCTAGAATTTTTGACCAGCTAAACAAATCTGGTCGGAAATGGCTCCAAGAGTTATCAGCGGTCGTGTGGAGCCTAAGGACCACCCCGAGCAGAGCCGCCGGGTTCACCCTGTTTTTCCTAGTCCATGGCTCGCAAGATACGCCGACGGGACTTCAGTGAGGGGGATTTGGTCCTAAGGCTACGCCAGGGCAACCGAGGACGCCACAAGCTATCGCCTCCGTGGGAGGGACCCTACGTCGTGGTGAAGGTACTCAAGCCCGGCACGTACAAGCTGGCCAACGGGGACGGTGAAGAACTCACCAACGCTTGGAACATCCAACAGCTACGTCGCTTCTACCCCTAGCCAGGATTTCCAAGCATTTTGTTGTAAAAATCACATGACCAACGCCCCAGTTGGTGACAACCATGTAAACATCATAAGTCCAATGAAAAGGGCAACTCGGCTTTCCCCTGAAACCCAAGTTACCCTCGGGGGCTACTACGGGGGGCATCCCCCCAAAATGGTCCCATTTTCGCGCAAAAACGAAACAACTCACGCGCGCTAAGTTTGTTTTCTACTTCAGCCTCGAGCAAAGATTCGAATAGGGCGCAGGTAGCCTAGCGGAAGGAGCGCGCGAGCCAGAGATAGCCTACGCCTCCGCGAGGATACGGCCCTTCTCTCTCGCCTCCAACCCAGCAGGCCACCCGCGAAAATCGAACTCCCCTAACTAGAATATACTCAGGAAGAAGGAGAAACAAAAAAGCGTAACAAACAAAATACTTCACTTTACATTGGCAAATGTTTATGGAAAAAATAGCTTGTCTATTTACAAGGGCCGCACGGCCAGCATACTGATGCATTAACAAAAAACGGGCCTAGCGCCCGGCTGCCTTCAGGCGGGAGGAGCGGCGGCGTCAGCAGCGTCCGGGAAGAGGAAGTCCTCGAAGGCTTCGGCGAGCGTCCCGGCGGCGTCGGTGGCCAGCGCGTCCACGCGCTCCATTGCCACCTCGTCCTCGACACCCTCGGGAACGATGGAGCCCCTCCGCTAGCGTCTCGAAGTCGACCTCGTAATGGGATCGCACCACCCCGAGGGCCTTCTGGACGCCCAGATGAAGCGCCCGGCGCATACGCCCGGCGACGTGGTCGCTAAGGGCGCGCGGGGGCGGCCGGCCGCCGAGCTACGGCTTCGTGCCTCGCCCTCCTCCACGGCCGGCGAGTCTCGAGGGCTGCATTGCGCAACTCCTGCAGCTCCTGCTCGGAGGAGTTGTAGGAGGTCTGCAGCGCCTCAGCCCGCTCAGCCGCGTGCCCCAGAGCGGTGCGCAAGCCTGGAGTCGCCAAGACAAGAAAGAAATCAGAAAACGAGTGCGAGCCCCTTAAGAGAAAACCAGCAAAACAAGAGTCAAACAGCGGCTCACCTTCGACTTGCTTCCTCTCCACCTCGAGGGCGCGGCGCTCGGCCTCGATCGCTTGCTCGAGGCCCCTGACGGTCTCGCCTTGCTCCTGGAGAGCCAGCTCCTAGTTCGCGCTCGTGATACTGAGCACTATCAGCTCGCCCTCGACCTTGGAGAAATCGGTGTTCCGGTCCTCCAGCGACATTTGCGCCACCTCGCGAGCAGCGTGCTCTCGCTCCAGGGCCGACCGAGTGTCGACAAGGGCAGCCTGCTCCTGCTGGAGCCGCCCCTCAGCTCCTTGACGGGCGATGCGCTCCTGCAGGAGCTGGTCCTCAGCAATGGCGAGCGCCGCGAGCTTGGCGTCGAGGGCGGCCTTCAAGTCGTCGGCCTCCTTGGCCTTTTGCTCGAACGAGCGCGCCCGCTCCTCGGCCGGCGGCTCGCCGCCGCTGCGCCCCCTCGAGCGACGAGCGGAGCCCCGGTTCTCGCTACGGACGCCGGCCACCTCCGCCTCCCAGTTGGTCGCCAGCGTGCGCATCTTCTCCAGGTCCAAGCGCGCCTGCCGCAGCGCCTCATCCTGGTCGATGAGGGCCGTGCAGACCCGCTCGAGGCTAGAGGGACACGCGGGCCGTGCCTCACGCTCTCATGGAGTTGATCGCGCAGGGCCATGGCCCGTACGACAACCCGGCCGTCCAGGGGTCCTGAGGGCGTCGGCGAGCGCGTCGAAGGCGCCGCATCGCTCCCGGAGTTGGTGGAGCTCGGCGTTCACCCGGTCGAAGGCGCCGTACTTGTCGCGGGTGCGACGCTCGAGCTCCTGCCACCCACAAGACAAAACCCGTAAGCATTATGATGCAGAGACAACACGCAGAAGTGAGAAAAATAGGAAAACGAGCAGCGACACCCCACCTGGAAGACACGCCACGCGGGGCCGCCGTGGACCCTCAGCGCCTCGTTCAACGCACGGTCGAGCGTGGCGCCGTGGCTGCGGAGCTCTCCCCACAACTCCTGCTCCCCCTGGGCGTCAGCGAACGCGAGCGGATCGCCAGGGATTCCCTCCACCTGGGCGGAGTGGCCGGCGCGGGAAGACGAGGCCTCGGCACCGTGCCCTCGACTCCCCGCCACCATGTGGCCCTCGCGTCGCCTCACGAGGGCCCCCTCCTGGGACTCAGGGGAGAGCGTGGGGAAGCTCACCCACTGATCCCACCCGGGCGGCGGGGAGTCATCGTCCGGGACCTCCACCACCACCGCTCGGGGAGCCGGGCGGCGCCCGTCCCCGCGTCGCCTCCGTCGGCGCCTCCACTTGCGCCCCCGTGGCCGCGGGCGCCGGGCGCGCGCGCCGCGGCCACCGTTTCCCGCCGCGCCTCCGCGACCACGGGCGCCCGACCTCCCTCCTCGCCCACCGCCGCCCGCCTCGCCTCCGCCGCGGCCGGGGCGCCACGGCCGCGCCTCCGTCGCGGCGCCACGCGCGGCTGCGCCTCGCCACGCCCGGCGTCCGCCGCTCCTCGACGACCACCGGTTGCGCCGCGGCAGCCGATCCGCCGACCGAGGCCTCGAGGCCTCGGCCCGCGCCTTGCGAGCTCTCGCCGCCGCCGCCGCCGTGCTCGCCCCCGACCGTGGCGCCCTCGACGAGCGCCGCCGGGTGGGGACGGACGCGTCCGCCCTCAACACCTTGGCTGGTGCGAGGCGAGGCACAGTCGGCACCACCCTGCGCGATTACAAGCAAAAAATTAGAACGCCTGATCGCCAAAGAACCGAACCTTGTAGAAGAGCAAGCCCCTTACCTCGAAGAGGAGAAGGCTCGCTTCCTCTTCCTCGAGGCCTCGGTGGATGAGGCCGGCGCGGCCGACGCGCGCGGTCGCCGCGCCCCCGACGCCCTCGCCGCGCGCGCGGGCCCCGCCCGCGCACGGGCGCACTTGCGCGCGCGCCGCCGCGCGCGCGCGCGCGGCGCCTCCGCGGCTCGCGCCGCTCCGTTGTCGATGGCCCGGCGGCGGGCGCCGCCGCGCCTACCCCGAGCGATGCCGCCCTTGCCGCCGAGGCCGGCTCCGCAATGGGGGCGCAGGCTCCCACCTATCGGGAGGGGCCCCCGCCCCCGCCTTCTTCCTCCTCGCCCTCCCGCGAGGACGAATACTCCTCGGTCCCCGAGGAGAGGAGAGCCCCGGCCGCTCGCGCCGCGGTACTCCTCGCTCCGCCGCTCGCGGCGCCGCGCGTGCCGCCTCGCGCGCTCCCTCTTGCGCGCGCGCCCGCTCCGCTCCCCGTTGCCGCGCCGCCCGACCGAGCGCGCGGGGAGTCGGGGGGGTGGGCGGGGACGGACCTTCGCGGCGCTGAAGCTCACCAGCTGCAGGTGAGAACGTCAAGGGCACGTCAGGGGCCAGGAGCGACATCAAGAACAAAGGCAGGGCCAGGATTCATACTTACCAGCGGGCCGGTAGGGAGCATCTCGAGGTCCCACGGGGACCGATCCTGGCGCAGCATCCGGGTGTCGACGGCGTTCCGCGCCCGGGTGAGCGCGTACCCCCGCTCGAGGGGGGTCGGGAGCATCCGCGACCTCGCCGCCGCGACGGGGTCCGCCACCTCCGTCGTCTCGAAGATGCGCAGCGGCCTCTCCATCGGAGGCACGATCCGCCGGTGGTGGAGGAAGGCGAGGACGCCCGCCGCGGTCGGCCCGCGCGTCGCCGGGTTCTTCGGGGCGGCCGGGGAGCGAGTCCAGCCGCCTCCGATGCTGGACCGTGGACACCCCGTGGCCCCAGGAGTTGGGCTTCTCCCGGAGCACCAGACCAGTGTAGGCGGGGAGGCCGGGCTCAGCGTTGCGCAGGTAGAACCACCCCCGCTCCCAGCCGGCGTTGTTCATCGTCATGGTGCAGGGGATGTAGTCGTCCTTGAACTGCACCCGCAGGGCGAGCGACATGCCGCCGGTGCGCACCGCGCGGTCAGTCCTCTGCTCCGTCGTCGGCTGCGTGAAGAGCTCCGCGCGGAAGAGGTGTATCCAGAGCTCCCAATTGACTGGGATCCATAGATACCCCTCGCAGACGCCCACGAACGTGGCCGCCTGCGAAATCGCGTTCGGCGCGAAGTTGTGTAACTCCACTCCGTTGCGGTGGCAGAGCGCCCGCATGAAGCGGCTCGCCGGCACGGCGAAGCCGCGCTCATGGAAGCGGATGAAGCTCACCACGTAGCCTTCCGGCAGGTTGGGCGCGCGGTCCTCCGCCGGCGGCACTATCCACTCCGCCGGTCGGCCCTCCTCGTTCGCCGCCAACTGGCCGGCGGAGACCAGCTCACTGAGGGCTAGCCGGGTCACCGTCGACCGCTCCCATGCGTACGGGTCAAGGATCGTGAGGGGCGGGAGTGGCGCCATGAGAAAGGACAAGGGATCCGAGAGCGGAGGACAAGAAGAAGAAGAAGAAGAGCTCTAATGGCGAAGGGCCGCGGTGGCAAGAGCAAAACGAAGGCGAGAGCGAAGGGGGCAAGAATGGCGAAACGCTAAGGTAAAAAACCGCCATTTTTCCTCCCCTCAGATTTATAAGCCATGGGCGTGCTCTCCGGGGCGGACGTCCCACGCGCATTAACTGCAGGGAATCATCTTTCTCGCTGACGGGCGGGCCCCACCACGACCGCGGCGGCCACGCCACCGCGAACAAGCCATCATCACGGCGAAGAATAGCAGGGACCGTGGCAGGCGGTCACATCCGCCTGCCCACGCCGCCCACTACGCGCGCGCGGCTGCAACACCTGAAAAAGCGCGCCCGCGACGCGAAATTACAGCCTCGGCTGTGGAGCATTTAATGGCCCGGTTCCTTACAAGGTAAGGAGAACCCTCGAGCGGCACGAGCTCCTGGCTCGGGAAACTTTCAACCCTCGAAAGGGTACAGGCGTGAGAAGGTCGCCTCGGGGCCCGTTTGAAACATAGCGGGCACCGCAAGCACCCATGCCACGCTGTATTACTGATCAGAGCCTCGAGGGCTGGCTCGCCCAGGCCCCTCGATGGTCGCAGATGCCAGGCCGGGAGCGTTTAGCTGCTGCCCCGCACGGCCCTACTGATCAGAGGTTCGAAGCCTGACCCTCGATGGGTTCGAACAGGCGCCCCGCATCACCGCAGTCGGGGACGACGAGGGCACGCGCATTCGAGCCGTTCCTCGAGCCCGCCAGCTCGAGGGTGCCCCACATGTCGTGTTCGAGAGCCGGCGGGGGGCGGCTAGCCGGGGGATCCCACCGAGGGAGAGCTTCCGCGCCCTCGGTCCCAAGCGAACGGGACCAAGCCCCACCTAGCAAACCCACGCAAGCGCTTCAATGGACGTGTCTCTGGACCACGCAGCCTACCCTTATCGAACGGGGCATGGGCGTCCACTCGAATCACCCGCTAGCAACTCAACGAGGAATCCGCAATCCGCGACCCGCTCGATGGGGGTTGCGGAAACCTCACCCTCCGTCCCGCGGAGGGACGGCGAGGGCGCGTTAAAAAACAAGTCGTAAAGCTCTACCCGATCGCCTTGAACGGGCCCAGGCTCGGGGGCTTGACGCGCGGCTACACCTTCTGGATTGCACCCGCCGGAGATGGCGCCAGCAGCGCGTGCGTCACCGAAGCCGGCTGAGACATTGCCGACGCCGGTTGAAACATGAACCACGCCCTGTGACCAAGCCTCGCGGTCAACCCCTGCAGGAGCATCCACGCTCCTGCAGGGCTTCGGGGGTTAGACCCGCGGGTCCGCTGACGCGGCCCCACGGAAAGCGTTCGCAAGACCAGGAGTGAAGAACGTCCTATTAGTAGGTTCCAGCATCTGCGGGAGCCTCAATGGCAAACCCACAGATGCTCGGGGGCTACAGTCGGGGACAGCCCTAGGGGTCCCCTTAAACAACTGGGAAATCCCCACTTAAAACCCGCAACAAAGCCAAACACGCCTCGCCTAACCATGCAGGACACGGCCCACCAAGGCAGCCCTCTCGAAGATCCCCTCGAGCAGGCTTCGCCTCGCTCGAGGATGCGCGCCTCCCTCGGGTGGGCTCCGTCCCGTTCGAGGGGGTACGCTTACCTCGAGCAGGCTCCGCCTCGCTCGAGGGCCCGCTCCCCCCTCGAACAGGGTCCGCCCCGCTCGAGGGCCCGCTCCCCCCCCCCCCCCCCCCGAACGGGGTCCGCCCCCGCTCGAGGGCCCGCTCCCCCCTCGAACGGGGTCCGCCCCGCTCGAGGGTCCGCTCCGCCCTCGAACGGGGTCCGCCTCGCTCGAGGGCGCTCCGCACGCGCGCGCGCCTCGCCCCGTACGCGGGCATTCAATGCCCCGACATCGGCGGGGCGGCGCCATCATGCGCCGGGGCACGCACCCCGTGCCGCCGCACCAACTCCCTAGGAGGGAACTCATCCCCGCCACCGTGGGAGGAACCGTGCGGCGTGGCCGGTGCCAGTCCCGTGACGCCGCGCCGCCTGCTCCAGTACGGCTAACGTGCCGAGCCCTCGAAGGGGGCCGGCCGCACCCTCGATTCGCTTTTCTTGTGACCCTGCAGGGTTAGGTGGAGGCGCTAGGCCGGTGGGACGCCATCCCTGCCACTGTTAGCAGCATGGCTGCCGCCCCCGCCCGTACGAACCCACGCTGGGCGCTGTGGCAACAGCCCCATCGCTGTGGAGCATACGGGAACGGGACGCCGCCTTACCTACCACTGTGCCCCGTACGGGCCGACATCAGCAGCTCCCTCGAGCCCATCTGAAGACATCGCAGCCGTCCGCTGCTCTTTTACCCTCGAAGCCGCCACTGTTCGGGTACGGGATACGCCATGATGGCCGGATCGCTGCAAGGATCGCCCGGGCGGCCGCCTACTCTACAGCATAGCACGTCACGCTCCCTCACGTAGCTAAATAGCGCGGCGCGCATGTGATTCGCTCTCTCCTTGATCTATAAAAGGAGGACGAACCCCCCTGCTGCAGGGGACGACGACAACATCGGACAGAACTCAACACAACACAACACCTCCAGCCACTACACCAGGGACTTGGAAGCCACGCTTCCTCTCCCGCCTTGCTTGTAGCAGCCCCACTACAGGCACCCCCGGTGCTGAGCAATATAGTGCCTTGAGCACACCACTGCTGGACGTACGGCCCCTCGGCCGGAACCAGGATAAACTCTGTGTCTTTTATTGCTTAGCATCGACCATTTAGGGATAGACCTTGGCGCTTATTACTGGTTAGTGTCGGGACCACATTCCGCGCCGACAACACTAAATTGAACACGAGCATCGCAACCCATTCTTGTAGTATCTTTTGATAACTCAGTTTGTCCATGTCCTTGGCTACTACAAACTATATATTTCTGAGATATACTACCATTTACTCGACGCTTTGTATTGCTCTTTCTAACACTGAATCCAACCTTACCAGCATAGGTATTGTACATCTCAAAAGCTTTCTCCTCTAATTCAAAAGTCATTCCAACTTTAGGAGTAATTCCAACTTTATCTACCACCTGTTGTAAAATGGTATGATGCTTAGGGACGCACATGTTGTGCATGATCGTACAAAAGAAAAGTAAGACATACAGTATTAACGAATATGTGATGACTCTGCCTGTGATGACTGCTCTTTGTTGACTTCAGTACCACCATTGGCGACAACACCATTATTCTTCACAATTGAGGTTGTCTGCTGCTGCAATCTTGTACCGTCGTGAGCTATGGCACAAGGAGCCACCACGGATGACTCCTCCTCCTGGCCCCCTTCTCCTACCATGGAAGATGGGTCGTCGTTTCGACCTCGGACGACCACGCCGGTGTGCACGGAATCCATGGAGGCGGCGCTGCAATGACGCACACTGGCGGCGAACGACGATCACGAGTCGAGGATCACGGCTGATGAGATGGGCTTACCTTTTTTGTTTCTGCCGCCGGCTGCGATTTGGGGCAGGGAGAGCCTCGGCTCGGCTTCGGTCGTTCGCGAGCTAGAGAAAGGAGCCCGCGAGACCCTCACCACTCATCAGGACGCGATCCGTCAGATGACGAGGCAGTCCACGTGTCGCGTCCGCGCGACGGGTATGCACCGGATGTGTTTTGCATCCGGGTTGCACCCAATTTTCTTCCAAAAATAAAACATACTTCAACCATTCAGCGCTATAGCACCTGGAAATATAAGCAATGGCTGAATAAATATAAATTCTTTCGGCCTTAAAAAAAGAAGGGGTTATCACGTTATCAAGAAGGCCATAGCAGGTTATCACGTAGATCACGAGAGGTGACTTGTTATATCAGAGTCCGAACCACACACACGGCCGCCATCACCATCCAAACCACCAGGAACAGAGTGAACACACGAGCCACGCGTATCCTGCACACCAATATCACCATGGCACGCACACACACGGTTACACGGTTACACGTGATGCCCCTCGGCTATCTAGTTTTCCTAGCACTGGTCCTCCACCAGCTGCCTGAAGTTTATAGGCGCGGCGAAGTGGCTGGAGCCGTCGTAGATGGCCGCGGCGGCGATCTTGGAGGCGGCGTGCGTCGGGTGCAGCAGGTCCCAGAACAGGTACTCGTGCCGGTTGTCGCACAGCGTCGCGTTGGGCGTGCACCCGGAGTTGCCGTTGAACCGCCCCGACCCGCAGCACGCGTTCGTCACGTCCTTGAACCCTGCACGACATGTCCAACATTTTCCTCTGTCAAACCAGGTCATAAAATCCTCCCAACTTCAGTGTTGCCATCGTTCAGGCACGTACCGAGCCTCTGCGGGTGCTTCATGATGCTCTGCACCACGGCGTGGGAGCTCCCGACGGAGTACTTGAGCCCCTGGAAGCTCGTGGCGAGGCCGTGCATGGCGTCCCTGACGCCCTTGTTGAACCCGCGCGCCAGCTCGTTGAGGACGTCGATGCAGGCGCCGAGCGGGTGCAGGCTCCTCGGGTACGGGCAGCACCCGATGGGCGGCACGTCGATCACCGCGAACTTCCTCGCGCCGAGCACGTACAGGGCCTGAAAACCGCGGCGCACGTTTCCGTTTCAGCGAGATCGAGTAGTAACCATCGGCAGGCAGATCATGTGGCGCAGGGAGCAGGAAGAACGCAGGGCGCGCGGCGCGCCGGTGGTGGTTGGCCTTTTAGTACCTTGACATGGTTCTGGTAGAGCGAGACGAGGTTGCCGACGAACTGCTTCTTGTCGGCGTCCGACGGCGTGCTGTTCCGCAAGAAGAAGGCGAAGAGGTCGTTGCCGCCGGTGCTGACGAGGAACACCGACCGCGACAGCACGGCGTCGGCGGCTCCCTGGGTGATGCGCGCGGTGATGTTGCGCTGCAAGGCGGCGAACTGCTCGACCTGCTGACTCAACGGGATGATGGAGCTCCCCTGCACGAACAAGTTCAAGTGATCCACGTCTCGTCAGTACTGTCGTGTAAGCGCTCGTGATGTTATCAGTAGCTTGCAGTTAATTTAGTCAAGGGTGGCTTACTGTCGTGTCGAGAATGCCGGATCCTGCTGAGGCGAAGTTCACTCCCAGGTGACCCCGGAAGACCTGCTTGTTGGTTTTGTTGGCCACGGCGAGGTATGGCGGCGGGCTGCGCTTGAAGCCCATGTTCATAGCTGATAAAGACGGACGCAACTGTTAGAGCCAGATGAACATGTTCACGACGCAACAATGCAACTGCTTGCTGGAGTGTTTGATTTCAGAACTTGAACAAGCCATCGTTTTGGTACTGTCCCTACCTGTGCTTGCAGACCAGAAAACTCTACAAAAATTGCTACACTAATACGCAGCTGAAAGATTCGACAACAGCAATTTTTCAGAGCACTTGAGCGCCAAATCTGCAGTTTCAAAGGTACTCAAGGATAATGAGGATAAAGTTTAAGAGAAAATGTGGGGGCGAGTGGGTGACAACGGGTTAACGTATGTGCTGCATGTTTCACTGTTTCGCATGTGGCGTGTCGATTTTGGCAGAGGTGCAGTGGGTGCGTGGTGTCCACTACTCCTCTCTGTGTGGCCGCCCTCCTTCAAGCGCCAACGCCAGCGAGTCCAGCCTGCTCGTACAGACGGTCAAGGACACTGCGCGCGTTGGCTGAACGACGAACGCAAAAACTGCGTGATCATCGGTCCCTTTTACGACACACTGCCACGCTTTGCAATTTCTGCAGTCTGCATGACTGCAGCAGCGCCAATTGATTACGCATAGGTCCATCGCTTGTCTGAAAGCCTGCAAGTGCAGTGCCTTCAGTATGGCGTTGTTTAGATGGTAGGTGTAAATATTTACCCCAAGGATTTGCCCCTCGCATTTGCCCCTATTAATATTTGTCCCTTGGGGTGTTTGGATGGAGTGGTAAATGTGGATGTGGATGAGAGAGGGAGAGCGGGACCCACCACATATTTGCTCCAATTTGCTACCTTTTAGGGGTAAATGGAATTAGGGGGGCAAAACATTCTCCCCACCACATTTGCCCCACATGTTTGGCACCTTAGGGCTTGTTTGGGAATTAGTGGAATGAAGGGGAACGAAGGGCATTAGAGTGGAGAAATTTCCATTATAAGTCAAAATTTCCCAAAATCCCCTTCAATCATCTTCCATCCACTTGAATTCTCCGTTTCCCAAACAAGCCATTAGGGGTAAATTTGCCCTATTTACTCCACCATCCAAACAGGCCCGTGATCATTTCCTAGTAACCCCAAACAAACTGATTCCTGAGCATGCTCGTATTTTGGGAAAAGCTAAGGCTCAATCGAGCCGTATTTTCCTTGTTCTCGCCTTTAACAAGCAAAGCAGAGATTATCTGCCAGGTCCTGAGCCTCTTCAACTGAAATCAACGGCTCGCGATAAAATACTGATGGCGCGGGCTTTCGTTAGCTATCAGTTGCCAACACTGAAACTCGAAAGTTGTTCTGAAATTAGGAAAGCGAAACTAATCGGCTATGGCGTTAAAACAGCTTATTAAGGTTTAGGTATCTGTAGTGATTCTTCGCTGCAAGCTCTGGCGCCACCCAAGACCTTCTTCAGAGCATGCATGCAGATGCAGTTAGCCAGTTACGCCATTCTCACCAAATTCATCTCGCAAGCTCTGGGGGCAAGTTCGCGAGCACAAGTGAGCAAGACGCTATGCAGCTGGGTGAGCGCTTACCCAAGAAGTCGACGCCGTTGAAGCCGTTGCTGAACCTTCCGGTGGGCCTCGACGTCGGGAAGTCGACGCCGTTGTGCGGGAAGTTGGCCCGCGGCACGGCGCTGCCCGGCAGGTAGTTGTTGTTGCCCACGTCCGCCGTGGAGTCGCCGAAGACGTAGATCGCCGGCACCTTGTTCTTGCTGCTCCCCGACGACGACGACGCCGCCGCCGCGCAAGCGAACGCAGCGAGCAGAGCGGCGCGCAGCAGCAGCGCTCGCACTTGTGGCACGGTGGCCATGGCCGGGCCGAGGCACTGATGCTGTGCTGCTGCCCGGCGTAGTGCGGCAGGTAGTGATTACAGGGGTGGGGCGGGGCGGTGTGCTCGGCTTTGGGAAGGAGCGGGCTGAGACCGGCACGGCTCGACAGGCGCTTTAAAGGGGAGGTGGCAAGCCGTAGTGGCTCGCTTTATGGACGATAGGGTCTCCGTGGCAGTGGGCAGTGGCACGGCACCACGGCTAGCCGTGTACAAAGGCGGCTTTGGTAAAGAAGGGGGGGCCGTGCCGGTCTGCCGGCGGGCTCCTCCGGCAAGTGCATACGGGTCCGGGGAGTCGGACGTATCCCACGCCGTCGAAGACGGGTAGTGCGGCGACTGCGACTGGAAAGTAGAAATGGGAGAGTGTGCTCTGGGGTAGGATCTCGGATCTCCTACATGTACTTGTGAATCTCTTTTGTTTGCGTCGTTTCGTACAGCTACTTGGAGGGAGGGAAAACAAAAGGGATGCAGAATCACTGTGACCGTGTGGAAAGCTAGATCTCTCGGTGTGTGCTTTTATTTCCAGCTAAACTTGATGGAATCTCTGCTTGATCTTCATTCACCCAAGTGCCGTGGTCCTGCTATGGCCTACATGCACATCATGGTAGAATGGGTTTTCTTTTTTCTTGTGTGAGAGCTATTTTTCCCTCTTCTTTTTTTTTTCAAAAAGACATGGCGAAGCTAGTTCTCCGAGAATCCAAAGACCTGGCCGGCCGGAAGTATCTAGGCTATAACTGAATTCGTTACTTGAAACCACCACATTGTCAGCAGGAATATGTTCCACCAACAAACACCTGACCAGGAGTGACTTGGCTTAACTGAATTGATTACTTCCAGCAATCACATTGTCAATAAGAATATATTCCACCAGCCAATACCACCGATACATTTTTACAAGCATATTACAGCCGCAACACGTTTACAAAACTTGAAGAATGGAGAAGGCCAAGCGGAATCCCATCCGGAAGCACCCCGGTTAATTGCCTTTGATGTGTCCGTGACAGATGCAAGATTTCTCTCTCTAGCCTATTCTTGTACGCTTAAATCACCGGGTTTTCCTTTTCTCAAAGCATCCAATAATTCAACCTTTACGCCTGGTTCATTTTCATATTGCCGTTACCATTCCTTACATCTGAAGCTTGCATTCGCATCGCATTGCTAACATGTCAGTTGCAGCTTTTTGCTCGGCTGACAGAAAAGAAGATCCCATGCTCATGTATGCTCATGTATACGTGTGGTCTTTTTCGCCCCCCTTTGCAAAGCAACAAAAATAAAACGACAGCAGTGGACAGTGCCACCTTTTTCTTTTTGAGGTCGACGAGTCTACGTAGACGGTGAATCTCCGAGCTTCACTTTCAGACGATCTGAATTCTGATTGCCCCCTGCACTTAACAACTCTTACCTGTTTTACCGTGGGTCGCTGGCTGTTCAGCAAATCAGGTAGCGGCAGCGGCACGCATGACGCATCTTTACCTACCGAGTCCCCTACGTTACCAGACGCTGCCGTTTGGAAGAGGACGTGTATAGTCCTACCACACAACAGTTTCAGTGGTAGAATTCCACCAAATTCGTCCCTTTTTTTAACAAAAAAATCGTGCCTTCGGTCAGTGTGACTCTCTCCGCGACGGCCGTTGGTGTTCAAACTTGAAACTCGGTTCACTTTAGATGGATGTTGAGGCTGAGTTGGCACCACGAGCGTCGAGAAAATCATCGAGGCCTTTTCCTGTTGGTCTGTTGGACCTGTTCTACCGTATTCTATTGCACCCCTTTTCCCCTCCACTACACAGAGACACATGATTGTACCCTGCAAGTGTGCATTAGCCTACGGGCTACGGGCCATCTTTCCCCGCAGCTCTTTTCCGCGTGTACAACCCGAGGCACTCGATCCGCCCGTCGAAGTGAGCATAGCAAGCACACGTTGTAGCGGTAATCATTCCGACACAGGCCCATCTATCACCGATTGGAGATTCCATCTTAGCTCATCACCACTTTTTATGGCATACTCCCTCCGTCCCAAAATAAATGCAATTCTAGGACCGAGCACGGAAACCAATACAAGATGTAAAATGACCAAAAATACTCCTTGTCTTATATGAGAAAGATCTATCAATTGGCTTGTCTTTTATGTGAGAAGCTTCTAGATTCTCTTGTCTCTTGTGGTTGGTTAGTTTGTGGGACAAATTTTGAATTCTAAAATTGCATTTATTTTGGGACGGAGGGTGTATTTGTGAGTGCCAGTGCCACTGCGTCTGTCATCAGGCTGAGTCTCCAGCTGGCACTTGTGCATGCCCTGCCCAGCCTCCAACAGGCAATGCATCGGTGAAGGCAAACTGCCTACCAAGGAGAGAGAAGAAGCCAAATTGCATCACCTCTCTCCTCGAAGGCATCCGCCGCGTGAAGCAGAGGGCCAGCCGCGCGCACGGGAGAAGGTGTGCGCCAGCCTAGACCCTCGCCAGCAGTTGTGAGAGGGAAGAAGGAGGCGGCGGCGGCGACCCGGGAAATCGCGGAGCACGGTCAACTCGGATTGTCGATTCCTCGGTGACGGCGGGGCTAGGTGGGTCCGTCGACGTGGAGCGGCCGGCGCAGCGGCCGGATGGGTCCGTCGGCGGGGAGCGGCCGGCGCGGCGGCGGTCGGGTGGGCCCATCGGCTCCTCGATCTTCTTCGATCTCCTCCGCATTCGCGCCGGGTCACGGGAGGGCGGCACCGGGGGACGGCGGCGGCGGCCCGATGGGCGGGCGGACGGGCGGGCGCGGCCTCTGCGGTGGTGACCTAGAGGGTGGCGGTGGCCTGGCGAGGCGAGCGGTTGGTTTTTTTTTTTGCCTGCGCCATTTTGCATCGCTGCTGCTGTTGGAGGCCATATTTTTTTGCTTCGCCTCGGCTGCTACTGTGTGCAATGCTAAATGACCTTTGTCTCTCTCATTTTGCATTGCATTGTTGGACTCAGTGTCGCCCGGGTAAAAAAAAAATGCATCTCCCTGCAATGCTCCACGCGTGCTGTTTGAGTGAGGACGCAGAGGAAATCTGCCAAACTATGCCGCCACAAGTCAAAAAAAAAGTTTGGTTCTATCAGGTCGAGCGTGCGCGGCGATAGCACGGTACCGCACCGACGAGTTGCTGGCGCGGGGCGTGGCCTAGGCTAGGAATCTAAGGATGAACTTGTATGCCGTATGGCGGCGACGACGGACTTGGCCGGAAGGGGGCTCACCGACGTGATCTGGCATCAGGAACCAGCCACCAGGCCCGCCATTTCTTTCCTGGTTTTTTCCCGAGCACGCGGGAGCGCGCGTGCAAGGTCGTGTGAGGTTGTACTGTACGCGTGCAACCACTTGCATCTTGCACGTTCGGATCAAACCTTGTTTGGTTCAACCATGGTTCTGGTGTGACAAACCACCACGCACGTGGTAACTCCTGAACTCCCTTAGCTCCTGTCGGGGACAGCCCTAAGGGTCCCCTAAAACAACCAGGGGAATCCTGCTTAAAACCTGCAAAAAGCAAAACAATACACCGCTCATTTAAACGCACACACGGGCACGGCCCACACTGCGGTGGTCCCCGCAACCCACCGGAGTGGCCCACTCAAAGGCCCCCTCGAGCAGGTTCCGCCTCGCTCGAGGGTTCACGCCTCCCTCGAGTGGGCTCCGCCTCACTCGAGGGTTCACGGCCCCCTCGAGCGGGTTCCGCCTCGCTCGAGGGTTCGCCTCCGTCTCGCTCGAGGCTCTCCCGCACGCGCGCCCGTTCCCGCACGCGAGTACGGGCATTTAATGCTCTGACACGGCGGGGCGGCGCCATCATGCGCCTGGGAATCACGCCCCGACCCTGTTGCACCAACTCCCTAGGGGGAACCCATCCCCGCTACTGTGGGGGACTGTGCGGTGTGGCGCGCGCCGCCCCCGTGACACTGCGCCGCCTGCTCCCGTACGGCTAACGCGCCGCGCCCTCGAAGGGGGGCCGGCCACACCCTCGAACCACTTTCCCGTGATCTTGCAGGGCCAGGTCATGATGCTAGGCCGGAGGGACGCCATCCCCGCCACTGTTGGTCCTGTGCGGCCGCCCCCGTGCGTACAACGCCACGCCAGGCACTGTTATAACCACTCCGGCGCTGTGAGGCACGCGGGGACGGTACACCGCCACGCCTGCCCCTGTATCCCGTACGGATCAACGTCAACGGCTTCCTCGAGCCCGTCTGAGGACGCCACGGTCAACCACTACACCCCGACCCTCGAAGTTGTCACTGTTCGGGTACAGGGCACGCCATGATGACGAGATCGTGGCAAGGACTGTCAAGGCGGCCGCCAACTCCGCGGCGGCGCAGGCCATACTTCCCCGTGTAGCCGAATAGTGCGGCGTACCTGTAATTCACCCTCTCCTTGGCCTATAAAAGGAAGGTGAACCCCTTCGCCGCGGGGGGATAGGGACATCCAAACATCGACACACACGCACTCCACAATTCTCCCACAACATCGCCAACAACCCCCAGATACTTCACCAGGGATTTGGAGGCCACATCTCCTCTCCCGCCTTGCTTGTAGCCGCCCCACTACAGGCACCCCGGTGTAGAGCAATATAGTGCCTTGAGCACACCACTGCTGGACGTACGGCCCCGGCCGGAACCAGGATAAAACCACGTGTCTCTTGTTGCTTTGCACCGACCATTGGGGGATAGACCTTGGCGCTTACTACTAGTTAGTGTCGGGACTACATTCTGCACCGACAGTTGGCGCCCACCGTGGGGCACGCGAGCGCTGAAGGTCAATCCGCTATCAACTCCCTCCATGGTGATTCGCACCGAGTACCGCGGTACGTGTTACTCCATGGGCAGCTCGGACCCCCTCCCCGCCGGGTTCGAAATCCGGTTCGGGGGCCACGAACTTTCGAGCCACGGGGAACGGCTACCCGATGCGCCTCACCAACCGTGAGGAACTCCGTGCGCGGCGCCAAGCCGGGTCCGCCCCGGTTGCCGATGCACGCGTCGCCACGACGCAAACGCCCGCCCAAGACGGACGCCGCGGGCCCGTCGCCGTCACGGCGCCGCCGCCGCTCCGGCCGGCGCTCGCGCCGGGCGCGGTCGAGCGACGGCATGCCGAGCGCGTCGCCTCACAACGCGACGCGCCCGTCGGCCACGACGACGGCCCGCCCGGCGGGGGAGCGCTCGGTCTCCGGGCCGCACTTCCCCATCGGTCTGCGCGGTGCTACGGCGGCCTACGCCGCCAACGCCAATGCCAACACCACGATGCGCAGGGTTCCCCCTGGCCGCCACGTTTACGTCGCCAGGGACCCTAGCGCCTCCGCCGGCGATGAGTCGTCCCTGGGCTCTCTCGACGCATTGCCACCCGCCACCTCGCATGGGTACCCGAGTGGGACTTCTCCGGCGTGCCGGACCCAGTAATGTTCAGGCGATTCCTCGACGCCACGGACTACTGGTTCGGCTGCTCTGACGACTCCAGCGCCGGGAGCTACGACCCCGCGCGGGAGTGCTGCGTCGTCATCGCCAACGACCCAGCAAACGCCACCGGCGCAACGGGCGCTGGCGACGGAGAAGTTCCGCCCGCTCTGGGGACTGCTTCGCGCCTGGCTGCAGGACCAAGCGCCCCTGCTCCTTCACCCCCAACAGGGGCTGATATCAACGCACAGCTGGCCCAAGCACGCGAGCTCGAGGCCAAGCTGGCGGAAGAGTACCGGACGGTGCGGTTGCTCCGCGCCTCCATGGCAGGAGAAGCTTCCGCGCGCGGCGAACGCGCGCGTGAGCTGGGCATACAGGCCCGCGACCGCATTAATGCCGATTTCAACGTCGACAACCCGGATACACCTCCGCGAGCGAGCCAAAAGCTCATCGCCGCCGCGACGCTGTTGCTGGCTATGCCCGCCCCTTCGACGCCTGAGGCGCGGAACCTGCACCGCGAGGCGCAGCGCTCATCGAGCAAGCGGCCGTCCGGCAGGCCGAGAGCTCGGTGTCCCGCATCCGCCAGCCAGGGGACGCGCGGGGCGACGGGGGCGCGCAGGGGGGCCAAACCCTCGGCACACGCGGGTGGAGCAACAGAGCGCCCCGCCAACCCGGGGCGCACACCGGCTAAAGAGCGGCTCCTCGACACGCGCGGGCAAGCACGGGACGGCGATGCCCGCAACGTCATCAACGCTCGGCGGACGAGCAAAGCGGACGCATGAGCGGCAGCAGGCTACCACCCTCGGCGGGGCGGATGCTACGATAGCGATGAGGATTGCTCGCCGACGCCGGAGCCCCCGGGGACCCGCATGTTCAGCCGAGAGATCCGCGTGGCGGCTTTTCCCCAGCGCTTCCGCCAGCCCACGACCATCGTCAAGTATAACAGAGAGACGGACCCCCGCGTGTGGCTCAACGACTACCGCCTGGCGTGCCAGCTGGACGGGGCCACCAGCAACGAGGTCATCATCCGCAACCTCCCCCTGCACCTCACCGACTCAGCGCGGACGTGGCTCGAGCACCTGCCGACCAGCCAGATCCACAGCTGGGATGATCTGGTCCGCACGTTCGTAGGCAACTTCCAGGGCACGTATGTGCACCCTGGGAACTCCTGGGACTTGCGCTTTTGCACCCAGAAGCCCAGCAAATCGCTCCGGGACTTCATACGACGCTTCTCCAAGCACTGCACGGAACTCCCGAGCGTAGCGCAATCCGAGATTGTGCACGCCGTCCTCGAGGGCACCACGTGCCGGGACCTCGTGCGCGAGTTGGGGCGCAGCCCGCCGGTCGACTCGAACGAACTGTTCGACATCGCCACCAGCTTTGCCTCGGGCGAAGAGGCCGTGGGAGCGATCTTCGACGGCAAGAAGGGCAAGCGCACGGACGACGTGCCCGCGAAGGGCAGCAAGTCCAAGGAGCTCCACCGGAAGGACAAGCGAGGCAAGAAGGGAAAGAAGCCGCGTCGCGAGGCGCGCGAGCAGGGATGCAGCGCCGACGATGGTGAGGCCCTTGCTGTTGACCCGGTCGACGGGGCCCTCGACTGGCCCCTCGAGGTCCGGGGGTTTTCGACGACATGCTGAAGAAGCCATGTCCATACCACAAGACGCCAGTCAACCACACCCTCCAGCAATGCGACTTGCTCAAGCGGTTCTATGGCCGCGCCGCCGCGAAGGACGTCGAGGCCAAGAAGGACGGGGGTGATGGTGACGCCGGTGGCTTCCCCGCTATGGAAAATGTTTTCCTCATCTTCGGGGGGCCGACCGTCGACATGTCGTGCCGCCATCGCAAGCGGGAGCGGCACGAGGTTCTCGCCGCGGAGAAAGCGCCTCCTTCCTTCCTCGACTGATCGGAGGACGCCATGACCTTCAGCCGCGAGGATCACCCGAATCGCATCCCCAACCCGGCGCGCACCCGCCTGGTGGTCGACCCGGTCATCGGGAACGCGCGGTTCTCGAAGGTCCTGATGAACGGAGGCAGCAGCCTCAACATCCTCTACGCGCACACGCTGCGCCTGCTGGGGATCGGGTTGGACCAGCTGCGGCCCAGCACGACGCCGTTCCATGGCATCACACCAGGCAAGCGCGTCCAGCCCCTCGGGCAGATCGACCTGCCCGTTTGGTTCGACACTCCGAGCAACTACCGCAAGGAGATGCTCACCTTCGAGGTAGTGGGGTTCAGGGGCGCGTATCACGCCATACTTGGGCGGCCCTGCTACGCCAAGTTCATGGCCGTCCCTAACTACACCTACCTCAAAATGAAGATGTCGGGCCCCAATGGCGTCATCACCGTAGGCTCGTCCATCGAGCACGCCTTCGACTGCGACGTCGAGTGCGTGGAGCACGCCGAGGCCCTAGCGCTGGATGAAGCGCTGGTGGCCAACTTGGAGAAGATGGTCAACGAAGACTTCAACTCCACCGCCAAGCACGCCGGCAGCTTCGAGGCTGCGGAGCAGACCAAGGAAGTGCCCCTCGACCCTGCTGCCCCCGAGGGCAAGGCGTTGAGGGTCAGTTCAACCCTCGACCCAAAATAGGAAGTGGTGCTCGTCGACTTCCTCCGCGCCAACGCCGACATCTTCGCGTGGAGCCCCTCGGACATGTCAGGCATCCCGAGGGAGGTCGCCGAGCACTCCCTTGACATCCTACCTCACTCCCGCGCCGTCCAGCAACGGCTCCGCCGCTTCGACGAGGAGCGGCGGCAGGCGATCGGAGCGGAGCTGCGGAAGCTCCTCGAGGCTGGGTTCATCAAGGAAGTTTTCCACCCTACGTGGCTAGCCAATCCTGTACTAGTAAAGAAAAAGAATGGGAAGTGGCGGATGTGTCTAGACTATACCAGTCTTAATAAAGGATGTCCAAAGGTTCCTTGTCCTTTGCCACGCATCGATCAAATCGTTGATTCGACCGCCGGGTGTGAGCTACTTTGTTTCCTTGATGCCTATTCCGGGTATCACCAGATCAAAATGAAGGAGTCCGACCAGCTCGCGACTTCATTCATCACGCCGTTCGGGATGTATTGCTACGTCACGATGTCGTTCGGCCTCCGGAACGCGGGCGCGACGTACCAACGGTGCATGCAGCACGTTTTCGGAGACCACATCGGGCGAACCGTCGAGGCATACGTGGACGACATAGTCGTGAAAACCAGGAAGGCGGACGACCTGGTTAGCGACCTCAGCATCGCGTTTGGCTGCCTACGGGCCAACTGGGTAAAATTAAACCCCGAAAAATGTGTCTTTGGTGTGCCACGGGGCATGCTTCTAGGATGCATAGTCTCCCAGTGAGGCATCGAGGCCAACGCCGAAAAGTTTGCGGCCCTCGAACGAATGGGTCCGATTCGGGACCTTAAAGGGGTTCAAAGGGTGCTGGGGTGCCTTGCCGCCTTGAGCCGCTTCATCTCACGGCTCGGTGAGAAGGGCTTACCCCTCTACCGCCTCCTCAAGAAGCACGAGCGCTTCTCCTGGACCGCCGAGGCCCAGGATGCGCTTGACAAGCTAAAGGCGTCCCTGACCCGCGCCCCAATCCTCACACTGCCGCATGACGGCGAACCTCTGTACCTCTACGTGGCTGCGACTACCCAGGTGGTTAGCGTCGTGATCGTGGTAGAGCGTACCGAGGAAGGGCACGCCCTGCCGGTTCAGCGGCCGGTGTACTACATCAGCGAGGTCTTGTCCGACACCAAGGCGCGCTACCCCCAAGTCCAGAAGCTGCTTTATGCAGTGATCCTCGCACGGCGCAAGCTCCGCCACTACTTCGAGGCCCACCCTGTCACGGTGGTTTCCTCCTTTCCACTAGGGGAGATCATTCGCAATCCGGACGCAGCAGGCAGAATCGCCAAGTGGTCGGTGGAACTGATGGGCGAGACGCTCACATACGCGCTGCGCAAGGCCATCAAGTCCCAGATCTTGGCAGATTTCGTTGCTGAGTGGACGAACACGCAGTTGCCGACGCCACAGATCCAGGCAGAGTGCTGGACCCTATATTTCGATGGCTCGGTGATGAAGACAGGGGCGGGCGCGGGCCTGCTCTTCGTCTCACCCCTCGGGGAGCACATGTGGTACGCCGTACGCCTCCACTTCCCCGCGTCAAATAACATGGATGAGTACGAGGCCCTGCTCTGCGGCCTCAAGATCGCCATCGAGATAGGCGTCAAACGCCTCAACGTGCGGGGGGACTCGCAGCTTGTGATCGACCAAGTCATGAAGAACGCAAGCTGCCACGACGACAAGATGGAAGCATACTGCAAGGCCGTGCGGGCCCTCGAGGACAAGTTCTACGGCATCGAGCTCAACCATGTGCCCCGCTGTTACAACGAGGAGGTGGACGAGCTTGCCAAGATCGTGTCGGGGCGGATCACTGTCCCCCCAAACGTCTTCGCCCGAGACATCGCCCAACCGTCCGTCGCGATCGAGCCGCACCCCTCGAACCACACGGAACCCTCGGGGGCTCCCTCGAATCCAGCAGGCGCGGAGCCCATGGACGAGGACCCCTCGAATGAGGCGTACGTGCTCTCCCTTCTCAAGGGGTACGGCGCCAGCGAGGCTGAAGTCATGGACGTCGAGCTGGCCCCCGTCAACGCGGACTGGTGCGACAAGTACATCGCCTGGATGGACTGAGGGGAGCTCCCCTCGGATCGGTCCGAGGCCAGGCGCGTTGCCAGAATGGCCAAGTCCTTCGCCCTCGTCGACGGCGAGCTGTACAACGCGCCGCCTCCGGCATCCTGCAGCGATGTGTACCCATCCCCGAGGGGCGCGAGCTCCTCCGGGACATACACGCGGGGATTTGCGGCCACCACGCCGCAACCCCGCACTCTCGTAGGCAACGCGTTCCGCCAAGGCTTTTACTGGCCCACCGCAGTCGCGGATGCCAGCGAGATCGTACGCACCTGCAAAGGGTGCCAATTCTACGCCCGCAAATCCAACCTCCCTGCGCACGTCCTGCAGACCATCCCCATTACATGGCCTTTCGCCATGTGGGGGCTAGACATCGTCGGGCCCTTGCGAAAGGGGCCCGGGGGCTTCACCCACCTGTTGGTCGCCATCGACAAATTTTCCAAATGGTTGGAGGTACGCCCCATCACGAACCTCAGGGCAGAGCAAGCGGTGACGTTCTTCACCGACATCGTCCATCGTTTTGGAGTGCTGAACTCCATCATCACCGACAACGGGTCCCAGTTCACGGTCAGGAAGTTCCTGGAGTTTTGCGACAAATTCCACATCCGTGTGGACTGGGCGGCTGTGGCACACCCGCAGACCAACGGCCAAGTAGAGCGTGCCAACGGCATGATCCTACAAGGCCTCAAGCCCAGAATTTTCGACCAGCTGAATAAGTCTGGACGGAAATGGCTCCAAGAACTGCCTGTGGTCGTGTGGAGCCTAAGGACCACCCCAAGCAGATCCACCGGGTTCTCCCCGTTCTTTCTAGTCCATGGCGCGGAGGCCGTCCTCCCCACGGACTTAGAATATGGGTCGCCCAGGGTGCGAGGCTATGACGAGGACACCAACTAGCGGGCCTGCGAAGACTCACTGGACCAGCTGGATGAAGCGCGCCTCGTGGCCTTGATGCATTCCGCAAGATACCAGCAGTCCCTAAGGCGTTACCAAGCCCGAAAGGTGCGCCGGCGGGACTTCAGTGAGGGGGATTTGGTCCTAAGGCTACGCCAAGACAACCGAGGACGCCACAAGCTATCACCTCCGTGGGAGGGACCCTACGTCGTGGTGAAGGTGCTCAAGCCCGGCACATACAAGCTGGCCAACGAGGACGGCGAGGAACTCACCAACGCTTGGAACATCCAGCAGCTACGTCGCTTCTATCCCTAGCTAGGATTTTCAAGTTTTTTCTGTTGTAAATCGCAAGGCCCAGCACCCCAGTTGGCGGCACAAATGTAAACAGTAGCAATTCAATAAAAAGGGCAACTCGGCTTTCCCCAAAAAACCAAGTCACCCTCGGGGGCTACTACGGGGGGCATCCCCCCCCCCAAAAATGGTCCTACTTTTTTTTAAAAAAACCCACACGCACTAAGTATGGCTCGACCTAAGCCTCGAGTAAAATTCAGACGGCGCGGGGACGGCCTAGCGGAAAGGATGCACGAGCCAGAGATAGCCTACACCTCCACGAGGATACGTCCCTTCTCTCTTGCCTCCGGCCAAGCAGGCTATCCGCGAAAATCGAACTCCCCTAACTCGAATTTGCTCAGGCAGAGGAAGAAACAAAACAGTGCCGTAAAAACAACAAACACCATTTGCTTTCACAAGTGTTTGAAACAAAATGATTGTTTATTTACATGGCCACGAGGCCCATACACTAACATACAAATAAAAAAGGGCTTGGCGCCCAGCAATCTTCAGGCTGGAGGAGCCTCGGCATCAGCGGCGTCAGGAAACAGGAACTCCTCGAAGGCCTCGGCGAGCGCATCGGCGGCATCAGCGGCTAGCGCGTCCACGCGCTCCGTTGCCACTTCGTCCTCGACGCCCTCCGGGACGATGTAGCCTTCCACCACGGCCTCGAAGTTGACCTCGTAATGGGATCGCACCACGCCGAGGGCCTTCTGGACGCCAAGGCGCAGAGCGCGGCGCATGCGCCCAGAGACGTGCCCGCAGAGGACGTGCAGGCGGCTGGCCAATGATCTTCCAGCCTTCGCCTCGCCCTCTTCGATGGCCCGGCAGGTCTCGAGGGCCGCGGCATGCAGCTCCACCAGTTCCTGCTCAGAGGAGTTCTAGGAAGCCTGCAACGCCTCGGCCCGGTCGGCAGCACGCCCCAGCGCGGTGCGCAGGCCTGAGCGTCATCAGCAAGGAAAATCAGAAGGGGAACGAACCCTCGAAGGAAAGATCAGCAAAACAAAAGACGAAACGGCGACCTACCTTCAACCTGCTTCTTCTCCACCTCGAGAGCGCGGCGCTCAGCCTCGAGCGCTTGCTGCAGGCTGACGACGGTGGCGCCCTACTCCTCGAGGGATTGCTCCTGATCCTCGTTCGTGATGCTGAGGGCTATTAGCTCGCCCTCGAGCCTCGAGACCTCAGCATCCCGTTCCTCCAGCGACTTCTGCGCCGCCTCGCGAGCGGTGCGCTCCTGCTCGAGTGCGGACCGAGCGTCAGCGAGAGCGGTTCGTTCCTGCTGCAGCTGACTCTCGGCCTCCTGGCGTGCGACGCACTCTTGCTGGACCTGGTCCTCCGCCGTGGCAAGCGCAGCAACCTTGGCGTCGAGGGCGGCCTTCAGCTCGTCGGCCTCCTTGGCCTTCTGCTCGGCTGTCCGCGCCCTCTCCTCAGCCTGGCTCTGCTGGGCCTGCGCCTCCTGGAGCCATGTGTGGAGCTCCCGATTGTCGCCCCGGACGGTGCCCACCTCCGCCTCCCAGTTGGATGCCAAGACACGCATCTTCTCCAGGTCCCCCCGCGCCTGCTGCAGCGCCTCATCCCGATCAATGAGGGCTGTGCGAATCCGCTCGAAGGTAGAGGGGTGCGCCGCGGCCTGCCCCTCGTACTCCAAGGGCTGGTCGCGTAAGGCCTCCGCCCGGTACAACAGCCAGCCGTCTGGAGTCCCAGGGCCTCCACAAGCACGACGAAGGCGTCGCGTTGCTCCCGGAGATGGTGGAGCTCGGCACTCATCCGGTCGAAGGCGCCGTACTTGTCGCGGGCGCGGTGCTCGAGCTCCTGCCGCCAATAGACCAAAACCAGTGAGCGTCGCGCCGCAAGGAGCAAGCACGAAAACGACGAAATCGAAGAAAATAGGCAAATGGCGCCTCACCTGGAAGACGCGCCACGCAGGGCCTCCATGAATCCGTAGCGCCTCGTCCAACGCCCGGTTGAGCGCGGCGCTGTGGTCACGGAGCTCCCCCCACAGCTCCTGCTCCTCCTGGGCGTCAGCGAATGCGGGCGGATCGTCAACGCGCCCCTCTCCCGAAGCAGAGCGGCCGGCGCGGGAGGAAGAGGCCTCGGCACCGTGCCCCCGGCCACCATGTGGCCGTCCCACCGCCTCACGAGCACCCCCTCCTCCTGAGGATCGGGGGATGGCATGGGGAAGTTCACCCACTGGTCCTACCCGGGCGGCGGGGCGTCGTCGTCTGGGATCTCCACCGCCATCGCCGGGAGCCGCCGCGAGCGCGGGCTCGGGCCGCGCCCCCACCGGCGCCTCCGCGGCCCGCGCCATCCCCGTCGTCGGCCGCCCGGTGGCGGGCGCCCCCGCGCCCGCCACCGGCGGGGCCGACGATAGGGACGGCGCGCCCGCCCCAGGCGATGCTGCTCCCGCCACCGGGGTCGGCTCCGGTGACGGGGGTGCAGGCTCCCACCTATCGGGAAGGGCCTGCCCCCTAACCTCTTCCTCCTCCTCGTCCGATGACGAGTACTCCTCGGTCCCCGGGGAGGAGAGCCCCCTGGCCGCCGCGCGGCCGGTACTCCCTCGCTCCTCCGCTCATGGCGCTCCCTATGTCGCGTCGCGCGCTCCCTCCTGCGAGCCACTCGCTCCCGCTCTCGCCGCCGCGCGCGCGCGCGAGCGCACGAGAGCGGGGGGTGGGCGGCTCGGACTTCGCGGCGCTCACGCTCACCAACTGTAGGCGAAACATTAAAATGCGTCAACGACTCGGAGAACTGGCAAAATCGAAGACGAGATCAAAAACTCCACTCACCAGCTGGCCGGTGGGCAACATCTCAAGGTCCCACAGGGCCCTGTCGTTGTAGCGCCCGGACTTGGGGTCGATGGCGCGCCGCGCCCGGGTAGCCGCATACTCCCGCAGCAAGGGGCCCGGCATCGACCGCGATTTCGCCAGCGCGACGGGGTCCGCCTCCTCGGTCATCTCGAAGATGCGGAGCGGCCTCTCCATCAAAGGGACGATCCGCCGATGATGGAGATGGGCGAGGACGACTTCCGCGGTCAGCCCGCGGCCCGCCAGATTCCTTAGCGCGGCTAGGAGCGACTCCAACCGCGCCTGGTGCTGGGGCGGGGACACCCCGTGGTACCAGGAGGCGGGCCTCTCCCGGAGCACCAGGCCGGTGTAGGGGGGAGGCCGGGCTCGTCGTTGCGGAGGTAGAACCACCCCCTCTTCCAGTCCGCGTTGTTGGTTGTCATCGTGCAGGGGATGTAGTCGTCCTTGCGTTGGCTCCGCACAGCGGGTCCTCGTCTCCGACGTCGGCAGCGAGAACAACTCCGCGCGAAAGAGGTGAATCCAGAGGTCCCAGTTCACCGGGATCGCCAGGAAGCCCTCGCAGACGCCGACGAATGTGACCGCCTGCGAGATCGCGTTCGGCGCGAAGTTGTGAAGCTCCACACCGTAGTGGTGGCAGAGGGCCCGCATGAAGCGGCTCGCCGGCGCCATGAAGCCGCGCTCATGAAAGCGGACGAAGCTGACCACGTAGCCGCTCGAATGGTTGGGTGCCCGCTCCCTCTCCGACGGCACGATCCACGCGGCCGGCTGTCCGTCCTCGTTCGCCGCGAGTTGGCCGTCGGTTACCAGTTGGTTCAGGGCCAGCCGCGTCACCGTCGAGCGCTCCCACGCCAACGGGTCGACGATGATGAGAGGCTGCTGGGGAGCCATGCGAGCGGACGAAGAAGCGAAGAACGGGGAGCAAGAAGAGCTCTGAGAACAGGGGCGCGATGGCGAGAACGACTCGGGGGCTGGGGCGCAAGGAGCAAGAACGGCGAATGCTAAGGTGAAAACCGCCCTTTCCCCTTCCATCGGATTTATAGACTGCAGGCGTGTTCTCCGGAGCGTGCGCCCGCGGCGCATTAACTGCAGGTGGAATATTCTCTCGCTGACGAACGGGCCCCACCACGACCGCAGCGGCCACGCAACCGCACGAACGCCATCATCACGGCGTGGTAACCGGAGGGCCGTGGCAGGCGGTCACATCCACCTGCCCACTCCACCCACTACGCGCGCGGCCGCAGCGCCTGAAAAGGCACGCCCGCGGCGCGAGACTACAGTCGCGATTGCGAGCATTAAATGGCCCGGTCCCTTACTGAGTAAGGAAGACCCTCGAGTGGCCCGAGCCCCTGGCTCAAATAAATTCGACCCTCAAAGGGTGCCAACAGCGACCGGCGACCTCGAAGCCCGTTTGAAATGAACGGGCGCCACAGGTGCCCTCGGTTCGCAAAAAGCTACTGTTCAGCGGCCCGAGGACTGGCTCGGCCAGGGACCCTCGAAACACGCAGATGCGAAAGACGGGAGCACTTAGCTGTAACCCCGCACGGCCCTACTGATCAGAGGTTCGGAGCCTGACCTTCAACGGGTTCGAACAGGCGCCCCAGATCACCAGAGTCAGGGACGACAAGGGCATGCGCATTCGAGCCTTTCCTCAAGCCCACCGGCTCGAGGGTGCCCCACATGTCGTGTTCGAGAGCCAGCGAGGGCAGCTAGCCGGGGGGATCCCACCGAGGGAGAGCTTCTGCGCCCTCGGTCCCTAGCGAATGGGACCGAGCCCCACCTAGCAAACCCATGCAAGCACTTTAGTGGACGTGTCTCCGAACCACGCAGCCTACCCTTATCGAACGGGGCATGGGCGTCCACTTGAACCACCCGCTAACAGCTCAATGAGGAATCCGCAATCCGCGACCCGATCGATGGGGGTTGCGGAAACCTCACCCTCCATCCCGCGGAGGGACGGCGAGGGCGCGCTAAAAACAAGTTGTAGAGCTCGCCCCGATCGCCTTGAACGGGCCCAGGCTCGGGGGCTCGACGCACGGCTACACCTCCTGAGTTGCACCGGCCGTGGGTAGTGCCAGTCACGCATGCGTCACCGACGCCGGCTGGAACATCGCCGATGCCGGTTGGAACATGTACCACGTCCACTGACTAGATTCCACGGTAAAACCCCTGCAGGAGCACTCACGCTCCTGCAGGGCTACGGGGGCTAGACCCGCGGGTCCGCTGACGGGGCCCCGCGGAAAGCTTTAGCAACCGGGGGGGAAGGATGTCCTATCAGTAGGTTCCAGCATCTGCGGGATCCTGGCCGGCATGCCCGCAGATGCTCGGGGGCTACTCTCGGGGACAGCCCTGAGGGTCCCCTAAAACAACCAGGGGAATCCTGCTTAAAACCTGCAAAAAGCAAAATAATACACCGCTCATTTAAACGCACACACGGGCACGACCCACACTGCGGTGGTCCCCGCAACCCACCGGAGTGGCCCACTCAAAGGCCCACTAGAGCAGGTTCCGCCTCGCTCGAGGGTTTACGGCCCCCTCGAGCGGGTTCCGCCTCGCTCGAGGGTTCGCCTCCGCCTCGCTCGAGGCTCTCCCGCACGCGCGCCCGTTCCCGCACGCGGGTACAGGCATTTAATGCTCTTACACGGCGGGACGGCGCCATCATGCGCCTGGGAATCACGCCCCGGCCCTGTTGCACCAACTCCCTAGGGGGAACCCATCCCCGCTACTGTGGGGGACTGTGCGGTGTGGCCGGTGCCAGCCCCGTGACACTGCGCCGCCTCCTCCCGTACGGCTAACGCGCCGCGCCCTCGAAGGAGGGCCGGCCATACCCTCGAACCACTTTCCCGTGATCTTGCAGGGCCAGGTCATGATGCTAGGCCGGCGGGACGCCATCCCCGCCACTGTTGGTCCTGTGCGGCCGCCCCCGTGCGTACAACGCCACGCCAGGCACTGTTATAACCACTCCGGCGCTGTGAGGCACGCGGGGACGGGACGCCGCCACGCCTGCCCCTGTATCCCGTACGGATCAACGTCAACGGCTTCCTCGAGCCCGTATGAGGACGCCACGGTCAACCACTACGCCCCAACCCTCGAAGTTGTCACTGTTCGGGTACAGAGCACGCCATGATGACGAGATCGTGGCAAGGACTGTCAAGGCGGCCACCAACTTCGCGGCGGCGCAGGCCATACTTCCTCGTGTAGCCGAATAGTGTTGCATACCTGTAATTCACCCTCTCCTTGGCCTATAAAAGGAAGGTGAACCCCTTCGCCGCGGGGGGATAGGGACATCCAGACATCGACACACACACACACTCCACAATTCTCCCACAACATCGCCAACAACCCCCAGATACTTCACCAGGGATTTGGAGGCCACATCTCCTCTCCCGCCTTGCTTGTAGCCGCCCCACTACAGGCACCCCGGTGCAGAGCAATATAGTGCCTTGAGCACACTACTGCTGGACGTACGGCCCCGGCCGGAACCAGGATAAAACCCTGTGTCTCTTGTTGCTTAGCACCGACCATTGAGGGATAGACCTTGGCGCTTACTACTAGTTAGTGTCGGAACTACATTCCGCACCGACAGCTCCAATTATATATAAAAAAGGACGTGGCTACTTTACAGCCGCCTGTAAATTAAGGTAACGTACAACCCTCACCTTTTCTGGAAAGGAGAAAGATCTAGTACAACAACTATTCCTTTTATAGTAAAAAAAGTGCCATTGAGTCTGTTGGCTGACGCAGATGAATAAATGCAGCGTGCATATTTTGATCTCTCCAGAAATTGCGCATCACTAAGTAAATAATTATACACAGGCAAAACTACAAGTTATTGCATGAGCAAAACTGCACACGGACACACGCTATCAATATTCAGAATGACCTTCAATTCTTATAGTACTATGAAATTTACAGTGTTGCCTGACAAATACTAATTTACATTGCTGCATCATATAGACTTCCAGTATGAATAAACACGAATTTGCTTCCTTGCTTGACCTGTGAGCTGAAGAACTAGCTTCTGTCACAAAATGAAAAGTAATAATCACATTAGTTCAAAGGTGTAGCCACATTATTATGAACTCACAAACAACATAGAATAACTATACAAGCAAGTAAGAAAAGCACTTCAGAATGTAAAAATACCAAAGTAAAATAAAATAAATTGATTGATGATTCAGTGAAGTTGCCAGCAAAATGTATCTGAGAGGGTATATGGTACTAACTAAAAAGGATCACCAAAAATTACTTGGCTAGAAATTGTTCCATTGCTCGATTTATAATGAAACATTGCAAGATGCAAGCTATATAATTGCCCACGGAATTATGTGCTACACCACATTTACCTAATAAGCAAAGCCACACCTCATGTGTTGTTTTTACCTACATGAATCGGAATACAAAAACAACAAGTAGTGGCTAGAAATCAAATCAAAGAAATAACTTACCGAGCTGCAGTTGTAACGTATGAAACAAGCAATTTCGATCACCAAAAAGTTCCAAAAAACTATTTCTATATCAAGTACAAGTGTTATGAATGCTACAAAACCTACTTATGTGTCTAATTACATGAAGTCATTTATGTTAGGAATGCATCTTGACAAGTTGCAATAAGTAGCAATTATTAGAAAAAGCTTGTACATACCGGTGGGTGTCCCAGAATGTTCTTCTTTCTTCAAGCACAATACAAGTAACTTGGTTGAGTTGAGCACTAGCATGGATATCCTAACAATCAACTCAATAAAAGGGTTATTAGAAATTGCTCGGCAATTGCATTACTTTGCTTGTTGCTAACCAATAATTGCATGATACAAGTCATATAATTGCCAACGAAACTTAGTTTGCAGAAATCCGCAACAAAGAAAATTTGTTTGCTCCTACCCATGTTATTACCTAACACATGAGCGTATAGTTGTCTACTGAATTTGAGAAATGAAATGCGTGAAATCTAGTTGCATGTGGGGAAGCATACATGTAACATATGACAGGTTCATGGGATGTCGAGGGCACAACCGCACAAGTATATAATTGCATGACACTGGTGCAGTGATACATAGATGATGACACACTGTTGTGTGATGTCTCTACCTGCAGCCACCATCAAACCTGCAATTGAGTAAGAAAAAAAAAGCAAAGACATAAGTTCATCGAGCTAATCAGAGCTATTTTACAACATAATTCACAATAAAGTGTGCGATGCCCGAAATGGGTATAGGTGAGTGAAATAATAGCATGCAGTTAATATCAAGAGTCACCATGGCTGATTACATTTAGTAATAAAAATGTATAAAAATTCCCTCAAGCAAGAACCTAGAAGAATAATATTTTGTGTATTATAGAATGGATGTCTATAGTCTTGGTAATTCAGAACCATATTATTGCCTACAAAGGTATATTGGTTTGCCTACCTCCGCAGTATATTTTTCCTAATGAATTACATTATTTTACAAGCATAGTTCAATGTAAAAATTAGTAGCGATTGACAACTAAATTGGTTAAATCCAAATGCTAAGTTGCTAGGTCAATTGGTATAAATGACTTATTATTGAATCGTTAATGCCAAAACTTGGTGTTAGTGAGTGCCAGGGGATAAACAAACACTACCATTTTGATGCACGTACGTAAGACTGTAACACTATAGTTGATTGCTTAAAGACGGTAACACTATAGTTGATTGCTTATAACAAGGATTGCCTACTAAACAAATTATTGGCTACCTGAAAATCATATTTTGTAATATAACCGCCTAGGTTAAATTACTAAATTGACAAGGAATAATAAATAATCCGCTTAGTTTCAACTAAACAAATGTTAGACATGCTATAATGAAAAAATGGCATGCCTGACCAATATAAAGGCACGGTGGTAGATCAAGCCATACATTCTTGGGCTTTCGACCTTGCCTAGGTAGCGGTATGTATGCAGCAGCTGTCACTCCTGCATAGAAACCCAACATGATGGCACGTACATAGAGGTGGGCGGATAGTAGTCGCGCGGAGCAAGGTCATGCCTTGTCCGTGGGCAGGGCTCAAGCGGCGGCGATAGTAACAATAACAACAACAACAACACGACATGGGTGCGACAGTGACCTGTAAATAGAACGGCGGCGGCGCGAAGGCCGGGCAAACATATCACTGGTGCAAAAAGGAATGAGAGGTTGTGGTGTGTCTAACCGTGAGGGCTCGAGGTGGTCGTTCAAGCATTTCCTCAAGCAGTCGTTCAAGCATTTCCTCAAGCAGTTTGTGGTCGAGGTGGAGCCTCCGTGGAGGGCAGCAGAGTAGGGGGCGTGGCCACGCTCGAGGACAGCATGCGCGTGGGGAGGGCAGCAGAGTAGGGGGCGTGGCCACGCTCGAGGACAGCATGCGTGTGGGGGTCCTGGACTCCTGGTCCACAACGGCTCTACGTCAACGGCGAGGGCCCCCGGCTTGGAGCAACACTGCTTCGGATCCGTGCGCGTAGGAACTCACCAAGACGGCGCCACAGGAACTCGCCGAAGGGGATCCGCTCACGCCCTAGTTCCGGCAGGCGGCGGGTGGATCCACCACTGCACGAGCCTCGCCGAGGGCCGCCGCCGGAGGGGCGCCGCCGCGTGCGACCTCGCCGGAACCGCCGCCGCGCGCCGTGGCCATCACGGGGCAGCAAGCCCTCGGCCCGGACCCGCCGCGCGAGCGTCGGCCGGGGCGCCCGCGTCGGGGTGCCGCCGGGACTCTTCGGGATCCACCCGTACCTCTAACCGGAAGCCTCACCGAGATCCGCCGCCGCGGTTGCCGCGGCCGGGGCCGCTCCAGGCCGCACCGGTCGCCGCAGCTCCGCTCCGGGCCGGGGGCGACGACATTCCCCCTCGCCGCCGCACCCTCGCGCCGAGGCCGGTTGGGGTCGCCGCGCCCTCCGCATCACGCCCTTGCACCAGGGCCGGACGGCCCCCAGGACAGCCGCTAAATGTCTGGAGAAGAAGAGAATGGATGCAACATTGGAATGGATGCGTCCCCTGGTGGAAAAGATAATGTGGGCCCCAGCCGTCTGTGACTTTTTTCTTACGGACAGCCGGTTGGTTTTAAGTCCTTACCATAAAAAAGCGTTGCTTTTCCTCCGGTATGAGGGGATGTGTGAACCAATGAGGCCCAGACCAGCATCTTTGGTCTCTGAAATTGCTCAAGTTCTAAGTGGGCTTCTAAAAAATTGCAAAAAAAAAGAAGAGTATAGGCCATTGAAAGCCCGTAAGGAAATGTGGCTCATTATGGGCACTCCCAACCCAGACTCTATGGTAGAGTTCAGAGTCATTAATTATACTGCCACCTAAGCAAATTCTTAATGTGGCAAGCAATTTAATGATGAGAGAGGGGTGAAAACTTAGAAACCAAGTCTAAGTTAGACTCCAAGTCTTCACGCAAAACGAAACCCGTGCGGATCTCGTGTGGCTGCCCGCATGCACGATGTGTCCTCTTATTTAATAAAGCGGGAGTAGAAGATCCGAGAGGAATATTAGATAGACTCCATGCTATAAAATCTGCATTGAAGAATATAGTTTTTTTTGATAGAGTCTTCGAGATATAGACTCCAAAGGTGACACTTCTATTAACACATGTTACACTGCCATTATACCGAGGATGCCAATGCGTGAGCTCTAGAAGATAGTGAGGTGATTTGCAGAACTCCCCTTTTAAAAGATAATACACATGGATCACAACGTGATAATATATATGCTGGGCGGAAACCAAAGTAAATAGTAAGGCATAATGCCCAAGTAGCCCAGCCGAATTACAATACTCAACAGCTGATGATAATTCAACAAACCCAACATCCAGACACTGATATTGTGGACCCAACTAAAGCCCGTACGACCAGAGCAAACCATAAAAGCAGCAACGCTCACTACCAGCACTGCTGGCCGGGCCTTGACCGCGCAATCGTCCATCTTGAAACCAAACTTACTAAAAGCAAAGCAGAACTGCAAAACCAAACCCACGCCAAAACGCTTCTGATGATCTGATCAAGGCCTGGTCAGGACACCCGCGCGGGCGAGCTTAAGAGCTGGTGGTCTTGTGCTCGCCGGCGGCCTTGTGCTCCTCCTCGCCGGAGCCCTTGTTGTAGCCGGGTATCTTGTCCATGATCTTGCCCAGCAAGCCCTTCTTCTCCTTCCCGTCCGGGCTGCTCACGTCCTCGGCGTGCGGCGCCGGAGCTGGCGCGTGCACGGCGTGTGCCCCGGCGGGAGCGTCCTCTGGCTTCTTGTGGGCACCGGGGAGCTTCTCCTTGATCTTGTCAAGGAGGCCCTTCTTCTCCTCCTCCGGCGCCGGCGGGGTGTCTGTCTTCGCGTCGTCCTCGACCTTCTGGACGACGACGGCGTGGTCATGGTGGTGGACGTGGGTCTCCGTGGGCGGCGGAGGAGTCGGCGCCATGGGTGGGGGAGGAGCCGGCGCCGCGACGTACGGCTTGTGCTCGTCCTCCTTGTAAGCGTGCGTCTCCACGGGCGCCGGCGTCGGGGCCGGTACGGCGGCCGCGTGGTGCTCGCCCTCGGCGTGGTCCTTGTGGCCGGGAAGCTTCTCCTTGATCTTCTCCTTGAGGCTCTTCTTCTTCTTCCTCTTGACGATCTCGCCGTTCTCGTCGATCACCTCCTCTTCCTCGTCGCTCGACTGCACGCAACGATCGCAGTCAGGAATCAGTACACACATACATAAATGATCAGTCGTGCCATGCTGCGCAGATCATGTGTATGAACATACCGAGCTGGAGCTAGAGCTGGTGCGGTGCAGCTTGGCGAGGAGGCTCTCCTTCTTCTCCCCGGCCTCGTGCTCCTCCTTCTTGTGCTCGTGCTTCTCAGGCTCGGCAACCGTGACCTTCTCCATGCCGGTCACAAGCTCCTCCTCCTGCTTCTTCTCCTGGTCCTCGGGTTTCTTCCTGCCGAGAAGGGTGTCCAGGATCCCCCTGTCCTTCACTTCCACCTGATCGGCGGCAGTCTCCTGGCCGGCCTCGCCGCCCTGGTGGTGGAGCTGGGTGTTCCTCTCATCCTCCATGATCGCCGAAACTACGAAGGCTTCCCAACTAAAAACAACAGAAGAGATCAGCTAACACGCTACTGGAACCCGCTCTTGACTGGTGGTGAGACTCGCTTTGGCTTTCGGATGAAGATAGTGGCGAGGCCGGGGCGGTCTTTATATAGAGCCAGAGAGGGGGCGGTTGAAAGTTGTGCGCAATGCAATGGTAACGTTACAGCTCGTTGATGCTGACCGAGAGGTAACGTGCGGACGCGGTGGCTACGCGAGTACACGCGACGCGAGGAAGACGGATCAGTTGGGTGTGGAGAACAGAGTACACTTAGCCGGCGAGCCGACGACGGGGACATGGTAGGCAGGGGCCCGGTGCCAGTCGCGGCGCGACGCGTGTCCCGGCTCCGACGTGGCGGAGCCTCGGGCCGCGGTGGGCGGCGTCGGGAGAGGGTCGGTGCCATGTGGGCGGTCCTGGTGACGCGCGCGGGCGGCCATCGGACGGAGCGTGGACGGCTCGCGTGCGAGTGCGAGCGATCGGAGAGGTCGGTCGGTCGGTCGGCGTGGCGTTCTGGTCTCGCTGCTCTGCTCCACTTCCCCGTTCGGCTTGGCGTTATCTAATCCCACCTGCTGCACTGCACCGCGCGACGCTTGTCTTCTGCTGATCGGCTTCCTAATAATTTTTTCATTGAAGTATTTATATGTACTCCTAGTCCTAATAAAAATTTGAGCGTTTTTGTTCGCTTTGGATTCGTCAGGCTTCAATAGGGGCACCAAAGCGTTAGCATCAGTTTTCCAGCCAGGCTCTCGCCTCTTTTATCAAGTCGCGTTCGGAATTCCAGCTTACGTCGCCGGATTGAAGTTTTCAAGCTCTCATTGCAAGTTGCCAGTGGGCAGCACGTCCACTAGCTTGATTGCACGGGGGGTGCATGACTCGGACGACGAGAGAACTCCAGCGGCTTCGACGTTGACATGTGGGGCCGGACCCGCGGGGCTCCACTGATCCGTCGCCGGGCGGCCGGAACCCAAACAGTGCGGTGGCCTGTGTGGGGCTCGTGATGAGTCGTGACTTATTTGGCCGCGGCCGGCCTAATCTATCTGGTCGGGATTACCCAAGAGTCCTGCACTTCCCGGGAGCCCCCGGGCCCCTCCCATTTTCCCTCCTCCTCCCCTTTCACTTTGATGAGCTTTCGTCGACGAAAATGTCGGTGGCGTGTCGGCCTTTTGCTTTCTTTCGGCCGTCCTTCCCATGCGAAAAACTCTCTGCCTCTCTGGGCAAGCTCGGGCCACGCCACCGTCCCCTACTCCCCCTTTCAGCTCGCATCGATTGCTGACTTTCGATGCGTGAACGTAGATGCCGAAACCGTCCATCATCGCAGGGTTTGGCGCCGCGAGACGCGAGAGAACAGGACTGGACCTAAAGGCGCCGGGTTCCTGGTTCTGATCGAACACTTTTTGAACTTTTACGGCGAGGTGATTCCTAGGATCGTTTCACCGGAGCTGGAGGATTAAATCTGGCGAGACGAGAGCGTGCCTCGTCAGCGACTTACCGGGACTCGGATCGGCGCCGCCGGATAAACTAGTCAAGGCATTGGATCCTGCCTGGAAAGGAGTCCACGGGCGAGGGGGCACCTGGGAGGCAAGGCCCCCGGCTTTTGCACCGGCGTCGTACTACGCGAAGGAGACACGGGCTCCAGGAATCGATTCAGAGCGCAGCGCGGCAGCGGCAGCGGCACGCCGGGCGCGCCCTCACTCGATTGATTCGCACCGCCACATGGCTGCACAGCGGCAAGCCTGTACTACTGCCTGCGTCCCTTGGCGCCACCAGGATATATTTTTGGGCTCGCTTCCCCATGGCACGAACGCAGTGTGCGCTCTGCTTTGCCGACTTCGCGATCACGGATTCGTTGCGTTTGTAAAAAAGCCACAAGTCCAGAATCATTAGATGAACAGAGCTTACACGCAGCCGTGCATGTTGGATTGTTGGTAAAACTTTTGCGACTCGGTCTTTTTTTCCGGGTAAGATTTGTACGTTTAGACCCTGGGGAAAATTCTCAAAAATAGACCCTTAGCACAACGTCAAAGATCATGGCGCCGTTGTATAATAGCATGCGCCATGAATCATGGCGCCGTATTTTTGTACAACGACGTCACGTCATTGGCGCTTTGCTAGGGGTTTATTTTTAACATTCTTTTCTCCAAGAGTCGAAATATAAAAAACTTTAAAAAGTGGGTCAAATTGCAAAAAAAAAATCACTGCATGTTGCTGGTGCATCAGCATTCCAGGTACTAGTGCATGCATAATATACTCTATACTTCTTTTTTTTCTGGTGCAGGTAGTACTGCTATACTCCACGTAGTAGTACTGATCTGATTCTCCATGTTTGGCGTGCTGATGCTTGCTTCGGAATCAAGTTCATGTTTGTTAGAAATCAGGTCTCTCGATCAGTTAGAACACACACAATTTGCGTGAGCACTAGAACAAGAACACAAGCAAGATAGGAGGAGAGGTAAAGCTCTTTGTATTCCCCTTCAACTGATCTGTATCTCTATACAAAGGGCTAATCCCCTCTATTTACAGAGGGAGGAGTAAATACACATAATTCATCTCTAACCCCTCATCTCTCCATCCTCTACTCCTCTCCATTAATTAACCACATTAAACTCGAATCATAACACTCCCCTTGGCCAATTACATGCCATGTGTATGCCTTGTTAAAAACTCCCCAAAAACCCAGTGGGAAAAAAGGTAGGAGAAAAGAGTACATCACAAGCCTCACTTATGTTGCACATGTTGCCTCGTTAAAAACCTTGCATGAGAAAACCCAGTGGGAAAAAACTCATCAAGGGAAAAAGAGCACAACAGTTGATGCTCGAGTCAGGTCTTCAGGACCGACTTGTGATCTTCAGGATCACAAACTTAGGCTATGGCTCTTCTAAGCCGCCTCATTCCAATTCCATAAATGCATTTATGGAAGCCGGAGGCCGGTAGATATTTTGTGAATAAATCTGCAAGATTATCACACGATCTTGCTTGCAGGATCTTAATTTCTCCTCTCTTTTGGAGCTCGTGGGGATAAAAGAATTTTGGAGCAATATGCTTCGTGAGATTGCTCTTCACATAGCCCATATGCATTTGTGCAACACAAGCAGCATTATCTTCATAGATAATGGTGGGGGGTGTTGACAACGCCCTTACCACATGACTTCTGGATGTGGTTAATCATTCGTCGTAGCCAAACACACTCACGTGTGGCTTCATATAGGGCGATTATCTCTGAGTGATTAGTTGATGTGGCAACCAAAGTCTGCTTCACAGACCGTCATGAGATGGCCGCACCACCACAGAGAAACACAAAACCAGTCTGAGATCTGGCATTATGGGGGTCGGACATATAGCCAGCATCCACATAACCCACCATAGTCAGATTTCCCCCTTGGAAACCACAACCCAAGGTCCTGAGTGCCTTTCAGATACCTGAGGATGGTTTTCACGCCAACCCAATGTCTTCTGGTGAGTGCGGCGTTGTACCTAGCCAACAGATTTACTGCAAAAGCAATATCCGGCCATGTGCAATTTGCAAGGTACATTAGTGCCCCAATGGCACTAAGGTATGGGACTTCAGGTCCCAAACCTTGTTCATCCTCTTCCTTGGGTCGGAACGGATCCTTATCCGCTTCTAATGATCGGACGATCATTGGGGTTCTTAGAGGGTGGCACTCATCCATATTAAATTTTTCAAGTACCCTCTTTGTATAAGTAGTCTGTTGAACAAACACTCCTTTAGGGAGGTGTTCGAGCTGCAAGCCCAAACAAAACTTAGTTTTACCCAAGTCTTTCATCTCAAATTCCATCTTGAGGTAAGCCATTGCTTCCTCAATGTCCCTGGTCGTACCGATGATGTTCAAATCATCGACGTAGACGGAGATGATGCAAAATTCATCACAGGATTTCTTTATGAAGACACAGGGACAGTCATCATTGTTGATGTAACCTCTCTGCAGGAGAAAGCTACTCAACCGGTTGAACCACATCCTTCCGAATTGTTTCAACCCATACAACGACCGCTGCAGGCGGACGCTGAACGTGTTGCGGTTTTGATTCGGTCCAGGGATCTTGAGTCCTTCAGGGACTCTCATATGGATCTACGAATCAAGTGACCCATACAAGTATGCGGTCACGACATCCATCAACTGCATTTTCAAATTCAAGTTAGCTGCCATAGAGATAAGATATCGGAACATTATGTCACTCATAACAAGAGAGTATGTCTCATCATAATCGATGCAGGGTCTCTGCGTGAACTCTTGTGCCACTAGCCTCGCTTTGTATCTTACCACCTGTCCATGTTCATTCCTCTTCCGGAGGAAGACCCATTTGCATCCTACAGGGATGACATTAGGAGGTGTTGGGACTGCAGTCCCAAAAACCTCTCTTTTACAAAGCGAGCGCAATTCTACCTCGATTGCTGCTTTCCATTTGTCCCAATCTGAGCGCTTCCGGCACTCAATCATGGACTTTGGTTCTGGATCCGGACCAATGAGTCAGCAATTTTTGAGGCAAAATATATGTCGACAACAGTGGTCTTTCTACGATATGACTCTCCTGATTCCACATAATTGGTGGCAATCTCCTCATGATCGTCCACCCACTCATTATGATTTCCCAAGACGACTGAGTGGGGGTGTTCCGATTTCCCCATGCGATATTCTTCGCGCGACGTATTGGGGTTTCCATCTTCAGGATGGAGTCCTTCAGGGACTTCCTCAACTTCAGGTTGAGTTGCCACTTCTGGGGCATTTTCAACTTCAGGTTGAACTTCTTCAATTGAATCCTTAAGTGAGGCAAGGGGCTCAGGTCCTTTCCGCTGCGGACGTCTCTGCGAGACCTTGTCCTGAGCACCCGGAGGTCTCCCCTCTTCCTAGGATTAGGGGAGACAATAGAGTTGGTAGCCTCCTGGGGTACCTGAACTCTCTCTGGCGCATTTACTGCAGGTATATGTGACCTTGTCACTCTTTTGTGATCAGTGAAGGCATCTGACAGCTCATTTGCAAGACCTTGCAAATGTATTATCCTCTGAACTTCAAGTTCGGATTCGCTGGTGTGTGGGTCTAAGGATTGCGTCACAGTTGCATTCCATTCAATTTCTCGGCATTCTTCAGGATGCCTCTCTCCCCCTAATGCTGGGAAATGGTCTTCATCGAAGACACAATTAGCGTACCGAGCCGTATGAAGATCCCCGGTCATAGGCTCTAAGTACTTGATTATGGTCGGAGTCTCATAACCAACATAGATCCCCAACTTTCGGTGGGGACCCATTGATGTATGCTGAGGCGGTGGTATTGGCACATACACAGCACTGCCAAATATACGCAGATGGGAAATACTTGGTTCTTTCCCACACACCAGCTGTAAGGGGGAGGATTCATGATATGCAGTTGGCCTGAGTTGAGTCAGTGCTGCAGCATGCAACACTGCATGGCCCCAACAACTGGTTGGTAGCCTACAATTCTGTAACAACAGTCGGGCAATCAACTTGATCCTTTTGATCAAGGATTCAGCTAGACCATTTTGTGTGTGGACATGAGGTACTGAATGCTCTACCTTAATGGCTTAATGCCCATGGCTAAACAATAATCATCAAAAGCTTTCGACCTGAACTCACCAGCATTATCCATCCGAATGGACTGGATGCAGTTATCAGGGAAACTTGCTTTTAGCCTGATTATTTGAGCGATGAGCTTAGAGAAAGCATGGTTTCTCGTGGACAACAGGTCCACATAGCTCCATCTGGTAGACGCATCAATCAATACCATGAAGTACTTAACCGGGCCCGACAGGGGATGAATAGGTCCACAAATGTCACCTTGTATCCTTTGCAGGAACACAAGTGACTCATCTCTAATCTTCAGGAGGGATGGTCTAGTGATTAGCTTTCCCTTTGCACATGCAGCGCAGATAAAATCTTCAGGATTTGGGAAGCTTCTAACATCATGGCCAGTAGAATTGTTAATGATCCTTCTCATCATACTCAACCCAGGATGACCCAAACAGTCATGCCATATTCAAAACGATTCTATGTTTCGAAGTATAGTCTTCATCACAACATACTCTTCTGTGGCTTTAACGTACGTATACTACAAACCCGATGGCGATGAAGGGAGTCTTTCCACTACTTTCTTTTGGTACCCGTCGAATTTGGTAATGAGCAGGTATTCAGTACCATGCTCAATCTCGGTTTCAACATGGAAACCATTCACACGGATATCTTTGAAACTCGAAAGCGTGCGCTTCGAGTTGGGATACAACAATGCATCCTTCACAAAGATTTGGGTACCCATGGGGAGAACCAGTGTGGCACTTCCGGTGCCCACAATATGAGCATTGCTTCCGGCAATGGTCATAATATTTCCACTTTTCTTTGTTAATGTTTGGAAATATCTTGTTTCCCTTAGAATTGTATTGGTGGTCCCACTGTCAACAAGACAGATCTCCGCTTCGGCCATTCGGTTCCCACAGACTCTGTTAAATACCATAATAATAAAAACAAGTATTTAACCATAAGGTACATAACATAAATGAAACAACCTTATTTTATTCCTGGGAAATATATTACATAAGTTTGGACCTTGTTACAAATGCTCTTCAGGAGCATGGCCAAACTCTACATCGCATTGACATGGTATTTTGGAGATTACTGCAGGTCCCAAAAATATCCATGTCACCGAGAAGGTTTTCCTCACTTCCGTCCACATGGACGTTTTCATCGTTTGCGTTGACGACTATGTCATCACGCTTCTGAGCTTCAGGCTCAATGATGAAGTGGGACTCATGTTGACCTTCCCCTTACTCTTGCTCTGTTGGTATAGGTCAACGAGGTGTTTGGGGGTGCGGCATTTGCGAGACCAATGTCCCCTCGCTCCGCATCTATAGCATTTACCCTGCTCTTCCCCACTATGGTCACCTCTTTCCTTCTCGGGTTCGGGCCTACCATTGGGCTTCCTTTTCCCCTTGCCTTTGAACAAGGCACCTCTTTTCCCCTTCTATTTCCCCTTTCCCCGGCCCCATTTTCGGTTGCGAGACCTCTCAACAATGGTAGCATGTGCTTCAGGCACAGCCATAGAACAAGTGGGCCGGGTAGAATGGTTGCTCATGAGCACCTCATTCTGCTGTTCGGCAACAGACAGTACTTCACTCAGCTCAGAGTACTTCTGGTACTTTGAGTTTCTGTATTGTTGTTGCAATACTATGTTGCCAGGGTGGAAGGTGGATAGGGTATTTTCGATCATGTCAGCGTCAGTGATCTTTTGGCCACATAGACGCATTTTGGTCACAATCCTGTGCAAAGCAGAGTTGTACGCTGCCACGGACTTGTAGTCCTGGAAGCGTAGGGTGATCCAAGCTTGTTGTACTCTAGGGAGCACAATCGTTAGCTGCTGGCTGAAGCGGCCCTTCAGGGACTGCCATAGAACAAGCGAATCTCTCTCCGTCATATACTCAGACTTTAGGTCTGGGTGGAGATGGTGTCACAGAAAATGCAACGCCCTTGCTTTATCAAGCTTTGTGCGCTCATCCTTGTCAGCTTCAGGCTAGACGATGGTATGATCGAGGCTCATGACGTCAAATTTGATCTCGACGTCGGTAGCCCAAGTGAGGTAGTTGCTGCCATCCACGGCAAGCACCTCGAACTCCCTCTTTGCGATGTCTGACATGCCTGCACAATGAATGTACAGGGGAGTTAATGTCGGTGTGTAATCTTCAGGATTACAACTTTGTATAGTCTTCAGGCGTTGGCCTGCGGTGCGGCGCGCCCGCGCCGCGCCCGGCGGCGATGGGGCTGTGTGCGCCCGCGGCGGGTGGCGGCGACCGGCGGGGGCGGGGCCCTCGCGGGCCCGCGCCGCAGCCGTGGAGGTGGCGGGGACCGCGCGCCCGCGGCGGTTGGTGGGGCGGCGCGCCCCCGGGGGTGGTGGTGACCGGCGGGGCCACGCCCGCGGCGACCGGGGCCGGGGCGGCGCACCCGATGCCCCTCCCTTTGGCGACCGCGGGGGCCGCGCCGCGCGCGCGCACGACGGAGGGGGGGGGGCACGCCGCGCGGTGGCGGGGGCGCCGTGCGCGGTGGGGCCGCGTCCGACGGCGGTGGCCGGAGCCGCGGGTCCGCACGCCGCGGGGGTGGCGCCCGCGCGGCGCGCGTGCGCCGGGCTCGGGCGGCGGGCGGCTAGCTCTCGGGGGCCGCGGCTCGGCTTGCCCATGGGCGGGCGCTTGCTCGTCTTCAGGATGGCAGTTGCCCGATTTGCGCGCTCGTCTTCAGAACGGCTGCGGGTTCGGCACTTCAGGGCCGTTCCGTGGCGAGCGGAGGCAGGGCCTTCTTTGCATCGCCTTGGTCGTCTCCAGCGGTGGACGGTGATGGCGGCTGAGCCGCCTACATGTCACCGGGCGCTGCCGAGGCACCAACGACACCGTACAGTATAGAAAATGTGCTTGTGATGTGCCAGTGTATGTGTTATGTAGAAGAACTAATTTCTGACTTCTTTACCTTCTTAGCTCGGTATAACTCGTGCTGATAACGTGTTAGAAGTCATGTTTCTTTGGGGCACTTAGAACACAGGAACGCAGGGAGCACAAGCACACAGAGTTAGAGAGGAAGAGGAGGAGCTCTTGTATATTCTCTTTCACTGGTGTGTATATTTACAAAGGGGTAAAGCACCCCTATTTGTAGATGAGCATTAGGAGCAGAGTAAGGGCGTGTTTGGGAGAGCTCCGGCTCTGAAAAAATAGCTCTGGAGCTGCAGATCCATAGATCTCCACCGTGGAGCAGCTCCACCGCGGATCTGAGATCTCCGAAAACGTTTGGCACAGCTCCGGATTCCTCATCATCTCTATGACACCTAGGGCCCACATGTCAGCAGAATAGGGAAAAAAGCATCTTCTTCCTCCTTTGATTTCTGTCGATGTAGCTTGATAGCGCACACAGGAGCTCGATTCCGGGCAGCGGGCACGACACGGCCACCGGGGGGGCGCGCGCGGCCTCACCGCCGGGCGGAGCCTTCGCCGCCGCCGGGGCAAGCGCGGGCGGGCAACCACGCCTCCGCCGGGGCGGGGCCCCCGCCGGGCGGGGAGGCGGGCGGCCTCGCCTCCGCCGGGCGGGGCCCCCGTCGGGCGGGAGCGGGCGGCCTCGCCAACGTCGGGGCGGGCGGGCGGGCGCGGCCTCGCCAACGCCGGGGCCGGCAGGTCCTCGCGGCCTCGCCTCCGCCGGGCGGGGGCAGGCCGGCGCGGGACGGGCGGGCGCGGCCTCGCCGGCGTGGGAGGGCGGGGGCGCGGCCTCGCGCGGCGTGTAGGGCGGGCATCGCCTCGCCGGCGTGGAGGGCGGGCACGGTGGCATCCTGGCGAGCGAGGCTGAGCCGCGGGGAGTCGCGGGGATGAGTCTACAGAAAATAGAAGCGAACCGTTTTTCCCCACTAATCAGTGACAGTGGTGGGTAATTTCCCCCAACTCCACCAAATTTTGTTTTGTGGAGTGCCTCAAGAGGTACTCCACCAAATCCATGGATTTGAGGCTTGGCTCCACCTTTTTCTTGGAGGAGATCTGCGGTGGAGTTGCTGGAGCTGAGTGTGTTTGGCAGGAAAAACTTAGAGTGGAGTTGTTTTTTCGGAACTAGAGCTGTCTGTAGCTCTCCCAAACACACCCTAAATACATTATTTATTCTGCTCCACATCTCCCGGTTCTCATCTCTCCAACTCTCCATTAATTGGCCACATTGATTATGATTCGTACCAATGTTCAGCACACGGAGCGGCAGATCGTTCGGCAACCGAGGCCCGAGGGAGCTCCGGGAGGAGCAGGCAAGTGCACAGCGTTCTCAGCGGCCGCCGGCGGTGACCGGGAGCCAGCGCGACAAAAACTCGTGATCCCGCGCGCCGATAGCGGCAGGGCAGACCGGCGAGCATGGAGCACAAATGGAACCAATTAGTACCCCCGTCGGCGAGGCCGCAGCTCCGGATCAGGCCCAGAGGTTCCCATGCATGTTGCCGAAATCATGTCCATCGATCGGAGTATGGGCACCGAGGCGCGTGCTTGGAGGATGGCCATGGACCAGACGTCGCGACGTCGCGGGCAAACTGCGCGCTCAGGGCGTGTACAGTGATAGACATAGCTAGCACAGATCCAGGGCCAGGCCATTATGAATTTGTCTATTTCAAAAATACAAACGCAAAGACACTGGAACCTGATTGGTGCTATTGTTTACTTATGGTCTGAATGGTCGTATGATGCATTCGGTCCAATTTTCACGACACAAAAAGATTACTGTATTTGGTACCATTATGATGGATAACTTAGCTCGTCATGTTTGGAGTTCTACTCCTCAACTTAGCACATGTGCTCGTATTTTTCTAGATTTATTTCAAAATGTGACACACTATTTTTTAGGGGTAGATGGTGTGTTCGTCGATAGCATGACATTAGCGGTGTGACTCGGTCTTTTAGATGAGCTCATAAGGGTAGGAGTGCGTGTATGTGTTTGTACTCCCTCCATTCATATTTATAAGGCGCACACCTCTTATAAAGCCAATCTCAGTGCAGATGTTTATGAACACGATTACCTAAAGTGACACATCATCAAAAAATATTTGAAACAATAATGAAACATCTCACTCTCAATGAATAATTTCATCAATTGCTGTTTTCTAGGTTGCATGCAAGACACAAGTTGTCTAGGTAACTGTGTATAGGCAGTGTCATCCTCAAGAAACTCATTTTACTTCTCGCTTCATTAATACACTGCCACATCATCAAAAGTGCTCACATGGCAGCCTATTTAATGTCTATGAAACCCCTATTGAGACTGGCCTAAAGATCCAAACTTACGTGTTGTGTTCATTTGGCTTATAAACCACTGGTCAACAATACTTTTCTTTGAAAACAAACCAACTAGCAATACTTTTCTCTCAGATTAAATCAACATTAGCCATGAGCCAAACAAATAGGTTGCGATCTTTGACTAATAATTTAACTATTAAATTTTTTACTTTTGTAATGTAAACTTTATATGGTTCACTTGCTTCAATTAGAAATTCATCAAATGAAGATTCAGAATTTGTAATCAAATATATACTTTATTATGATTGCAAGTTTATAACCACAAGTGATATAATATATGATATATGAATGGTCAAAGTGATATTTACCGTGGCAAGTTGTGATGTGCCTTATGAAGACGGAAGGAGGGAATACTTCTTAGGGGCAAGTGTGGTGCATAGTTGTGAGTGTACGTATTTATACTGTGTCATTCACAAATAATTTATTTTTTCTTCTCAGAAAAAATAAAATTATCTTTTAAAAAAATCTATAAAATGCTAAAAAAGGTAAAATGCACCACCGGTCCTTAAACTTTCTATGGTGTGTCATCCCGGTCCACGAACTTTCAAAGCGTGTCATTGACATCCCTAAACTTAGTTGGGGTCTCTAATCAGCCCGCTAACGAGTCTAACAGCTACTGCGTATTTACAACTGGAACCTTATCTCTTTTGCCAATTCATTTTCCACCCTTCCACTATTAGATCGTTTATATCTTTCTCGATTGATTTTCTGTCGTCTGCCCTCGCGTCGTGCCCTCGTTTCTGCCCTCGCGCCACCCTCATGCTGTCGCCCTTCTGCGACCGGTGCTAGTTCGAGATCGCACGCACCGGGACATCACCCATCGGGAGTTGCTTGTGAGGAGTTGCTCGATCGGTCAATCATGGCTCGCTCCTGTCCTGCCACAGCAGACCGTTCTGGTCGCTGCAGGCAGGTTATTTTGCACGATAAGGAGGATTGCACGTTTGTTATTCAGTTCCCTCGTGATACATACTTGCTTTTCTAACAAGATGTTTTTTCTGTAAACACATGATGCATCAGTTGCATGGCCTTTCACCGTTGGGGCTTTCTAGATGAACAGATTGAAGGAAAGAATATGGGATTAGGGATGGAGGAGCTCACATTAATCTGGCAGAGGTTACCCTTTGTCGCGCAATCGCGCTGGTCGCAGGACGTCCGCTGTCCGCACCCCCTCTGATCGCCGGCCTCAGGACGTCTGCCTCGCGTAAGAGTCGCCCCCCTGATTGCTAGCCGCCGCGGGACAATCAATCGAGATAGATGAAAACAATTTAATAGAGGGATGATGGAAAATGAATTGGCAAAAGAGATAGGGTTCCAGTTGTAAATATGCAATAGCTATCAGACCCGTTAGCGGGTTGATTAGAGACACGAACTAAGTTTAGGGATGACCCGTTAGCTGCCAGAGGGCCACGACCCCAACGACCGTTTCACCATGGGCTCGTTGTGGTGCCTGCGAACGGTAATTTCTTACCTTTCACTTTTAATTTATCTCTCCATTTTGTCTAGTTTGGTCAATCCACATTTAGGGTTTACATTTCGTTTGTATGCAGGCCTCGTATGCTCACGAGCAAATGAAGAGGGCTTACAAGGACTTCGTCGGTCAATTCGACTCTGTGACGCACGCGGACGTCAGGTGCACGCCGTACTCAGAGGAGGCTATCGCGACCTGCGCATCACATGGCCTCTCGTCTGTGTACTTCCGAGACCAGCACTACTGGATGACGAAGACACCATTGGTGTTCGACATGTACGTGGAGGAGTACGCCTCCACAGGGTGATGAGGCAATTCGGTCTCGACCAGGAGTCACCTCTGTCTATGGTGCACACTCAATTTCTAAATTTAATTCCGGGTTTGAAGATTGTGTTGCTGACAAATATGCTTAATTTGTGGCAGGTGGTCTCGGAGAGGAGTTCTGGAGCGTGTTTATTGGGTTCAGAGGGCGCAGCCGACGTGGACAGTTGGGCTACCATGACGCAAAACTCTTATTTGTGATCATGACTATTTTTTATTATGTCACTTTGCTTTTCGTTATTACGAGCTAGTTTTCTTAGTCATAAAGTTAAAAACCAAAAAATAAATCATTAAGCTAAAAAAATCCTTGCGACCACCGTAGGCCATGGCGGTAGGTTCCAACCGTCATGGCGGATGGCGGCTACCGCGCTTATATAAAGGGCGACGGCACCAGCTGTCCCGCCCTACCCTGCCGCCGCCTCCCTCTCCCCACTGGCTGCTCCTCCCTCTTAGGTAAGTTTCCTCTCTTTATTTAGTTTATGTAATTAGTTAAATTAGTTTAGAATTGTAATTAGTTAAATTAGTTTAGATTTTGTATAACAGTGATTAGAGATGTCTACTTCTGTTGCCTGAGGGGGTGAGGATGGTAATGGTGGTGGTGATCATGTTTCCTCACACTGCAAGGGGCAAAACACAAATGCAGCACATGATTCAAAAAAAATGAGCACGTTGGGAAGAGTCATGATTCGTTGTTTGCAAGGAAAAACTGTATATGTCATTGCAAGAGGAAAGGAACCTCCTTGGGATGTTCTTTATGCTCCACCCAGCATGCATCATTATTTGCAGGAAAACTGCATATGCCATTGCAAGAGGAGAGGAACCTCCTTAGGGTGGTCTTTATGCTCCACCAACAGACCCGTGCATTGCTAATCCACCAACTAAAAGCTACCAAGAAAGCTAAACCTTCGTCGTCACATTGCATGAATGACTGAAGTTTGTCATTTTGTATGATGTTGTAGTCTTTCCTGCTATGCAGTAATATTTGAACTATTATTTTGTTTAAATCATGGTACTGTAATGTTGTTCTACAAGAATTGGATCCTATTGTAATTGTGTTGTAATAATTGAAACAATATTCCTCAATTTCCTTTTTTTACTTTCATAAACTAAAAAAATGATTCGTCGTGTGCCACGGCGGTTGGGGCTATCCGTCGTGGAGGCCCCCCAACCACCGTGGATGCCCACCAACCGCTACGAGCCACAGCAGTTGCGGGCTAACCGCCGTGGCGTACGTTTAGTCTCAGCCGCCGTACGCCACGACGGTTAGCCGACAACCACCGTGGCCCACAGCGGTGGTGGTATAGTTTTGATAAATTTCAAAATAGTAGTATAAATTTGCAAATTGGAATAAAAAATTCTAGGACGACACTGGCAGCAGCACAATAACGTGACATTGCCATTGATTCGTTTAACCATTATCTCTACTCCTAAAAAGTACGAAGTTGAGACAAAAATTTGGCCGAACTTTTGTCCGCTCCCCGCGCGTCCGCCTCCCCCTTCGCGCGTTCGCCCTCCACCAGTCCACCCCGTGCACCCCACACGCGTTTAGGCGTCGTCAGTTTCTACCCCAATCCCGATCACGAACCTCCTCTCCTCCCCCAACAATCATGCGTCATCCGCGCTCTCGCCCTCCTCCGCGCGTCCGCCTTCGCCTCCCGTATCCTCCGCAACGGGCACCACCGCCGCCATCTACTCCGCGTCGCGCCCCCGCCCGACGTGCCATCGACTCCTTTTTTCCTTTGCCCCCTCCACCCCGCAGCCACCTTGCGGCCGCCACTCCGTGCCATGCCTTGCCCAGTGGCGGCTCCTTCAACCGTTGGCACCATCCCGACCCACGGCAGATGTATCCCCAAGTGATGGAGACCAAGTTTTGCCCACTACCATGGACGACAACAACCACAATTCCGCCACCGCCGCCGCCAGGGTCTCCTCCTTCGGTGCCAGCGACGACTACCACTACCACTGCAGGGAAGGGGACCTCCTCACACATGACTATCTCCCAACCCTAAATCCCCTCCAGGGTTCCCTGTTCTCCATGCCCATCCCGCACCGACGCCGTCCACGGGTCCCTTTCCTACATCCTCATCGCCACGCCGCTACCATCATCAATCCTCCGCAATGGGCGCCACTACCGCCATCAATCCTCCGCAATGGGCGGTGTGAGATGGCATGATGGCTGCAAGGTGTTCATCAAAATATCCAGCACGGACGGTAACCTTCACATTCATGTTTCAACAATCTATATTGGTGAAAGGATCTTGATGTCGCCTAGAGGGGGGGGGGGGGGGGGGTGAATAGGCGAGTCCTGAAAAATCATCACTTAAAACAAATTTATTAGTGAACCTCGGATTCTCCGGACTTTTCTCCGGAGGTTCTGGAAAGTCCGGAATCTCTGGACTGGCGCCTTCGCAGCGGAATAACCACACTGCCCAAAACCGATGCCACCGGTTTTGCAAAACCGGTGCCGCCGGGTTTGCCTGGCAGTGACTCCCCTCTTCTACTACTTCTCGTTTGATTGTTTGGCTTGAAATCAAACTTGGTGTATGGCTTAAGGATCAGTTCCTTAATGAATATAGAGTGCCTGCACTTCACAAACACTAACAACCAAGTAGCACCACCAATATGACAAAAGCAAGCAAGGATGGATATATCAAGGTAAATGCGAGGTAAACCAACACGAGACACAAGGATTTGTTTTACCGAAGTTCGGATTCACCACCGTGTGAATCCTAGCCTCTGTTGGGTGCTTCTCCTACCGAAGCCGGGTTGCATTCAACCCTTTTCCCGATCCACTAGATAGCTTCTTCCCTTTCGGAGGTGAAGCACGACCTTCACAACCGTCCCACGAGTCAACACACCTTGGGAGCTTGTAGGCGACGCCTAGCCGTCTAGGAGGCAATCCTCCAAGAGTAACAAACGCTTCACACGAGCTTGATGACGTCCAACAGTGCTCAAGGGATACAAGTGCTCTTGAATTGCTCACAAAGGTTTCTCTTTACCACCCAACTCACAAGATCTAGCAAAGATCAAACAACCTCACAAAGAGGGGTTGGGGAGAGCTAAAATGGCTTTGGTTTAGCAAGGAATAGCAAGGAAGCACTTTAGTAACCTCAGGAACAACAGCTTGCAACAGTAAGGGTTGAAGGGTATAAATACCCGACTCCCCAAAAACTAGCCGTTGGAGTTAAAACCCGGAATCTCCGGGAAAAACCTCGGATACTCCGGACTTCCCAAAACTAGCCGTTGCAAACTTCAGTGAAAACTGGTGCCACCGAGTTCCCAAACTCGGTGCCACCTAGTTTTCAAAAACTAGCCGTTGGGTCGGCTGACACAAAACCGGTGCCACCGATTTCCCAAAACCGGTGCCACCAGGTTTGACACAGGGTCAAACCCGAAGACGTGTACGTGTGGTTTTTGTGTCTCTCTAAACTCACATGGGTTACTTGAGCACTGAGACATTATCAAAACTCCTTGTGATGCATTCCTCTTGATAGTACGACGTACCTATACTCAAGATCAAATGTAAATGCAGTAAAAGAACTCTTGAGCTTCTTCTTCAAGAATAGCCATACTTGATCAATATATCCTCATTGATTTGAGCATTTCTACCTTGAGCTAGTGACTTTGATCTTTATATAAGAATGAAACCCAATTCTCGATTAAGTCACCCTTCACATGACTCAACGAATATGTAATGCTTCTCATTGCTTCACTCGGTTAGGCTCGACTTGATACCTCGAAACTTTCCAAGCTATAGCCACTTCACCCTAGCCAAGCACATGGTCCAAGTCACTACTCGGCCAACCTTATCTTAGTACCTCGTTGCTAATCCCTTGCTTGATTTCTTCATCCATTCATTGCCAATTTGAGTGAAACTTTGATTCAACATCAAGAGTGGAATTCTATTGAGATCATGCCTTCTTTTAATTTAAATATCCCTTTTTATTATAACAAGCTTCTTCCTTCACTAAGAGGCCATCCAATGTTCCAAAAACAATATGCCTCTTTCTTATCCTTCAATAGCTTGTCATATACCATCTATATGCTTCATGGGAACACACATATCACATATCATGACATTCACCATTGAGTTAAGCCATTTCATAATATGAGGCTAAAACCATGCCTCAATTTATCTTGTATACACATAGCATGTTTTCACCATGTAGATAACCAATGTCATATATTATGCCTTGTCATTTATATGTTACAATCTGCTCACATGCTTAACAAGGACATTAGATTTTTAATCTAGTTGTCAATCAATACACTAAAACCCACTAAGGGCCTAGATGTCTTTCAATCTCCCCCTTTTTGGTGATTGATGACAACCTCGATTAAAGCTTACATAAGATATTCAATAAAGCTTAACAACTCAGATTTAGGTTGAGCTCCCCCTTAATATGTGCTATGAGTGGAATTCATAAAAATTGGCTTTAAATGTCATTTTGCACATTTTCAAGAAAACGTGGAGCTCCCCCTAAATCTTAGCAACAGTGGGGTGCAAAACAAGTGTGTGAACATTTAAACCGTGATGCATGCAATAAATAAGCACTCCAACACATAGAGCAAGAAAAGGCAGTGCTGTCTGGCCAAACTCGGTGCCACCGAGTTCCCAAACTCGGTGCCACCGGTTTTGCCCATGCAGCCCTGTCAAAAAGCAATACATCACTCATAAAATCACACTAACATGCAATTGAGTCTTAATAAGCATTAAAAGGTTCACCACACATTTTAGCACACATAACAATGGTTCTCAAGTCCAATTGAAGCTAGGAGAATTTTATTACAAGGGCCTGTTGCATACAACAGCCAAACCGGTGCCACCGGTTCTGGAAACTCAGTGTCACCGAGTTTGCCTGACAGAAGGGATACTGAGAACAGACTGAGACAGAGCAAATGCAGAACAGAGCAAACAAGCTTTCAATCGACACTTCTCTCCCCCTTTGTCATTAATCACCAATAAAGGTCTTGGGGGTCTTGGACAGTTGCTCATGGTTCTTCTTCTTCATCATCTTGAGACGGTTGCACAAACTGACTCGGAGGCACAAAAGGTGGTGGTGGCGGAAATGGAGGATAGTGAGACGACATTCCCTCATATGGGTTCACCGAGCCAAAGAGACCGCCATAGTAGTATCCACCAACAGCGCTTGAACTTCCTTGTGCATTAGGATCCATGGGAGGCATGTTAGATGATGTGCCTTGGCCTTGTGTGCCCATGAAAGGAACCTCTGAATAAGATGATCTAGCACTATACACTCCTCCAAAGGTTGGATTGTAATATGAGTTTCCATAGGCGCTGTCCCAATAATCCTTGTTGGTTGCCGGATCAACTTGTTTTGATCTTTCCCAAATGCTCTCAAAGGTCTCCGGCTCACTCTCTTCCTCATCGGATGGTGCATGTGGTATGGGAGGCCTATTTGTGGGAGAGGGGTTTTCATACATGAGCCTTATCATCCTTGAATCCCTCTTTCTAAGTTGTCTCTCCTTGTGAACCGCATCACTTGCTTTCATGCAAGACCCACACCAAAAGTTGAACAATTTTCTAAGTGGGGAAGGGGGCTTTTGCACTTGTTGCTGCCCACGTCCACGCCCTCGACCATGTGAAGTCCTTGCTGCCCTAGATGGTGCAGAAGCTGCGGTGGGCTATTCGGGGGCTTCTTGGCCTCCAATATTTGCCTGAGCCCTTGCCAAATGAGCTAGTGATGGTCCCACAACATCATTCTTCAAGTGGAAGGGCTTATGCTCATGATCATAAACAAATGTGTAGTTGGTGATAGTCTCAATGACATGCATGAGATAAGGAGCATATGCACAACTCTTTTGTGGCGAGCCAGAGATGGGATGAATTTCCTCCCAAATGTAGTCCACAACACTAAATTCCGACTCACTAGGACACATGTGCTTAAACAAATCTCTTCCATAGTTTGACACATTTGATTGGTCCCCTTCCCTAGGAGCAAGTGTCTTTCTAAACATGCGGTGTAAGTATGCATAGAATGGTAGCATGCCATTGACTCGTCCAAAGTTCCATTCTTGTCCCGGGATATACATGAACTTCATATCTACCTTATCCATGTCGTGATCTCTATGGATCTTCATCCTTCTAAGATCTTCTTCATCAAAACCAAGTAGATAGGAAAACTCAGTGATAGTGATGCCAAACCATTTTCCCTCGGTCATCCAATGCATAATTTTGTCATTCTTCCAAGTGGTGAAGTAACATGTGGCATAGAATTGTGCAATCACTTCATTGTTCCATGACTTGGCAAAGCCCATGATGTCATAAACATTTTTCCTCTTGCACTCACGAATAATTTCAGCAATCTTCTGATCCTCCATGACTGACAAGAATCCCCAATCAATGTATTCTGAGCGAGCAATGGGGAAGTCTCTCTTGATGATGGCACTTGCATAATAGTCTTGATGAAATTTGGTGCCAAAACAATAATCCAAATTCCTTCCACCAATGGTCAAAGGATTATTTTCCCTTTCCTTTCTTGCCCTCTCTGTCATACCCCTTCCCTTATAGTTGACTATGTTGCGGTGCTCAGGGTCAACGGGTGGCCTCATTCTCATATTGAAGTGAGTCACAACACCACTCTCAACAGGCTGCGGTCCAAGAACTGAGATGCCCTCATACTCACCATCACTGTCATCCTCTCCGGTGCCCTGACTATACTCATGGCTAGCTGTGCGGATGTTCTTGCCCTTCCTCTTGCACTGAGCAGCTGCTGTAGGTGACTCGAGCGGGGATGGTTCCTGCCTGTATGGGCTCTCCTCATCATCATCACTAGAGGTTGACTCAGTCTCGGAGTCCTCAATGCGCATAGCACCTCTAGGGAGATTAATTCTTCCCGCTGCCCTTTTTGACCTTCTAGGTGGCTCTGGAACATCTTCTGTAATTTCATGAGCGCTGCTTGTTCCTTCACTTCTTCTGAACTCAAAACTTGCATTCTTCGTTCTAGGTTGCCTTCTCCCATAAACCATGTCAATCCTTGGATCTGTGACAAAAAGAGATACATATGTGCCTTAGGAACATTTCTCTGCCACAAAAGCATGCGATTGAATTTCCTGGAGCCCATTTTGCAACTGAATCAGACAACTTGTACTGAAACCGGTGCCACCGAGTTGGGAAACTCGGTGCCACCGGGTTCGGTATGAACCCTAGAATATGCCCCTGATAATGCTGCCAAGAAACACTTAAGCCACTGATTTGAATCTGTTCTAGGACCATATAGAAGCCATTCTACAAAAGGAATCCAAGAGATAGTCCCTAGAAAAGTAGATCGGGCAAAACCAAGACATGGGGTACCTCTCGACATGGTGAAAGTGTTGCTGCAACCAAGAAACCGAGGGGAACTCGATCCCACTGGATTGGAGGACCGGATTCTTGCCTCACTCCTTGAATCCCACGGTTGAGCCCTCAAATCGCCATGGAATCGCCCCTCTTGCCTCTCCTTTTACTGTTTTGGGTCATGGGGGGGGGGGGGGGGGGGGTAAATGGGGATGAATGGTGACTGTGTAGGGTGAGTCACGGGTCTTATCCTTTTACTGCCGACAGAAACCGGTGCCACTGGTTTTCAGAAACCGGTGCCACCGGGTTTTACTTGACCCGCGGACTTTTGTCCATATTTTCAAAACTGCACTTCCTTTTTCATTTCTCTTTCTTGCTCTGCCCTTTATATCCAATTTTGCACAGTCATTTGTCTCAGATATGGATTTGAGAGATTTTGATGAAATGAGACAAATCCAAAGTTTGCAATCCCTTGAGATAAGAATGAGTAGCTTCCTTTGAACTTGAGACAATCTTGCCATTTATGGTTAGCCAACATTCAAACATGAGCAACAATAACCATAAACAACAAGACATAATCTAAAATATCAAGACTCGAATATTTTGCAAAAAGCATACCGCCTACACATGCTAGTGATTTTTTTGAAAAAACTATCCTAAGTCACAAGAGTATGCAAAGATTACTAGCCAAGATAGGTCTTAACATATTTAGCTCATGCCTCTACAAAAATTTCAGCCATGGTTAGAAAAACAAATTTTCCAACAAAAATTTGTGAGGCGTCAACTAAATATCTAAAAGCTCATCACTACCACCAAGCAACAAATCAAGGTGATGCTAGCTCCTTTTGCACACCAAAACTCACACTAGCAAGAATAGGGCCTAGATGCCCAAATTAATAACTTGAATTTAGGATTCATACCTTTGCCTTCATTCTAGATTTTCTCCCTTAGAGAAACTCACATAAGTTAACTTGCTTTTTAGTCTTTCAATAACTTCCTCTTGTCACTTTTGATGAGAAATACCCATTGTGTGCTAAGATGACAAGAGAACACAAATATTAAAAGCACAAGCTCTAGTCTCACATTGGATGACTCTTTGAGAGTGGAATGGAAGTAAGTCACCCAACATGAAACCTCATAGCATGGGCTAAACTCCTCAAAGATATAGTGCACAGATGGATATGTGGATGGAAGGGACATGTGCACTACCTTGGTCAATTATGTCCAAGTTAAGGAATTTAAACCATGCTATGGTGAGTAGCCAAAGATAAATGTAATCCAATCCAAAAAATAAAGAGAAAGAGATACAATTACAGATATGGATTGGTGACCTCCTTGTCATGTGGCTTGCTCACAACCAACACCCTTGCCATAAGAATCATTCAAGTGAAGAGTATAGATAAAATATTGAGACACCTCACACTTGAACTACACACATGAATCCTTGCAAGTGATGTTAGTACCAAGAGACACAAAATGTGAAGTGAGCTCCCCCTAAATAGGTGCATCAAGTATTTGAGTCTTAAAAAGTGCACTTTTGGCTCAATTAAAGCACTAGGGTAGCAAGCTCCACATTTTGGTCAAAATACATAAGCGAATAAGAATATGTGAAATGAGATCAAGAATAGCTTACAAACTATTTTTGCTTAGTCTCCTTTTATTTTGAATCAAGAATAATGTGCCTCGAGGTATTTCCAAGCATTTCATTTCCAACCCTTGTTGATCCTGGGAAACTCGGTGCCACCGAGTTTATGAATCCGGTGCCACCGGATTTGCCCTTAGTTCTACAAATTTGCTTTTCTCAAGAGTTGACCATCCTTTTCTTGATTCATTCTTGCTCTTTTAGCTCACATAAGTTCTCCTTCATGCACAAGTCACGCAATGCTTCTAGATGAAGCAGTTAATAGCATCGAATGGTATTTGACATAATTTTGTCAAAGAGAACATATGTAGGTTGTCCACCTCATATGATCAACTAGCACAAGAGCAAGTTTTGCATATGAGAGTGAACAGCATTAGTGAGAGGTAGTTATCATGGGAGAAGCGTTGAATAAGATTTCTTTGATTTATGTCACTTGGTCCTTTTCTATTGAAGAGTCACAAAGTTTCTCTTGAGATATAGATGAATGAAAATTAATATTTTCTCAAGTGAACCAAGCTTCCAATGCTACTCCAAATACCTGCAAAGTCCTTTTAGGCATGTATTGGTACCCAACGTGCATTGGGTCCGACAAGGTTAGTGATCAAGGACTTAGGTACCCAAATGGCCTTTGTGCCATTCCTTTGTAAAGTAACCACTTTAGGGGCACTAGAGTCATTTGAGTTACTCCTAAGCTTCTCATTACTAAAATGAACATGGTTGAGCTTAGGAATCTTACTATTGGGACAATCTTTACCAAGATGTCCCTTTTGACGACAAGATTTTGTGCTTGATGTTGCCATTGCCATTTACACTTGTCACTGAGCCACTCTTTTCTCTGAATTTTGCTTGAGCCTTTAGAAATCCCTTGTTGAGCTTCATATGGGGTTTCTCAGGTGAAACCGGTGCCACCGTTTTGGCAAAACCGGTGCCACCGGGTTTCCCTGAGGGAACCTTTGCCCGGTTGGTACAATCTTCAATCTTGTGCCCTTTCTCATGACAACCAAAGCATCTTCTTTGAGCAATACTTCTTCGCCTCTTTGATTGGTTTGGGTTGTCTTCTTCCTTGAATGAGCACATGGATGCATAGTGTCCCATGTGTGAGCACTTGTAGCACTTGATGTGATCTAGCTTTATCTTGTCCTCAATCTTGTGATCATTGATCTTGTGGCTTTGTTGGGAGATTGATCTAGTGGCGATTGTCCTCTTCTCAAGCTTCTTCACCATGGGCTCACTGTTATCTTGATAAGGTTGCACCTTTTCTTTTCTCTTCAACTTAGTCACCTCTTTCTTGAGTTTTTCAAATTCTTGCATAAGATCATCATTCTCTTGAGCAATGAAGTCATCACAAGATTCTGCAATTACTTGATCATACCAAGAGGGTTTGCCTTTTGGGTCACATGGGTTAGCACAAGTTATGTCATATTCAACTTGAGTACAAGTGCTAGTGGTGCAATGAGGTGTGTAAGATTTAAACGAGTTTATTAAAACCTCATTTGCCACTTCTAGCAAAATGTGTGATTCTACAAGCCTCTCATGAGAATATTCAAAGTTCTATGTGAGTTCCTTGTAGTTTCACAAACTTGCAAGTGATTTCCTCAAGTTGGTCCTTGAGAGCGTGATTTTCCTTTTCCAATGATGCTGCACATAATAGAGAGTTAGTAGCACAAGCATATGCCTTGGTAATGTCCTCCTTGCACTTTCTAGACAAGACATCATTTGACTCTTTAAGTTTCTTCAATTCTTCTTCAAAGGAGTCTCGATATGCTTGTTGTCTTGTGAGCTCATCTTCTTGTCTTCTTACTCTCTTTATGAGCTCTAGCACATTCTTCTTATCTCTCTTGGTCATCTTGTCAAGCTCGAAGTCAAATTGCTCAACTTCACTTCCCTTCTTCCTTCTTCCTTTAATCACTTGAGACTTGGAATTGTTAGTGCATAGTAAGGAAGTACTAGGGGCTGTAGATACCTCAATAGGCTTGTGTGAAGCTACTCTGAAGTTCGACGAAGCAAGTTGGTGTTGATCACAGCCAAACCCGGTGCCACCGAGTTCTGAACTCGGTGCAACCGAGTTTGCCTGGTCAGAGGCAGCGGTCGCAATGTTGTCGCTCTTTTGCTTCGTGGATGAGGTCTTTAGAGGAGGGATGCAAGATGTTGATGTTGAGCACTCTTCTAGTGACTCCTCCTCTTCATCTTCATCATCGTCGTCATCGACACTAGTATACATGTCTTTGAGTGCCACCCAAACATAATGTGCATCATCGCAAATGTCTTCATTGTTGAAGATGAATTCTTGAATAACCTTGCTCACATTATTATACATGAGGTTAGTAATAGAGTAGTTATGGAGCACATTTTCCTTTTCCTCCTTTGATAGGTTGGACGTGTCCTCACTATCAAAATCCTTAGGAAGGATGCTAGCAACCACAACTCGCTCAAAAAGAGGACCCCAAGTATTTAACACATGAAGAACATGAGCAGACCAAGAATCGTAGTTTGAGCCGTCAAACCGAAGAGGCTCAAACGACACCTCACAAGAAGTCGACATCCTTAAACTCCAAGCGGTTAAGCTCGAATCGGAGCACTTTGCTCTGATACCAATTGAAAGGATCTTGATGTCACCTAGAGGGGGGTGAATAGGCGAGTCCTGAAAAATCACCACTTAAAACAAATTTATCAGTGAACCCCGGATTCTCCGGACTTTTCTCCGGAGGTTCTGGAAAGTCCGGAATCTCTAGAGAAATCTCCGGAATCTCTGGACTGGTGCCTTCGCAGCGGAATAACCACACTGCCCAAAACCGGTGCCACCGGGTTTGCCTGGCAGTGACTCCCCTCTTCTACTACTTCTCATTTGATTGTTTGGCTTGAAATCAAACTTGGTGTATGGCTTAAGGATCAGTTCCTTGATGAATATAGAGTGTCTGCACTTCACAAACACTAACAACCAAGTAGCACCACCAATATGACAAAAGCAAGCAAGGATAGATATATCAAGGTAAATGCGAGGTAAACCAACACGCGACACAAGGATTTGTTTTACCGAAGTTCGGATTCACCACCGTGTGAATCCTAGCCTCCGTTGGGTGCTTCTCCTACCGAAGCTGGATTGCATTCAACCCTTTTCCCGATCCACTAGATAGCTTCTTCCCTTTCGGAGGTGAAGCACGACCTTCACAAACTGTCCCACAGCTCACCACACCTTGGGAGCTTGTAGGCGACGCCTAGCCGTCTAGGAGGCAATCCTCCAAGAGTAACAAACGCTTCACATGAGCTTGACGACGTCCAACAGTGCTCAAGGGATACAAGTTCTCTTGAATTGCTCACAAAGGTTTCTCTCTACCACCCAACTCACTAGATCTAGCAAAGATCAAACAACCCCACAAAGAGGGCTTGGGAGAGCTAAAATGGCTTTGGTTTAGCAAGGAATAGCAAGGAAGCACTTTAGCAACCTCAGGAACAACATCTTGCAACAGTAAGGGTTGAAGGGTATAAATACCCGACTCCCCAAAAACTAGCCGTTGGAGTTAAAACCCGGAATCTCCGGGAAAAACCCCGGATACTCCGGACTTCCCAAAACTAGCCGTTGCAAACTTCAGTGAAAATCGGTGCCACCGAGTTCCCAAACTCGGTGCCACCGAGTTTTCAAAAACTAGCCGTTGGGTCGGCTGACACAAAACCGGTGCCACCGGGTTTGACACAGGGTCAAACCCGAAGACGTGTACGTGTGGTTTTTGTGTCTCTCTCAACTCACATGGGTTACTTGAGCACTGAGACATTATCAAAACTCCTTGTGATGCATCCCTCTTGATAGTACGACGTACCTATACTCAAGATCAAATGTAAATGCAGTAAAAGAACTCTTGAGCTTCTTCTTCAAGAATAGCCATACTTGATCAATATATCCTCATGAGAGATCCATCCATCAATGTCTCATTGATTTGAGCATTTCTACCTTGAGCTAGTGACTTTGATCTTTATATAAGAATGAAACCCAATTCTCGATTAAGTCACCCTTCACATGACTCAACGAATATGTAATGCTTCTCATTGCTTCACTCGGTTAGGCTCGACTTGATACCTCGAAACTTTCCAAGCTATAGCTGTCGGGGACAACCCTAGGGGTCCCCTTAAACAACTGGGGAAACCCCACTCAAAACCTGCAAAGAAGACCAAGGCCAAACACGCCTCGCTTAAACACACGGGGCATGGCCCACGCCACGGTGGCCCTGACGGCCCACCAAGGCGGCCCACTCAATGATCCCCTCGAGCAGACTCCGCCTGCTCGAGGGCACACACCTCCCTCGAGTGGGATCCGCCCCGCTCGAGGGTGTACGCCTCCTTCGAGCGGGCTCCACCTCGCTCGAGGGTTCACATCGCCGCCCTCGAGCAGGCTCCGCCTCGCTCGAGGGCACCCTGCACGCGCACGCCCGTTCCCGTACGCGGGCACTGGCATTTAATGCTCTAACAAAGACGGGGCGGCGCCATCATGCGCCTGGGACTCGCGCCCCGGTCCTGTTGCACCAACTCCCTAGGAGGAAACCCATCCCCGCCACTGTTGGGGACTGTGCGACGTGGCCGGTGCCAGCCCTGTGACGCCGCGCCGCCTACTCCTGTACGGCTAACGCGCCGAGCCCTCAAAGGGGGGCTGGCCGCACCCTCGATTTGCTTTCCCATGACTTTGCAGGGTTAGGTCGAGATGTTAGGCCGGCGGGGCGCCATCCCTGCCACTGTTAACGGCATGGCGGCCGCCCCCGCGCGTACAATCCCACGCTGGGCACTGTGGTAACAGCTCTGGCGCTGTGGGGCATGCGGGAACGGGACACCGCCATGCCTGCCACTGTATCCCGTACGGATCGACGTCAGCAACTCCCTCGAGCCCGCCTGGGGACATCGTGGCCATTCACCGCGCCCCAACCCTCGAAGCTACCACTGTTTGGGTACAAGATACGCCATGATGGCCAGATCGCGGCAAGGACCGTCAAGGCAGCCGCCTACTCTACGGCGCGGCGCACCACACTTCCCCATGTAGCTGAATAGTGCGGCATACATGTAATTCGCTCTCTCCTTGGCCTATAAAAGGAAGACGAACTCCCCCGCCGCAGGGGACAACAGGACAGAGGACATAAGGCAGAACAACAATACACGACACACCACGCACTTACTTTCCAATTCTCCCACAACATCTTCAGCTACTTCACCAGGGACTTGGAAGCCACGCTTCCTCTCCCGCCTTGCTTGTAGCAGCCCCACTGCAGGCACCCCCGGTGCTGAGCAATACAGTGCCTCGAGCACACCACTGCTGGACGTACGGCCCTCGGCCAGAACCAGGATAAACCTTGTGTTTCTGATTGCTTGGCATCGACCATTGAGGGATAGACCTTGGCACTTATTACTGGTTAGTGTTGGGACCACATTCCGCACCGACAGTTGACGCCCACCGTGGGGCAATCGAGCGCCTAAGGTCAATCCACCGTTAACTCCCTCCATGGTGATCCGCACCAAGTACCGCGGTACACGCTACTCCATGGGCAGCTCGGACCCCCTCCCCGCCGGGTTTGAAATCCGGTTCGGGGGCCTGAATTTCCAGGCCACGGGGAACGGCTACCTGATGCGCCTCACCAACCGTGAGGAGCTCCGTGCGCGGCGCCAAGCCGGGTCCACCCCGGTCGCCGCTGCGCGCGTCGCCACAACGCGGACACCCGCAGCACGGATGCGCGGGCCCGTCAACGCCACGGCGTCGCCGCCGCTCCGACCGGCGTTCATGCCGGGCGCGGTCCGAGCGGCGGCAAGCCGAACGCGCCGCCTCCGAACGCGCGCGCACCACTCGGGCCGCGACGACCGCCGCCCCCGGCCGGGGAGCGCGCGCGGTCTCCGGCCGCGCTTCCCCATCGGTCTGCGCGGCGCCACGATAGCCTACAACGCCAACGTCAACACCACGATGCGCAGGGTTTCCCCTGGCCGTCACGTCTTCGTCGCCAGGGACCCTGGCGCCTCCGCTGGTGACGAGTCGTCCCTGGTCTCCCTTGACGCGTTGCCACCTGCCAACCTGCATGGGTACGCGGAATGGGACTTTTCCGGTGTGCCGGACCCAGTAATGTTCAGGCGTTTTCTTGACGCCACGGACTACTGGTTCGGCTGCTCCGATGACTCCAGCACCGGGAGCTACGACCCCGCGCGGGAATGCTGCGTCGTCATCGCCAACGACCCAGCAAACGCCACCGGTACAGCGGGCGCCGGCGACGGGGAGGTTACGCCCGCCCCAGGGATTGCTCCGCGCCTGGCTGCGGGACCGAGCACCCTTGCCGGAGCCGACATCGACGCTCAGCTAGCCCAAGCTCGCGAACTCGAGGCCAAGCTGGCGGAGGAATATCGGACGGTACGGTTGCTCCGCGCCTCCATGGCAGGCGAAGCCTCCGCGCGCGGCGAGCGCGCGTGGGAGTTGGGCGTACAAGCCCGCGACCGCATCAACGCCGACTTCAACGTCGACAACCCGAACACGCCTCCGCGGGCGAGCCAGAAGCTTATCGCCGCCGCGACGCTGCTGCGGGCCATGCCGGCCCCCTCGACGCCCGAGGCGCGAAACCTGCACCATGAGGCGCAGGCACTCATCGAGTAGGCAGCCGTTCAACAGGCCGAGAGCTCGGCGTCACGCATCCGCCAACAGGGTGATGCGCGGGCCGACGGGGCCGCGTAGGGGGGGCGAACCCTCAGTCCATGCAGGTGAAGCGGCGGAGCGACCGGCCAACCCGGACGCACACCGGCCAAAGAGCGGCTCCTCGACACGCGCAGGGCGCGGGACGGTGACGCCCGTAACGTCATCAACGCTCGGCGGACGAGCAAGGCGGACGCGCGAGCGGCGGCAGGCTACCATCCTCGGCGGGGTGGACGCTACGACAGCGATGAAGACCGCTCTCCGACGCCGGAGCCCCCGGGGACCCGTGTGTCAGCCGGGAGATCCGCGCAGCGGCCTTCCCCCAACGCTTCCGCCAGCCCACGACCATCGTCAAGTATAACGGGGAAACGGATCCCCGCGTACGTCTTAACGATTACCGCCTAGGATGCCAGCTGGGCGGGGCCACCAGCGACGAGGTCATCATCTGCAACCTTCCCCTACACCTCGGCGACTCTGCCCGGACGTGTCTTGAACATCTGCCAGCCAGCCAGATCCACAACTGGGATGATCTGGTCCGCACATTCGTGGGCAACTTCCAGGGCACGTACGTGCACCCTGGGAATTCCTGGGACCTGCGCTCCTGCACCCATAAGCCCGGCGAGTCACTCCGGGACTTCATACGGCGCTTCTCCAAGCGCTGCACGGAGCTCCCAAGCGTGGCGCAATCCGAGATTGTGCACGCCTTCCTCGAGGGCACCACGTGCCGGGATCTCGTGCGGGAGTTGGGGCGCAGCCTGCCCGCGGACTCAAACGAGCTGTTCGACATCGCCACCAGCTTCGCCTCAGGAGAAGAGGCCGTGGGGCGATCTTCGACGGTAAGAAGGGCAAGCGCCCGGACGACGCGCCCGCGGAGGGCAGCAAGTCCAGGGAGCCCCACCGGAAGGACAAGCGGGGCAAGAAAGGGAAGAAGTTGCATCGCGAGGCGCGCGAGCAGGGGCGCGACGGTGATGACGCCGAGGCCCTTGCTGTTGACCCGGCTCGACGAGGCCCTCGACCAGCCCCTCGAGGTCCGGGGGTGTTCGACGACATGCTGAAAAAGCCATGTCCATACCACAAGACCCCAGTAAACCACACCCTCGAGCAATGCAACATGCTCAAGAAGTTCTACGGTCGGGCCGCCGCAAAAGACGCGGAGGCCAAGAAGGACGAGGGAGATGGCGACGCCGGCGGCTTCCCCGCCGTGGAAAACGTGTTCCTCATCTTCGGGGGACCGACCGTCGACATGTTGATCCGCCAGCGCAAGCGGGAGCGGCACGAGGTCCTCGCCGCGGAGAAGGCGCCTCCCTCCTTCCTCGACTGGTCGGAGGATGCCATCACCTTCAGCCGTGAAGACCACCCGAACCGCATCCCCAACCCGGGCCAGTACCCACTGGTGGTCGACCCGGTCATTGGGAACGCGTGGTTCTCAAAGGTCCTGATGGACGGAGGCAGCAGCCTCAACATCCTCTACGCGCACACGCTGCGCCTGCTGGGGATTGGGTTGGACCAGCTGCGGCCCAACACGACGTCGTTCCATGGCGTCGCGCCAGGCAAGCGCGTCCAACCCCTCGGGCAGATCGACCTGCCAGTTTGGTTCGGCACTCCGAGCAATTTCCGCAAGGAAACGCTCACCTTCGAGGTGGTGGGGTTCCAGAGCGCCTATCACGCCATACTTGGGCGGCCCTGCTACGCCAAGTTCATGGCCGTCCCCAACTACACCTACCTCAAAATGAAGATGCCGGGACCGAACGGCGTCATCACCGTGGGCTCGTCCATCGAGCACGCGTTCGACTGCGACGTCGAGTGCGTAGAGCACGCGGAAGCGCTGGCACTGGATGAAGCGCTGGTGACCACCTTGGAGAAGATGGTCAACGAGGACCTCGACTCCACCACCAAGCACGCCGGCAACTTCGAGGCCGCGGAGTAGACCAAGGAGGTGCCCCTCGACCCTGCTGCCCCCGAGGGCAAGGCACTGAGGGTCAGCTCCACCCTCGACCCGAAATAGGAAGTGGTGCTCGTCGACTTCCTCCGCGCCAACGCCGACATCTTCGCGTGGAGCCCCTCGGATATGCCAGGCATCCCGAGGGAGGTCGCCGAGCACTCCCGTGACATCCTCGCCTCATTCCCGCGCGGGGCGGCGGCGGCTCCGCCGCTTCGACGAGGAGCGGCGGCGGGCGATCGGAGCGGAGCTGCGGAAGCTTCTCGAGGCCGGGTTCATCAAGGAAGTGTTCCACCCTACGTGGCTAGCGAATCCTGTACTTGTAAAGAAAAAGAACGGGAAATGGCGGATGTGTATAGACTACACTAGTCTTAAAAAAGCATGTCCTCAAGTTCCCTTTCCTTTGCCACACATCGATCAGATTGTTGATTCAACAGCTGGGTGTGAGCTGCTTTGCTTCCTTGATGCCTACTCCGGGTATCACCAAATAAAGATGAAGGAGTCCGACCAGCTCGCGACCTCGTTCATCACGCCGTTCGGGATGTTTTGCTACGTCACGATGCCGTTCGGCCTCCGGAACGCGGGTGCAACGTATCAACGCTGCATGCAACACGTTTTCGGGGATCACATCGGGCGAACGGTTGAGGCGTACGTAGACGACATCGTCGTAAAAACCAAGAGGGCGGATGACCTGGTTGGCGACCTCAACATTGCGTTCGGCTGCCTACTGGCCAACGGGGTAAAATTGAACCCCGAAAAATGTGTCTTTGGTGTGCCGCGGGGCATGCTCCTAGGATACATAGTCTCCCAGCAAGGCATCGAGGCCAACCCCGAGAAGGTTGCGTCCCTCGAGCGAATGGGTCCAATTCGGGACCTCAAAGGGGTGCAAAAGGTGCTGGGGTGCCTTGCTGCCTTGAGCCGCTTCATCTCGCGGCTCGGCGAAAAAGGCTTGCCCCTCTATCGCCTCCTCAAAAAGCACGAGCGCTTCTCCTGGACCGCCGAGGCCCAAGACGCGCTCAACAAGCTGAAGGCATCCTTGACCCACGCCCCGATCCTCACGCCACCGCAGGGCGGCGAACTTCTGCAGCTCTACGCGGCCGCGACCACCCAGGTGGTCAGCGTCATAATCGTAGTAGAGCACACGGAGGAAGGCCACGCCCTGCCGGTCCAACGGCCGGTCTACTACATCAGCGAAGTCTTGTCCGACACCAAGACACGCTACCCTCAAGTCCAAAAGCTGCTGTACGCGGTGGTCCTCACGCGGCGCAAGCTTCGCCACTACTTCGAGGCCCACCCCGTCACGGTGGTCTCCTCCTTCCCGCTGGGAGAGATCATCCGCAATCCAGACGCGGCAGGCAGGATCGCCAAGTGGTCGGTGGAGCTGATGGGCGAGACGCTCGCCTACACCCCGCGCAAGGCCATCAAGTCCCAGATCCTGGCGGATTTCGTTGCTGAATGGACAGACACGCAATTGCTGCCGCCACAGATCCAAGCAGAGTGTTGGACTCTGTATTTCGATGGATCGGTGATGAAAACAGGGGCGGGCGCAGGCCTGCTCTTCGTGTCACCCCTCGGGGAGCACATGCGGTACGCGGTGTGCCTCCACTTCCCCGCGTCAAACAACATGGCTGAGTACGAGGCCCTCCTTTGCGGCCTCAAGATCGCCATCGAGATAGGCGTCAAGCGCCTCGACGTACGGGGGGATTCACAGCTTGTGATTGACCAAGTCATGAAGAATGCGAGCTGCCACGACGACAAGATGGAAGCGTACTGCAAGGCCGTGCGAGCCCTCGAGGAGAAGTTCTACGACATCGAACTCAATCACGTGCCCCGCCGGTACAACAAGGAGGCGGACGAGCTGGCCAAGATCGCGTCCGGGCGGATCACCGTCCCCTCGAACGTTTTCGCCCGAAATATCGCCCAGCCCTCCGTCCCCCTCGAGCCACACCCCTCGAGCCACGCGGAACCCTCGAGGGCTCTCTCGAATCCAGCAAGCGCGGAGCCCATGGATGAGGACCCCTCGAACGAGGCGTACGTGCTCTCCCTCTTCGAGGGGTATAGCGCCTACGAGGCTGATGTAATGGATGTCGAGCCAGCCCCCATCAAGGCAGATTGGCGCGACAAGTATGTTGCCTGGATGGCTCGAGGGGAACTCCCCTCGGACCGGGTCAAGGCCAGGCGCATCGCCAGGATGGCCAAATCCTTCGCCCTCGTCGACGGCGAGCTGTACAAGCGCGCGGCTTCCGGCATCCTGCAGCGATGCGTACCCATCCCCGAGGGGCGCGAGCTCCTACGGGACATTCACGCGGGGATCTATGGCCATCACGCCACACCCCGCACCCTCATAGGCAATGCGTTCCGTCAAGGCTTTTACTGGCCTACCGCGGTCGCGGATGCCAGCGAGATCGTGCGCACCTGCGAAGGGTGCCAGTTCTACGCCCGCAAATCCAACCTTCCTGCTCACGTCCTGCAGACCATCCCCATAACATGGCCTTTCGCCGTGTGGGGGCTGGACATCGTCGGGCCCCTGCGGAAGGCGCCCGGGGGCTTCACTCACCTGTTGGTTGCGATCGACAAATTTTCCAAGTGGGTAGAAGTGCGCCCCATTACGAATCTCAGGGCAGAGCAAGCGGTGACGTTCTTCACCGACATCGTCCATCGTTTTGGAGTACCAAACTCCATCATCACCGACAACGGGTCCCAGTTCACGGGCAGGAAATTCCTAGAATTCTGCGACAAATTCCACATCCGTGTGGATTGGGCGGCTGTGGCACACCCGCAGACTAACGGTCAAGTAGAGCATGCCAATGCCATGATCCTACAAGGCCTTAAGCCCAGAATTTTCGACCAGCTGAACAAGTCTGGTCGGAAATGGCTCCAGGATTTACCAGCGGTCGTGTGGAGCCTAAGGACCACCCCAAGCAGAGCCACTGGGTTCACCCCATTTTTTCTAGTCCATGGCGCGGAGACCATCCTCCCCACGGACTTAGAGTATGGGTCACCCAGGGTACGAGGCTACGACGAGGACGCCAACCAGCGAGCCCGCGAGGACTCACTGGACCAGCTGGATGAAGCGTGCCTCGTGGCCTTGATGCACTCCGCAAGATATCAACAGTCCCTCAGGCGCTACCAGGCACGAAAGATACGCCGGCGGGACTTCAGCGAAGGGGATTTGGTCCTAAGGCTACGCCAAGACAACCGAGGACGCCACAAGCTGTCACCTACGTGGGAGGGGCCCTACGTCGTGGTGAAAGTGCTCAAGCCCGGCACGTACAAGCTGGCCGACGAGGACGGCGAAGAACTCACCAACGCTTGGAACATCCAACAGCTACGTCGCTTCTATCCCTAGCTAGGATGTCCAAGTCCTTTGTTGTAAATCACGTGACCAACACCCCAGTTGGTGGCAACCATGTAAATATCACCAGTTCAATAAAAAGGGCAACTCGGCTTTCCCCTGAAACCCAAGTTACCCTCGGGGGCTACTACGGGGGGCATCCCCCCCCCAAATGGTCCCATTTTTCGCAAAAAAGAAACAACTCACGTGCGCTAAGCATGTTTCTACTTCGGCCTCGAGCAAAGTTCGAACAGGGCGCAGGCAGCCTAGCGGAAAGGACGCGCGAGCCAGAGATAGCCTACGCCTCCGCGAGGATATGGCCCTTCTCTCTTGCCTCCAACCCAGTAGGCCACCCGCGAAAATCGAACTCCCCTAACTAGAATTTACTCAGGAAGAAGGAGAAACAAAAAAGCGCAATAAAGTAAAGAACATCATTTCACCTTCACAAACATTTGAAGAAAAGTGATCTGTTTATTTACACGGCCACATGGCCCGCTCACTAATACATAAACAAAAAAGGGCCTAGCGCCCGGCAATCTTCAGGCTGGCGGAGCATCGTCGTCGGCAGCATCAGGGAACAGGAACTCCTCAAAGGCCTTGGCGAGCGCCCCGGCGGCGTCAGCAGCTAAGGCGTCCACCCGCTCCATCGCCACCTTGTCCTCGACGCCTTCAGGGACGATGTAACCCTCCGCCACCGCCTCGAAGTTGATCTCATAATGAGATCGCACCACCCCGAGGGCCTTCTGGACGCCGAGGCGCGCCGCCGGCGCATGCGCCGGTGATGTGCCCGCCAAGGGCGCGCGAGCGGCCGGCCGGCCGAGCTCCCGGCCGCGCCTCGCCCGCCTCCACGGCCTGGCAGGTCTCGAGGGCTGCGGAGCGCAACTCCAGCAGCTCCTGCTCGGAGGAGTTGTAGGAGGTCTGCAGCGCCTCGGCCCGCTCGGCCGCGTGCCCCAGCGCGGTGCGCAAGCCTGAAGTTGCCCAGCAAGAAGGGGATCAGAAAGGGGGGCGAACCCTCTAAGGGAAAATCAGCAAAACAAGAGACAAACAGCGACTTACCCTCGACTTGCTTCTTCTCCACCTCGAGGGCGCGGCGCCCGGCCTCGACCGCCTGCTCAAGGCCGTTGAGGGTCTCGCTCTGCTCCTGGAGGGCCAGCTCCTGGCTCGCGCTCGTGATGCTGAGCACCACCAGCTCGCCCTGGAGCTTCGAGAACTCAGCGTTCCGCCCCTCCAGCGACTTTTGCGCCGCCTCGCGAGCGACGCGCTCCTGCTCGAGCACCGACCGGGCGTCCGCAAGGGCAGCCCGCTCTCCGCCGGAGCTACCCCTCGCCCCCCCGGCGGGCGGTACGCTCTTGCGATGGGCCGGTCCTCCGCGACGGCGAGCGCTGCGGCCTTGGCGTCGAGGGCAGCCTTCAGATCGTCGGCCTCCTTGGCCTTCTGCTCGAGTGCGCGCTCCCGCTCCTCAGCCTGGCTCTACTGAGCCCGCGCCCCCCGGAGCAACGAATGGAGCTCCAGGTTGTCGCGGCGGACGGCGACCACCTCCGTCTCCCAGTCAGCCGCCAGGGTGCGCGCCCTCTCTAGGTCCGCCCGCGCCTGCCGCAGCGCCTCATCCCGGTCGATGAGGGCCATGCAGACCTGCTCGAGGGTGGAGGGGCGCGCCGCGTCCTGCCTTTCGCTCTCATGGAGCTGATCGCGCAGGGCCACGGCCCGGTATGACAGCCAACCGTCCGGAGTCCTCAGGGCGTCGGCGAGCGCGTCGAAGGCGACGCACCGCTCCCGGAGCTGGCGGAGCTCGACGCTCACCTGATCAAAGGCGCCGTACTTATCGCGGGCGCGGTGCTCGAGCTCCTGTCACCAACAAGCCGAGACCTGTGAGCGTCATGCTGCAAGGACCACGTGCAGAAACGAGAAAAACAAAGAAAACACACGACGGTGCCCCACCTGGAAGACGCGCCACGCGGGGCCACCATGGATCCGCAGCGCCTCGTTCAACGCTCGGTCGAGTGTGGCGTCGTGGTTGCGGAGCTCTCCCCATAGCTCCTGCTCCCCCTGGGCGTCGGCGAACGCGGGCGGATCGCCAACGAGCCCCTCTACCGGGGCGGAGCGGCCGGCGCGGGAAGAAGAGGCCTCGGCACCGTGCCCTCGGCCTCCTGCCACCATGTGGCCCTCCCGCCGCCTCACGAGAGCCCCCTCATGGGACTCGGGGGATGGCGTGGGGAAACTCACCCACTGGTCCCACCCGGGCGGCGGGGAGTCGTCGTCCGGGATCTCCACCACCACCGCCCGGAAGCCACCGGCGGGTGCCGCCCTCGCGTCGCCTCCGTCGACGCCTCCACCCGCGCCTCCGTAACCGCGGGCCCTCGCCACGGGGCCGCGGCCACCGCTCCGGCCGCGCCTCCACGACCACGGGCGCCGGCTCGCCCTCCTCGGCGACGCCGCCCGCCGCGCCTCCACCACGGCCGGCGCCGCGGCCGCGCCTCCACCACGGACCGGCGCCGCCGGCCGCGCGCCTCTGCCACGGCCGGCGCCCGCCGCTCCTCGACGGCCGCCGGTTGCGCGCGCGGCGGGCAGATCCGCCGGCCGCGGCCTCGGGGCCTCGGCCCGCGCCCTGCGAGCTCTCGCCCGCCGCGGCCGCCGTGCTCGCCCCCGCCCGCGGCGCCCTCGACGAGCGCCGCCGGGTGGGAACGGATGCGTCCGCCCTCAACACCTTGGCCGGTGTGAGGGGAGGCACGGTCAGCACCACCCTACGCAAACACAAACAAACAGTCAGGTTCTTGGTTGTCAGAAATGCAACCCCGCAAGAGAGCAAGTCCCTCACCTCGAAGAAGAGAAGGCGCGCTTCCTCTTCCTCGAGGTCCCGACAGATGACGCCGGCGCGGCCGCCGCCGCACCTCCGGCAGCGGTCTCCACCGCGCGCGCGGGCCACGCCCGCGCGCGCGCGCGCGCGCGCGCCTCCGCGGCCCGCGCCGCTCCTCGTCGTCGATTGCCGGGCGGCGTGCGCCTCAGCGCCCGCCCCAGGCGATGCTGCTCTTGCCACCGGAGCTGGCTCCGGCGGCGGGGGTGCAGGCTCCCACCTATCAGGGAGGCCCTGCCCCCAGTCTCTTCCTCCTCTTCCTCCTCCAAGGACGAGTACTCCTCAGTTCCCGGAGAAGAGAGCCCCTGCTGCTCACACAGCCGGTACTCTTCGTTCCTCCGTTCGCGACGCTCGCGGTGTCGCTTCGCGCGCTCCTTCTTGCGCGCCACCCGCTCCCGTTGCTGCGACGCTCGACCAAGCACGCGAGAGTGGGGAGTGGGTGGATCAGACTTCGCGGCGCTCAAGCTCACCATCTGCAAGCAAAACACCGTAGCGCGTCAGCAACCTAAAGTATCAGCAAGGTCAAGAACGGAACCAAGAATTCTACTCACCAGCGGGCCGGTGGGGAGCATCTCGAGATCCCACAAGGACCGGTCGCTGCGCAGGGACCGGGTGTCGACGGCGCTCCGCGCCCGTGTGGCCGCGTACTCCCGCAGGAGGGGGCTCGGAAGCATCCGCGACCTCGCCAGCGCGACGGGGTTCGCCATCTCCTTCATCTCAAAGATGTGGAGCGGCCTCTCCATCAGGGGGACGACGCGCCGGTGGTGGAGGAAAGCGAGGACGGTCGCCGCGGTCAGCCCGCGCCCCGCCAGGTTCCTCAGCGCGGCCAGGAGCGAGTCCAACCGCCTCCGATGCGAGGCCGGAGACACGCCGTGGCTCCAGGAGTCGGGCCTCTCCCGGAGCACCAGACCGATGTAAGGGGGGAGGCCGGGCTCGGCGTTGCGAAGGTAGAACCACCCCCGCTCCCAGCCGGCGTTGTTGGTAGTCATGGTGCAAGGGATGTAGTCATCCTTGTACTGCGCCCGCAAGGCGAGCGACATGCCGCCGGCGCGCACCGCGCGGCGGGTCCTCTGCTCCGACGTCGGCTGCGTGTACAGCTCCGCACGGAAGAGGTGAATCCAGAGATCCCAATTCACCGGGATCCCTAGATACCCCTCGCAAACGCCCACGAACGTGGCCGCCTGCGAGATTGCGTTCGGCGCGAAGTTGTGCAGCTCCACGCCGTAGTGGTGGCAGAGCGCCCGCATGAAGCGACTCGCCGGCGCCGTGAAGCTGCGCTCGTGGAACTGGGTGAAGCTCACTACGTAGCCGCTCGGCGGGTTGGGCGCGTGGTCCCCAGCCGGCGGCACGATCCACTCGGCCCGGCCGGCCCTCCACGTTCGCCGCCAGCTGACCGGCGGCCACCAGCTCACCCAGGGCCAGCCGCGTCACCGTAGAGCGCTCCCACGCGTACGGATCGACGATGACGAGAGGCGGTAGAGGCGCCATGAGGAGAGGCGAGGGGCCCAGGAACGAAGAACAAGAGGAAGAAGAAGAACTCCAAGGGCAGAAAGGCGCTGCGGTGAGAACGAGACAGGGGCAGGAGCGCAGGGAGCAAGAATGACGATCGCTAAGGTAAAAACCGCTGTTTCCCCCTCTCCTCAGATTTATAAGCCGCGGGCGTGCTCTCCGGAGCGCATGTCCCGCGCGCATTAACTGCTGGGGGAATCTTTTCTCACTGACGGGCGGGCCCCACCACGACTGCGGCGGCCACGCCACCGCTGACGGGCCATCATCACGGCGTAGAACCGCGGGGGCCGTGGCAGGCGGTCACGTCCGCCTGCCCACGCCGCCCACTACACGCGCGGCTGTGACGCCTAAAAAGGCGCGCCCACGGCGCGAAACCGCAGCCGCGGCTGCAAAGCATTAAATGGCCCGGTCCCTCACCAAGTAAGGTAGACCCTCGAGCGGCGCGAGCCCTGGCTCAGAAAAATTCAACCCTCAAAGGGTGCGAGCATCGGACGGTCACCTTGGGGCCCGTTTGAGGTAAAACAGGCACCACAGGTACCGTCGATACACCATTTTACTGATCAGCGCCTCGAGGGCTGACGCGCTCAGACCCCTCGAGGATTCGCAGATGCAAAGATGGGAGCGCCTAGCCGCCACCCCGCGCCATTTTACTAATCAGCGCCTCGAGGGCTGACGCGCTCAGACCCCTCGAGGATTCGCAGATGCAAAGACGGGAACGCCTAGCCGCCGCCCCGCACGGCCCTACTGATCAGAGGTTCGAAGCCTGACCCACGACGGGTTCGAACAAGCGCCCCAGATCACCAGAGTCAGGGACGACGAGGGCACGCGCATTCGAGCCGTTCCTCGAGCCCGCCGGCTCGAGGGTGCCCCACATGTCGTGCTCGAGAGCCAGCGAGGGCAGCTAGCCGGGGGGTCCCCACCGAGGGAGAGCTTCCGCGCCCTCGGTCCCTAGCGAACGGGACCGAGCCCCACCTAGCAAACCCACGCAAGCGCTTTAATGGACGTGTCTCAGGACCGCGCAGCCTACCCTTATCGAACGGGGCATGGGCGTCCACTCGAACCACCCGCTAACAGCTCAACGAGGAATCCGCAATCCACGACCCGACTGATGGGGGTTGCGGAAACCTCACCCTCCGTCCCGCGAAGGGACGGCGAGGGCGCGTTAAAAACAAGTCGTAGAGCTCTACCCGATCGCCTCGAACGGGCCCAGGCTCGGGGGCTCGACACACGGCTACACCTCCTGGATTGCACCAGCCGCGGATAGTGCCAGCAGCGCGTGCGTCACCAAAGTCGGCTGAAACATTGCCGACGTCGGTTGAGATATGTACCACGCCCCCTGACCAAATCCCGCGGCAAAACCCCTGCAGGAGCGCCCACGCTCCTGCAGAACTTCGGGGGCTAGACCCGCGGGTCCGCTGACGCGGCCCCACGGAAAGCACTCGCAAACCAGGGGGAGGACGTCCTATCAGTAGGCTCCAGCATCTGCGGGAGCCTGGCCGGCGAACCCGCAGATGCTCAGGGGCTACTGTCGGGGACAGCCCTAGGGGTCCCCTTAAACAACTGGGGAAACCCCACTTAAAACCTGCAAAGAAGACCAAGGTCAAACACGCCTCGCTTAAACACACGGGGCATGGCCCACGCCACGGTGGCCCTGACGGCCCACCAAGGCGGCCCACTCAATGATCCCCTCGAGCAGACTCCGCCTGCTCGAGGGCACACACTTCCCTCGAGTGGGCTCCGCCCCGCTCGAGGGTGTACGCCTTCTTCGAGCGGGCTCCGCCTCGCTCGAGGGTTCACATCGCCGTCCTCGAGCAGGCTCCGCCTCGCTCGAGGGCACCCTGCACGCGCACGCCCGTTCCCGTACGCGGGCACGGGCATTTAATGCTCTGACAAAGACGGGGCGGTGCCATCATGCGCCTGGGACTCGCGCCCCGGTCCTGTTGCACCAACTCCCTAGGAGGGAACCCATCCTCGCCACTGTGGGGGACTGTGCGACGTGGCCGGTGCCAGCCCCGTGACGCCGCGCCGCCTACTCCTGTACGGCTAACGCACCAAGCCCTCAAAGGGGGGCCGGCCGCACCCTCGATTTGCTTTCCCGTGACTTTGCAGGGTTAGGTCGAGATGTTAGGCCGGCGGGGCGCCATCCCTGCCACTGTTAACGGCATGGCGGCCGCCCCCGCACGTACAATCCCACGCCGGGCACTGTGGTAACAGCTCCGGCGCTGTGGGGCGTGCGGGAACGGGACACCGCCATGCCTGCCACTGTATCCCGTACGGATCGACGTCAGCAACTCCCTCGAGCCCGCCTGGGGACATCGCGGCCATTCACCGCGCCCCAACCCTCAAAGCTACCACTGTTTGGGTACAAGATACTCCATGATGGCCAGATCGCGGCAAGGACCGTCAAGGCAGCCGCCTACTCTACGGCGCGGCGCACCACACTTCCCCATGTAGCTGAATAGTGTGGCATACATGTAATTCGCTCTCTCCTTGGCCTATAAAAGGAAGACGAACTCCCCCGCCGCAGGGGACAACAGGACAGAGGACATAAGGAAGAACAACAATACACGACACACCACACACTTACTTTCCAATTCTCCCACAACATCTTCAGCTACTTCACCAGGGACTTGGAAGCCACGCTTCCTCTCCCGCCTTGCTTGTAGCAGCCCCACTACAGGCACCACCGGTGCTGAGCAATACAGTGCCTCGAGCACACCACTGCTGGACGTACGGCCCTCAGCCGGAACCAGGATAAACCTTGTGTTTCTGATTGCTTGGCATCGACCATTGAGGGATAGACCTTGGCGCTTATTACTGGTTAGTGTCGGGACCACATTCCGCACCGACAATAGCCACTTCACTCTAGCCAAGCACATGGTCCAAGTCACTACTCGGCCAACCTTATCTTAGTACCTCGTTGCTAATCCCTTGCTTGATTTCTTCATCCAATCGTTGCCAATTTGAGTGAAACTTTGATTCAACATCAAGAGTGGAATTCTATTGAGATCATGCCTTCTTTTAATTTAAATATCCCTTTTTATTATAACAAGCTTCTTCCTTCAATAAGAGGCCATCCAATGTTCCAAAAACAATATGCCTATTTCTTATCCTTCAATAGCTTGTCATATACCATCTATATGCTTCATGGGAACACACATATCACATATCATGACATTCACCATTGAGTTAAGCCATTTCACAATATGAGGCTAAAACCATGCCTCAATTTATCTTGTATACACATAGCATGTTTTCACCATGTAGATAACCAATGTCATATATTAGGCATTGTCATTTATATGTTACAACCTGCTCACATGCTTAACAAGGACATTAGATCTTTAATCTAGTTGTCAATCAATACACCAAAACCCACTAAGGGCCTAGATGTCTTTCAATTGGAAGTAAGTTAATTTATCTTACTAAAGCATCACTTGACGTGTTTTTCATATGCTTTAATTTTCTCTTTTCTGTTGTTAGATTTGATCCTTGCAGCTCCGCCGGATGGGTATATCCTTATTTAATTTTTCTTACCTTTTTTTCTTCCTTTTGTTCTGCAGATGCCTCAGTTATTTCAAATGGTTTAGGCCGTTATATGTAAAACCAGTTAATGTTCAGATATTTTTAGAAAGGTTTTCGGTAAATTGAACATTTCCCTGCAGCGACATCGTAAGCCCTCTCAAATTTGTTTTTTCCCTTCTAATCTGTATCCATCGATGGATGGGCTATCTATCAGAATCATTCTTGTCGCATCTGTGTTGCAGGTGTATCGATCACTTCAGTGGTTAGAAGAAAGGTCTCATCCTGTCAACAAGAATGCGATGATGTTTCTCAAGTTGGTACAAGAATGAGATGCTCAATCTCGTACCTTGCTGAGGTATTGTAAACTTTAAAAACTCCTCATGGAAACCTAGATTCCACCCATTGTATTGCTAGAAAGGCTTGGACATTGTTATTATTTGTAAGTAGAGAACAGATCTTAGACTGACAATTATACTGAATTATTAGCTTTGCTTTGCTTAGCACTAACAGTAAGATATGCAAAAGCTTGTAGCATTACAGATGCATTTGTTTCTCCAAATTGCAGAGAGAACAACTACGATAGCACCTTCATGCTCCATCAGGATCTTTCTCCAGTTTGTGAATTTCCTTGTGGCTTCCAACCTTATGTTAATTCATTTCTGAAACATATTCTTTTAATTGGGATACATTTTGCATACTAATTCTGTGGCTTTGTTAAATAAATATTGTCTCTGCAGTTTGGATAGTGCTCTGTTGCATGGAACTTTTTTTTGGAGAATCTGATGAGTGAGAAGTCATGGCTTTGTTAATCACTCCAGTAAATATGTATTTATAAAAAATAAAATAGAGAGTACATGCCTGTTTACAAGAATTTGATGTGATAATTACTACTCTGTCATGCTTTCAAGGGGTTTCCCTTGAGCTCCAGCAAAAAATAGCAAATTTATATACTTCTAGAATCATTTGAGGAAACAAAGTGCGAAAGCTCTGCAATTTTGCTTCTTTCTTAAACATCTTAGACATAGTGTTGAGAACAATTTATAGCACTGAGGATTTTTTATAAATTATTGCTAGATTCATCTTGGTAAGTACTGGAGGAGGATAATCGCGTGACAAATAAATAACTTCAGAGATTAATAACATAAGTGCAGGTAGAGATGATGAGCTCTATAGTAGATATTTTGCTTATGGTTGGTGATGACAGCTAGGAGCAATGGTAAACTGTAGTGTGTTTCAGCTCTTGGTGTACACAAATTCGCAAAGCCAGAAGTGCATTTTATCACTACAGTAATTAGTCTGCAAACAAAAGTTACTTTGTTGATACCATATGATACATAAATATAACTGTTTCTGCTAATATATCTAATAGTGCATGCACAGATGTGACATTCAGTGTTGCCCGTTCATCTAAAAAAAGTGAGTCGTACCAATCAATTAGTTGACTAGCGTGAACATGAATTCAGTGGCCTGTATTGGCAGTTATATGCAACCTTTGATATTGGAACATTTGCTCTTGCAGTAGGTAATGTTTATAAGTACTTATTAGTACCTAATTGATTATGCAAATTGATTGGCGTGCAAAAATTAACTTCTGTAAATCTTTATGTTCATGAATAGACTGGTATCCCCAGTTTTACTTGCTGCATACCTTGATAAACTGGCATTTTTCTTCAATCTTGCATAAAGCATTGTTTATGGGTCTAAAATAAAAACTGGCAATCGCTTTTAGCATGTTCCTTGGCTTTATATCTATCTACTTGACGATCACGTGCTCCTCTCACAGTTGGTTTTTTGTCTAAATTTGGATGTAAGGAGGTTCACGTTTATGTCAAAATATGCTACTTGATGATCATGAACCCTAATCATATTTGGGAATTCAGAAAGCTTATAGTTCTTTCAGCCGATCGCCACATTTCCAAGAGGAGATGATTTTTTTTGTACGACCAGGTTCTTCCTCATGCCAACAGGTATATCTGTAGGTTCTGATGATCCCTGGTTTAGGTGGTGGTTTTCTGAATGGCTTAGCCTACTGTAGTTCTATGTATGTAGAGGTTTCACTTTTTGTTTAGTCTATCATCTTCTCTCTATGTTTTATCTGCCATTGCCCCCTTATCATCACTTTAGAGATTAGATACAAATTTCGTCCAAAAAAAGTCACACCTCAACATCATTCACTGTGCAGTTTTGAAGATGATCTTATTGTTGTCGTCAGAAAAGGAGAGTCTGCAGTAATGATGGTCGAGTGTGGATTTAGGTAATTCGTCGTGTTCCTACTACAATCACAGATCAAATCTGTAGTGTGAGTCCCTAATGAGTTATTTGTATGTGCAGAGAAGTTCTATTCATGGATGAATATGCATCATATTTTAAAGATATTGAGCCCCTGGCTCCTTTCAAGACTTGGAAAGCAGGGCAAACAGACAATAACATGTCTGCAAAAAGTGCACCTATCTTATGATGTTTATTCAGAGCGAGTTAAAGGAGTGTTTGTTGTCACTGTTCCTGTAAGACCGAGGAAGAAATCTACATGTACTTTTTCATACTCAAGTATTCAAGAGTACTTTTGTACCCATCTTTGTGTGTGCTTATTGGAGTTCTTGTTTTTGGCCATATCAGTTCCTGAATTTGCCAAAAGTACTTTCAGATGGAAGTGTTTTTCTTTCTGAATATTACTATCCTCTAACTATGTACATTCACTTTACTGCTTCATGACTTAGGAACTATCCTCTAACTATAAATCCTTACGGAGAGGTTTTATTTCTGTTGATTCAGTTTTATTCATATCTTCTAGAGCTATTCTGATTATCTGGTAAAAACGACCAGGCAGCAAGACATTCAAGCTACTAAACTGTTTCTTTTAGGTAGGTGGACTCAAAATTCTTGCTGCATGATGTTTAAAAACAGACATAAAATTATTTTCCTGAATAATTATATGATAACATGTACATTCTAATTTCAATGGATGCTAAGAAAACCCTTCTGGAGCTTTCTCTATCTACTATGGCCCCTCTCTTCCCATTCCTGTCCATGGTTTCCATTCTGCTCTAAGGTAAAAAAATGGTTTAAGATCCCCTTTGTTTGCAGTTGCTGATAGTTTTTGTTATATTTAGGTGAAGATCACAGATAAACACATGTTCTTAATCTGGCACTGTGCACTATTTTTTTGACGTACCTTTCATAACCGAACTGCACAGGTGGCCAACTAGAGCAACAAGAACAGGAGGTTTCGACTTGGGATACTGCGAACCAATTTGGCCACATTTATTTTGCAGTATGCAATCTTTCTCATCTCTCTCAAAAGAAATTGATTCTTTGTCATATCTCCTCCAAGGAGTAGAAATAAGACTGCCTTGAAAAGAAATATATTTGATGCTTATTGTAAAAAGTTCAATTTTCAGTTATGCTTCACTTGTAGTTAGCATGGATGAAGTTAGTAAATTGAACAATATTGTCATGTATATTTGGGAATCCTTATTCAATTTATACTGGTGTGCTGAAAATATGGTTGTCATGCCCATAGCCACAAGCTTGAGCATGATTTGTTGGAGGTCAAGCTTCAAGTGGGATCATTGTTCCTTTTTCAAGGTTCTATTGTGGGCGCTGGTTCTAGGAAATTCTGTGTTTTACATGGAAAGGAGAGTTGACAATGGAGGATTTTTACGGGAAGTCTTGAAGGTCTAGAGCCATTCAACAACATGGATGTCTGCTGAAGATAAGCATTTTGTAATTGGATAGTGAGCTGAGTATTCTCCATGTCTGTGTTAGTCCTCCACTTGGAGGTTTTTTTCAAGGTGTCTTTTATAAATGTATCATGTATGGTTTAACAAAAGCTAAGCTGAGGCTAAAAAACTCTTTACTAATAAAATGTAGTAAATCATTACTACACGAAGATGCCCATTGTTGTCATTAAAAATTGGTAAGAGTTTTCAAAAGTAATTTATTCTCTCTATCTATTTGGTCAACATGTTTGTGTGTTGCTTATTGCTCCCTCCGGTTTGGTAAAAGAAGTCGTTTTGGACAGCGACACGGTCTCCAAAACACAATTTTGACTTTTTTTCTATAAAAATATTTATTTAAAAGTTATATATGCATACTTTTATGAAAATGTTTTTCAAAACAAATTTATTGATATGATTTTCACATTTGTAAACTTAACAATCTAAAAGTTATTCATCATTTATATTTCAATTAATCGCCCTGTTCGCTTGGCTTATCAGCCACCAGCCAGCGATACTTTTCTCTCAGAACAAACCAACCACCAGCAATCAGCCAGCAGTACTTTTCTCTCAGAACAAATCAGCACCAGCCATCAGCCACCAACCAAACGAACAGGCTGAATGTTTGACTCAAATCTTGTCCAAAACGACTTCTTTTACCAAACCGGAGGGAGTACTGCACTATTTTTTTAGAAAATTATTATTTTCTTATGACCAGTAGTTTATTTGATGCCCGTAGCTCGTAGCAACGCACGAGCATGATCCTAATCTTTTACTAATTATTTTCACCATATCCATTGCTTCACGAATCACGACTCCGCACGCGTTTCGGCCTTTGTTGTATATATATATGGTCCTCACTCCTCAGGTCATCCACCAACAAACTGCTCCATTAGTTGAATTTTTTCTTTTTTTACATGTTCCCCTCTTTTTTTCAAAAATATATGGTTCGCAAAAAATTGTAAAACTATACATCTGGCGCCGTGGGGGCGGCAGTAGGGACTTACCGTCGTGCCCCACGGCGGTAGGAGGCACATGGTACTGTAGCGCCTTCCTACTGCCATGGAGCATGACTGTAGGGATCCAGTCTCTTTTCAAAATTTTGTAATTTTTTTGTTTGAACGCGGACGGAAGTAAACTTTATATTGAAATTGTAGCTTTCGATGAGATCTACAACTTTGTTGTTCAAAGTTTTTCCATTTGAAGTCATCTTTACAGTCGAATCGATATACTGTCTAGATCTTAGTTTTCAGTTTACGTTCAAAAAATTGTAATTTTTTTGCATGAACTCGAATGGAGATAAACTTTATATGAAAATTGTAGCTTTCGACGAGATCTACAATTTTATAGTTCAAAATTTTTCCATTTGAAGTCAACTTCATACTCAAATAATCGATACATTATTCAGATCTGAAGACTGCAAACTGAGATCTGGATAATTTGTCGATTATTTGACTATGAAGATGACTTCAAAATGAAAAACTTTGAACTACAAAGTTGTTGATCTCGTCGAATGCTACAATTTTCATGTAAAGTTTACCTCCATCTAAGTTCAAACAACTAAATTACAAATTTTTTAAAAGAGACTGGACGCCTACCGCCGTGGGGCACGGCGGTAGGAGGTGCTACAGTACCGCACGCCTTCCTACCGCCGTGGGGCACAACGGTAGGTCCCTCCGCCGTCCCCCACGACACTCTAGATGTATATTTTTGTATTTTTTGGTGGACCATATATTTTTGCAAAATTGACGTGGAAAAATGTAAAAAAAGAAAAATCCGCATTTGTTAAATGCCGGTTGTCCCTCATCCAACCAGGTTCAGCGCCTACCCTCCTTTTGTTAAACGAACTACAATGGAGAAATAAGCACGCGTGTCGCCAATTATCACTAGGTTTGGGCCCAACGAACCCAGCGGAAGCCAATTTTATAATATCTGAATAAAGCCCATACTGAGAGGATCTCCCTCGCTCAGTAAATGATATGGTCCATCGAGCTTTGGTCATCCATTCCACGCATCAGGTCGGGTTGAAAAAAATCCGGGTTTTTCGGATTGAGAAAAATCCTACCCATGATCGTCCTTTGGAACGTGTCGGGCCTCAATTTTCGGCTCGGGCTCGGGTCGGGCCCGGGCTTGGGCGGGGCGCCCGCGTGTTTTATATTGTAAAATAACTAAAAATAGCATTTTGGGTCGGACTCGGGCCAAAAAAAATTCGCGGACTTCAAGATCTCTGTCCACGCGTCCGGCCGGGTCGGCCGGGCCGGCGGCCGGCTAAAAATGCTCAGGTATATCATCTACCCTTCTTGCCGTTTGGTAATTTTTTTCAATAAATCCGTTCGGTAATCCTACCTAGATTTCAGAATTTTTTTCTTTCTAAATAACTTCTAGGCTGCATTTGGATGTAGATATTGAGAGGCTCGATACTGAATTGAGCTCAATATCAAATGAGATTGGTTTTGGAAATGAGTCACAATGCCAAAGCTGTTGTTTGGATGTCCATGAACTTGATAGATGTAATTCAACAAGAGTGCCGATACTTATTCTTGTTTGGATGGGCAAGGAGTACGATTTGGCATTGCCTCTCCCCTGCTGCTCCTCCAGTCACTGCCAGCAGCCGTGAGCTCGTGACCACCCACCCGCTCCTCCCACTTCATGTGCCATGGATGCCCAGTCCACCAGACACCACGCACGGCTCGCCGGAGGAGGAGATACGTGAGGGGCAGCATTGCTCGCAAAGTTGGCGGAGTGAAGCAAGGAGGAGCGTGGGGAGACTCGCCGGCAGAGGGGTGCTGCAACCTGGCGCGAGATTGACATGTAGAAGAGGGGAGGGGCGCTGCGGCCTCGAGGAAGAAGACGGGACGCCACCGGCCTTGAGGAAGAAGGGACGCCGCCGATCTCGAGGTAGAAGAGGAAGCGTCGCCGGCCTCGAGGAAGGAGAGGAAGCGCAACGAGCGCGGGTGAGTATAGCAACGACAATGGCTCGGATGCCGTCGGCCGTCCCTCCGCGACGGATCTCGCCGGCGAAGGGAGCGCCGCCCACATCCGAGGCAGAGCACGCTAGCCAACGGAGGGATAATGGGGGGCTGATGGAGGAGGGTGGGGTGCGGAGGGGGCGATGGGGGCCGGCGGAGGAGGACGGGGCCGACCCAGCTTACCGGTGGAGTACTAGAGGCGGCGTGGTGCGCAGAGAGGAGCTGCGCGGCTTCACGAGGAGGAAGGGGTGGGCAGGCAAGGACGATTCTGTCTGATTCGGAGCGTGTTGGCTCGGTATCGGGGGCAAGCGGCTGACGGGGTGACGAATGCCGCCTGGTATTGAGGCGAGTTTCCAATGACGAATTCCAAAGACATCCAAACGTGAGAATTAGAGGGCACCAGAGCCAATTCCGATTCCAAGGCTGGAATATCTACTTCCAAACACAGCCCTAGTGTTTGAGATTCATGCGCACAATAATACTATATTCATCTTCAATCTTAGATCCTTTCTCCTACCTGGTTCCGTCGCCGCCACCCTACGTGTCGCTCGGCTGCGAGCTCCACACGTTGCGAGGTTGAAGAAAAAAAAGACACATTCAAAATTTTGACACTTCCTTTTGAAATTGTTGAATTCATCTGTTTGATTCAAAATGTAGTACTTATTCTTGCAAAATGTGGAACTATGTGTTACGAAATGCTGAATTATAGTTTTCAAAATGTTGAATCCATTTTGCGATTTATACTTCTAATTGGTTTAATGAACTTTAATGAGACTTTAAAAAGTGTTGTTATCTCAACTTCCGTGTGGACCTCCTTCCCGTCAGGAGTCACTACACGTGCAACACACGTTGGACACACAAGATCCCTCGCATCTGGGTGGTCGTTGGATCGCATCACATCCCTCTCGGCCCAAGTGCCCAATAGAACTTCAATACTCCCTCTGTCTCGAAAGGCTATCGTTTTCGCTTCCCTAGAATTTTTTACTAATTATATATATATAAATATATTATTATTTATAATACAAAATTAATACGAATAGATAAATATTTGAATATAGTTTTTTAATAAAATCATTTGAAGATGTAAATGTTGCGCATATTTTCTACAAATTCAGTCAAACTTGTGACACGAACACCAATAACGACTATCACTTTGGGACGGAGGGAGTAATCAAAACGAAGAGAGTACAACACGTACCATTCTGTTTTTTTAGAATTTACAACACGTACCATTCTGCAAGCTGCTGCAACACGACCCACACGCTGATGCCAAAATGGGACTAGTGGGACTAGAAGCAGCATCTGCCTATTTGTTTGGCTGGTGGCCGGTGCTAGTTTGTTTTAAGATAAAAGTAGAACTGATTGGTTGTTGATGACTAGTTTGTTATAGGAGAAAAGTAATACTGACTAGTGGCTGATTATTAAGTCAAACGAACGAGACATTTAGACCGTAAATCTCTCTTGGTGCCCAGATCACGTAAAGCCCCACACAGACAGCCCACACAACCCCTTCGTTTAAACTATGGAAACTTCAATCTGAACCACATGATATGATATTGATCTAAAAGAAGACTTATGGAAGGTGGGAGGGGTGATGTGCAAAACTCATATTGAAGTTTTCATAGTTTGTACGGAGTGCGATTTCCACATGATACGTTCGCTTTATTCATCTCATAAATTTGGATATGGATATCTCTCTATCGACTTATCGTGTGCATGAATCAAGACAGGTTTGTGTGTGATATGTACCAAATTATCAACTGGCACGGGCGCGCTGCACAAAATCCCAGCCCACTTCGCGACCACGGCTGGTCCCACTCTCACTTCCAGATGGGCCACCCACCCATCGCAATGAGACAATAGTATTGTTCTGTATGCCAGGCAGGCCCCGCCGGGACGGATCCCCCCCCCCCCTCTTCTTCTACCGAAATCGTCGCTTCCGACGCCCCAGAGCCGCGCGCCTCCGGTGACCTTCCTTCCCCGGGGTCCTCCTGCTGAGCCACCGACCCCCGCTGCAGCCCCGCCGTCGGATGCGACGGCGACGGAGACGGCCTCAATGGCGTCCTCCTCCTCCGCCGAGCCCGGCACCCGCCTCTCGGATCGAGGTACGCTGTCTGTTCTCGTCCGTTGACAATTCGGCAATTATTTGGCTCGATTTGGTGCGTCGCTGTGCTTACTGGGGGTGGGTTTTTGATCTGGCCGTCCGGTGGCGCCCGGTGGCTTCTTGTGTTCAGTGAGGAGGTCGTCGCTGGGGCTCAGATTCATGGTGCTCCTCATGCACGTGCTTTTCGTCAGCGCCGTCTTCTTCCTCGATCCGACTCTGGACTGGCGAATCCAGGAGGAGCCCTGGTGATTTGCGCTTTACATCTCTTAAAATTTTGCCTAAATCCGGATACCACGTTGTTTTTTTCTTACGTTGTTTTTAGTGCGGAGAAGTTTTTTTTTTTTTTTTTGCTTAGTGCGGAGAAGCATGGTTTGCAGCTCTAGGTTGTCAGTTTGTCACATCACTATATCACTATTACACTATATGGTTTTAGTTGCCTAGCACATAAAACTTGAAACTTATTACCTGATTTGAGGGGGAATTAGCTCTAGGACCAGTTGCTTAGGCAAGTGGTTCGGCCTATAATCATTGATGTTATCTGACTTACTATAAATGTGCAGGACAACATGACCTTCTGGGTGGCATTTTGATTCAGTAATTGTACATCATATTGCTACTTGTGCAAGTGACATGGTGTCTGTTCTGCTTAAAATTTTGTCCTATACTAGTTGATTAGCTGCTTTCCATCTCTATGCAGTAGTATGTAGCATGTGCTCCTATTTATGTCTGCAAGCTGTGTTCTGAGTTCTGACTCCTGAGTTTTGACAAAATGTGAAGTGGATTTCCCTGCTGTGTCTAAACCAAGGGTTTCTCCGTTATATTTTTTTTGACATATCACTTAACTTTCCAGGTATATTGGTGTGTACGGAGTGCTCGTTCTGCTCGCGCTAGTTCAGTACTTCTACACAGCTGGTTCATCTCCAGGGTAATTGCGATTGTGTAGACTTTGTCCTCATCCTCTTCCGGTGGAACGATATGTTGGTTAAGGAAATAAGAAAGTGTTTAACTCTGTGTTTTATGTGCCCCTGTGTTATCAGGTATGTTGTTGATGTAATGAGAGCTGGTTCCACGATGCATGCGACCTTCGTCAATACTGCTGCTCTTTCCAAGTAATGTCTTTAGTACCATAGCATTGCACCTGGTAATTTGATCTTTCAGGCACGGGAAAATATGTGGGAGGCATGCATTGATATTTATACTTTCTTTTACTCTCTTTTGATGATTAAGAAAAGGCAGTCAAATTCAAGAAATGGAAATATAAGTTCCCCGACCAGCCGTGCTCAACTACAGAAACTTAGCACAATGACACCTTCATCCTCATGGGCACAGATGGTTATGGATCTATATCCTCCAGGGTCAAACAGCAGGTACAGCTCTGACTACTGAGAAGTTTCTCCCTTTCATTTGGGGGCAACAATGTCTTTCTGAAGTGGCGTTGTTTCCTTTTATCTATCTTCCTTGTACTGGTCACATAGTAATATTTTTAATGTCCATTCATTGTCTTTAGGGATTGGACTTGCACTTACTGCAGGGTTGTTCAGGTATTCTTTATCCTCAAAAGTTATGTGCTGAATGTTCTGTATCTTTGACATGCAAGTGGGTATTGGTATAGTTGTATTGTCCACAAATTGAGCTGATTAGCAATGTGGCGGACACAGGACTTCATTCTCATGAAGTGAATTTCTGCAATCTTATTGGTTCAGATCTGTTGTTCCAAAATGCCACTGCATCATGCTTAGAAAACTTCCCATGATTTGTTGCTGCTGATAGTCGAAGTTCAACTTTTGCTACCAACATCCTTTTGCAGCCACCTCGTACAAGGCACTGCCATGACTGTGATAAATGTGTCCTTCAATTCGACCATCACTGCATATGGCTTGGAACATGCATTGGCAAAAAGAATCATTGCCGTTTTTGGTGAGTTGTGTCTTTCCCTATATGTTCGGTTCACTTGCGTATCAGTTGCGGTGTACTGTGCTTGTGTATACACTACCATAATTTCTGCAGAAACACTGCATCCAAGCTTATCTGTTTGATTAGGCCATTGATGATCATTCTGAGGACCTTATTGTTATCCACAGATATATCCCAGAAATTGAACAGTTCTTTGCAATAGAAACCAAATATTGATCCGACTAACACGATGTAGTATTTATATTGTGTACCAATAGACAGATATCACTTGTATGCAACTGAGTACTTTAGAATCGGCTGCTCCCCATTTTGTGATATTTTCAGCTTTTCTTTTGTCTGTTTAATAGTGTGAAACTATTTGGCATGCGAACCTTGTCAGAAGACATCACACAATGCTCCATGTTTAAAGTTCATATTGTTTATTGTTGTGCTGTGCGATTACAGTATGATATTATTCTCGATCTATCTCTTTGTTCTCATGGTTGTATAACAAACCTTTCCTAGGTGGTATATATTTGAAGAAACAATACTGTCTATCTGGACCGCTGCTCTCTACATCGAGTCAATACGTTTAGATGTGGACAAGGCCTGGTATGTTTTATGTTACGCTCTTCAAAATTTTATAGGCTGCTCGTTTTTTTTTTTGAGTCTTTAAGCTGCTCATATGTTGTGAATCTTATGCTTTTAGAGCATCAAGTCTTTGTTTATATGTTATTAATGAGCGCCCTTTTCATCATGGTTACAGGTGGAAGGACTTTGTTGGTGTAATATTGCTGGCAGTATTGATCTTTATCCTTGTATTCCTACTGTTATTGTTGGGGTTTCATTCGTAAGTTTTCTCCATGTCTGATGTGTCTTATAGTAATTAGGCTTTTATTTTTATTTTCACTAAATGTCCAGGTGCAGCTTCAAATTTATGTTTCTTTCCTTGAGTCAGTAGGTCGAGAGTTGCTCACTCTTTCTACTGGGAAAAAGTCAAAAACTTGTTAATTCATACTTGGATGAACATTTCTGAAACTGTTCACTGCAGTACATGTAGTAGTGATAAACACAGGAGTAAGGAAGGCTACAGACAAAACAAAAGAAACAAAACGGAACCCACGGCACATGAATTACAAGGCAGCAATAGCGTTGATATCCCACATTCACTTCTTCCTGGCATATTAGCTAGAATCGTACATACTTTTTCATATTTGTATGGCATGTTATTGTAGCTCATGAACCCCAAATCAATAACACTTTGTATTTAAATGCTTGTTGGCTTGATACATTTTGCAGGTACATTGCTCTAACAAATCAAACGACCTATGAAGTTGCCAGAAGGAAGCGCATATTCTATTTAAGGTATGTCACTAGAAGAGCAGCTCGGTTTGTCATCAGTGTATATATATTTTATCTTCTAGATACTAGCATAGTGGTGAAATGAGGCTGTATCACTTGCAGGGGAGTACCTGAAAGAGTTCACCCATTCAGTAAGGGCATATGCAGAAATCTCTATGACTTCTGCTGTTCCAGCCAGAAAGGATATATCCTGGAAGCTTTGCCCCCAGTTGAGGATCTGGAAGCTAGAGCTGCTCGTTACACATGCCAAGATGTCATTTGCTGCCGTTGCTGCTGATAGGCTGTGCCATATTATTCTCTGCCTATCTAGCCAGTTCCGCAGTTCGTTGTTCAACAGCTAATGGAAGCAAATTTTAGCGACCAGCAGCCGTTAGATTCTCTCGGAGTTCATTATTTGTGCATAGCCATTTGTACATTTTCACTCAGAAAATGTGTGCCCTGAGATCCAGTTGCTCAGAGTTCATCTGTAATTCTGTATGTCCTTTCTTTCACATAGGTTTTCAGGACTGAGAGAATTGGACTGTACTTGTGTCGAGATGTACATTCGAGGTGTGGCTTGTAGTTTCAGAATTTAGTCTACAACCCTGAGCAGTCCTTGTTTGCGTTACTTTCCATCAGGTATTTCTGTATCTCATCTCCGTAGTTTTTCTTGTATTTTTGTACCAATATGTGGGTATAAGTTCGCAACAATTTCTGTACTATTATCTTCAAAAGCCAATATATTTCAATATTTTCAGATGATGGTTGTATTTGTAAGGCTTGTGTGTCGAACAATGCCTGGCGCTAGAATTATTTTATTTTCTCAAAAACTGCTATTTTCTTGGGAGTGCATGTTCGCTATATTAACTCGGAAGAAACATGCTCGCTCAAAGAAAACTTGTATCTGGTGCCTGTGGGCTCGGGCCAAGGCCCCCAGCACCATCTCCAATTCTCCTCCCGTGCTTTCTGCTTCCAAACTTTGTTGTAAACTTGTAGGAAAATGCAAATGGTGACTCTGCCGATCGACCTGAACACACCACGAGCACGGGACTTAATCAAGTACAACTGGGTTCACTTCACAGGATCATCTGGTGCATGACAATCCTGTACGCCCATGCTCGGTGCTCCATGGATCAGAACACCGGTTTCTATGGATCTTCGATGTTTCAACTATCAACGTCTGCCGCTGCCGACGCAACTCATTTGTCTTGGCAGGACTGCAGGAGCCCCCTTTCCCTTTATGCGCCTTTTTAGTTTTTTACAGTTCTTTAAGCCTTAACCACGTCTTAATAAATCTGTTTAATTACGTCCTGCGGTAGCCGTTTAGCACGCCCCCAGCCACGTGCTCGCACATCATATCGTGTGCCTTTTCGTGACGAACGGTTCTACGGTGATGTCTCCAAACACGCGATAGCAGATCCAACAACTTTTTCTAAAGGGCCTCATCACTGTCACTGGGATGCTAACGTTTATGTGATGTTAACGATGGGAGTGGTCGAGTGGGGGGAGCAATACACTAGTGAGGAAAGTACTTGTACTAGGTTTACCTCCACACTCCACATGTGCAGGACACGGGATCATAGTGGAGTTGGTTACAGTTTGAGTTGAGCCTCCAACAGTTGCTGTTGCAGTGCAGATTCATCTTGTTATTTCTTTCTCGACTCCACTTTCTGTTTGTACCTTTTCCCTGTGAGGCCATGACATGTTGACAAGAGAATGTGCAACCTGCACAGTTGCAGAAAAAAAGATTGTGTAGTGCCATTCCATGCTGTGTTACAATACGTGTACGTGGCTACTCCCTCCGTTTCATAATACTTGTCGTTTTGACTTTTTTATATACATTTCTTTTGCTATGCACCTAGATAGATACATGTTCATGTCTACGTACATAGCAAAAGGAATATATCTAGAAAAGTCAAAACGTAAGTATTATGAAACGGAGGGAGCACGTGATAAGGAAAAGGGACAAGATAAGCATAACAACATCTCCTGCAGCCCCTAAAAATTTTTATCCACTGGACCATCTTGTTGCACCGAGACTAGATTCATTCACCGATGTCCTTGTGTGGCTTTATATATTTATACTGAACAGTGACGTGCCTCCTTGCTGTATTATATTAGTAGTGTATACTCTGAAAGAATATTCATACTGAAACTGATAGAATACATGAGCTCCGGTTCATCAGCTCAAAAGCTTCTTGTACTGATCAAAAATATTGTGCTGTTCACGTAGGTTTTTAGCTCCCTGTCGACTCTTGAAATAATAAAGGAAACCTTGAAGGATTTTCAGTTCTCTCTCTTATCTGATCCAGATGTGTGAAATTACCATCGAAGGGCTCGCCAATACCAATAACCAGCAGTGTACCTTTCCCTTATTCTTCACTGCATCTAGTTATCGGAAACTTGACGATTCACACTTGTCTCGCTTCAAAGCCTTCAGCTGCCTCCCCCCTTTTTCTCTTTGTCCCTGCATCTTGCTTTAGTACCTGCATTTTCGTCTTGTCCATCCAGGTTGCACTTGGTACGGGGTCAGTTGGCGAACCTCCACGTCGTCTAGTGATCTAGTCCCAACAACTTCACAACACCACGCTTTCCTCCATCGAAACATTGCAGCATGCCGGATGCCGGTCAGCATGTCAGTAGACAGTAGCTAACACTGTCCCAATACATTCAACTCGTTTCTGAGAAGAATAAATAATCACAAAGAATAATCGTGGTCTGCTAGCTACGTGCACAGCCATCCATTACTTCACTCCTGATTGCATCCGTCCACCCAACTCTTACGCCAGGTTCTAATTCAGACATCGATGGATGACATCAGAGAGATCAGAGGTCTCGACTTGCACATCAAGAACTCTTCAACGGATCTTATTCTCTTTGAATGGATGTCAAACATATATACAGACGTAAGCAAACTTAATTGTCTCCGCCTGATTGAACTTTTTGTGTTCAGAAGAAACAAAAAGGCACAAACTGACAGAGGATAGTGTGTCAAATTCTCGTGCTACGTGCTGCTTACCGGCCGGTCCTGATCAAACCCATGACTTTCAGTTAGACGAAGTCCACTTAGGGATGTCTGCTAAGTGAGCTTAAATTCGCAGGGCTTTACAGAAAGTCATGGTCTCGATCAGCAAACAGCGCTGAATTGAATTGACTACTTTGGCGCTTGGCAGAAATGAAACTCGATCGACTGCGTCAAACAAAATCCGCCGAGTTTGGTCGAACTACAGACAAATTAAAATCCGCACAGCTGACCGGATATCAGCTGGCCTCTGCTATGTTGTCTTCGATTTGCCAAATCTCTTCGTAGACACGCTACGCATAAATCACGAGGGGATTGAATTAACACCGTTCCTTTTCAAATGTCGAGCATCAGTCTCTAGACCGCTTGCAAAACCGACACAGAGTATCTCGCGAACGCTTGCAAGTTGCCCGAGTGGTCGAGTGCCTATCTGTTCTATTTGCGCTGAACGTTTCGAGAGGTTGGCCCTCAGTGGTGAAGCCAGGAATGACCGGTAGGAGGGGCCTTTTCCTCTTCTTCCTCATTTAACCTCTCCTTCTCTCTTCTTCCTTCTCAATTTTATTGGAGAGACTTCGGTGGGGTTTCATGGTGTTCTTCGCGACAGGAGGGGCTCTAGCCCCGGTGCCGGATCCGCCGCTGCCAGCCCTGCTAGCTAAACAGCTTTGCTTGTCTGGCCAGGATTATGATGGCAATACGTTTTTTTTGAATGGAAGGGCAAGAGAATTACCGTAATTTTTATTAGAAGGAAAAAAGAGGTGCAAGAAACCTAAAAACAAAAAGACAACTATAACTACAACTACAAACAACTGAGGGTAACAACTAAGCTGGGATGGCACCCACAGTCGCATGTGCCGGAGTCGTCGATTGGAAGTCATGAACATCACTTATGATCAGTGAGGCTACTTCTGCTATATCCAAGAGGTCTTTTACGGTACACAATACACCCAACAGTCGTAGGTCGTAATCGGTTTCTTTTGTTGTTTCTCTATAGGTAAAATGGTAATTTGATAGATATATATTGTTTGGAAAAATTCTCCGTTGCCCCCCTTATGCTATCTAAAACATTTCATATATTTCATTTCCTATATAACAATAATACCGTTTAACATTTTCGATAACCCTTATACTATCCATATGACCTTTGAATACTACCGTACGATGGCTAAAAAAACCAGTCGTGTAGAATTAATCTCAACCGCCGGATCCTTACTTATATGACATTTTCTATTACATGCGAGTCTTTTTTTCAACCGGTCGTATAAGTCTTATTGTCTACCTAAAAAACTTCATATCCAGTGAGTCGTACTGTAAAATTCTTCTATGTCATTATTTCTTTCTGTATATTCCACCAGGACGGTGATGGCAATACAAGTTGGAGAACTAAAGTTGTGGTTGTTAATCACTGATGAGCTGAAATTCGTGCATGCAAATCGTGACATCAAGCCATCAAGGTTAGGTGCACCACACCTTATTTGCATCACGTGTCCTTTTTCTTATTCTTATTTTCTAGTTCGTGCACACTACATCAGATTCTTGCGAAGACAACAGGATGACAATAGACACCTAACCTGTAGCGTGTGTCGTGGGATGTGCCAAAAAGTCGATAATGTGTCGTGGGATGTGCCAATTACTAGATAAATAAACGTAGTCGCGAGCTTCACCGGCTCACCACGACCTCGCGTCTCTGCACATATAACCCATGCCGCAGGAGAGATAATGCATGCCGGGCTCTCTCACTGGACGAATGTGTACGTCCGTGTGCGAGAAAATTCCGTCCTCCACAGGGGATGTTTGGTTCCCCGGCCACACTTTGCCACGCCACAGCGCGGCTCGCCACAAGCCGCGGCGGCCGTTTTGCCCGCCACGAAAAACACTGTTCCGTGGCGGGGGCGCCTGTGGCGAGGCGGCCTGTGTCCGCAACCAAGCAGCCCCATAAACTCCAGACCAATACAGGTGCACTGAACGCAGCCCCGGCGACTTGTGGACGAACTCGTGGCTCGTGGGGGGTTTTCGCGCTTCCGGTCGTCTCAACTCTGAACCTTAGGCTTTTTACATTTTTGTCATTATAACGAATGGCAAGCACTCGAAAGCCATTCTTACTATTGCTCATGCAGATTTGCCACTCTTAGTTGAGACCTCACTCAAGTATACCCTTTTTGCCTATGTGGCACGCCAGCGTGTCAATTTTTGCTTATGTGGCACCCAGCCCACTTGTACCAACTCATACCAACGTGGATCGAAACGCGAAAAGACCAAAACACCCCTGGCATCTTCTTCTTTCTACTCTCCTCTCCGGTTTCTTCCGGGCACTCTGCCATGGCGGCCGGCTTGGCTCCGTCCGGGGCGCCGGCCCGCCTAGGGGGACGCCGCCCCGAGAGTCGCGGCGGCGCTCGCCCGCACCACGCGCGGCCGCGGCCCCCGTCCGTGGTGCCCGTCCGCGCCAAGCGCGGCCGCGGCACCCGCCCGCACCACGTGGTGCCCGCCCGCGCCACGCGTCGGCTGCGACGCCCTCCCGCGGCGAGACTCAGCCCTGGGGAGGGGGCACTAGCCACTGGAGATGGGGAGGCTGCCAACCATGGGAGAGAGGGCACCGACCATGGAGGGTGCTTGAGGTTGAAGATGACCCTGACATGTGTGGTCGAGTGGAGCTGTAGGCATGGGCACAACCGGAATTTCCTGTGGAGGTGTCTGCGTGGTGTGTGGGTGCCTGCGTGGAGTGGTCGTGGCGTGCCACGTCAGTGAAAAGGGTAATTGTGAATGTGTGCTGAAATAAGAGTGGCAAATCTATATGGGCAATCGTAAGAATGGCTTTCGAGTGCTTGTCATTCGTTATAATGGCAAAAATGTAAAAAGTCTCTAACCTTCCGTCGTTCAAATCGCGAGTCGAAACAGCCGATTCTTTAGTCAAAGTCGCTTCAAGCCAGTGTCGTACATACTGTACCTTGGCAGCATGGCGCCCGGCGCCCGCGAAGGGTTCGCGTTGGACGGTTGCGGTGTCCATGCGACTAGCGACGGTGCACGAGGTTGCAGATCGCTGTCAGTCAGGCTGGTCGCACTCATCATACCCTAAAAACCATCCCCTAAAGGGAATATTCCTCCTAGTCAGCAAGAATTTGCAGTACAGCTTCAATTTTCCTGCACCCGTCATCCCTTATATCTCATACTCCATACCAACAACATGCGGGACCCGCATGTCATACACTATCACTTATTTACCCCCACCCAACACCCCCTCTCCCTTCCCTCACCATCCTCTCTCCCCAACCAACCCCGCCTCAGCTCCTCCGGCGCGCCCCTTCTCTCTCGATCCGCGGCGGACGGTCACGGGTGCGACGGCGAGCACCGCTCTGCAGTGGTCGGTGACTCCGGGTGGCGGATCCGGCGTCGGCTAGCATTTGGAGGTCCCCTGGCTTGCTGCGGCCGCCTGCTCCTACGGTGGCGTCCCCCGCCGCCCGGCCGGCGCGGAGGAGAAGGGGCGGAGGAGCTCCGCGCGGCCTCGAGCCAAGCTCCGGCGGCGGGACGACGGGACAACGAGCTCGGGCGTGGCGGACGAGTACGAGCTCCGGCGGCAGGACGATGGGCTCTGTGTGGCGCCTCCCGCCAGCGGACCTCCTCCCCACGGCGCGTCGCCCCTTCGGCGAGCAAGGGCGAGGTGGTACAGGGGACCCACGACGCTCCGTCCGGGGGAAGTTGACGCCATCCTCGAGCTCTCCGCGGAGGACGACACGTCGATCTGCTCCCAGCGTGTCGGGCATACTCCCCGGGTACTCATGCAAGGAAGGATGAAGACGGACTCCTACTAGAATTCCCCTGTAATCCTATTAGGACTCGTTCCGTGTAATCATACTAGGACTCCTGCCTTGTAACCGACTAGGAACCCACCCCCTGGACTATATAAAGGAGGACCGGGTACCTAGCCGGGTACCTGATCTCAACCCAACACCAAGCGCAAGGCACCATACTTGATCCCCAAACAGGACGTAGGGCTCGCCACCTTGGCGGCCCGAACCTGTATAAATCTTGTGTCCCGTGTCCTTGCGCATACCTTCGAGTTCTCGGTCTCCCGATGATGATCCCCACAGCACAATCTACTACCTCGGGTACCCCCTTGGTAGGTTTGCCGGTCTAAAACACCGACAGCTGGCGCGCCAGGTAGGGGTGATCATCACCACCGGGCGAATTCGAAGGACCTCTCATCATCGAATCAATCTACTCGGTGCAACACAGTTCGTCGAGTCCAAGCGTGCCTCGAGCGGCGTGATTGCTTACTCCATCAGGCACATCATCGAGTTCAAATTCAGATCGGAAAGCTCATGTCCGTCGTCGTCGAGTTCGAATTGGATAGCTCATGTGCATCACAAGCAAATCAATCCGAAGGGGCGTGGTGATTCAGAAATTTACTGACTCGTCGAGTCCCTATTGCTGTTTCCCTCGGCACCATCGAGCAATTTTTTTCCATCCTGTAGTCAAAGTTGACAGCACAGCCGCATCAAGCATCTTAAAAAAATTAGGGCACCAAGTCCGAGTACTACAAGTCATGGTGACTATTTCAATTCGTATTTAATATGGATTGAGCCTCCAGCAGTAGTAACAACATCGGATGCAGCACACGCGCAACAAGACATGGAGCACTCTTTCTATATTGCTGGCGCAAAATGAAATTTTGGAGCATTGTGCTACGCACACACCGAGGCCTACCCACAAGACTCCAAGATCTTTGCTCAACGTACACAGCTCATGTACATGACCAGGGTGACTACTCGTCTCCGGCTGCACGCGCTCTACGTCAACCTCGCCGTGCGCCGCGTCTACTTGTCTCCGGCTGCACGCGCTCTACGTCAACCTTGCCGTGCGCCGCGACTACTCGTCACCCGGCCACACATGCTCTACGTCAACCTTGTCGTGCGTCGCGACTACTCATCTCTCGACTGCAACGGCTCTACATCAACTACGCCCGCGTCCGGGTGCCTCGGCATGTCGCACGGCCCGTCACGCGGCTCGTCGCGCCGCTCGTCGTCGACTACTCCGCCTCCCGCCGGGCTCGTTGTCGACTACTTGCGCCTCGCCGCGCGTCCGGGTGCCTCGGCACGTCGCGCGGCTCGTCACGCGGCTAGTCGCGCCGCTCGTCGTCGACTACTCGTCGTCGGCTACTTCGCCTCCGCCGCGCGTCCGGGTGCATCGGCACGTCGCGCGGCTCGTAAGCGGCTGGTGGCGGCGCTCGTCGTCGACTACTACGCCTCGCGCGAGCTCGTTGTCGACTACTTCGCCTCGCCGCGCGTCCGGGTGCCTCGGCACGTCGCGCGGCTCGTCACGCGGTTAGTCGCGCCGCTCGTCATCGACAACTCCGCCTCGCGCGAGGCTCATTGTCGACTACTTGGCCTCCGCCGCGCGTCCCGGGGTGCCTCGGCACGTCGCGCGGCTCGTCACGCGGTTAGTCGCGCCGCTCGTCGTCGACAACTCCACCTCGCGCGGGCTCATTGTCGACTACTTGGCCTCCGCCGCGCGTCCGGGTGCCTCGGCACGTCGCGCGGCTCGTCACGCGGCTAGTGGCGCCGCTCGTCGTCGACTACCCCGCCTCGCGCGGACTCGTTGTCGACTACTTCGCCTCGCCGCGCGTGCGGGTGCCTCGGCACGTCCCGCGGCACGCGGCTAGTCGCGCGCTCGTCGTCGACTACTCGCCTCGCGCGGACTCGTTGTCGACTACTTCGCCTCCGCCGCGCGTGCGGGTGCCTCGGCACGTCACGCGGCTCGTCACGCGGCTAGTCGCGCGCTCGTCGTCGACTACTCCGCCTCGCGCGAGCTCGTTATCGACTACTTCGCCTCCGCCGCGCGTCCGGGGTGCCTCGGCACGTCGCGCGACTCGTCAAGCGGCTAGTCGCGCCGCTCGTCGTGGACTACTCCGCCTCGCGCGAGCTCGTTGTCGACTACTTCGCCTCCGCCGCGCGTCCGGGGTGCCTCGGCACGTCGCGCGGCTCGTCATGCGGCTAGTTGCGCCGCTCGTCGTCGACTACTCCGCCTCGCGCGAGCTCGTTGTCGACTACTTCGCCTCCGCCGTGCGTCCGGGTGCCTCGGCACGTCGCGCGGCTCGTCACGCGGCTAGTTGCGTCGCTCGTCATCGACTACTCCGCCTCGCGTAGGCTCGTTGTCGACTACTTTGCTTCCGCCGCGCGTCCGGGTGCCTCGGCACGTCGCGCGGCCCGTCACGCGGCTCACCGTCGACTACTCTGTGCGCCGCGACTTCACCTTGCGGCCACGCTGGCTCTACTTCAGCCACGCCGTGCGTCGTGACTACTTGTCTCTCGGCAACACTGGCTCTACTTCGAGTACGCTGCGTGCCGCCACGACGTCGTCTTCCGGTTGCATCTCGACTAGTTTTCCAAACTAGTCGAGAACGGCAGTCACGCCCCCAACAACTAGTCGGAATCAACTCTGACTAGTCAACTTCAGCAACAACCGTGGTGGCTCCATCGCCGACCTCCACGGCTTCATCAACAGTCTACCTAGGCAGCATCAGCTAAGTCATTTATTTAAGTGATTACTGTTTTCTTTTCTTGGCTTGTTGTCCTCATCATGTATGACTACTTGCCGACTACTCATTTGTGTACGCTTCTCGACGGGTTTTCACGGGAGCTACACTCTGCTGACTACTCTTGGGGTATATCAATCAAGTCGCCACAAGCCTACTTCATCAACTCGGGGGCTATCCCAAGGAGGCAGCTTCTAAAGTCCGCTACGCGCGGCAACTTAAAGTCGACTTCTAAAGTCACATTCTAAAGTCCGCTCCGTGCGGCAACTTAAAGTCGACTTCTAAAGTCGCATTCTAAAATCCGCTCCGTGCGGCAACTTAAAGTCGACTCCGGTCGCATCTTCACCTGCTTCGGTGGCATACTACGTGTGTAAGCTTCGATGGGACCTAGCTGTAAGTGGCCCTCGGGTCCTGGCGACGATGGAACCTAGCTGCACGTGGTCTTCACGCTCTGTACCTTGGGTCTGAAATCCATGGCCCAGGTACATAAGTCGACTCCGGTCGCACCTCCAAGCCCACTCCGGTGGCACAAGCCCGCTCCGGCGGCAATCGTACCTTGGGTCTGAAATCCATGGCTTAGGTACTGAAGCCCACTCCGGTGGCACAAGCCCGCTCTGGCGGCAATGGTACCTTGGGTCTGAAATCCATGGCTCAGGTACTCAAGCCCACTCCGGTGGCACAAGTCGACGCTAACGGTCGCACCCAAGCCCACTCCGGTGGCACAAGTCGACGCTAACGGTCGCACCCAAGCCCACTCCGGTGGCACAAGTCGACGCTAACGGTCGCATCCAAGCCCACTCCGGTGGCACAAGCCGACTTCAGTCGCAATCTTAAGCCCGCTCCGGCGGCAAAACTACTCGTTTTCTCTGGTTTTTCATTCGCTTTGGCTTTCCGGAAAGTACTTTTTCGTTTTTTGCATCTTAAGTCCACCCCGCATGACACAAAGTCGACTATTGTAGTCGCATCTCAAAGTCCGCTCCACGCGGCATTCTAAAGTCGACTTCTAAAGTCGCATATCAAAGTCCGCTCTACGCGGCATCTAAAGTCGACTTCGGTTTTTAAGTCGCATTCTAAAGTCCGCTCTGCCGGCATCTAAAGTCGACTTTGGTCGCATTTAAAGTCCGCTCTGACGGCACAACTACTTCTCAAGCTCCACGGCTCGATGCCAAATTACTACTCGAAATCTCTCCAGCTCGGGGCTGCACTTAACATACTACTCGAAGATAACTTCAGCATGCTTCGCTCGCTCTCAAGCTCGGGGGCTCCTCGCCAATCACTACTCGACGTGGCTCATACGACTCTCTTATCTCGGGGGTTACACGCTGCGAGAGTACTCGGATGATGGCTTTCACGAACACTGAAGACCCTTGGATTGATTAACTAATCATTTCAAGGCTCGGGGGCTGCTATGCTACACCCATCATTCAAATTTTTCAAGACGGAAGATTCAGAATCAAGATTGAACCTCAGCTGGAGTCTGCAACTCAACCTAAGGCTTGGGGGGCTACTCCATATGGAGTGCGATTTTGCAACCGCACTTCCATATAATCTCGACTTCAAGACTGATGAGCTGGACCACCTTCCAGCCTCGTGGCAGTTCAAGTACTATTGAAAACTTCTCCAAGCAGTACTCGAGGACGCTCAGGAACTACTCGAAGAGGCTTCAAGATTACTCGAACTACTACACTCGACTACAATGTGCTCGGGGGCTTGTCGGGCATACTCCCCGGGTACTCATGCAAGGAAGGATGAAGACGGACTCCTACTAGAATTCCCCTGTAATCCTATTAGGACTCAATCCGTGTAATCCTACTAGGACTCCTGCCTTGTAACCGACTAGGAACCCACCCCCTGGACTATATAAAGGAGGGCCGGGTACCTAGCCGGGTACCTGATCTCAACCCAACACCAAGCGCAGGGCGCCATACTTGATCCCCCAAACAGGACGTAGGGCTCGCCACCTTGGCGGCCCGAACCTGTATAAATCTTGTGTCCCGTGTCCTTGCGCATACCTTCGAGTTCTTGGTCTCCCGATGACGATCTTCACAGCACAATCTACTACCTCGGGTACCCCCTTGGTAGGTTTGCCGGTCTAAAACACTGACACAACGCATCTCCTCTCACGTCTGCCACCCCATCCTGCTCCACCCTCGTGCACGGCGAGATGCGCCTGGCGCTCGAAAGGAGTAGGAGCGACGACAGCGGAGGAGTAGGAGCGACGGTAGCGGTGGATCTCCAGCGGCGGCTGCTGCTGCTCGAGGCCGACGCCCGGATCTCGACGAGGAGGAAGCGGGGAATCAAGGGGTCGCCGGCTCCCCTGCTCCCTCCGCCGCATCCATGGTCGGCGGCGCGGGGCCATGGGCGAGCGTGACGCGACGACCAAGCCCGGGTGAAGAGCAGCGGCGGCCAGCCCTCCTCCGTGCGCTCCTCTCCTTCAACATCGCCGGCGGCACAACACCATCTTCCTCTCTTCTCTGCTGCCCCGGCGTCGTCCCTGCTTTGCGATGGCGCGAGGCAGCAACCGCCAGACCCGAGGTGGGCCAACGCGGGGCGTAGCGTACGCGCCGTACCGCGCTGCATTTGGGGGATGCTGAACGCGAACGGCACATCCCGTTCCCTTTACCGTCCCCCGTGCAGCGGTTTGGTGCGCTACCAGCCTACCGCAGGTCGCGTACCGGTGCTCGTAGCGCACCCACTGCTACCAGTCTCATGCAGGCGGCGCATCCGCTACGGTTCTTCACGAATCACGGCCTCGGCTTCCTCACGTTCGCGGCCACGGCTGCGACCGCACGTTGTGTTGTGTGCCTGGCGTGCCGGAAAGATGCGCCGGGGGGCTAATTGGTCCCGCATGCCTCCGGAATTGGAGAACCGAGGGCCCCGCGAGTCGGTCCATGTGACCCCACCGAATTACTACAGTAGTACCTCCCACCGCTCCTCCGCCCGTCACGGAGCACGGAAAAGGTTCACTTCGTCGAACAACAACCCCCCAGTCTCCACTGTCCCCTCTCTCCACTCCAGTCTCCACCCACTCCGAAATCACTGGCAGCCGGGACCCGCCCCAACCCCAAAGCGGGAGGCTTGGGCCGCCACCACACCCAGCCGTGAGTCCGTGACTGGCGTGGCGGCGCCGTCGTAGTACTACGTAGAAGAATCGGTCCAGCCTCCCGAAACCATGACCGCGCCAGCGCTCCTTCCTCCCCGCCTCCGCCTCCGCCTCGACCCCTTTTATATATCCGGCTGACGGCTTCCTCGAGCGTTCCATCCCACTCCGCCCCTTTGAAAACGCGCCCCCGCCGCTGCGCCGTCCGCACGTAGCCGTCGCCCCCCCCCCCCCCCCCCCCCATCGACCATCGCTTGAGAATCACAATTGATCCCTCGATCCATCTGGTCAGGATGGTGGCCGGGTTCCGCCGCACGATCTCGTTCCCGGCGCCCAAGTCGCCCACGCCGCCCGTCGGCGGCGCGGGGCCCAGCAACAAGTCCGCGGCGTACCGGGCCCGGTCGGCGAGCCTGCCGTGCCGGTTCCACCCGCTGGTGCTCCAGCTCGACGACGACGTCGCCGACCTGCGGGCGCTGGTGGGGCGCCTCGTGTCGGGCCCCTCCGCGGCGGAGGCCGTGGCCGAGGGCGCGGATCAGCTGGGCCGGGTGCTCGTCTCTCTCTCCGACCTGCTGCACCACCCGCAGGCGCAGGACCCGCTGCGCCGCCTGGGCCGGTCCCCGTTCGCGGAGCGGCTACTGGACGACTTCCTCCACCTCGCCGACGCGCACGGCAGCTTCCGCGGCGCGCTCGTCTCGCTCGCCGCGCTCCAGGCCGAGGCACGCGCCGCGCTGCGCCGGGAGGAGCCCGCACGCCTCGCGTCCGCGGCGCGCGCGCTGCGCCGGTCCGGCCGCGACCTCCCTCGGATCGCGTCCTCGGCGCGCGCCGTGGCGGCCAAGGCGCCGCCCCCGCCGCCCGCCGACCTCCCCGCGGACGCCGCCGCCATCGCCGCCGCGGTCGTCGACGCGGCCGCCGCCGTCGCCTCGGCGTCCGCGGCCGTCTTCTCGGGCGTGTCCTGCCTCTCCGTCGCCGCAGCCACTGCGCGCGTCGAGGTCGTCGAGCCGCCCACGCCCTGCTGGATGCCATCCCCCGCGAGGTTCGCCGCGCCGTCGTCGTCCGCCACGCCGAGGCACGTCGTCGTCACCACCAGGCCGGCATCCCCCATGCCGCGCATCTGGTGGGTCGCCGACCTGATGCGGTGGATGTCGCGCGCCAAGCGCAGGTCCGCCAAGAGGCAGCACGCCGACGGCCACGGTCCCGCCGCGTCCGCCGACGCCGCGACACCACAGCTGGCCGCCGCCGCCGTGGACCCGGACGAGCTGGAACGGAAGGCGGCGTTCGAACGGTTGGACAACCTGGGACGGTGCATTGCGGACGTGGAGAACAGCGGCGAGAAGGTGTTCAGAGCCCTCGTCAACACCAGAGTCTCCCTCCTCAACATCCTCAGCCCAGCCTTCTGATCCTCCCGAACTAAAAACCATCGGAACCCGGAAAACTCGATCAGACTTTGAGGCTTTGGACGGGATTGTACATAGAAATGTGGCATTATGAATGAAATACTACGGTTTAGGTCGCTCCATTTTCTTTGTATCATAGAATTCAGAGTTGAAGCGAAGGCTCTAGTCGCAAAAAGGAAAGGAACAAGATGTCAAGTATCATTCGCTGTTCATGAGCTTGCATTCTCCATTTCTGCCGATCTCTCCTCTCTGCATACTACTACTTCTGAGACCGATCACCGGATGGATCTCGGGCAGCTTCGTGGCTGGCTCGTGGAGCAGGAAGCATGGTGCGCTGGAGGCTCGAGTCTCGAGCGAGCGCGTGCGTACATGGGCAGCGCGCGCTTTCTTTGAGTACGTGTACGTCGTCTGCTCGTGCTCGTGCTTGTGAGGTCGAGGCGGCTGCCTCCCCGATCGTTGGTTGGGTTCGGTGAGGTCACGTGGACGGATCATGGCGGATGGCACTGGCCGATTCGATCGGCCGCGTGGCGATCCGCACCAGGCTTTTTCCAGCGCGATCCGCAGTAGCCACCAGAGACGTTGCGATCGCCGATCAGTGATGGGATGCCGTAGGCGCCATTCGCGCCGGTCCGGCGCACTGGACTGGCCGTGGTGCCGTCGTGCCGGGGATGGGGGTCAGGTGGTGCCCTGTTGGTGCTGGTGGCCCTCTGCTCTGCTTTGAGATGCCTGACCGTTTTCCGTTTTTCTATGCGTGGCAGCTTCAGGGTTCAGAGGAATATCACGTTCCGCGCGGTCGTTTTCCAATGTCCACGTTTGGTTGGGAGGAGAAAAAATTAAACAAAGTCAATTTTAAAAACTACCTCCACTTCTCTATGTAAAATCGTGAGACGAATCCAATGAGGTCTCTGACTGCATGATTAGAGAATGGTTACTGTAGCATTACTGTAGCAAATTATGGATTAATTATGCTTATTAGATTCGTCGCGCAAAGTTGCACTCATCTGTGAAAAGGTTTTGCAAATAGACTTCATTTAGTACTTCATGCACGCAAGATTCCCTAAGCGTAGTTTTTTCCTCGCCCAACTAGACATAGGCGACAGGGCTCTGAATACTAGCGCTGCCGCCTGCAAACGCGGCAGAATGGTGCTGCTTTTGCAAGAGGATCGATCGATTCAGTGGCGGACCTAGAGATATTGTAGAGCCTGTGTGAACATAGCAATCGAGAATCAAAGGATAAGTATTAGTTTGTCACATTTGATATGCAAACATGTTGTTGTGTGGAGCAAGATTTGTATCTTTCTTGATTGCCTGTGGTTATCACAATATTTGTTGCCTAATTGCATGCAAGTCTGCTTTCTAACTGTGCATGTATGCAGGTGCAGGCTGGCTGGAGCCCGGCCAGGTGTCCAGGGTCGCCGGGCCCTGGGTCCGCCACTGGATCGATCCAGCGCGGTTGCCGATTTCACGTAGGATATTTGATGGATGCCAAGGGGCAATCTGCCAAGAGCCCAAGACCCCTGACGAAAGTGAACACTGAAGACAAAGGTGATGAGAATGACCTTCGTGGCAGCAACAGCGCGGCATTGGAAAGTCAATTCGTCACTTCTGCAATGCCCATTGGAAAGTCTTGGGGTGATGACCTGAACAACGATCAAAGTTAGACCTGATGAATCAGCATATCTTCTTCATTTGCTATGCTCGTTCTTTAATCGCCCACCTAACCTACCTGCGAGGCTGCAATAATACCACGAAGTAGTGAGGCCAAATTAAGCACACGAACAATTTAACGTGGTACAGCTAAAAGAAACACGAATACGTACAGGGTGCAGATCGTAACAAATAGCGGAACTAGGAAGGTCATGAGATAAATTAACAGGGTAGTCTAAGCTGCAGAGAGAGAGGAAACAACGCTATGTGTCAGAAGTTCTCTCTGGTGGAAAAATAAAAACTAGAACTTTTTTCATGTAAAGAGAGCCTTCATTGATTAAGTCGTAATAGAGTTATAATCCCTGGACACAGATTGCACGATACACTCAGAAAGTTAGGAATACTCCTTAACCATACTACCGAAGAATTAACTTAGCGAACTTGTGGACTTAACTCATGTGCAACTAATTTTGACTTCTCTTCACATGTCCAAACTTAAATCTGATGTATCCTCGACACATACTCCCTTATATTTGAAATCCATAAGGCTGAACTTGAACGATTCTTTTCATCTGGCGACAAACTTCTTATACAAGTAAACTTATCTGACTCTAGAATAATTGGCCGTTGGCACCATTCCACAACTAAACTTAAACCTTCATATCAACCTACAACTAGATCCGTTATGGTGAAGAGCTTCATGTTTTTTCAGAGAATAAGTGACCTTCTCAGGATCTAGAAAACTTTTGACTCCCGGTTACATCGGCGAGGAGATTTTTTTTAAAAATCAGTCTCATTCTATTGGTGCAGCCAATCTCAGATTGTCTAACTAACTAAATTAGAGGAGCTTTGGTCTCTCCGGTGGATGTCTTCCTTGATTCTGAAGGTGATGTCGCATCATAAAGAACGGGTTCTCGAAGATCCCTTCTATTTTCTCACCTCCAACACGTATGGATGCTCATCGAAGATAACGTATCTTTTTTTTTAAAGAAAAAGATAACGTATCTTAAGCAAAGACCAAACGAAAGGAAGTGAAAGCATATAAGCGCTCTGCGCTCGCGTACGTATAACTGTGAGCCTTCCTCAGGTGATGCCGCACCCGCATCGTTGGGATAAGCTGTCCGTTCCTTGAAGCAAGATTCAGGGCGGACGTGGGCGGTGAGGGTTTTTCGATCCGTCCCGTCTTAAAGCCGCCAGCGTGTTCTGTTCGACCTAGCATCGTTGTTGCGACTCAAAACCATGGCATGGATTTATAACTATAAAATTCCTGGCAGTGTTCGTGCGCCATCACAACTCGTCACCCCATAAGGTTAGCGTTAGACTAGGTTTTGTGCCCGCTGAGGTGAGGCCATAAAAATATGTCCGAGTTACAACCTCCCGTGCTCGGCCTTTGCAACTTGGTCTTGTATATTTGAACAAGATGCCGTGATCGGGTTTAAGGAAAGAATTCGCCATGCATGTCCGGGGCTCCAGCAACTTGTACACATTCATCATTTCTCCCCTGGGGCGTGTGCTTAATTAACTTGGGCCTCGTGGCATTTCACTGCATGAACTGTTGAATCAGCGAGTCATGTGCCGGAGATTCCGTATCGCTAGCCGATGCACCGCACATGACGAGTCATCTGTGTTCGGGCACGTCAGGCAGGGACGCAACGCCGGGTGTCCTCAAACCTCCCGGGTCGCAGGCATCGGCGCGGGTGGCAACGGCCGCGTGACCTCGCTGAGTTTCCTCGCTTCCGCGACCGGTTCGGCGGCCAGGTCTCCTGCGCTGCCACGCCCCTTCGTGCGGCTCCGGATTCGTGATCTCACCGTCGCCGAGGCAGCCGAAGTCAAGGCCCCCGTCTTAATTCTAGTACACGCGAGGAAGCTGCCAGGCGAGCCGCGGGCAGCGTCGCAGTGGCATGAAACGCGTGCGCCACCATGCCGGGGTGCCCGACCGGGGTTGGCACCCCCGAATGCCCCATTATTGCTCACGGCCGTGGCTGCCTGGCTGGGGCTTGCTTGGGACGAGTTTTCTCTGCAACTAGGTGTACCTCGCACGTTCTTATGTATTTTTTTAAACAAAATTTTAAAATGAAATGTGAAAGTAGAAACACAAAAGTGATTGCATGACAAAATTCGTTTGTAAACAACATTATATATGAAATCATGTTATTTTGTTGTGAGTGAATCATTCTAAAATGATTATGAAATGATTGAGAGTTTTACTTGTATGCCATTAAAAAAGATGGTGCTGACCTGTGTGCCATTAAAAAAGTTGCTCGCACCTGTGTGCCATCGGCCTAAACTTCTTTGACCTCTATGCCATTCCGTTCATGATCCGTTATAAACCCACCGTTAGGACACCCTGACATGTGGGACCGGGCATGCGAAAAGTCCATCCTACCCCCACCGCGGTTGATTGGTTGACTCTCAATCCCGTGACCGGTCGCGCTCCGTTCCTCTCCCATCGAATCGAATCGACTCCCTCCCGTCCTCCCGAAGGCAAACCTAGGTCGGCGCGGCGGTTCCGGGTGGAATCCGACGGGTGGCACGGGCGGCTCCGGTGGCTCCGAGTGGTGAGAGGCGGGGCGTCTCGGGACCCGGTGCGCGCGGTTGGGCGGAGCCGAACGGCACGCCACCGGGCGCGGTTGGGCAGAGCCGGGCGGCGCGGTGGGGAGGCCGACCCCTTCAGGCCATAGGTGGTGCCATGCGTGCCAGTGATGACTCGTGTTGACACATTTTGTCTATGAATTTTATCCCTCACATTTATTGGAAAAAGGACTAAAATATAATTAGATCACCTTATTAGGGTTTATATTGACAATTTTCACGAGTTTTGGTGAATCTATGAATTTACAAGGACTATTCAGAAAATATGCAAAGAAATCACTCTAGAAGACTCCAGAAGGCTTCGGAACTCAACGTGACCTAGCACCTAAGAAAGAAGCATCTAGAAGGATCAAGGACCCCACCTGACCGAAGTGGACCCCGAGGGGGCCCACCCAAGCCCGAGCGGCCTGGTAGTGGGGCCGGTCGCCCCCTGATGCCAAATGGGCCCAGCTTCCGGAAGGTTCTTCCACCGCCTATGAGGATCAATCTAAACCACATGTTTAGGTCGGTTTGATCCTACGACACACGTCTGGGGAGTACCCGAAGTAGATGAATGTGGCCTCGCCGAGATCGGTAACTCGAAGGAAGAGACACGTGGCACACAATTTAGATAGGTTCGGGCCGCGAGGTGCGTAAAACCCTACGTCCTGTATGCTGCGTAGCTCTGGATTGATTGGGTACGATTACAAGATGATGCAATCTTACGCCGTGAGATGAGATGATCTAGAGAGGGGTCCCTTCCTCGCCTTATATAGTCCGGGAGGCAGGGTTACAAGTCGGTTTAGGGAGAGAGTACTAGTCGAGTACGTCTAGGAGTCTTCTATACAGTGAGGGACATGTACAGCTTCCTAACCGAGTACTTCTCCTCTGTAGTCCTTGTGCTTCACGCCATCAGGTACCGTGCAGCGCAAGTCGGGTAGTCCCAGGGGCCCACCAAGTAGTCGGTCCTGGTACCCACTGAGGTAGTGGGCCCAGGGAGGTCCATACGACAAGCCCCTGAGTACTTTGTAGTCGAGAAGGATAGCTTCCAGTAGTCTTGACGGCCTTAACGAGTAGTCCTCAAGCGTCCCCGAGTACTACAAGTCAAAAGTCCTCAAGAGTAGTCGAAGCATCCCGAGGCTGGAATGTACTCCAGCTGATGTTTGAGCAATCCTGAAGTCTTCTCGAGTAGTCCCAAGCGTCCTCGAGTGCTGCCCTTGAAGGTCTTCAACAATGCCCGCGTTGTCTTGAAGCTGAAACTGATATGGAAGTGCGATTGCAAAATCGCACTCCATATGGAGTAGCCCCCGAGCCTTAGGTTGAGTTGTAGACTCTGGCTGAGGGTACATTTGAAGTTCTGGCAAGAAAATCCCGAAAAATTCGGAGAAAAAACCGAAGGACACGTGGCACGGAGCCCCCGAGCCTTGAGTCGAGTACTTTCTCTCGAATTGAAGGGTCATCTTGTAGAATGTGTCCTGAGATGCTCCGGAGTCTTGTCGCTTCCCAGGAAGTCGAGTAGAAGTAGCCGAGCCCCCGAGATGAGGCGCGTCGACTAGTTGAAGTTGAAGGGTCACGCGCGGCCGCTGAGTCAGCCGAGCGCAGACTTATCCATCTGGCCGTTGAGGGGCCGCGTTGACTTATAAATAGAAGCCAAAACCCTTAGGGGTTTTCACCCTACGCAGCTGCAGCCATTCCCAGCAGATTTAGCCAGGAATCGCCACTGATGCAGACTGCCGCAGTTGAGAGCTTGTAGATCCAAGCGCGCGCGTCGTAGAGAACCATTGCTGCAGCCCCCGAGCGAATGCGCGTGAAGACCCCGTGCACCTGGAGAATGAAGCCGTCTCCGTCGAAGACCACGAAGGCCGCCGGCGGGAAGAAAAGGGCCCGTGAAGAGGCCACCAGATCTGCCGCAGGGACATCACCACCGGTGTCCCCGCCGCGGCCAGATCCAAACCGTGAATGGAAGAAGTCCAAGGCGAAGACCGAAGACCTGCTGGCCCTTCTCAACAGTGGGTTCCTGCGGGAGAAGGAGGTGGACATGCGGAGGGCCGCCGCCGGGGATCCATACCCCATGGAGAAAAATCCAGACGAGATCCCGATGTTTGCACGGTTCGCGAAGCGCGGACTGTCTCTCCCGGCGAGCGACTTCTTCAAGGGGCTGCTGGGGTACTACGGCATCGAGTACCTCAACCTCAACCCCAACGGTATCTTCCACACCACTGTCTTCGTACATTTTTGCGAAGCCTTTCTGGGGATCAAGCCCCATTGGATCTTGTTCCGGAAGTTCTTCCGGGTGAAGCCGCAACCCAGCGCCAGCAATCCCCGAGTAGTCGGAGGAGCAGGGAGTCAGATGAGGGAGGATGCCGCCGAGCAATACCTCTCCTACAAGTTGATAGACTCCAATCATGACTGGAAAGCCAAGTGGTTCTACGTCACGAACCACCACCCGGCGCTGCTGAAGCCCAGTGGGAAGCAGCCTAGGCACAGACCATGGTGGAACTCGGAGCCGACGATGCAAGAAGGACTCCAGTTGCCCGAGTTGTTGGCGAGGATCAAGACGCTGAGGGAGGCCGGGCTGAGGGCCGAGCATGTGACCTTCAACTTCATGAAGCGGAGGGTGCAGCCGCTGATGGCCCGTGACACCCTGGGCTACGAGTACACCGGCGACGACAACACGTCACAGATGCCTGGAGATGAAGTCGACGACGACGACATTGTTGATAGGCTGGCCCGGATCTTCAAAGATATGCCAGCGTACACGCCGTGCCCAGTACCAGAGTACTCCGCCGCGCGCCCACCAAAAGAGGTTAGTAGCCGCATCCGTTGTCAAGTAATCTTTGCATGAGAGTAGTCGCACTGATGAGTTGTTCTTGCAGGATGACTTGAAGAAGTTCGTCTCCGAGCCGACGCTGCCTCCTCAGTTGGTCGAGGTCCCAGAAGAAGGGAAAGCCAAGGCCAAGGAGCGGCGCGAAGTCGACGAGGGAGACGACACCGTTGTCGTTGAAGACACGTCCGACGAGGACGATGACGAGGAGACACTGCAGGACCGCTTCTAGTTGCGGTCGAGGTTCAGCCGCCCTGGCTTGCCTCATGTACCTCTCGTTCAGGGTCTGCCGGCTAGCCTGGAGGCTAGTCTGGCCGCGCCGCCAAGGAGGCCGCGCAATGCGTCCCGCAAGCGCGTGGCCAAGAAGATGAAGGTCACTGAGACCACATCTCAGGAGGTAAGCCATCTTCACTAGTGTAGTCGAGTTCTGATGTCTCGAGTTTGTGTGTTGACGACGAAGTTTCCTTGCTTACAGGAGATGCCACCTTCCGAGCCCGTTGAGCAGCGTGACGAAGGTGATTGGGACACCGTGGGGGGAGCCAGCTGGGGGTAGTCGTAGCCCAGCCCCCACTGTAGAAGAGCTCTTGGCGCAGATGGAGCACTAACCCCCTACTGCTCAGGGGAGCACGGAGCCCGCTGCTGCTGCTGCTACTGATGGGGCAGCGGCCATAGAGGCGCAGGAGGAGGTGCCTGCCGAGGCGGGACTGGTCGACATCGCCAGTATCCTCAGCGCCCCAACCGTGATGGTAGTCCGGTCGAGCTTGTAAGTGTTGATTCTTCCCGAGTAGTACTTGATGGGGTAGTCGTACTTGATTGACAACTGGCTTGTGTACTCAGCAAGAAATCGACAGACCTGTCGTGGGAGGGGGATGAACCCGCTGCAACGGTGGCGGAAGAGGAAGCCGCGTCGCCCGTTGAGGAGTCCGCTCCCGCCCCTCAAGCGGAGCCCGAGGCGCCGACCACGGAGGCTACGCTGCCCGAGGCTAGCGTCATTGAAGGTAACTACTCTCTCAGGTGGAATTAACCCAAAAGGGTAGTCGTAGTCGCCAGGTATGACTGATGCACTTGTTCTCTTGTCGACAGGTGCTGAGGCCGAGGGAAGCGATATCCCGTCGGCGGTGCCCGTAGAATATGTGGCACCGGGAACTCAGGAGGCTGCCGTAGAAGCCCCCGAGCCGATGGAGGTAGCCGCCGGAGAAGCCACCGCGACAACTGGAGGAGAAGGGGACGCCGCGCTGCCAGAACCCGCTCTGGAGGTGGTCGTCCGCTCGCCGGAGATCTAGGACGCGGACCAATCCGCTCGGTGCTGATGACCGAAGCCGCTACGAGTAGTCGTGGCGGGATCGAGTTGTTGGCAAATGATCTCGTCGACCCGGTGACGGTGGCTCGGCACCTGGAAGCGGTGCGCCAAGCCAAGCAATGGATGAAGGTGAGTAGTCATAGCCCTTAAGTAGTCAATCCTTTAGCGTTGAGTACCCATCTGATGTGTGTTGTTTGGGCAGGACGTTGCTGAGAGGTCCCGTCTGAAGTCGGAGATGCTTCAAGGGTACGGCGACGCGGTGCTCCGGGCCGAGACATTGGAAGAGCAACTCGTGAAGTCCCGGAAGCACGCCGCCACCATGCAGTCAAAGCTGGACAACGCCTTCGCCAAGTACCACAATGACGTCCAAGAGATGCAGGCGAAGAGCGACGACTTGGTGTGGAAGAACAAGTCTCTTCGCAACAAGAACAAAGGTACACCATTGTCTTGTTGAGTACTTATTGGAGGTCGAGAGGTAGTCTAACCCGCTGTGCCTTGTTGATTGCAGAGCTTGAGACTCGAGTTGATCAGCTGAAGGCTTTGGAGTCTGATCTGAAGAACCTTTTCTACCGGGAGCAGGAGGCCCGCCAGGTACTGGAGTATGATTATAAGGAGCTTGCTTACGAGTGCGACAAGCACATGAAGCTCCGTATTGCATCAGACTGTGACCTCGTCAACTGCTACAATTCATTGCAGAAGCTGAACGAGGATTGCGAGAAGTTGCGGGCCCAGCTCAAGGAACTTGAAGAAGCCGCGCTCCCCATCGCGAGGCTGCTGGTGCCTCATCCTGGTGGTCCCAAGATAGCGCCGCTGGTGGACCAGTTGAAAGAAGCCCCCAGCCGGCTGGCGACCTACGTGAAGCATTTGGCGAAGTCTATCCCAAATCAAGTGCTGGCCTTCATGAAGTCATACTTCCCGAAGGCTCCCGTAGATGTAGTCGCCGGCGGGCTAGCCGCCAACTGCACTGACGAGTAGTACGCGGAGCTGCTGGAGCAAATGGCGCCTATTGCAGATCAAGTCGCCAAGAAACTTAATCTCCAGTAGTCCTGTAATAGTTAGCTCGTAGCAATAGTTGTACAAAAACAATTGTAATGAAATTGTTTAAGTATGAATGAAGAAAACCTTCCATGAATGAGTACTCGTTATCACGATCTTTGAGTGCGGAGTCCCATCGTGGAGTTGTCGCGAGTAGTCGTACTCGCCAGTAGTAGTCCCGTTGAGAGAGGAGGACAGTAAAGTAGTTGATGAATAATCAAACTTTATTACTGAAGAAGTACACTTGGATGGCCAGGGCCGTAGTTACAGGGTAGTCGCCAGGACCCGGAGGCCGCTTACAGCTAAGTAGAGCTAGGGCATGTAGCCGCTTACAGCAATAGATCTGTAAGTAGCCGTATAGGCTAGATCTAGGAGTACATGGTCTCTTAGTAGACCGCTGCTAGAGTCCTTTGTCGCTCGTCGCAGCCCAGGATCCGTAGGTAGCCGCATGGGCTGGATTCTGGAGAGGAGTAGTCCGGATACTGGTGCCTGGACCCGGAGGTCGCTTATGGCAGAGGGGTCTTGATGTAGTCGTCTAGACTTGAGCCCCCAGGGTACTCGTGTAGACTAGGCGTAGAACCGACAGAGTTGGTCGACGTTCCACGAGTTGTTGACGTCTTCGCCTTCAAGTGTCTGGAGACGGTAGGAGCCCGGTCCGGTCACCTTTGCAACTGTGAAGGGACCTTCCCAGGCTGAGCTGAGCTTATGTAGTCCTTCCGTGTTCTGGATGCGACAGAGGACAAGATCACCAACGTTGAAGGAGCGTTCCTTGACGTTGCGATCATGGTAGCGTCAGATACCCTCCAGGTACCTTGCTGATTAGACGAGGGCAGCACAGCAAGCTTCTTCGAGTCCGTCGATGTCAACTCATCTGCTGTCTTCAGAGACGCCTTCGTCGTAGTGCTCCACTGCTGGTGAATCCCACATGACATTAGCAGGGAGGATTGCTTCGGAGCCGTAGACCAGGAAGTACGGGGATTGTCCCGTAGGCTTGGAAGGCTGAGTACGTAGCCCCCAGAGTGCATTGGGTAGTTCCTTGATCCACTTGCCTCCTTTAGAGTTAGCAGCGTCGTGTAGCCGCTTCTTGAGAGCGTCGAGCACCATCCCGTTGGCGCGCTCGACTTGTCCGTTGGCCCGAGGATGGGCAACTGAGACATATCGGACGTCGATCCCGCAGTTCTCGCAGTACTCCCAGAACTGGTGGTTGTTGAAGTTGGAGCCCAGGTCTGTGATAATGCGATTGGGTAGTCCGTAGCGATTCACGAGTTCGTCCAGACAGTCGAGTACTCTGCCAGCCTTGGGGCATGTAACCGGCTTGACCTCGATCCACTTGGTGAACTTGTCGATGGCCACCAGTACTCTGTTGAATCTACCTGGCGCAGTTGGGAGTGGACAAATCATGTCGAGCCTCCAACAGGCGAAGGGCTAGGTTGGCAGTATGGTGACTAGCTTGTAGGATGGGATATGTTGCTGCTTGGCGAAGTATTGGCACCCTTGGCACCTTCTTCAGTGTCGCCCAGAGCTGTAGGCCAGTAGAAGGCTCGTCGGAAGGCCTTGCTGACCAGCGTGCGAGAGGACGCGTGGTTGCCGCAGACGCCTTTGTGGATCTCCTCCAAGATGTCCTTGCCTTCTTGTCTGGGGATGCACTTCATGAGTACTCCTGAAGATGCACCCCACCTGTAGAGCTTGTCTCCGACGAGGACATAGGACTTGGCACGGCGGATGAGCTGCTCAGCCAAGTTCTTGTCCGAGGGAATCTTCTGCTCGCTGAGGTAGTCGATGAAGGGTTGCCTCCAGTCCACGTCGATCATCATGACCTCCTGGCCAGCTGGCGGATGCGCTGGGACAGTGGTCGGTGGCGTCGGCTCTGGGATGGATGGCGCGTGGAGCTCGTGGACGAAGATACCCACTGGTACTTGAGCGCGAGTAGAACCAAGCTTCGACAGGATGTCCGCTGCAACGTTGTTGTCACGGACGACGTGGTGAAACTCGAGACCGTAGAACTTGTTCTCGAGCTTGCGGACTTCTAGGAAGTAGGCGTCCATGTTCTCCTTGTTGCGGTCCAGGACTTGTTGACTTGGTTGATGACCACTGCAGAGTCGCCGTAGACTAGTAGCCGCTTGATGCCTAGTGAAGCTGCGAGGCGGAGCCCGTGTAGCAGGGCTTCGTACTCGGCTTCGTTGTTTGAGACCTTCCGGAAGATCTGCAGGATGTACTTGAGTTGTTCGCCCGTTGGAGAGATCAGGAGTACCCCTGCACCTGCGCCCTCGAGGTTGAGTGAGCCGTCGAAGTACATCATCCAATGCTCTGGTCGCTCGGTTGGAGTAGGTAGCTGATTCTCCCGCCACTCCACCATGAAGTGGACTAGTGCTTGCGACTTGATGGCTGTGCGTGGCTTGAAGTCGATGGTGAGGGCACCGAGTTCGACTGCCCACTTGGAGATTCTTCCAATAGCATATTGGTTCCGCATAATGTCGCCGAGCGGGTAGTCGGTGACGACGGAGATCGAGTACTCCTGGAAGTAGTGTCATAGCTTCCGCGAGGTGATGAGCACTACGTACAGAAGCTTTTGTACAGGCTGGTAGCGTGCCTTGGACTCTGACAAGACCTCACCGATGAAGTAGGTTGGGCGCTGGACTGGGTAGGCGTGGCTGTCTTCTTGCCGCTCGACGATGATGGCAGTACTGACCACATGAGTTGTCACAGCGAGGTAGAGCAGTAGCTGCTCGCCTTTGCGAGGAGCCGTGAGGACTGGTGGCTTTGATAGGAAGTCCTTGAGCTGGGCAAGGGCTTGGTCCGCCTCCGTGGTACACACGAACTTCTCTTGGTGCTTGAGTAGTTTGAAGAAGGGGAGCCCCCGTTCTCCAAGCTTCAAGATGAATCTGTTCAGGGCCTCCATGCACCCGGTCAGCTTCTGGACGTCCTTGATGCACGTGGGAGCTTTCATGCTGGTGATGGCGGAGATCTTCTCGGGATTGGCTTCGATGCCGCGGTGGCTGATGATGAAGCCGAGTAGTTTGCTCGAAGGTACGCCGAAGACGCACTTGTTCGGGTTGAGCTTCCAGCGGTACTCGCGCAGGGATGCAAAAGTCTCTCCAAGATCGTCGATGAGGGTACTGGTGTTTTTGGTCTTGACGACCACGTCATCCACGTAGGCTTTAACGTTCTTGTTGAGTTGCCTCTTGAAGCAGGCCTGGATAGCTCGTTGACATGTGGCATCGGCGTTCTTCAACCCGAAGGACATGGTCGTGTAGCAGTACGCGCCAAACGGGGTGATGAACGCGGTCTTCTCCTGGTCTTCTTCCTTGATCGCGATCTGGTGGTACCCAGAGTAGCAGTCGAGGAAGCAGAGCAGGTCGCAGCCCGCCGTGGAGTCGATGACTTGGTCAATTCGCGGCAACCCGAAGGGGTCCTTGGGGCAGTGCTTGTTGAGGTCGGTGTAGTCGACGCACATCCTCCACTCGTTCGAGTTCTTCTTGCGGACGAGGACGGGGTTGGCGAGCCACTCAGGATGGAAGACTTCTCTGATGAAGCCAGCCGCGAGTAGTTTGGCGAGTTCCTTCTTGATGGCATCCCGTCTGTCGTCGGCGAAACGTCAGAGGTGTTGTCGCTTGGGGGTAGCTTTAGGATCGATGTTGAGGGAATGCTCGATCAACTCCCTGGGCACCCCTGGCATGTCCACCGGCTTCCACGCGAAGATGTCGCGGTTAGCCCGGAGGAAGTTGATGAGCGCGTCTTCCTATTTGGGGTCGAGGCTGTCCCCGATGGTGGTGGTCTTGCTGCTGTCGCTTGTCCCGAGATCGATTGTCTTGACCAGAACCTCCTCAGTTGGCTGAGGCTTGTTGGCTCTGTCCGACTTCTCAGGGATGTCGAGTTCACTTGGGGCAAGCTTCTTCGACGCAGCGTAGATCTCCATCATAGCATCGGGTACTTGATTTGTGGAGGCGATCTCCACAGCTTCCGTGTCGCAGTCGTGCGAGATCTTCAAGTCCCCTTGCAGTGAGAGTACACCTGCTGGACTTGGCATCTTGAGTACCAAGTAGGTGTAGTGGGGTACCGCCATGAACTTGGCGATAGCTGGTCTGCCGAGGATGGCATGGTAGGACGTCTCGAAGCCCGTGACCTCGAACTTGACGTACTCGGTACGATAGTTGTCCCGAGATTCCCCAAAGGTAAATGGTAGGACCACTGAACCCAGTGGGATAGCTGAGCGTGCGATCGCTGTGATCGACATGAGGCATTGCTCGGGGGTGGTGTGTACCCTGCTCTCGACGACCTCGAGAGCTTTTGCGAGGTTGCGGATGGGGAGGTTGTCTCGGAGACACTGGCGCCGTTCGTTGCGCTTTCTGTTACGCTCACATCGAGCGTCCCTGTTGGCGTCGGTCTCATCCGCAGGTGCTTCAGCAGACAACTCGTCTGCGGAGATGTCTTCAAGGTAGCGGTCTTGTGCCGGCCCTGAAGGTCCTGGCGTGTCGCAGGCAGCCATGAAGACTTGGCGATCGGGGTTGCCAAGACTGGAGTCAGAGCTTGCCACCTCAGTTGGAGAGTACTCCTCAGTTCGAGTGAGTGGTGTTCCCTCTTGGAACGGGAGCGAGTCGAGGTAGGCGACGTAGCATGAGTCCCCGCTTATCAGGTCGGCGGGCTTGCGATCTGGCAAGTAGACGAATCTCCCGGCAGGTGTGGACGTTATAACCAGCCCAGAAGCCGGCCCTGATAAGGGTTGCTCAGTAGTGTTGTCCTCGGACTCGGGATCCTCAGGGTCTGACCCGAAGTCGAACTCGTACGCGGAGTCCGAGTAGAAGCCAGAGAGGGGGTTGGAGTCCGAGGCGTGGCCGGGGGCGGTGTCGGAGTCTGAGTTGTATTCGGGTACGGGCTCCTTGCCGGCTCGGCGCGAAGAGGGAGCCTCCGTGCGAGCCCTGCTGAGGTTGCGGGGGTCACGTGTGGAGCGCTCATGGGGTGGTGAAACCACATGCGATGGCTGAGCATCCGGCTCGCATGCGATAGCGGATTGGGACGTCGAGTTCGAGTTGGAAGAAGATCTGTGCTCGAAGTCGGCGTGTTGGTCGAAAAGCGAAATTTCGCCGAACTTGCCGGCGAGTTCGCCCGTGACTACTTCAGGAAGCGTCACAAAGCCGGTCTCCGGGTTGGGAGGCATGGTGAGGCGGCGGTTGAAGGATCCCGCGCCGTCAGCAGTGCAGACCCAAGCGCCAAAGACGAAGGTGTCGCCGCGGTTGAAGGCGACGGTTGGCTTGATGAAGACAGGAGCCGTCGAGTTCGCCATGTGATCTCGGGCGAGAGCCCCTACCTGGCGCGCCAGCTGTCGGTGTTTTAGACCGGCAACCTACTAAGGGGAGTACCCGAAGTAGATGAATGTGGCCTCGCCGAGATCGGTAACTCGAAGAAAGAGACACGTGGCACACAATTTAGACAGGTTCGGGCCGCGAGGTGCGTAAAACCCTACGTCCTCTATGCTGCGTAGCTCTGGATTGATTGGGTACGATTACAAGATGATGCAATCTTACGCCGTGAGATGAGATGATCTAGAGAGGGGTCCCTGCCTTGCCTTATATAGTCCGGGAGGCAGGGTTACAAGTCAGTTTAGGGAAAGAGTACTAGTCGAGTACGTCTAGGAGTCTTCTATACAGTGCGGGACATGTACAGCTTCCTAACCGAGTACTTCTCCTCTGTAGTCGTTGTGCTTCACGCCATCAGGTACCGTGCAACGCAAGTCGGGTAGTCCTAGGGGACCACCAAGTAGTCGGTCCTGGTACCCACCGAGGTACTGGGCCCAGGGAGGTCCATACGACAAGGCTCCCTCAGGACTATATAAGTAGCCCCCTGCCTTCTGGCAGAGGCATCTGGAACTCATCTGAAAAGCTGAGTTTGCATACACCACATCAAGTCACCAAGTAAGAGATACTACGCCCTAGACACACCATATAGCAGAGTAGCTAGCTAGTTTAGATCTAGGAGGAGGCAAGGCATCTACTTGGCTCTTGATCGTCTAGAGGCTGATCGAGATACTGATCTAGCTTTGCTCTTGTAAGTTCTTATCTAGTTTCTTACATTTGTTATATAGACATATGTTCTTATTAATGACTATATTCGACATTATATGCTTTGGTGTTTATTATGATTACATGTTTAGCATAGTTGATTTGCCTTTATATTCATGTATGGAGTCATATAGCCCTCACCTAGATCATTTGTTAACATGGGTGAACGGTAAAGACAGTGTAAGCGTGGTGCTTATATTGTATTTGTCTGCGATTGCACCCTATATGCCGGGTCGTGTGGTAGCTTGTGTTGGTGACAACACTATTGAGTCCTTCGCAGTCCACCCTCGTGTATAGGACTAGTGGTGCCTTATACTGTTTGGGCTGTTTCAAGTTTCAGCCTTGATCCTCCTAGATAGTCTCCCTATGCATTAATATAATAGTTCTTCCATGATTACTTAATGTTTGCACTAATCATAGTTTGCATTGAGATATATTTTAGAGTTACCGAGGAGTATCCTCTCTAACTAGACTTTGCTATGTTTCTCTTGCTATAATGACACTTTCTAGCTGCTCATGATGTTATGACTTGAACAATGCTATCAATATCTTTATCTTTATGTGACTTACCCCTCTTTATAGCAATTGATATATTTTGGCCACTCTACATTATAAAACTGAGAGATGAGCATGTATTAGCTATTATGGATTAGAAAGACTTCTTTCCCTGTTGTAGAATATAAATACGATACCTGGTTTTACTCCTGGTTAAAATGCTACAAAGGTATAATCGTATCTGTGTGCTTGTGGATTCCATCTTCTTTTCTAAGAGATCCAAGGCATATGTAAGAGTACCATATTCATGCATTTTCAGGCACACCTGTCAGGGCTGACAATCTATATCGAGTTGTGCTATGAATCATGTCGGAATTCACCTTTTAGTTTATCTGAAAGCAACATATGATATACACTTAGCATCATGTTAAGATATACCTTTGCATTTCTAGTGCCGTCGATAGAGATGGATCTTTTATCCGTTTCTAGTCGATGACGTTAGCAGTGTCAACAAGTATTTTTGGTGCCGTTGCTGGGGAAAGAAAGTCTATAGCCTAGATGAAAAAGTTTCAGTAATAACATGCATGCATCTCTCACACATAATGTATCGAGAACCCAAATTATCATTGCTTAAACAAGTTTACCCTTGTTCTTTCCACTTTTGTCTATCTTATTTCAGGGTAATGCATGAATAAGAATCTTCCAGAAAACTTCGTTTTAGATCCAGAGAAAATCTTAAGAAGGCAAGGTCAAAGCCCAGGTCTCCTGATTCTCGGCCCACGACTTTTGCCTTGGGAGATTCAACAGTGCAAAGCTTAACACCCACATTTGAAGTAATGGCAAACAAGTCCCTATGTGAATACTCCACACCGACCCCGGACAACATTCGTACTGGTCCGACAGTCACTGTAGGAAATGCTGCTTTTGAGCTCAAGCCTGCACTGATCAACATGGTACAAGCTAGCCAATTTTGTGGAAAAGCTCATGAAGATGCCAACAAACACCTTCAAAATTTCTTGGAGATATGTAGCACCTTCACGATCAAAGATGTTCCAAGTGATGCAGCCCTACTTCGTTTATTCCCATTCTCCCTATTGGGGCGAGCGAAGCAATGGTTTTACTCCAACAAAGACAAATTTACAACTTGGACATTGTGTTCTACTGCCTTTCTGGCAAAGTTCTTTCCTATAGGCAAAACCAATGCCTTACGAGGGAAAATTTCAAGTTTCCAGCAGCAACACGAGGCATCTGGTCCTGAAGCATGGGAGTGCTTTCAAGTCTACATTTCAGATTGCCCACATCATGGAATGGAAAACTGGTTGCTCTTGCAGACCTTCTACCACGGGCTCTCTACCAACACCCGTGAAATGATGGATGCTACAGCTAGAGGTGCTTTCCCGTCCCTTACACTTACTCAAGCTACTAACCTTGTGGAAAAGATGGCGTCCAATCAAGCTGGAACGAGGAACGTCAACCCTGCAAGAAAGAAAGAGGAATGCACCAGCTCAAGGAGGTAGACATGCTGTCCGCCAAAATGGATTTACTGATGAAGAGGCTTGAAGACAAAGCCCCTGAGAAGAAGGAAGTCATGCAACTCTTTGAATCCTGCATGACCTGTGAAGAGTGTGGAAACACTGGACACTCAGGGAGTCAATGCCCTCAGCTAGAGGAGGACGTGAACTACATCAACAGTAACAACCAATATCATCCCCAGCAAAATCAAGGATGGACTCAGCAGAGGACCAACTACCCAGGTAACTATTCATGTAACTATCAAGGTAATAATTCTTTCAATAAATTTCTCACCTTTAAGAAACTTAGTCCAAAACCAGGGTAGAATTATGGATAATCTGTCTAAGAAGTTAGCTTCCAATGATAAAATGCTCGAAACTATTAGTAATAAAATGGAAAGTTTTTCTTCTGCCATCAAGAACCAACATAGCTTTAATAAAATGCTAGAATCTCAGATTTCTCAGCTGGCATCATCTGTTCCCACGGCTAACCCATGTAAGATTCCAGGCCAGCCAAAAGAATTAGAATCTGCAAATCTTGTCGATATCTACTCTGCAGATCTGTGTTCGAATAAGATAGAAGAAGGCCCAAGATGGACTGACTGGGGCATGCCCGCCAAAAGAGGAGATCCAGGAAGGCCCGTCATCACCATCGCTATTGGACCTACACTTTCAAGAATGCACTTTGTGACTTCGGGTCTAGCGTCAACATAATGCCTAAGGTAATATATAAGAAAATCAATGGTTCACCTTTATTGTATACAACCATGTGCTTGCAGCTTGTAGACCTGTCACTATGCTACCCCCACAACATCCTAGACGACGTATGTCTGGGGGTAGGACGTTCCTACATGGTTGCCGACTTTGTTGTTGTTGAGACTAGGGGAAGTGAGAACGCTCCAATCATTTTGGGACGTCCTTTCCTTTCCTTGCCACAACCGAAGACATCATCTACGCCGATGCTGCTAAGATCGTCTTCACCATCAATGGAAGGAAGGAGAGATTCAATTTCAAGAATAAGATCCTAAAAGCTCCTGCGCACCCTCGATATCCTTATGCTAAAGAACACGAGCTAGTTGCCGAGAAAAAGAGAAGAGATAGAAGGAGGAATAAGAAGAACACAATCGACCTCAACCGCATGTGGAGGAAGTTTGGATGATCAACACGATTCAATCAGAGAATGAGAACCTGTTCCCTTCACCATTACTGCGAAAGCTTGAAGACCCTGGAGTTCCATCAATCCACTGCTCCGTCAATCAATGGAACTTCCAGCGAGTTGTCTACGACACATGATCGGGCATCAACCTAATGTCTAAGGTAACCTATGAATTAATATATGGTGATCTGCCTTTGTATTCCAAATATATAATGTTACAGATGGCGGATCAATCACAACGGTTCCCGGAAGAAATTGCACAAGATGTACCTGTCCAGATAAAGGACCACTATGTTCTGACTGACTTTTTAGTCATAGACATGGGAGATGAGCAAGATCCTCCCATAGTGCTTGGAAGACCATTCCTGAACACAGCAAGAGCAATCATTTACATCAGGACTGGTGAGATCCACTTCCAGTTTAGAACTGGAAAGGTACGTGGCTACTTCAATGCTTATACTAATCCTGAGCAGCCCAAGAAGAACAAGATGCGGAGATGCCTTCATAGGTTACAACGCAAGCTGAACACAAAGTTGACAGATGTCAAGAACATTAAACAAGAGATTAAGGAGAAGTCCACTCAGCTTTTACCAGCCTAGTATCCTGAACCTGTTACTCCAGAAAGGTCTCCACCGAAGAAACAAGTTTGGAGGAAGAAAGATCGAAGTACACCTTTAGAAGATCAATCACTACCCGTGTCATCAACTGATCAACTAATGGCCACTACATCTACGCCATGGGAGACCTGAAGGCAAACAAGTTCCAAGGATGAATCAAGAATCACTTCAAGATCCAGCTTGGGGGAGAGCACCCCCAGTTATCACGATAAGTATCACTATCTTATGTTTTTAGCTAGTTATTTGAGTATTAGTTAAAAGTCTTAGTTTGAATAAAATGCTAGAGTCTGCTAGTTGGCTTTTCTCTTTAATAATGATCTTGATGATATATGCTTGGAGATGATGAATAGTTGCTCTGCCATAATTCCTTTTAAAAGTGCTTAGTTTTCAGACCTAGATTCTCCTAAATCTTAAATACTTAATTTGCTCTAAACCCAAACCTGTGCAAGTACATGCTTAATCTGAGTCTAGGCTTTGAAAGATGATTCATGAAAAGTTAAGTTGCTATTGATCATTTTCCTAGAGAAGCTTGATTCCTGGATTTATCTTAAAAATCATGAAATTTTATATGATGAGTTCCTGTGTCTATGATCCTTAAGAGCTTGTCATACACATCAAGATCATTCCATTCCACCCTTTATGCTGCTTCTGACATGGAAGTACACATTTTCCATCAAGCCATGCAGCTCATGCAACTCTAGGATATATCTCTCTCAATGTTAAAAAGGATTCTCGGGCTACATTCAGAAAAAAGAAGGAAAAAAAGAGAGAGGAAAAAGTGAGAAGAGAGAGAGGGAGAGAAAAGGACAAGTGTCATACTAGGTGAGGAGGGCCTACCTCCCTAAAAGAAATAAATTTAGAGATGAATAATGGACACGTGTCCGAGGGCGAGTAGAGCCCACATCTCTAAGGAGAGAGAAAAATGGACAAAAGTCCAGGGAGAGTAGAGCCCACCTCTCTAAGAATGGAAAGCCAGATCTTAAAAATCTTAGAAAGAGAGATATAGTCCAAGAGCTAGGCTAAAAGGCTTACCACCTTTCACCCTCATCCTTCCAACACTATCATCCATACATATCTTGCCAAGTGTGACTCCATGCTTGAGAAGGTCATACAGAGGATCTCTGAGTTTTATCTGAAAAATGTGCAAAATCCCAAGATGATAGCTGATCAAAGAATTTGAGATACACTACTTGACTTGTTTGTTTTGTCTTTTATTTGCTCAAGATTTATGAAAAGGCTATGCTTAAAGGTTGAAGGTAAGAGAGAGCAATCTTGTTGAGGACAATTGGTTTTTGAAAACCATAGTACTTTTGAGGTGTGAAAGCGTTGTAGCAACTCCTGATCCTGCTAAAGCATATCTTTGCTAGGGACTAGCAAAGCATAAGCTTGGGGGAGTTTGTTGATGTTGACGCAAAATCTGCACCTCACGCCAAGCACACAGCAAGCCGAAAAGCTGGCTTCACACGCGAAGAGATCACAAGACGTGCCAGCCAATTTTTCTTTGAAAATTAACAAAAGACAAAGTTGTTAAATTCCAAAGCTTGGAACTTGTCGGGTGGTACCAGACAGTTCCATATTTACGGCTAGAAAGCCAGGTGAGATGACATATAGCTATAAGGAGCTATCTGCCAGCAAACTGAAATCATTCAGGGCTTTAAAGTGCAAAAAGTAACATAGCCGAATGAGTGACGTGAGCATGACGATAGACCGGTCTTTATTTGGATAAAGATTGCACGTGCGCAGGGCCATGACCGATCCCCGTGATAAACAACATTAAATAATAAATGAAGTAAAAGCATGGTCATAAATATGTAACAAACAAGCATGCATAGGTCCAAAGCACTAGTCTACCGCATATCTAGATACCTTAAAACCCGTCAAGCATGATACCAAACAAATCTATCCACCGCATGATACAACTTGCTTGGGATCATACGACCATCCACAAATAGATCTATCCACCGCATGATACAATCTAAATATGGAAAGCTAAAAGCACACAATATTTAAGACATAACTTATAAACACGTTTCACTCATGAAAGCATAACCGAATACGGCTGAACAGCCGAATCGGGGTCCATGAAGAAGGAACAAACATTACCAAACAAGATAAATCTATCAGATTGAAGTAGAAATCTAATCCACCGGATGACTAGCTCCAAAACAACCCAAAAACCTGCATCTACCACATGATACTCAGTTCTTTCAAGATTTATACAAGATCTGGTAAGCTTGAACCCACAACACGTAACAACCTAGATCGAATCGGTTTCGGCTATTAAGGAACCTGTGATCCACGTGCTATTAAAGCTATGGGTACGAACTTGAATCGCATAAGGATCATCCAAGGGGATAAAGCCGATCCAAACCAATCTAGATTGAGCAAAAAGGTGTTACGCGAATTTAAACATGAAGTAAAAACTCAAAGCAACACGAGGTAACTTAATGAATCTATTGAATCTTGCCAAAACCCAATAGAGCCGATAACTAGCCTCAAGCTAGATCTTAGCCTACCGCATGGCTTATGATCTAACAAGAAACCTTCTTGAACCAAGCTTGAATCTACCGCATGACACTAAGCATGGTAACAAGACTACTTGCATCAGATCTAAATCCACCGCATGATACTAGACATGATACAAGGTTGCCGGTACTCACGGAGGTCGACGGATCGATGAACCCTCTCGAAGAACTCGACGACACGACAAAAGACTCTAGGGTTTGGCGTAAAGCCGGGTTGTATTGAAAATGTTTCGAATGTCTGTTACATACATTCAAGGTCCATATTTATACCCTGTTAAGCATGACCTCGAATGGATTCGATACCTAATTTATCTCTAAGCGCGATTGCTTATACATCCATTCACCCCTTCCGTTCGGGCCACGTCATCACGCAATCCCGCAAAATCAGCGCAACAGTGTGCTTGCCGAACGGAAGCAAATTGCCGACCGCGGACTCTTCTGCCGAATTCATCTGAAGAAACTTTCCTTCCGCCAGGCGGATTCCTCACCGAGTTGGACCCACAAGTCAGACTCCTTACCTTACCAAATTTTGGTGTTAACATATGCCCCTTCAATTACGGGATAAAAGTGATTTTATTCCGGAATTGACTTCAGCCACCAACGTCTTCTGTTCAACACCCGTTCTCTCTCTTCGCAATCCGTCGGAGTCTTCGCCCAGATCCAAACCCTGAGATTTCTTCTCCGCCTTCCCTCAAGAGCTTTCCACTGAGCTTTTGATTCGCACTGAGGCCAATTCGACATCCTACTTCCTTGGTCCTGTGGGAGTTTCTGATCCTCGCGAATTCATCGCAGCTGAATCCCAAAGGATCCCCTTCAAAGCGGCTTTAACTAAGCCTCCCCTGTGGCAGGACGCCTTCAAGAACTGGCCCTTGCCCCCAATTGCGGGCTGGAGGAATTGGTACAAAAGAATTCTTGCGGTAAGAGTGTCAGGACCCAAAATTGGGATACCCTCCGTATTGCTCAATGCTTGGAGCTGTCTTTGGCCGACACCCCCAAAAACGAAGATCTTTTGATAGCGGCTTGCCACTTCTGGTCAAATGGCGTCAACGCCTTCCTTTTTGGTCACGGCCCAATGTCCCCAACTCTGGCCGATGTATACATGATTACCGGCCTTGACATTTCAGGATCTGTCCACCCCTGGGATTTCAAAGGTTCCACGAGACAAACAGGAGTAAAATCAGGGAGCAGATATAAAAATTATATCCAGAATTGTATGAAAGATGGCCCCCTTGGTGAAGTTGAATACAGGGCGTTCCTGAATATGTGGCTGTGCAGGTTCATCTTCTGTGGTAAAGCCAATGAGCCTACTCTGAATCATATTGTAATGGCCACACAATTGGCTAGTGGTAAGCACCTTCCCCTTGGAAAATACCTCCTGGGCAGTGTATACCACATGCTTCATCAAACTGTCACCCAAATGTACACCAGCCAGAGGATAGCGTGTGTCAATGGCCCTTGGTGGTTTGTACAAATGTGGTTTCAACTACACATGCACCAGATTGTTGGTGTTGACCTCAACACCCAGTTTTTTCCTTCATCCAACTATCATGAAGGGGAAATTCAGATTACCAGAGGATGTCACACCTACGGAGAAGCTGCTTCAACTGTTTCCATCAATCAGAATATCAGCCAGCTTTTTGAGCTTTTCTTCAAAGGCTTCCCAAACCCTCTCTGGCTCCCTTATTTGGACAATGATAATTTAACTCTCCCTTGCGAGTTCTCCTTTGAAGCTGGACACCAAGATGGAAGATTTCTGGAAATCCTCAATATCCTCATCCATCCATGCATCCTGCCAGTTGAATTTAGTGGAGGGAGGCTAAACCACAGCACTTATGAATACTACCAGCCCAACATGATGGCTCGACAACTTGGATGTGGCCAGATGCCCGCAAGGCTATTTCTGCATGAATTTCTCAAGCCCAGAGAGGAAATCAAATAACTTACTCAAACCGGCGAGGGTTTTCGGTATGTATGCGGTTCAACTGTTTACACCTGGTCCTTCACACCTACAACAGTAGCTCACCCCACCTTCAACTCCTGGTGGCAAGAATTCCATGATCACATTTTCAGTGAGCCTGTACACTTATTTTGTATAGAGCTGATGCCTGATTTTCAGCCAACTTCAGAGGTAACATGATTATCCCTTTCCTCAAATCAGACATTTCTTCCTCTAACCATGATCTTAATTTTTTGCCCACAGAACACAGTGCCTGCCCCTCTAGCCAGGGAGATTGCTCACAATGCAGTAGGCCCAATCTCAGCATTGGGATTTAGATCACCAACCCTGGCTCAACTGATGGCTAGATATGTTACAATAGACCCAGTTTTGTCTAGTATTACTGCTGACAAGAGGCAAGGCCTGTCTCTGATCGCACCTCCAACTGCCAAGAGGAGAAGAACCATCAAGAAAGTCCTTATTGAGGTAAAATTCTCTCTTTCTTGATCACAGGATTACTCTTTTCTGATAAATCTCGTCTTGTGCGATTTCAGACTAAAATTCAGCAATCCTCAGCTTCAAAACCTGCCAATGCTACATCCACTGGTATGACTTTCATTACTCTTCCTCAAAGATCGACACTGGCATTCATTCTTAATCTGGTACTTGTAGAGGAAACAATGGTGGATCAACTTGTGGATGTCCCTGTTTCTCAACATGCAAGTCCACCCAGGGCTGAGCCATCTGCCCAAGTAGAGATCTTATCTTCATCAGGGACTCAATCACCCCCCGCTCAGACAGAAACACCAACCTCGCAGAGGTGAATTTCCCCATCCAACCAGAGCCTTCAAGTCCTTCAAGGGCTCAATCACCCATTGGCCAGGCAGAAACATCAACCTTAGCAGAGATGAATCCAATTCCTCTCCAGCCAGAAGCTTCAGAGTTGCCAGAAACTGTATCAGCACCCTCTCACACAGAAGCTTCAGCTTTGCCTCGAGCACCCCCTTCACCAGTGATTCCAGAAGTCGCCCCCGAAACTGAACAAAACCCTGTTCCAGTTCAGGAAGTTAGGCATGAGGTAAACACTTGCACTTAACCCTGTTATCCTTTATTTCCCAATACTCCTGATTCGGCAATATTATTCTCTCAGGATCAGGCTCCACCATCATCAAACCCATCCATGGGGAACAATCCAATTGCCGAGACAAGGGAAAGAGTGCCTCAAACCTTGTCAGAGGGAGTGCAAGAAAAACTCAAGGAAATTTTTGCCTGGCTGCAAAGAGAGGCTCGAGATCAGATCAGAGATCTTGATTATTTCGAGGATATGCTTAGACCCATCAGCCAAGAACTTCCTGAGGATATCAAGGCCTCACTTGAACCCATCCTTGGTCTGGATGTTCATTACATAGCCATAAGACGAGCTCTGAGAAATGTGTCTTCCCGCCCGGCTGTTGAACAGAAGAAAGCCAAAGCTGAACAAGCCGTGAAGGGAGCACAATCTCAAACTGAGAGTCACAAAGGGACATTGGCCAATCTGCAAGCTGCTCGTGAGTTGAAGATCGCCAGAAAGGCCGCACTGGAGGCAGAGCTGAAAATCTTATCAGCAGAAATAGAAGCCGATGACAAGAAGATAGCCGAACTTCCTGAACTGATAGAGAAGATCCAAGAGGAAGCGACATCGGCCATAGCTGAGGTGAATCAATGTAATGCAGAACTCACCGTCCTGTCCGACGCCCAGAAAGATTATCAAGAACGGATGGAGAACATTCACCAAACAACATCGAACACCTCCAATGTGATTGCAAAGTATTTAAACATTTAGATGCACTGATCGATGTGTAACCGAACTGGCCGTCCTTGCAACATTTGCTTCTGTAAATTTATTTTCCCTTTTCTCTGCACGTCCTTAATTGCAACGCTGAACAACCCATTCGGTAATCAATAGCCAAAAAGTGCCATACTCGAACGGCACCTTAACTTCCATTTAGCCGAGCCAGTCAACCGAATACGACTCAGCCTTGGACTCCAAACGACCCGACGGAGGATTGGTCAAGGACACCTCTCCACCTTCCAAGTTTCTTGGGATATGCGCCACGATCTAAAGCCACGACCTGAGGCCACGATCTATTTCGCCAGGCCTATAAATGAAAACCGTAGGTGCCCCCAGCTCTTCACCAAGCCTTTAGCCCTCAAATCTTTGCCAACCTCAAGTCTTCTTTTCCCCAATCAGCACAAATCCCAGAAGCATGGCGAGCAGCAACAACAGGTGCCGCGCTGCCGACGAGGCGGAGGGGAGTCGCGCCAGTGCGCGTCGGAGGCAATAGTCGTCAACTTTTCTTTTACGATTCATCTTCAATTCCCTTTTGTTTTTGACGATCATCTTTGTTTCAGGCTTATTCAATGGAATCCATCTTCTGCGCCGGCCGGTCAGCCCCTGCCGGACGACTCCTCGGAGTCAGACCATTACTCCCCCGTGCCCTACGGGGAACTTGATGCTCTCCGCTTCAAGGCGGAGCTGGAGGTGGCCCAGCGCGAGCTGGAGGATGTCTCCAAAAAGGCTGGCGTAGCCGAACTGGAGTGGGAAGACCAGCGTAAGCAGCTGCTGGCGACCATCGACGGTACGGCACTGAAACCGCTCCTTAATCCAATCCGGCCTTTGATACTAATCACCTTTATCTTGCATTTTGCAGCCCGTGACGCCGAGCTCAACCAGCTAAAAATACTGGTGGAGCAACTGGCTGACAAGGTGAACGCCCGCGGAGATACGCCGGCGGAGCGCCTTGCCGCGGTGGAACACCACGTGGACGAAGTGGCCACCCACGGCATCCGCTTGGGCACCACTTTGGGCCTGGCCGCCATGGCGACGCACACCGACGTCGACTACTCCACCAGGCCGCGCGGCTTCCGGGGCGGCGCACCAGAAGACATCGATGAGATCGAGATCATCTTGGAGCGCCCGACGGCCACGACAACGCCATTGCCGAACTCACTCATCCCCAGTCTGTGTTAAATGGGCTCTTTGATTAGATTGTATCAGGGATGTTTGATATCGGCAATAAATGAAGAACTTTTAATTCCCATGCTTGTACTACGATGATTTTTTCTGTGTTTGCATCTGTGAATCTTGTTTTTCCTTAAACGTATTTGGGAACTCGCTTGAGCCGAACGAGCGAAAACAGATCCTCCTTGGTGCAAAATCTGTAGAAAATCCTTGATTCGGCAATCCGTAGGCACTGTTCAAACGAAAACCCTTCACATCCAGGAAGAAAACCCTGCCGTTTGGTATTCCAATAATGCACGCCGGCCAGTCATCACTCCCAGCACACTTTCTCAGTCAATAAAATAGTCTGCTGAGATGCCCTGCAAATCCACCCGCACACTCATCCATCACTTCTCATCTCCTCCCCTGTCCTCAGAGGAAAAAACCCCAAGGCCATGGACAAAGGCAAGCAGCCCCAGGAAAGCAACATCCCAAAGAAACGCACGATTCGAGAGTGAGTTTTCCTTTGATTTGCTTCTTGTTTCCCAATGTGGTCTCGTGCTTTACCTCCTCTCTGCTTTTCCTCTTTCAGCCTTGATCTGCTTCCTGAGGAAATCATCGGGACCGAAGACATGCCTGAGTACATCTCCTCTGACTCTTCCCTTGAGGCAGAGGATGCCACGCCCGAGCAGAGAACTAGCCATCAACTGCGCCGTCGCGTTCGGCACCTGGAGCATGACCTCCGGGACATCACCGCTCGTTGCCAGGCCGAGCACGAGCGTCGCATGGCTTCGGAGGCATTAGTAGGAGGTAAATATCTCCAACTCCTTCTTGACTCCGTGCTCACACTTGGGTTTTTGCCCCTAATGACCACTCCTCTGTCTCAGATGTCTCTGATAGGTACAATAACCTGAAAGCGGCCTGGGACAGCTTGGTGGAGGCAGCAAATTGTGGTCACCCCCACGCATTCCAAGTTGCCGTAACGGTGGTCCTGGAGCAACTGAAGAGGGAGTAGCCGAAGAAGCAAAGAAAAGATTGAATCATACTTTCGCTTCTTTCGCCAGGCCTTCTGCTTCCCGCCTCCCCGAAGTCCTGATCACCAGGGTTGTTGGATGTAAACCTGCAAGAAGCATTTGTAATGTAGTTTTGTGCTAAGGGCAATGCATCTAGGCACTGGCCATTCCCTCTGTTTGGGGATTTTGTTCTGAAGGCGGCCTCGTTCTTGAGCGCCGGCTATTCCTGTATCAGATGCATGTAATCCCAATGCTGGTGATCACCGATCGATTTCAATACTAGGATAATATTTCTTCAAATATCTTCCATTTATTGCAGCGGAAAATTCTTCTCCTAGTAAAGTTTTCAACATGTAGGCATTGCCAGGCACGCATCAGACCACACGAAAGGGTCCTTCCCATTTAGGAGACCATTTGCTGAATTCACTGTATTTAGTTCCAATCGGCAGTAAAGCTTTCCAAACCAAATCCCCTTCTGCAAATTGCCTAACTTTTACTTTCTTGTTATAATACTTGGCAACCCGCAGCTTGTTCTTTTCGATATTTTCCAGGGCCCTAAGACGAATCATGTGCAAATCTTCTAGCTCATCCATCATTAAGCCGCTGTAATCTTTGGAGCTTAAATCTTTCTGCAAAACCACTCTCCTAGAATCTGATTGTACTTCCCAAGGCAAAACCGCATGGTGTCCATAAACCAATTCATAAGGAGATGTTTTTGTAGCTCCATGAGGGGCCATTCGGTAAGCCCATAACGCTTCACTGAGTACCGAATGCCACCTCCTTGGCTTCTGGTCGATCTTCTTTTGTATAAGCTTGATCATGATCTTATTAGAAGCCTCTGCCTGACCATTAGCTTGGGCATAATAGGGAGAAGAATTAAACAATTTGATTCCCATGCTTTCGGCAAACTCCCTGAACTCCAAGGACACAAATTGGGCTCCCTGATCAGTTGTGATTGTTTGAGGGATTCCGAACCGATAGATGATGTGCTCCTTGACAAACTCAACCATGTTTTCTGACGTCACCTTCTTCAGTGGAATTGCCTCAACCCATTTGGTAAAGTAATCTGTAGCCAAAAGCACAAACTTATGCCCCTTGCTAGATGGTGGATTAATCTGGCCAATCAAGTCTATACCCCAACCCCTGAATGGCCATGGCTTGATAATGGGATTTAATGCTGATGCAGGAACTCTTTGAATATTTCCAAACCTCTGGCAGTCTTGACATCCCTTGTAATACTCAAAGCAGTCCTCCAATATCGTCGGCCAAAAACATCCAGCTTGCCTGATAACCCATTTCATACGGTAGGCCGATTGGTGAGCTCCACATATCCCGTCATGCACTTCACTCATCATCCTTTTAGCTTCCTCTGGACCCAGGCATCGTAACAACACCCCATCTAATGATTTATAAAATAAATTATCATCCAGAAGAACGAACTTTATGGCCTTGTACCTGAGCTTCCTAGAGACTTTCCGGGATGGATCTTTCAAACAGTCGACGATTTCTTTTCTCCAATCATCCTCCGCAAGATCCATTCCCAGCACACATATGTCCGTGGCAAACGCTTCTTGATTCTCTTTATAACCGGAAGCGCTCTGAGCCAACCTGTTCGCTTCTTCATTATGTTCCCTAGGAATATGCTGTAGAGTTACCAACGGAAAGCTCTTCAAGATTTCTCTGCATTCTTCGTAGTAACTTCTCAGCGCATCACTTTTACATTCGTATTGGCCGTTCAATTGCTTTATCACCAACTCTGAATCTCCATAAACTTCAACTGAAACGACCCCGACTTCTCCCAAATATTGAAGCCCCCGAAGCAATGCCTCGTACTCAGCCTGATTGTTTGTAACCGTGGGTTGGATAGGGATAGCGTATTCAAACATCTCACCTCTAGGTGAAATTAATAAAATCCCTACTCCTCCACCTTTGCCACATGATGATCCATCAAAAAACAAAGCCCAAGGAGTAATTTCAAGCAAATCAATTGATGGATCACGATGTTCAGTTATAAAATCGGCAATGATCTGACCTTTTATAGCCTTTACCGATTCGAACTTCAATTCAAACTCCGATAAAGCCAAGATCCACTTGCCAATCCCGCCATTCAAAATTGGCATAGATAACATATGTTTAATTACATCGAACTTGGAGTATACAACGCATTCGGCATTCAACAAGTAGTGCCGAAATTTTGTACACGAGTAGTACACACATAGGCACAGTTTCTCTACAGCCGAATACCTGGTCTCAGGATGAAGTAACTTTCGGCTAAGGTATGCTACTACCCGCTCCTTTCCTTCGAACTCTTGAATAAGGGCCGATCCAATGGTTTGGGTATCGGCCGCCACGTACAACTTGGAAGGCTTGTCCAACTGCGGAGGGACCAGTACTGGTGGCTCCTTCATATACTGCTTGATCTCGTCAAAAGCCTTTTGTTGTTCGTCGCCCCACGTGAACTTCTGATCTTTCTTAAGCTTCAGCAATGGAGAAAACGACAAAACCTTTTGTGACAGATTTGAGATGAATCTCCTTACAAAATTAATCTTGCCGAGCAGTGATTGCAACTCCTTGAGATTAGTTGGAGGGAAAACTTCATCAATGGCCTTCATGCTTTTCTTGCCAACTTCAACCCCCCCTTCGTGGACCAAGAATCCCAAGAACTCTCCAGCTGATACCCCAAAAGCGCATTTGTTTGGATTCATCTTCAAACCATGCTTCCGGGTGCACTCCAAGGTTCTCTTCACGTCTTCCAAATGTGTGTCATGATTCAAAGACTTGATCACGGCGTCATCAATGTAAATTTCGACAATTTTGCCGATCAACTCGTGAAAGATATAGTTCATGACTTGCTGATAGGTTGCACCGGCATTTTTCAAACCAAATGTCATGACTATCCATTCAAACAGGCCTATATGACCAGGACATCTGAAGGCCATCTTTGATATATCCTCTATTGCCATAAAAATTTGGTTGTATCCCGCATTACCATCCATGAAACTGATAACTTTGTGCCCAGCAGCGGCGTCAACCAACAAATCTGCAACAGGCATGGGGTAACCATCCATAGGAGTAGCTCTGTTTAAATCCCTAAAATCTATGCAGACCCTCATCTTTCCATTCTTCTTGTAGATAGGGACAATATTAGAGATCCACTCCGCATATCTGCATGGCCGAACGAAGTTTGCATCAAGTAATCTTTCCACTTCTTTCTTCACATCGGCCAATACTTCATCTTTGTAGATTTTCCGGGGAGGTTGCTTGTATGGTTTAAAACCGGATTTGATTGGCAACCGATGCTCAACAATGGAACGGTCCGATCCGGCATCTCCGAATAATCCCAAGCGAAGCAATCTTTATATTCCTTAAGCAACTTGATTAATTCCTCCCTGAAGTCTGATTGCAAGTTTGTGCCGATGAATGTCGGCCTTGGTTTGTCACCGCTTCCAATGTCAACTTCCTCTAATTTATCAGCCGACATGAATCCTCGCCCCAACTTGCCATCAGTACCATCGACGGGGTTATCCATTAAAAATTGCTATAAGAGCCGATCGCTTGAATCGGCCGTTGATCGCCGCCGACGAGCTCAACAGGACCTTCTCCCCAGTCTTTTCCTGAGAAACAATCAATACCTTGGTATTCCCAGAAAGCTGGTTCCACATTTGCAACGCTCACGGAGTCATCTGCTTGGACCACCTCGATATCGTCATCTACCCACTGGATGAGCTGCTGATGCATGGTAGATGGGACGCAGCAGTTGGCATGAATCCAGTCCCGTCCAAGTAGTAGGCTGTAGGCTCCTTTACCTTCGATGACGAAGAAGGTTGTGAGCAGTGTTTTGGACCCGATCATCAGATCCACGTGGGCGCACCCCTTGGTATCTGAAGGATTCCCAGCGAAATCGTTCAGAATTATGCTTGTAGGTGTCAAGTCGCTAGGGCCCATGCCAAGTTTTCTGAAAGTGGTATACGACATTACGTTGACTGCCGCTCCACTGTCGACAAACATCTTGGTCAATGGCATGCCATTGACATATCCTTTCAAGTATAGCGGCCTCATGTGTCGATTTTTGGCCGGTTTGTCGAAGATGGCTTGCTTGGCTAGCACCAGCTACGCGATCAGTCCCTCGAGCTGTTCATCATCCAGGGACGTTTCTTCCGGCACAACCTGATTAGCAGGAGCCATAAATTCATTCGGCAGAAAATATACCATACATCCCGGCGCCGAACGGTTTGATCCTTCAGGTTTATCCTTTGGACGCCACACCTGCCTCGTCTGGATCCCTGCCTACCTCAGTTCGCGGTTCCTCAAGCGTTGAACCCTCCTTTTTTGGCTCTTTCTTAAAACAGGTGGGCACCATTGCCCCTTTTGCCAGACGTACTCGTCCTCGTCTTCCTCCTGATCAGCCCATCGCTAATCAGCTTGCCTCTTCCTGGGGTGATCAATGATTTCAATTTTTTGGCGCCGATCCTCATTGGGATGTATCCTTCTAATTCTTTCATGGACGGATTGGCGATTGGCAGTCTCCTGCCTATACTCATAATATCTGTCGCTGCATTCAGGACAGTTTCTCAGCGTAGGAAGCTTCAATCCTTCGTTCCAGCAGTGCCTGAAGAAGGCACACCCCCAATGTGCGCGCTCCTGCTCGCGCGTGTATTGCTCCAGATCTCTCCTGCGCGCTTCTTCTTCGGCCCTACGCCTCTCCTCCTCGTGCTGTCGTTTCTGGTAGCGCTCTTTCTCCAGCTGGCGCTGCCACTTGTTGAGGAGGATGCGCGTAGTCACCCTGGGTTTGGCCCTGGACGATTCCCCGATCTCGATATGGCTGCTGAGAACGCGAGGGGCTTCACCATGAACCTGCTCGAAGGTCACTTGACGTTCGGGTCTCTTGCTCCATCCTGCCTTGCCCTGGCTGAGGTCAAGACCTTGACCTTGCCCTTCTCCTCGGCTGTCACCATGTTGACGGAAAAGCTTACCATGTTCTGGGGAAAAGGGTGGCCGTCCAGCTTCATCTTGTTGTCAAACTTGAGATGACCCTCTTGGATAGCCCTCTGGATCCTCATCCTGAAGACCCTGCAGTCGTTAATGGAGTGAGAATTCCTGTCATGGAAGCCGCAGTAACGTTTCTCCTTTACTCCATCGGGCCGAAGCATGGAATGCCCTTCAGGCAACTTGATTCGGCCTTCCTTCACCAGGAATTCAAACAGCTTATCAGCTTTAGTGACGTCGAAGTCGTAGGTGCCTTTGGTCTGTTTGACCCAGTGCTGATTCATGGTCAATGGTTCCTTCCCCCACATGATCTCAGCAGCCGCCACTTCCTGATCGTCGTCAGAATCCTCCATTTGATCGGCCCTCTCCAGGAACTGATTGTAGATATCAGCTACATCGTGTTGTTTGCCGAATCTGGCGTCTTTCTTAAAACCGTTGGCCTGGTTGCTCATCAATGACAACTTTTGGGACAGTTACCCAGGTTATCAAACTCCATACCGAACATCTTTTCTCGTACGGCCGGCAGCATCCCTGCAACGGCCATGTCGGCCAACTGATCATCTGGCAGGTTTAACGAAAAGCACATGCCTTTGACTTCCCTGAACCTTCTAAGGAATTCCAAGGGCGTTTCACTGTGTCTCTGCTTCAGAGTGGCGAGGTCGATGAGCTTCTTTTCCGTGGAGCCGCTGAAGTAGTGGGCGTGGAATTTCCGTTCCAGCTCCCTCCATGTGCTAACTGATTGGGGCGGCAAAGATGAGAACCACTGGAACGCTGCGCCCGTCAGTGACATGGGAAAGTACCTGACCCTGAACGCCTCTTCAGATGAGCACTCTCCGAGCTGCATCAGGTAGCGAGCAATGTGCTCCACCGTGCTCGTGTCATCCTATCCGGAAAATTTTGTAATTTCCGTCGGAGGTTTTACTCTTGGTGGCAGGATCACATTGTAATACCACTCCGGGAACGGAGGCGTGTAGATAGGTCCCTGCATTTTAGGTTTGAGGCCGAATTGATTCTGCATCAAGTCGGCCATCTTCTGAGCCAAGATATCATCCTCCTGTACGCCTGTAGTTGGGCCATAGCCCGGATTAGGGAGAGCATCGATAACACCATAGTTCATCACCTCGTGGTAGCCTCCACCGTACAAATTCTTCTGCGGCCTGTTGCTAGCTGGGGCAATCCTATAGCCGGAAGCAAGTGGAGCCACAGACGATCCAAATGCCAACTCCCCATACGTGGGCTGATATGGATTCGGCTGTTGCATAGGTTGCCCTGTGCTGCCCTGCGGAGGTGGCTGGAGTGGTTGCCCTCCGTGGCTGCGGGCAGAGGGGGTTGAAGCGGGCCGACCTCCAAGCCACTCGTGGAGGAGGGCCGGACGGCTTGGCTTCCAACACTCTGCGAGGGAGGCTGGACTGGCTGGCTTCGCAACGGCGGCCGAGAACTAGACTCTCCAATCTCCACGGTGCCTCCCTGAAGGGGTGCTTGGTTGAATACTTGCTCCATGCCCGGGCCGAAAACATCCACCATCATCTGTTTGAATGCACCCAGGAAAGCTCTATGATGCCTGCTTAGTATGTCATCCGCGGCGTCTCGAAACGCTTGCATGCATTCCTCTCTCTCCTGCTGAGTGGTAGCGTCGCTCTCCCCTGGCAATAGAACCCTAGGCATCTCATTTTTGAGGTATGGGACACCACTCCTGTTCTTTTTAAATGACAGCAAGCACTTCTGTTGGAACTGATCCGCAGCATCCTTTAGCTGCTGCTGCTGTTCCGGAGAGAGGTCTTCGATGCTGACATCCATAATGTCACCGATGTCAGGCATCTTGATTTTCGGCTATGGTCCCACTGGGCGTGCCAAAAAGTGTGTTGACGCAAAATCTGCATCTCACGCCAAGCACACAGCAAGCCGAAAAGCTGGCTTCACACGCGAAGAGATCACAAGACGTGCCAGTCAATTTTTCCCTGAAAATTAACAAAAGACAAAGTAGTTAATTTCCAAAGCTTGGAACTTGTCGGGTGGTACCAGACAGTTCCATATTTACGGCTAAAAAGCGGTGAGATGACATATAGCTATAAGGAGCTATCTTCCAGCAAACTGAAATCATTCGGGGCTTTAAAGTGCAAAAAGTAACATAGCCGAATGAGTGACGTGAGCATTACGATAGACCGGTCTTTATTTGGATAAAGATTGCACGTGCGCAGGGCCATGACCGATCCCCGTGATAAACAACATTAAATAATAAATGAAGTAAAAGCATGGTCATAAATATGTAACAAACAAGCATTTATAGGTCCAAAGCACTAGTCTACCGCATATCTAGATACCTTAAAACCCGTCAAGCATGATACCAAACAAATCTATCCACCGCATGATACAACTTGCTTGGGATCATACCACCATCCACAAATAGATCTATCCACCGCATGATACAATCTAAATATGGAAAGCTAAAAGCACACAATATTTAAGACATAACTTATAAACACGTTTCACTCGTGAAAGCATAACCGAATACAGCTGAACAGCCGAATCGGGGTCCATGAAGAAGGAACGAACATTACCAAACAAGATAAATCTATCAGATTGAATTAGAAATCTAATCCACCGGATGACTAGCTCCAAAACAACCCAAAAACTTGCATCTACCACATGATACTCAGTTCTTTATACAAGATCTGGTAAGCTTGAACCCACAACACGTAACAACCTAGATCGAATCGGTTTCGGCTATTAAGGAACCTGTGATCCACGTGCTATTAAAGCTATGGGTACGAACTTGAATTGCATAAGGATCATCCAAGGGGATAAAGCAGATCCAAACCAATCTAGATTGGGAAAAAAGGTGTTACGCGAATTTAAACATGAAGTAAAAACTCAAAGCAACACGAGATAATTTAATGAATCTATTGAATCTTGCCAAAACCCAATAGAGCCGATAACTAGCCTCAAGCTAGATCTTTGCCTACCGCATGGCTTATGATCTAACAAGAAACCTTCTTGAACCAAGCTTGAATCTACCGCATGACACTAAGCATGGTAACAAGACTACTTGCATCAGATCTAAATCCATCGCATGATACTAGACATGATACAAGGTTGTCGGTACTCACGGAGGTCGACGGATCGATGAACCCTCTCGAAGAACTCGACGACACGACAAAAGACTCTAGGGTTTGGCGTAAAGCCGGGTTGTATTGAAAATGTTTCGAATGTCTGTTACATACATTCAGGGTCCATATTTATACCCTGTTAAGCATGACCTCGAATGGATTCGATACCTAATTTATCTCTAAGCGCGATTGCTTATCCATCCATTCACCCCTTCCGTTCGGGCCACGTCATCACGCAATCCCGCAAAATCAGCGCAACAGTGTGCTTGCCGAACGGAAGCAAATTGCCGACCGCGGACTCTTCTGCCGAATTCATCTGAAGAAACTTTTCTTCCGCCAGGCGGATTCCTCACCGAGTTGGACCCACAAGTCAGACTCCTTACCTTACCAAATTTTGGTGTTAACAGTTGACACATTTTATCTATGAATTTTATCCCTCACATTTATTGGAAAAGGGACTAAAATATAATTAGATCACCTTATTAGGGTTCATATTGACAATTTCCATGAGTTTTGGTGAATCTATGAATTTACAGGGACTATTCAGAAAATATGCAAAGAAACCACTCTAGAAGACTCCAGAAGGCTCCGGAACTCAACATGACTTAGAACCTAAGAAAGAAGCATCTAGAAGGATCAAGGACCCACCTGGCCGAAGGGGACCCTGAGGGGGGCCCACCCCAGCTCGAGCAGCCTGGTGGTGGGGTCGGTCGCCCCCTGGTGCCAAATTGACCCAGCTTCCGGAAGGTTCTTCCACCGCCTATGAGGATCAATCTAAACCACGTGTTTAGGTCGGTTTGATCCTACGGCGCATGTCTACTCCTCAGAACTATATAAGTAGCCCCCTGCCTCCTGGCAGAGGCATCTGAAACTCATCTGAAAAGCTGAGTTTGCATACACCAGATCAAGTCACCAAGTAAGAGATACTACACCCTAGAAACACCATATAGAAGAGTAGCTAGCTAGTTTAGATCTAGGAGGAGGCAAGGCGTCTACTTGGCTCTTGATCGTTTAGAGGCTGATCGAGATACTGATCTAGCTTCGCTCTTGTAAGTTCTTATCTAGTTCCTTACATTTGTTATACAGACATATGTTCTTATCAATGATTACATTCAACATTATATGCTTTGGTGTTTATTATGATTACATGTTTAGCATAGTTGATTTGCCTTTATATTCATGTATGGAGTCGTATAGCTCTCACCTAGATCATTTGTTAACATGGGTGAACGGTAAAGACAGTGTAAGCGTGGTGCTTATATTGTATTTATCTGCGATTGCACCCTATATGTCGGGTCATGTGGTGGATTGTGGTGGTGACAACACTATTGAGTCCTTCGCAGTCCACCCCTGTGTATAGGACTAGTGTTGCCTTATACTGTTTGGGTTATTTCAAGTTTCAGCCTTGATCCTCATGGATAGTCTCCCTATGCATTAATATAATAGTTCTTCTTCCATGATTGCTAAATGTTTGCACTAATCATAGTTTGCATTGACATATAGTTTAGAGTTACCGAGGATTATCCTCTCTAACTAGACTTTGCTATGTTTCTCTTGCTATAATGACACTTTCTAGCTGCTCATGATGTTATGACTTGAACAATGCTATCAATATCTTTATCTTTATGTGACTTACCCCTGTTTATAGCAATTGATATATTTTGGCCACTCTACATTATAAAACTGAGAGATGAGCATGTATTAGATATTATGGATTAGAAAGATTTCTTTCCCTGTGGTAGAATATAAATACGATACCTGATTTTACTCATGGTTAAAATGTTCCAATGGTATTTTCATATCTGTGCGTTTGCGGATTCCTTGTTTATATATAACTTCTTTTCTAAGAGATTCAAGGCATATGTAAGAGTACCATATCCATGCATTTTTAGGCACACCTGTCAGGACTGACAACCTATATCGAGTTGTGCTATGAATCGTGTTGGAATTCACCTTTTAGTTTATCTGAAAGAAACATGTGATATACACTTAGCATCATGTTAAGATATACCTTTGAATTTCTGGTGCCGTCGATTGAGATGGATCTTATATCCGTTTCTAGTCGATGACATTAGCAATGTCAACAACTGGTGCCTGCGAGCATGACGGCGAACAGTGACCGGCCGGATTGGCTTCCAGAGGGGTGAGTGACTCATTTCTCCCTCCTTTGCATTCTGTGCCTCTAGGATTGATGGATTGGTACTTAGTTTGTCTTTCTTGTTCATCTGTATGATGGACGCAAACTCTAGCTTCCATTTAGAAATCTGGATTGTTTCTCCCCGTTGTCGTGATGGTGGGTGGTTTTCGTTGGACAAAGTTGTGGATGCTGTCGTATGGACATCCCTGGGCCCACTACCTCGGTGGGTACCAGGACCAACTACTCGGTGGGCCCCTGGGACTACCCGACTTGCGCTGCACGGCACCTGCTGGCGCGAAGCACAAGGACTACGCAGGAGAAGTACTCGGATAGGAAGCTGTACATGTCCTGCACTGTATGGAAGACTCCTAGACGTACTCGACTAGTACTCTCTCCCTGAACCGACTTGTAACCCTGCCTCCCGAACTATATAAGGCGAGGAAGGGACCCCTCTCTAGATCATCTCATCTCAGGGCTTAAGATTGCATCATCTTGTAATCGCACCCAATCAATCCAGAGCTACATAGCATACAGGACGTAGGGTATTACGCACCTCACGGCCCGAACCTGTCTAAATTGTGTGCCACGTGTCTCTTCCTTCGAGTTACCGATCTCGGTGAGGCCACATTCATCTACTTCGGGTGCTCCCCTTAGTAGGTTGCCGGTCTAAAACACCGACAGCTGGCGCGCCAGATAGGGGATCTCGCTCGAGATCACATGGTGAACTCGACGACTTCCGTCTACATCAAGCCAACCGTCGCCTTCAACCGCGGCGTCACCTTCGTCTTCGGCGCCTGGGTCTGCACCACTGATGGCGCTGGCGCCTTCCAATGTCACCTCACCATGCCGCCCAACCCGAAGACTGGCCTCGTGACACTTCCCGAAGTAGTCACGGGCGAACTCACTGGCAAATTCGGCGAAATTTCGCTTTTCGACCAACACGCCGATTTCGAGCTTGGATCCGCCTCCAACTCGAGCTCTACGTCCCTGTGGGCTGTCGTATGCGAGTTGGCTTCTAAACCATCGCATGTGGACTCCCCACCCCGCGAGCGCTTCACGCGTGGCCCCCGCAACGTCAGCAGGGCCCACACGAAGGCTCCCACTATGCGCCGGGCCGGCAAGGAGCCCGTACCTGAGTACGACTCAGACTCCGACACCGCCCCCGGCCACGCCTCGGACTCCAACCCTCTCTTCGGCTTCTACTCGGACTCTGCGTACGAGTTCGACTTCGGGTCGGACCCTGAGGAGCCCGAGTCCGAGGACAACTCTTCAGAGCAACCCTTGTCAGGTCCAGCTGCCGGCTTGGTTATAACATCTACACCCGCTGGGAGATTTGTCTACTGGCCGGACCGCAAGCCCGCAGACCTGACAGGAGGGAACTCACGCTGCTTCGCCTACCTCGACTCACTTCCCTTCCAGGAGGGAACACCACTTGCTCCAGCTGGGGAGAACACTCCCACAGAGGTGGCAACCAGCGACTCCAGCCTTGGCTCTCCCGACCGGCAAGTCTTCATGACTACCAACGAGACGCCAGGGCCCTCAGGCACGGTCCCTGACCAGTACCTCGAGGACATCTTCGCGGACAAGTTGTCCACCGACGCTCCCGCCGACGAGACTGCCGCCAACAGAGACGCCAGACGTGAACGTAACAGAAAGCGTAGCGAACGGCGTCGTTTTCTACGCGACTCCCTCCTCATCCACAACCTTGCGGAAGCACTCGACCAAGTCGAGAGCTGGGTACACACTACCCCAGAGCAATGCCTCATGTCTATCACTATGATAGCACGTCACGCCCAGGGGATGCGCGTGGGACAAGTCATCACCAAGCTCGCGGAAGGCGCCTACTTCATGCGAGTCAACACCAGGGTTGCTCAACCACCTCCTGTCAGGAACCGCGACAATGAAGCAACAAGTCGCAGTGCGGACATTGGTCGCAACCATACTCGAGCTGAACTGCCGGCCGATCCCAACTGTACTCGTGCAACAGTCGGCGAACCCTCTCAAGGCGGCAACAGCACCGCTGCTGCTGGCGGCGATCGCGAGGTCGTCCCTCATCGTGACCCTGGCGGCGGAGGCAGCGACGGCGGAAGCTCCAACCACGAGGCTAACAGGAGGGCCGTGGCGGAGGCAATCGCGGCGACCGAGGCCACGAGAACAGCCACGCCTCCGGAGCCTCAAAGGGCGGCTACGACACCCGCCAGAAGATTGAGGAACTACGGCGCAAGAAGGCTTCAAGCGACAACGACGGCTTCCCCGCCTTCTCCGCGTGACTTCGTAACCTCCTCCTCCCAGAGAAATTCAAGCCTCTGGGAATCACCAAGTACGACGCGAAGTAGGATCCTATGCAGTGGCTCAGATGCTACGCCCTCCCCATCGAGAACGCTGGAGGCAACAACGACACCAAGTGTCTCTACTTCCCCTTCTGTCTGGACCAGTCACCGCTTACATGGCTCGAGTCACTTGAGAAGTACTCGATCGACAAGTGGGGCCAGCTGAAGGAGCAGTTCACCAGCAACTTCGCGGGCGCTATGGGCCGCTCGGGTACTCGCATGGACCTGGCCATGGTGAAGCAGGAACAAGGCAAGACCCATCGCAAGTACATGCGACGCTTCTTCGACAAGCGCGCCACAGTAGTCGATGTCTCTGACAAAGAGGTCATCGACCTCTTCCAAGACGGCCTCTACCACCGTTGCACCTTTGAAGACTTCGGTCGACGCCACCCAAGCTCCATCACCCACCTCAAGGACATGATCACGTCCTGGGCTGATGAAGAAGACAAGGCTAACACCAAGTACGATGGCATCCGTGGCAAGAGCAAGCAGAACACGGGCAGCGGCAGCAGCAACAACGGGAACCAAGGCAGTCGCAATAGCAACTACTACTTGGGTCCCAACCGCAAGCGCAAGCCAGACAACACTGTCGTGGCTATCCAGCGCCCTGCGAAGGAGAACCCGAAGAAGACCTCCGGCGGCTTCAAAGACTTGCTCAAAGAGAAGTGCCCGTGGCACCTGGACGACAACCACACCACCGAGCAGTGCTACCAACTTAGGCGAGCACTCAAGGATACTCTGGAGCCACGGCACCCTCATGACAAGAAAGGCAAGAAGAAGAACGACGAAGACAACAATGACTTCCAGGAACCCGACAAGACAGTGAACGTCCTCTTCGGCGGACTACCCAGCAGACGGGAACAAAAGGCTACCCGTCGAGAAGTCATGAGCATTGAACCAGCGGTCCCGACCCCTCTCAGGTGGTCGGAGGTACCCATTACCTTCTCCCGCGCGGATCAATGGACTAGCTTCTCCGAACCAGGGCGGTTCCCACTCGTCCTGAAGCCGGTGGTCGCGGGCTCCAAGCTCAACAAGGTCCTCATCGACGGTGGAAGCGGGCTTAACGTCCTTTTCACCAAGACCTTGAAGAAGATGAAGCTCGACATCACCCACATGCTCACTAAGAGCACCTTGCCCTTCTACGGCATCGTCCCCGACAACACGGCTATCCCACTGGGCTCAGTGGTCCTGCCAGTTACCTTCGGGGAATCTCGGGACAACTATCGTACCGAGTACATCAAGTTAGAAGTCGCGGACTTCGAGACGTCTTACCATGCCATCCTCGGCAGATCGGCTATCGCCAAGTTCATGGCGGTACCCCACTACACCTACTTGGTACTCAAGATGCCAAGTCCAGCTGGTGTACTCTCACTGCAGGGGGACTTGAAGATATCGCACGACTGTGACACGGAAGCTGTGGAGATCGCCTCCACAAATCAAGTACCCAATGCAATGATGGAAGTCTACGCTGCGTCGAAGAAGATTGCTCCAAGTGAACTCGACATCCCAGAGAAGTCAGACAAAGCTAACAAGCCTCAGCCAGCTGAGGAGGTTCTGGTCAAAACAATTGACCTCGGGACAGGTGACTGCAGCAAGACCACCACCATCGGGGCGGGCCTCGACCCCAAATAGGGAAGACACGCTCATCAACTTCCTCCGGACTAATCGCGACATCTTCGCGTGGAAACCAGCGGACATGCCAGGGGTGCCCAGGGAGTTGATGAGCATTCACTCAACGTCGATCCTAAAGCTGCCCCGAAGCGACAACACCTCCGCCGCTTCGCCGCCGACAGACGAGACGCCATCAAGAAGGAACTCGCCAAACTACTCGCGGCTGGCTTCATCAGAGAAGTCTTCCATTTTGAGTGGCTCGCCAACCCCATCCTCGTCCGCAAGAACTTGAACGAGTGGAGGATGTGCGTCGACCACACCGACCTCAACAAGCATTGCCCCAAGGACCCCTTCAGGTTGTCGCGGATTGACCAAGTCATCGACTCCACGGCGGTCGCGACCTCGCTCGCTTCCTCGACTGCTACTCCGGGTACCACCAGATCGTGATCAAGGAAGAAGACCAGGAGAAGACCACGTTCATCACCCCATTTGGCGCGTACTGCTACACGACCATGTCCTTCGGGTTGAAGAACGCCGGCGCCACCTACCAACGAGCTATCCAGGCCTGCTTCAAGAGGCAACTCAACAAGAACGTCGAAGCCTACGTGGATGATGTGGTCGTCAAGACCAGAAACTCTAGCATGCTCATCGACGACCTTGAAGAGACTTTTGCATCTCTGCGCGAGTACCGCTGGAAGCTCAACCCGAACAAGTGCGTCTTCGGCGTACCATCGGGCAAACTACTCGGCTTCATCATCAGCCATCGCGGCATCGAAGCCAATCCCGAGAAGATCTCCGCCATCACCAGCATGAAAGCTCCCACGTGCATCAAAGACGTGCAGAAGCTGACCGGGTGCATGGCGGCATTGAACAGATTCATCTCTAAGCTTGGAGAACGGGGGCTCCCCTTCTACAAACTACTGAAGCACCAAGAGAAGTTTGTGTGGACTCCAGAGGTGGACCAAGCCCTTGCCCAGCTCAAGGACTTCATATCGAAGCCACCAGTCCTCACGGCTCCTCGCAAGGGAGAGCAGCTACTGCTCTACCTCGCTGCGACTACTCACGTGGTCAGTACTACCATCATCGTCGAGCGGCAGGAAGACGGCCACACCTATCCAGTCCAACGACCAGTTTACTTCGTCAGCGAGGTCCTATCAGAATCCAAGGCACACTACCAGCCAGTACAGAAGCTTCTGTACGCAGTGCTCATCACCTCGTGGAAGCTACGACACTACTTCCAGGAGTACTCAATCTCCGTCGTCACCGACTACCCGCTCGGTGACATCCTGCGGAACCAAGATGCTACTGGAAGAATCTCCAAGTGGGCAGTCGAACTCGGCGCCCTCAACATTGACTTCAAGCCACGCACAGCCATCAAGTCGCAGGCACTAGTCGACTTCATGGCGGAGTGGCGGGAGAATCAGCTACCTACTCCAACCGAGCGTCCAAAGCACTGGGTGATGTACTTCGACGGCTCACTCAACCTCAAGGGCGCAGGTGCAGGAGTACTCTTGATCTCTCCAACGGGCGAACAACTCAAGTACGTCCTGCAGATCTTCTGGAAGGTCTCAAACAACGAAGCCGAGTACGAAGCTCTGCTACACGGGCTCCTCCTCGCGGCTTCACTAGGCATCAAGCGGCTACTAGTCTACGGTGACTCCACAGTGGTCATCAACCAAGTCAACAAGTCCTGGGACCGCAACAAGGAGAACATGGACGCCTACTGCCTAGAAGTATGCAAGCTCGAGAACAAGTTCTATGGTCTCGAGTTCCACCACGTCGTCCGCGACAACAACGTTGTAGTGGACGTCCTGTCAAAGCTTGGTTCTACCCGCGCTCAAGTACCAGCGGGCGTCTTCGTCCACGAGCTTCACGCGCCATCCATCCCAGAGCCGGCGCCACCGACCACTGTCCCAGCGCATCCCCCGGCTGGCCAAGAGGTCATGATGATCGACGTGGACTGGAGGCAGCCCTTCATCGACTACCTCAGCGAGCAGAAGGTTCCCTCGGACAAGAACCTGGCCGAGCAACTCATCCGCCGTGCCAAGTCCTATGTCCTCGTCGGAACAAGCTCTACAGGCGGGGCGCATCTTCCGGAGTACTCATGAAGTGCGTTCCCAAATAAGAAGGCAGGGACATCTTGGAGGAGATCCATAAAGGCGTCTGCGGCAACCACGCGTCCTCTTGCACGCTGGTCAGCAAGGCCTTCCGACTAGCTTTCTATTGGCCCACAGCTTTGGGCGACGCTAAAGAACTCGTCAGAAGGTGCCAAGGGTGCCAATACTTCGCCAAGCAGCAACACGTCCCGGCCTACAAGCTAGTCACCATACCGCCAACCTGGCCTTTCACCTGCTGGGGGCTCGACATGATTGGGCCACTACCAACTGCGCCAGGTGGATTCAACAGAGTACTGGTGGCCATTGACAAGTTCACCTAGTGGATTGAGGTCAAGCCGGTTACATGCCCCAAGGCTGACAGAGTACTCGACTTCCTGGATGAACTCATACATCACTACAGACTACCCCATCTCATCATCACAGACCTGGGCTCCAATTTCAACAATCACCAGTTCTGGGAGTACTGCGAGAACAGCGGGATTGATGTCTGATATGTCTCAGTTGCCCATTCTCAGGCCAATGGACAAGTCGAGCGCGCCAATGGGATGGTGCTCGACGCTCTCAAAAAGCGGCTATACGACGCTTCCAACTCCAAAGGAGGCAAGTGGATCAAGGAACTACCTAATGCTCTCTGGGGGCTACGTACTCAACCCTCCAAGCCAACGGGACAATCTCCATACTTCCTGGTCTACGGCTCCGAAGCAATCCTCCCTGCTGATGTCATGTGGGATTCACCAGCAGTGGAGCAATACGATGAAGGTGTATCCGAAGACAGCAGACGAGTTGACATCGACGGACTCGAAGAAGCTCGCTGTGCCGCCCTCGTCCAATCAGCAAGGTACCTAGAGGGTATCCGACGCTACCACGACCGCAATGTTAAGGAACGCTCCTTCAATGTTGGTGATCTCGTCCTCCGTCGCATCCAGAACACGGAAGGACTACACAAGCTCAGCTCGCCCTGGGAAGGTCCCTTCACAGTTGCAAAGGTGACCGGACCAGGCTCCTACCGCCTCCAGACGCTTGAAGGCGAAGACGTCAACAACTCGTAGAACATCGACCAACTCTGTCGATTCTACGCCTAGTCTACACGACTACACCGGGGGCTCCAGTCTATACGACTACTCAAGACCCCTTCGCCGTAAGCGGCCTCTGGGTCCAGGCTCCAGTCTCCGGACTACTCTAAGATCCAGTTCGTGTGGCTACTAACGGATCTTGGGCTGCGACAAGCGATAAAGGACTCCAGCAGTGGTCTACTGAGAGACCTTGTACTTCTAGATCCAGCCTACACGGCTACTAACGGATCTACTGCTGTAAGCGGCTGTATGCCCTAGCACTACTTAGCCGTAAGCGGCCTCCGGGTCCGGGCGACTACTTTGTAACAACGGCCCTGGCCATCCAGGTGTACTTCTTCAGTAATAAAGTTTGATTGCCTATCAACTGCTTTACTATCTTCTTCCCTCAACGGGACTACTGGCGAGTACGACTACTCGCGACGACTCCATGATGGGACTCCGCACTCACAGATCGCGATAACGAGTACTCATTTATGAAAGTTTCTTTCATTAATACTTAAACAAGTTCATTACAACTGTTTATGTACAACTACTGGTACGAGCTAACTACTACAGGACTACTGGAGATTGAGCTTCTCGGTGACTTGTTTAGCAATGGGCGCCATCTGCTCCAACAGCTCCGCGTACTGCTCATCGATGCAGTTGGCGGCTAGTCCTCCGGCGACTACGTCAACTGGGGCCTTTGGGAAGTACGACTTCATGAAGGCCAGCACCTGGTTGGGGATCGACTTCACCAAGTGCTTGACGTAGGTCGCCAGGCGGTTGGGGGCTTCCCCCAGTCGGTCCCCCAACGGAGCTATCTTCGGCCCCCCGGGGTGAGGCACCAGCAGCCTTGCGATGGGGAGCGCGGCTTACTCGAGTTCCTTGAGTTGAGACCGCAGCCTCTCGCAGTCCTCGTGCAGCTTTTGTAAGGATTTGTAGCAGTTGACGAGGTCACGATCCGATGCAATACGGAGCTCCATGTGCTTGTCGCACTCGTAAGCAAGTTTCTTATAATCATACTCCAGTACCTTGCGGGCCTCCTGCTCTCGATAGAAGAGGTTCTTCATGTCGGTCTCAGAAGCCTTCAGCTGATCGACGCGGGTCTCAAGCTCTGCAATCAACAAGGCATAGTGGGTCAGACTACCTCAAGCTACTATCAACAAGTACCCGACAAGGCGGTCGCGTACCTTTGTTCTTGTTGCAGAGAGTCTTGTTCTTCCGCACGAGCTCGTCGCTCTTCGCCTGCATATCTTGGATGTCATTGTGATACTGGGCGAAGGCGGTGTCCAGCTTCGACTGCATCACGGCAGTGTGCTTCCGGGACTTCACAAGCTGTTCCTCCAAGGCTTCCGCTCGGAGTACTGTGTCGCCGTACCCTTGAAGCATGTCGGACTTCTGCCGGGACCTCTCTGCGACGTCCTGCAACAGGCAACACATATCAAATGGGTACTCAACGCTAAAGGATCGACTACTCAAAGGTGTCAGCTACTCACCTTCATCCATTGCTCGGCCTGGCACACCGCCTCCAGGTGACGAGCTACTGTCGCTGGGTCGACCAGATCATCCACCAACAGCTCGGTCCCGCCACAACTACTCGTCGCGGCTTCGGCCATTGGCACCGAGCAGATTGGCTCCGCGTCCTGGATCTCCGGCGAGCGGACGACTACCTCCAGAGCGGGTTCTGGTAGCACGTCGCCTCCCTCTCCTCCAGTCGTCGCGGCGGCTTCTCCGACGGCCACCTCTATCGGCTCGGGGGCTCCTCCGGCAGCTCCCTGAGTCTCCGGTGTCACATCTTCAACGGGCACCGCTGCCGGGATATCACTTCCCTCGGCTTCAGCACCTGTCGACAAAAAGACAAGTGTATCAGTCATACCTGACGACTACGACTACTTTTTGGGGCTACATGCACCTGAATAAGTACTCACCTTCAACAACGCTGGCCTCAGGCAACGTAGCCTCCGTAGCCGGCGCCTCAGACTCTGCCTGAGGAGCAGGAGCGGACTCCTCAGCAGGTGGCGCGACTTCCTCTTCTGCCACCGCCGTAGCGGGTTCATCCCCCTCCCAGGACAAATCCGTCGATTACCTGCAGAGTACACAAGCTGGTTGTCAACCCAGTACGACTACCACATTCAATGTACTACTCGGGAAGGATCAACACTTACAAGCTCGACCGGACTACTGTCACGATTGGACCACCGAGGATACTGGCAATGTCGACCAGTCCTGCTTCGGCGGGTGCCTCCTCGTGCGCCTCGCAGCCGCCTCTTCGGCGGCGGCGGCCGCCGTTCCGTGCTCCCCTCGACGCGGGGGGCTGGCGCGTCATCTGCGCCAAGAGCTCTTCCACGGTGGGGGCTGGGCTATGACTACCCCCAGCTGGCTCCCTCACCGTATCCCAATCACCTTCGTCACCCTGCTCAGCGGGGTCGGAAGGTGGCATCTCCTGCAAGAAAGGGAACTTCGTCGTCAGCCCGCAACATCGAGACACAAGTACTCGACTACCCTATTCAAGATGGCTTACTTCTTGGGACGTGGTCTCCGTGACCTTCAACTTCTTGGCCACGCACTTGCGGGCCACGTTGCGTGGCTTCCTTGGCGGCACGGGCAAGCTAGCCTCCAGGCTAGTCGGCTGATCCTGAACGAGAGGAATGTGCGGCAATCCAGGGCGGTTGAACCTCGACTGCAACTGGTAGCGCTCTTGCAGCGTCTCTTCATTGTCGTCCTCCTCCTCAGACGTATCTTCGATGACTACTGTGTCGTCTCCTTCACCAATCTCGCGCCACTCCTTGGACTTGGTCCTCCCCTCCTCTGGGACCTCGACAAGTTGAGGAGGCGACGCCGGCTCGGAGACGAACTTTGCCAAGTCATCCTGCAAGAAGCACAACACGTCAGTACGACTACTCTTACGTAATGAGTACTCGACAAGACCGAAGGCTACCGACCTCTTTTGGTAGGCGTGCGGCGGAGTACTCGGGCACAGGGCACGGCGTGTACGCCGGCATGTCTTTGAAGATCCTGCCCAACCTATCAACGATGTCGTCATCGTCGACTTCATCACCGGGCATCTGCGACGTGTCGTCGTCGCCGGTGTACTGGTACCCTAGGGTGTCGCGGGCCATCAGCGGCTGTACCCTACGCTTCATGAAGCTGAAGGCCACATGTTCGGCCCTCAGCCCGGCTTCTCTCAGTGCCTTGATCTTCGCCAACAACTCGGGCAACGGGAGACCTTCCTGCATTGTTGGCTCCGAGTTCCACCACGGCTGGTGCTTGGGCTGCTTCTCGCTTGGCTTCGGCAGCTCCGGGTGGTGGTTGGTCACGTAGAACCACTTCGCCTTCCAATCCTGGTTGGAATCGATCAGCTTGTGGAGAGGTACTGCTCCGCGACATCCTCCCTCATCTGGATCCCGGCTCCCCCACTACTCGGGGATTGTTGGCGCTGGGCTGGGGCTTCACCCGGAAGAACTTCCAGAACAAGATCCAATGGGGCTTGATCCTCAAGAAGGCTTCGCAGAAATGTACGAAGACTGAGGTGTGGAAGATACCATTGGGGTTAAGGTTGAGGTACTTGATGCCGTAGTACCCCAGCAGCCCCTTGAAGAAGTCGCTGGCCGGGAGAGACAGTCCGCGCTCTGCGAACCGGGTGAACATCGGGATCTCGTCCGGGTTATTCTCCATGGGGTACGGATCCCCTGCAGTGGCTATCCACATGTCCACCTCCTTCTCCCGCAAGAAACCACTATTGAGAAGCGCCAGGAGGTCTTCGGTCTTGGCCTTGGATTTTTCCACTCGCGATTCGGATCTGGCCGCGGCGGAGACACCGACGGCGATGTCCCCGCAGCAGATCCGGCGGCCTCCTCACGGGCCCTCTTCTTCCCACCGGCGGCCTTCGAGGTCTTCGACGGTGAGGGCTTCATTCTCCAAGTGCAAGGTGTCTTCACTCGCATTCGCTCGAGGGCTACGGTGGTGGCTTCCTACGATGGCATGCTCAGATCTACTCTCTCCTCAACAGCGGCAGTACACACTGGCGGTGATTCCTGGCTAGATCTGCTCGGAATGGCTGCGAATGCGTGGGATGAAAAACCCTAAGGGTTTTGGCTTCTATTTATAAGTCAACAGCGGCCCCTCCAACGGCCGGATGGATAAGTCTGTGCTCGGCTGACTCAGTGGCGGCGCCTGACTCTTCAACTTCTACTAGTCGACGCGCCTCATCTCGGGGGCTCGGCTACTTCTACTCGACTTCCTGGGTAGCAACAAGACTCAAGAGCAACTCAGGACACATTTTACAAGATGACCCTTCACTTCGAGAGGAAGTACTCGACTCAAGGCTCGGGGGCTCCGTGCCACGTGTCCTTTGGTTTTTTCTCCAGATTTTTCGAGATATTCTTGCCAAAACTTCAGATGGACCCTCAGCCAGAGTCTACAACTCAACCTAAGGCTCGAGGGCTACTCCATATGGAGTGCGATTTTGCAATCGCACTTGCATATCAGTTTCGGCTTCAAGACAACACAGGCATATTTGAAGACCTTCAAGGGCAGCACTCGAGGACGCTTGGGACTACTCGAGAAGACTTCATGATTGCTCAAATATCAGCTGGAGTACATTCCAGCCTCGGGATGCTTCGACTACTCTTGAGGACTTTTGACTTGTAGTACTCAGGGACGCTTGGGGACTACTCGTTAAGGCCGTCAAGACTACTCGAAGCTGTCCTTCTCGACTACAAAGTACTCGGAGGCTTGTCGTATGGACCTCCCTGGGCCCACTACCTCGGTGGGTACCAGGACCGACTACTCGGTGGGCCCCTGGGACTACCCGACTTGCGCTGCACGGCACCTGCTGGCGCGAAGCACAAGGACTACGCAGGAGAAGTACTCGGATAGGAAGCTGTACATGTCCCGCACGGTATGGAAGACTCCTAGACATACTCGACTAGTACTCTCTCCCTGAACTGACTTGTAACCCTGCCTCCCGGACTATATAAGGCGAGGCAGGGACCCTCTCTAGATCATCTCATCTCAGAGCTTAAGATTGCATCATCTTGTAATCGCACCCAATCAATCCAGAGCTACGCAGCATACAGGACGTAGGGTATTACGCACCTCGCGGCCCGAACCTTTCTAAATTGTGTGCCACGTGTCTCTTCCTTCGAGTTACTGATCTCGGCGAGGCCACATTCATCTACTTTGGGTACTCCCCTTAGTAGGTTGCCGGTCTAAAACACCGACAGATGCTGATGTTACTAACTTCAGAGACTTGGTTAAAGTGTTGTGGACAAATATCCTTGTGATTACGATGACATAATCAAACTCTTTTATTTTTTTATGGATACTAAGGTGAACATCGAAGTATGCAGTGACCATAATTTAGTTGATATGTTTGGAAAACATAAGGCATCCAAGTGTTGTTTGTTGACTCTATCTTATCATAGCCCTAGTGTTGAACCTCCTGAGATTCCTGGTTTGGATTCGAGTACAACTGTCCCTTCTGTTCAACCCCCAATGACCCCTTCATTTGCTTGTCCAAGCTTAGCAGAACCAAGCCATGCAACACACACTGACATGAAGAACCTGATTTGTTGGCAAACTCAAACCCAATGAATGAGTTTGTGGGTATTGATGAGGAAGGGTTGTACATTGACCTTGGTCCCGAACATCCCCTACCCCCTCCCAGTTCTCAGTGTCAAGCTGGTAATAATAATGAGTTTGTGGGTTCTGATGCATGCTCTGAATCTGATGATGATTCCTTGTCTAATGATGATGATAGTGAAGTAGAGGACACAAATGACATTGTTAAAGATAAAGAGGATGAACTTATGCCTGATGTTGATTATGACAAGAACGACCCTCCTATGATAAAGGGAACCGTGTACTCAAATATGGATGCTTTTAAGATTGCATTAGCTTCTCATGCTGTGAAATATGAGTTCAGCTATGATATTGAAAAGAGTGATCCAGAGAGGTATAGGGTGAGCTGCTTATTCAAAAGTGAGGGTTGTAGGTGGAGGATTCATGCTGCAACTTTGCCAGATGGTGTTAGAGTTAAGGTAATAAGTAATTCTACTATCTATTCATTGTATTTTTGGATTATTTTGGACTATGTTTGGGCTGTTTTTGGGCTAACAGAGTGTATTTCTGGACTGATTTGCAGGTGAAGAGAAACCCACATCCTCATAATAAATTGTTTTGTCAGAGCACTAGAATGTGTGAAATTTGTGTTGGGGTAACTCAATTTTGGGTGTGTGAGGTGATTTACTGGCTTAAGCAACATGGTACTCTAGGTGCTTCAGAACTACAAAGGAGATTGAAGGATGCACACAAAATTGAAGTGTCTTACAGGAGGGGGTAAAAAGGTAAAAATCTTGCCATGGATCAGCTTTATGGGCCTTGGGACAAAAGTTTTGATTACTTGTACGGATTTAAGGCTTAGATAGAGGAAACTAGTCCTGAATCATTTTGTTGTCATTGATCACCACACTGTGAAGGAAAAGAAAAGATTTAATAGGTTATTCTTTGCCTTGAAAGCATGTGTTGATGGTTTTCTTGGAGGTTGCAGGCCATATCTTGCCGTGGACAGTACATTTTTGACTGGTAGGTTCAGAGGATAGCTGTGTGTTGCTTGTGCAGTAGATGGTCACAATTGGATGTATCCAATAGCTGTAGGTGTCATTGACTCAGAAACAAATGAGAATTGGGAGTGGTTCATGGAGAGATTTAAGGAAGCAATAGGCACTCTAGAAGGTCTGACATTTAGCACTGATTGTGGTGTAGCAGTGATGCATGGGGTCAGCACAATTTTTCCATATGCTGAACATAAAGAAAAGGTATAATGGCAAGGTTTTTGAAGATCTAGGCTTCTTCATACTCATGGAGCCCATATATGTTTGAGAAGCATTATCAGGCAATGGCTGAAGCGAAACCAGAGGCAATGAAATATCTACAACAAGAACACAAGAAACTTTGGACTAGGAGCCAATTTGGGACACTATCTAAAGTGGATTATGCGACTAATAATTTGGTCGAGTCATTTAATAATTGGATAAAGGGTGACAAGGTGAAGAACCTGGGTGACTTGATGGACACCTTTAGGTAGAAGCTATTGATCAAGTGGAATAATAGGAATAAGGTAGCCAAACTGTTTCAAGGAAAGATTCTACCTCATATTATGCAGAAGCTAAGGGAAAATAGTTACAATCTTGACATTGAAGTGATCACAACCTCCCCTAAAGGTGTAGCAGAAGTTTGTGCTAAGGGAGTACTGGCTTTAGGTTTGTGGTTAGTTTACCTGACCGAACCTGTTCATGTAGGGCTTGGCAAGGATCAGGTTTCCCCTGCGAACATGCAATTGCATACATCACTTCAATTCCAAGTGCAAAACTAGAAGACCATGTGGATGATTACTTCTCTGTTAACAGATTTAGAGTTGCATATGAAGGTTCTCTTCCCATGATTCCTGACAAGTCCATGTGGCCCAAAGCAACTCATGGTTTCTTCATGCACCCTCCCTTGCTTAAGTCTATTGGAGGTAGGAGAAAGAACAGGATGAAATCGGCTGCCGAGGGGCGGGGGGGGGGGGGGCAACAACAAGAAGAAGGGAAAGTCACATGAGTGCCCTATTTGTCATACCTTTGGACATCACTGGTACACATGTAAGAATGGAAATCCAGAAGATATAGCTGCCATGGAGGCTGAGAGGTAATCTTGCTCGTGTTGTTACTATTGTTTTTTCCAATAGGCTACATAACTTGCTAGTAGGAGACTGAATATTCATAACTTGCTACATATAACTTGCTGCATATAAGTTGTTGCATATTATTCTTTTGCTTTCCTTTTCTTTATAAAGTTACTATTAGTATGGAAATGATCTGATCCTTTAACTGTAAAGCTTTCTGCCTTTTATTTCTTTATCCCATGAGTACAATATATAATATGTCAGTTGATGATTGGTGATGTACCTGTCCATTCATATTTTGTTCTCCTTTTTGAAATATGGTTTGAAATATGCAAGGGTCCTCCAAAGAAAAAGCAAAACAAGCAAGCAGCAAGCTCTAGTATATAGAACAACATCATACCAGTGGCTCCATCCCAGATGGTATTCCCACACAATGAGGCAGTGGACAAAGCTACACACAAGAAAGGGAAGAGAAAATCATCTTCTACTTCAAGTGCCAAGAAAAGCAAGGGGACAACTACCACAACTTCTACTACTATTAGTACATCTAGCAGGCAACTACTTGTCAATTTTTTAAAATATAGTCTTATCATACACTACTTGTCATACATTACTTATTATGACTTATAAATCTAATATACAGATCTGGCCATGGTTCCAATGACCCTACGGCTACCCAAGTATCAACTTCTACAGCCTTAGGACCAGTTCACCTAGAGCCATTGGAGACCATGCTGCCTCATTCTACACCAAAGAAGAAGATGGTGGTTAAGAAGAAACTTACACCAAAGAAGCTTCAAATTGCAGCAGCCAGCACAACCAGCCTAAACAACCCTTCTTTGTAGTGATGTGTGTTGTATCGATGTTCTTTTGCTGATGTAACTCATCAAAAACAAGTGTTGTTTTCCAGTATTTTGCTATGTTATGAACATAACATGTTGCTATGTCGTGACCAGAACATGTTACTTTTATGTGATGAATGGATCTAAACCTATTGAATATTATGCTCTTAGATATTATGAGATGAATTTGAACATATGATGGGTATCTGTTGATTACTATGTGATGAATGGATTTGAAACAAAGTGATGTATTTGTTATGTTGGTTACTTTGTCAAGAATTAATTTACATGTACAAGTGAGGTGTTTTTTGTTTTTTTCCTAAATAAAAATGAATTTCCTTTTTTTGGCCTAAATAAAAATGAATTTGTATTTTGTCTAATAAAAATGACTTTGCTTTTTTAGCCTAAATAAAAATGAATTTGTTTTTTTGCCTAAATAAAAAATGATAACAGTGAGTCTGCTCTAGTCAATTTGAGAAACGGGTGGCATACGGGTAAAAGAAAGGTCATGTTGTAATTTTGAAAATTGGGTGGCATACAGGTAAAAGAAAGGTGAGTTTGTTGCTCATTGTTGGAGGGGTACAATGGTCATTTCCCCTGTACATTTAACACCGTTACTTGCAAAATTGGACGGAATGGCATAGAGGCCAAAGAAGTTTAGGACGATGGCACACATGTGCGAGCAACTTTTTTTAATGGCACACAGGTCAGCACCACCTATCTTAATGGCATACAGGTAAATGTGACAACCCACCCAGGAAAATACCGTACTATCGCCTAAACCAATCCACTTTGGTCATTAAGCGATAATAAAGTATCATGCTGTCGTTAGTCACCGGGTTAACGCCCGGTAAATCACTTAAATGCAATAAGGATCGAGATATATGCATTAAAACTCACGTGAAGGCGAGTCCAGAGATACAACATAAATAACATCCGAAAATTTACCCCGAGGGGTTTAATGATTACAAAACGAAGTCTTTTAACATCACGACGTAGTTCAGAGTTTTTGGAACAGCGGAATTAAACTAACCGGAAGCGGAAACACCACGGGAGGCCATCCATGATGCCTTCAGTCGTTATCCTCCACCCACTCCAGCTCCCAGCTGGGCGGGATCTCTCCGGGCCACACATCACCGAAAGCATTACCTGGGTCAACATATTATAGCAAGGCTGAGTATACTAATACTCAGCAAGACTTACCCGTCGGTGATATCTACTTCACCAACTCTAGACATGAAAGGCTTTTTGGCCACTGGGTTGCTTTTGCTAAAAACTAACAAAGAGTATGTCCTTACTTTCAAGATTTTAGCACAAGTTCTAGTGGGTTTAATCTTTACTAAATTAGCCATCTAGTACAGACAAGTTGTACAAAATAATTAATCGAGCATAGTATTCATCAACTTCCAACATTAGGGATCTCATGGCTAGTGGAGTAAGTAGTCTCAGATAACAGTGAGAGGCCGACAATCGATTGATTCAAACCTTGCAAGGTAGACCTAAACACACGGTGGGATGCCCCTCGCGAGGACAACCACCACACAGTTCCCAAAAATCCTCGGGTCGGGATAAAAGGCCACAGTCTTTGGTGCAGGCTATCCGGGATACCCCGCAAAGCACCCGGACTCACCATACACCGCCGATAGCTAGCCGTGAGACAAACCCCAAGAGTAGTGACAGTTAAATCCCTAGCCATCTCATTAAGGTACTAGGCTTACCGGTCCCATTCCCGACAAGTGCTTAGTACGTTCAAACACTTAACCCACAATAGCCATTGGACCGGAGCCCCAAATCCCATGCTCTTACCACATGAGCAGTCCATTTAAGGAGATCTTATGATTCCTATCTAGGAACCTATTCTCGCGAGTGACATCATCACCTGACTTGTAACGGTCCTATAGCTTAGCAGCTATCGACCTATCATACTAGTGAGGACAAAGGTACCTAGGGATCATGCATATATGGTTCCATACAACTCCTGAACTTAAATGCACAAACATCCATAGGTAATTGAATAACGAAATTTGAAAACTGGGTCAGATGCACCGGGGCTTGCCTTCATCGGCTATTGTTGACGGATAAAAGACGTATCCCTCTACGATCCGCAAGCGTACGGACCCCACACCTTTTTCACCACGGGATTCCCAAGGTTCTTGTCAATCCGCGGAGCAAGGGAATTACTAGCGCTTAACCAAGTACTAATCTAGTTGAATGGAAACCTTTGAAAGGGGGTATTAATCTAAAAGTAAAGACAATCTACCTAAGTTAATCTAAGTTAAGTTGATCAAACAAATGTAGGGTTAAACTATATGGTAAAGGGTGAACACAAGAGAGTGATTAAGAAAGATAAGCGTTCCCTCCCTAGGATCTAGGATAACATGGTATGCATCTACTACACGAAAGCGGTAAACCAATCTACGGGGGTTGTGACCACGGTTTCGCCCTTTCCCTCCTCTCGTCTTGTCACTACGCGAAGGTATTCGTGACTAGACCTATGATGGACACGGTATGTTGATGGAATCTATGGGAGTAGCGGATATCATACGCCCGAAAAACACGGTGGCCTACCTTAATCATCAAAGCATCATCAACATGAAAACAATAGATTGAAACCACGAATCATGTAGCAATTACATAGCATGTATCCATCTAATCCTAGGGATGAACGGAGACATTACCCCATCATCTTACACGGATTGAAGCACATAGGGGTGATGGAGACTCGGAGAACGTCGTCGATGAAGATGGCGGCGATGGAGCTTGGGAACACCCCTAGGCCGGCGGCTTGGAGTCCTCCTCTTACTTCCTTCTCTCCGCCGGTGTTGATCCTTGCGACGAGCTCATCTAACTCTCTCCCTCATCTTGCGGCGGCGGTTTTCGGTGATTGGCGTCGGTAGGATGATTTGTTCGATGTGTCGGTCGACGGCGGCGGAGGCAATAAATAGACAAACACCTAGGGCAAAGGAGGGACCGAACCGACCCCGGAGTGGGGGCCGGGCCGGTCGGCCCGGGCCGGCCGGCCCGAGCCCACGCCGGCCGGTTCGGGCCCGGTTTTCTCCCCGGTTGCTTCTCGCGTGATCCCTTATTCGTGTGCACTTGCATGTGGGCCTTTGACGTCGTTTCCTTCACGGTTTAGGCTTGAATCCTTGCTATGCAAGCTTCGCCGTTTTCTCGGTTGAGTCCCCGAAGACTTGCATGTTGACGCTTCGGTCCTCGGGTCATTTGGAGTCATGTTCATCGCGTGTCTTGACTCTTATCGGGCTTCATGATCTTCTTCCAAAGTGCTTGGTGAACTTATCCCGAAAGTCTCCTCTTTAGCGTAGATTTCTGCGTAAACAACAAACTCCAAAATCGACATGCAAGTGTGAACTTGTTATATCATTAGTATGCCTAGTGGCGGGTTAGTTGCAAATCATAATCGAAACCAATGTATAACAAGTACTCTAGGTTGACGGAAATTCACCGTCAACATCTCCCCCATGCTTAAACCTTGCTCGTCCTCGAGTAAGTAATCCTTGCTTAAAAGGGAAATCGGTGTTGCCTTCCAATGTTGTCCCCGCACTTAGTCATTCATGACGAGGCAAATTGCTCTCTCTTAAGAATTTATTTTTAAAGTTCAAGTTGTGACCGGCTTCTTTTTCATTATGGAAGATAGACTAACAATAAAGAACAAGCCACATTTAATAAACATGATGCTCTCAAACTTAAGTAAACTTCAAACCATTACCTTGTCACATGGAAGATTTTCAAAAAGATGCATATCCAACATAAGTGAAAATCTCTTGCAAAAGCTCATGGAACACTCATCTCATCAAGTCACTCAAGCCTATACTAGATTATTTTCAACCTACTCTACTCATATGTGATAGTGGAAGGCTTATGTGGAGCTTGGAAGGTTAAAAACAATCCTAGCAAAACATACATTCGAAATATTGTCAAATTAAGAGAGAGATCTATTGGAATTACCGAGACTCGTCAAAAAGGCCATGGAAAATAAATGTTGGAAAGAGAGAGGGATGAAACACACACATTTAGATAAGTGGACATGTGCAAGTGGCAAATGGATGATCCCGAGGCACGAGTGAAGTCCTCGTTATCGGATTGCACATGGTTGGAAGATTTGAGTATGGATTTGTCATTAAGGCACTTGAGAACTTATGAAGCAAAAAGATCCGAGGAGCATCTTTATTATTTTTTTTACTTTTATTCTATTTCCTTCTCATTTTCTCTCTTTCTTTCTTTCTCTTTTTTCTTTATTCTTCCTTTTTTTCTTACTTTTCTTTTCTTCTCATCATATTTTTTTTTCATTTTTCATTTTTTTCTTTTTTTTTTCTTTTGCTCCTCAAAACTTTTTGCAACATAATACTTACATAGCATTTGTGTCAGAGAATGACTCCTCCCCCATGCTTGAACGATGCTCGTCCTCGAGCATAAAAGAGAGGGGAAATGACTGCTAAAGTAAGTATAAATTCCATAATATTGCAGAATATTTGAATCTCCATCGAGAATTTTACTCCATACTCAAATTGGGTTGTGGACAAGGAGGTGATCACAAAAAGATGTTTTTGGTTTAGGGTGGATGCCCAGCGAAGTTTGTGAAATTTTCGATGTGAAAACCCACAATGCTTGGACAAAAAGGCTAGCATGAAAACGTTACACAAAGGAATGACCAGCTTCTTAGTCTCGAACCATAGAAATCAATCCTAATCCAACTCATCAAAACATATGTTTGCAATCGACGGGTTTTGTTATCATAAAACATATATGCATATGGCTTTGGTAGGTAGAACTTTGCAAGAGCATCACAAATATGTAGATAGCATAAAAGTTAAGTTTTCATAAAAACAACAAGTTATCCGGCTATCCATATACTTAAATCAAAGAGCAAAGATATGTATGTGGGTCTAGAGCATAGTCATTTCACCTCCACAAATAAAAGAGCCGGTATTTAAATTAATTTCAGATCATATTATAGGGAGCAATTATCCACGACATGTATAACTTCATGTAGGTAAAACAAAGCGGCAACTTTCATCATCTTTCCGTAAGCATAGGCAATGTAGAACATCGAGGTGAACACATGGTCATGCTTATCTATTGAAAGTAAAAAGAAACCTAGGTTGTCCTCCTAGTAGCCATGTTATTGTTTGAAGAGAAAAACAAAAGGTTGCACCTAGTTGAGTTTGAAGGCATACTTACAAGCATTTGTGTTTGGAAAAGAGAAGGTCCATGGAGATGTTACCATCCTTTGTAATTCTTCGTTGCCTTCTTCCGACATCTCCATGTATCGATGTGGCTTTTGCTTTTGTCTTGATTTATTAATGCTCCTAAACTTTTGAATTTGATCTTGTATGCTTAATGGAGTCATTGGTCACCCTTCTCTTCAATGTTGTCATCACCATCTCCTCTTTCTTGTTCTCATCATCTCCTTGCTGTCTCTTTTTCATGGATTTCCCCCTCTGTCCAGAACAGAAAATATATCGAAATATAGCTCTATTGAAAAGTTTACGAAATTACCTTTCCAACGTGTGGTCATTCATCGAAAACGGAGTTCAAACAAGGGAGCTATGTCCGTTTTACTTCAGCGCTGCGTGCTGTCCAAAACTGATTTCAGGACGTGTTGCACTCGGTGATTCGGGCATAACCGCTTGTAGGAACCTCCGATTGTCTTGATTCTTGATTTGTTGGAATCGTAACTTCATGGGGCTTCTAAATATCCAAAAATACCTAGTGTTTTCCCTTTGAGACCATGCAGAATTTTGATGAGATTGGTGACTTCTTGCGCATTGATCCGGAGATGTTAACGATCTTTATCATTCTATCTTCTAGAGTGTCATGTTGCACTTCCGTGTTGAAGATTCAGGGTCTCCCCCATGCTTAGCATTTTGCTAGCCATGGAAGAATAAGACAAAGCACTTCTTAGCCATCCTTCAATTTCCTTGTAGTGAGAGTCTTTATCTTGCTCGTAAGACATTTTAAACGCACATTCTACCCCCAAGGTGACGGTTGGGAGTAGATAGAATTGCCAATAATCCAACAATGTCTCCTAAGATTCTTAATTTGCGGCATAATTAGTTTAATGAGGAATAAAAACCTAATGAGTGTACGTGGTGCAAAGTGTGTATGCACATGATAGGAAAGCATATAAACAAAGACAATGTTTTCACCTAGTTCTAAACACCATGTTTACAACTAGGTTGCCGAATTTCTCCATAGCCATAAAGGTTTATTTATCAAGGGTTAAAACACCATGTCTATCCCTAAATCAATAACCCTTATAGCACAATAAAAATTAAGCGCATTGCGGAGCTTATAAACTAACCAATGCAACATGAAAACATATGAAAAGCTAGCTAGGTTTATCGAACTTAACGATGATGGTCCGCAATCATGTTTAAACACCATGTTTACACAAGATCACAAAAGGAAAATACCCATATGGCCATATGAAGCATTAACATGGAAACTGAAGCATACATCATTAAGTATATAAAACAACCAAGCCAACTATGTGCAAAACATGCATACACAAAGAAACATCACGAGGATAACAAAATGCAATGCATGCAAATAAATAAGATCATGAACATGATGGTGGTTCTAAAAAAAGGAAAACTGAACTTAGATTAATAACCACAAGTTGATCATCATAAGATAGTGCCATTTTTTTATTTTCACTAAGAAAGTAGTAAAAATATAAAGAAACGGGTTGCCTCCCGAAAAGCGCTTCATTTAAAGTCATAGAGCTCGACTTTCTCACATACCTTCTTTTCGTTGCATAGCCATGGCCCTTCATGCAAGAAGAAAAGGTACCAATGCAGATTTAATTTACTTCCCATGTTGTGCTTGATCACTTATAGAAGACTTGCCCAAAGCATCCTTTTGTTTCATCGTTATCTCCTTCTTTATCATCCTTCGGTGCTGCCTTCACTCTATTATTTTTTTTAATGTCCAGAACAGAAAGTATACTCAAGCTCTACTCCATTGCACAGTGCACAAAATTTCCTTTCCAACGAGTCTTCATTTGCTCAAATCGGACTCCGGACAAGAGAGTTACGTCGGTTTTACTTCGGCGATGAAATCTGTCCTGAAATTTCAGAACGCGCAACGCTCAATGTTTTCTCCATAACTCCTTGCACGGGTCTTCAAACTTGTTGGTTCTTGATGCGTTGGAATGGTAACTTGATGGAGCTTCTGGATATCTCATTTTCTTCATTTGTACACCTCTGAACAAGCTCTCAAATTGATGAAGACAGCAGCATCCATCTCGGGATTCGGAGAGGTTGATGATTTATCTTGCAACTCTTTCAGGCATGACTCCCTTTTTTTTCTCATTATTCAAGCCTTGTCTACATGGTTAGTGAAAATCGGGCCTTTCCCGACATATGATTCTTTAAGGTCACTAGCTTGACCAAGCGCAAAGCATGATCGAGATTTACAAAACTTATTGTAAACATACGCGTCCATAATTAACACCACATGTGAATTGTAGCAACAAGTCAAGGTGTAAATAAAAGAAGCATATGTTTCATGCATAGCACTTAGCTCATCATTAGGCAAAGGTTGTATAGGTGTGAGATTAATTGGATCAAACTTAAATGTTTCCTCTTTTTCATTCTCAAGAAAATCTAGCCTATCAACATGATCACTATTGGAACAAGGCATAGGCATTAAACTATCATTCATACTATTGGTTGAGCATGAGTATTTGAATTTATCATCATCAATACCAATAATATCTTGAGATTTCAGCGCGTACCTTGGCCTTAGAGATTTTTCAACAAGAGTGATATTTGGTTCATCAAGCGGTGTTGAAGGCGAATCGATCTCAACAAGTGTAGTTGCCTCTTCATCACCATCTTGCAATTTCTTCAACTCATCATGTGGAACATGTAATCCTTCAACTATGTATGCATTCATATCTTCTTTGAAGTCTTCTTTATCAACCAGATCTTCATCTTCAAAGACTTGTATGTTGCTTTCTTTATCTTCCATGTACCACATGTCATCAAGATCGCTCATTGTTGATTCACTCTTTCCTTCATCCTTGAGTACTTCCATGTCTTGATTTGCTAGTGTGTAGGCTTCAATAGCACACAAGCTATCATCTAGCTTGAGTCCTATCTCCTCCCATTTATCCTTTGAGTCACTAGGCTCATCACGGTTGTACTCTTCTCTTCCTTCATCATAAATCTTTGATTTGTCAAACCGGTCGATCCATCCTTCATCTCCTTCTTTTCTTTCTTCTTCAAACATCTTTTGGATCGACTCTCCACTCATCTCTTGATCAAATATATCTTCAACTAGTTTGGCGACGTGTCGGCGTTCCTCCTTCCTTCGGTAGCTAATTAGTGGGGCGAAATCAACTTGAACCCAACCGGATTGCTTGAACTCCGCCAATGGTCTAGCATTCCACATACTTCGGCCTACATTCATGTTAATTTCAACATTTTTAACATCCGAAATGACTTCTCTTACCTTGGGAAGTGGATCTTCACTTTCTTGTATGGTCGGTTCATCTTCCTTGACCTTCGGTTCATCTTTTTCAGAAATTTCAGCAAGCACCTTGGGCTTGCTTTTGTCATTTTGCTCCTCTTGACAACATCTTTGCCAATCTCGTATTGTTCTTTGTCCATTGCTTATCCTTTGTAAGATTTGTGCGGCTTCACTAATGGTTTTATCCAATATATCACCGCCTGCACACATGCTTACAAAACGAGACGAGTTAGGGGTTAGTGAAAAATAAAAGGTATGCAACATCAAGTCAACGGAAAATCCCAAGTTCGGGCCTTGCTCAAGTAGTTCATTAAATCGGTCCCATGCTTCATCAATTCCTTCATCCTCTCCTTGCTTGAAATTGAGCACTTGCCTCCTTAAGTCTTGGACCTTGCTTATGGGAAAGAACTTCAAAAGAAACTTCTTCACTAGCTCATCCCAATTTCCTTTTGCTTCAACGGACGCAAGTGTGTACCATCTTCGCGCTTCATCTTCGAGAGAGAATGGAAAAAGATTCCACTTGAACCAAGCGGCCGGAACTCCTTTTTTGTTGGACCGTGTTGCATAACATCGTGAATTCCTTAATGTGTCTATATGGGTTGTCATCCTCCAATCCTCTAAATGGTTTTGTCGCCACTAAATTGATGATTCCAGGCTTCAATTCATAGTGGGTTGTAGCAAGCGCCAAATCTGATTTTTGCATCTCAATGTCTTCCATTGACGGCATTGCTAGCTCCCTTAGCGACATCTCTTCGTCTTCCAATGGTGAGGTGAACAAATCCATCTAGGCACAAGAAGAGTAGAAAGAAAAACAAAAAAGATTTTTTTTTCTTTTTTTTAGAAAATAAGGGTTAGGTGTTAGTAATCAACAAAATTAATACTAGATTAAACGTAGCAAACTGGCTTGCTCCCCGGCAACGGCGCCAGAAAAAGGGGCTTGTTGACGGATAAAAGACGTATCCCTCTACGATCCGCAAGCGTACGGACCCCACACCTTTTTCACCACGGGATTCCCAAGGTTCTTGTCAATCCGCGGAGCAAGGGAATTACTAGCGCTTAACCAAGTACTAATCTAGTTGAATGGAAACCTTTGAAAGGGGGTATTAATCTAAAAGTAAAGACAATCTACCTAAGTTAATCTAAGTTAAGTTGATCAAACAAATGTAGGGTTAAACTATATGGTAAAGGGTGAACACAAGAGAGTGAGCAAGAAAGATAAGCGTTCCCTCCCTAGGATCTAGGATAACATGGTATGCATCTACTACACGAAAGCGGTAAACCAATCTACTGGGGGTTGTGACCACGGTTTCGCCCTTTCCCTCCTCTCGTCTTCGTCACTACGCGAAGGTATTCGTGACTAGACCTATGATGGACACGGTATGTTGATGGAATCTATGGGAGTAGCGGATATCATACGCCCGAAAAACACGGTGGCCTACCTTAATCATCAAAGCATCATCAACATGAAAACAATAGATTGAAACCACGAATCATGTAGCAATTACATAGCATGTATCCATCTAATCCTAGGGATGAACGGAGACATTACCCCATCATCTTACACGGATTGAAGCACATAGGGGTGATGGAGACTCCGGAGAACGTCGTCGATGAAGATGGCGGCGATGGAGCTTGGGAACACCCCTAGGCCAGCGGCTTGGAGTCCTCCTCTTGCTTCCTTCTCTCCGCCGGTGTTGATCCTTGCGACGAGCTCATCTAACTCTCTCCCTCATCTTGCGGCGGCGGTTTTCTGGTGATTGGCGTCGGTAGGATGATTTGTTCGATGTGTCGGTCGACGGCGGCGGAGGCAATAAATAGACAAACACCTAGGGCAAAGGAGGGACCGAACCGACCCCGGAGTGGGCTGGGCCGGTCGGACTGGGCCGGCCGGCCCAGGCCCACTTCGGCCCGGTTCGGGCCCGGTTTTCTCCCCGGTTGCTTCTCGCGTGATCCCTTATTCGTGTGCACTTGCATGTGGGCCTTTGACGTCGTTTCCTTCACGGTTTAGGCTTGAATCCTTGCTATGCAAGCCATTCGTCGTTTTACGGTTGAGTCCCCGAAGACTTGCATGTTGACGCTTCGGTCCTCGGGTCATTTGGAGTCATGTTCATCGCGTGTCTTGACTCTTATCGGGCTTCATGATCTTCTTCCAAAGTGCTTGGTGAACTTATCCCGAAAGTCTCCTCTTTAGCGTAGATTTCCGCGTAAACAACAAACTCCAAAATCGACATGCAAGTGTGAACTTGTTATATCATTAGTATGCCTAGTGGCGGGTTAGTTGCAAATCATAATCGAAACCAATGTATAACAAGTACTCTAGGTTGACGGAAATTCACCGTCAACGGCTATGTTAGCCCTCGAGCACCCTCGGTGTCGTCGAGCACTTCCACGTACTGCAGCGAAGCTTCTGCTCCTCCTTCCTCGGATTCCGGGACGAGTGAGTAGTCACCGTCAGGAAGATCTACACGGAATGCAATGCAGAGTTCAAGTGATGTGACAGTTTGTTTATCTTATCCGACTCTTGTTGGTCATATTCACCTTAACAATAATTAACTAATAAATTCCTTTTAGGAAGGTTATTATTGATATGTGGTTTATTCTTTTATTGCACACTTGAATTAATGTTTCTTTTATACTTGTTATTTCATGTGGAGGTGTAACACTTTTACCTCTCACTAGTAAAGGTGTGTACAAGGATATTTATTTATAAATGAATTCCTTATCAGCAAGGGTGTGTTCTTAGCCTTTTTAATTCAGTTTGACATCACTTCACAAAAGGAGAAAAAGAATTGAAAGGCATTTTTCCAATTTAATCCATCATTAAACTATAAAAGGTTTCCAAGCTTCTATTTCAATTACAAACCACACAAAAATTCAGTAAAGGGTTTCTGGAGCATTAACATGCCCAAGCTAGGCCTCTGAACACACATACAAAGCTTGGGAAGCTAGAAATTAAATACCTTGGAAAAATAACAAAAGACTAGCTAGCAATCAAATTAAATGCATACAAAAATAAATAAGCATCAAAATGCTCCAACCTTTCTCATACAAGTTCTCTGGTCCTAAACAAGCCTAAAGAACCAGCAAGCACACCTAGAAGCTCTACTGATCTTGCTTCACTAATTTACAAAGGAAAACATGCACAAATTAAGAATAAATATTTCTGTTCATCCAAAACTCATGATTAAATCATCAGAGGTGTGTTTTAGCATAACAAGACAACATGCACAAGTTGGGCACAAAAACATAAATACTTTTAGCTACAAAAAATCATCTAGGCAGTTTCTGCACAAATGCAAAACAATTTATAGAAACATATTTACTTCATAACTTTGTGCAATTTTTGGCACAGGAGCTAGTCATGACCTGATAAACAATATACCAAAAATTTGGACACAGAGGATTTATAGATTTTGAGTTATGGCAGATCTAGGTTTTTCACATTCTTATTTTTCATGCTAAAAATATCCAGAATCAGACCATGTGAATATAACAAAAGTTGTAGTATTTTTCACAAGGAATCCAATAAAATTTAGTTTGCAATTTTCTGCATTTGATACGAATTTCTACGCATTTTACAAGTTTCTGCAAAGGGGGTTCACTATTGAAGACCCATCTTTCAACTGGGTCCCTAGACTTCCTGATTCCTTACAACCATACCCTCACATTTTCCAGCCAGGTCCCTGCACTTTTGCAATCGGTGCACAGAGGCCCCCAGCGGCGCAAGGGGGCTCATCGTCGGCGAGGGGCTGCCGGTCCCGGCCAACAAGCGAGCTGGGGCGGCGGGCGAGCTCACCCGGAGGCGATTGGGTGCGGTGGTGGCGTCGGGAAGAGCACCAGCGAGCTCCGGCGGCAAGGCCGAGGCGGTGCGGCCGGTGCGGCCCAAAATCCGGCGAGGTGCAGCGTAATGCGGGGCTATTGAGGGCGGTGGAGGGACCAAGGAGTCCTAGGGGGTGCGTTTGGGGCGCAGGTTGCGATGGGGACAACCGGAGGGGGCGGTGCTCCGGCGGCGATGGCAATGGCGCGGCGGGCAGTGGGGAGATGGCGGTGATGGCGCGGTTGGAAGAGAAATGCGGCGGCCTTTTATAGAGCGCGGGCTCGGGGGTGACAGCGTGGTGACGGCGGCGATTCCGCCGTACTACGGCGCCTTGGCCGGCGCGCGTACGGCCGGCGCCGCGGACGGACGGACCGACGGTCCGCCGCGCGCACGGCGAGCGTACGCCGCCACGGCGGCGCGGTCGAGGCGCCTCGGTTGGAGGAAAGGCATCGGGAGGTGCGGCCTAGGGTGGCGCGCGGCCTCGGGCGAGGAGGAGGGCGTCGGGGAGGCGCGCGGGGCGCGGGCGCCGAGGGGCCGGCCGGCGCGCGGCCGGCGACGCGCGGCGCACGGCGCGCGCGACGGCGCGGCGCGCCGGCGCCCGGGTTTGAAACATTTTGCTGAGCGCATGTTTGAACAGGAAAAACTCTATTTTTTGAATAAAACTGCACTAAACTTTGAACACGAAAGTTGTAGATCTAGCTATCCTCTAACATTTTCAAAAAGGCTATATAGGGTTTTTCTCAACAGATTTTGCAAGAAACAGTTGCCAACTTTGAATGCCAGCCTGCGTTCACGAACAGGAGATGCTGTCCTTGGAGCAAGTTTTTCATGCTTTTCCACTCCAAATTTGAAATGCCACTCTACATGAAAGTTGTGTCCCTCAACAAGATGGACAACTTTCCTGAAGGTAGAATTTTAAGTGTTTAGGTGATTTTTGGAGAACGCGGCAAAAGTTCCGACAGACAGCTATGAACACTAGGGCTTAACTGGGGTTAGACCAAGTCTTTGACCATGGGTTGGCCCCACAAGTGTGTCTACTAGTCAAAAGGGTTCAATAGAGTTGGTTGGTGAGTTTTTCGAGTTGAAGGCCCAGGTTGACCGTGATTTGACCACTGTCAGCCGGGTTAACCGACGGTTAGGGTTAATCAAAAACCATGGGCGTCACAGTAAAAGCCTTAAAATGATTGATCCGACATTTGCAAATAATATTATATATGAAATAATGTTATTTTGTCGAGAGTGGATCATTCTAAAATGATTGATCTGACATATATTTCAACCGCGGGAATTTTGTGGTGTACTACTCACAAATATATGCTATTAGCCACTATAAATCAGTTGAAGACATAAATAGATGATTTGGTGGATGATGACATGGTGTATAGTGGGTTATGATGTGGAATACTTGCATTTTGAGAGAAATGAAGGTACATATTATATGGTACTACAAAGTGACTTGTGCTCACTAACATGCGGGTCTCGCTCGTGATTGGGTTACGTCGATAACCGAGTCACTACAATTATTGCAGAGGAATCGATTCCGCTTCCTTTGGACTGTCTCTAGCAACAATGTGCACCCGCATGCGCAAAAAGACCCATATGCAGCAGGCTAGAGGAGATTGACGTGCTGCAAAAGAGAAAGCCTTCCAGCAGCAAAGTTGCACCCTTTGGCACATCTCCTACGGTTGTTGGTTCCCGCGTGAGGCTATGTTGACATTTTTCAACGCAACTTCCAAAGAATGGATCTGGAAACCATTCTAAGTAATGGCGCAAGAAATATGATTGGTAAAAGAGCCTACCGAAATATTATGGTAGATAATCCGCAAGCGCACGGATACCGGTGAGTATTTCACCTGGGGTGATGGGTTTTAAAATATCGTATCCATAGGGAAGATTGATGGATGTAACAACAGACATAGGGATGATAGTAGATTACTTTATGGACTTTGATGGAATGGCACATACTTAACAAGGGTAAGCCAAATGATAAAGTAATGATAAATCAGAGAGATAGAGATACATGTGAAACATATCATAAACTATTCCTAGTCTAGATTAGAATTGGATTTATGTAAGAGAGACAATTCTATATGGCATAAAAGACTGAGTTTGTTCATCTATTCTATCGTAGCATATCATCACATATAGCACAGTCATGGATAAATGTGAACACCCTGAAGATTACCCAAGAGAATCAAGAACGAAACTTGATCCTCCCAAGAACCATTGTTCGACTAGTCTTATATTCGGGGGGTGGATTACGAAGGACTCAATAGGCCTGGCACGCCCATGATCTACCACACGACCCAGAGTATAAGGTGAATCCGCAAATAAATTATATCTAAGCACCATGCTTACATACTTTCTACTACCTAGCATATGCACATAAAATACTAGGAGCTATATGAATAATTGCGTAGACTTACCATTGATCATGACTATATCAAATATACTACTAGAATAAAGTAAGAACTTAGCAATTGCACACATGATATTGAAATAGCACAAAGTCATTGAGAAACAATATAAGAACTGAATCTTGATAATTTACAGATCTGAACCGGAGAAAAGCTCAACTCTACTCGAATCTGACTCTCTATCTAGAACTAGGTTTTTGATCTAGAAACTAGATCTTGAACTATGAAGTAGCTATCCTATCTCTGATGTATCCTCTTCTCCTGTCTTGGCCTGATGATGATGATCTTCTGAGAGATGCATACCATACCCCAGGGGGATCTAGGGTTGCTTATATAGTCCCGAGGGATAATCCGTAGCCATAGGATCAAACCAACCTAAACAAGCAGTTTAGATTAACCCTAGGAGGCGGTGGAGGAACCTTCCCGAAGTAGGGCCCAATCGGGGCTAGGTGGGGCCCGATCGGCCTCCCTGTGGGGCCGATCGGCCTGGGCTGGGCCCAGGCTAGGCTCCGCCTTCGCGTGTGGGCCTCTTGTCCCTTCTAGATGCGTATTTTCTTGGATCCCACTTTGGTTGAGTTCGGGAGCCTTCTGGAGCCTTCTAGAATTCATTCTTTTTGGATTTTCCTTAATAGTCCCTGAAAATATACAATTCACCAAAACTCGTGGAATTCATTAGTCCAAGGTCCTATACTACTGTTGATTTATCTTTTTGGTCCTTTTTCATGTATTGTTGATGCATAAAATTAAGACTTAGTGAGCATCAACAGGCTACTGCACCACCAGACTCGAGCTCGCCCTCGCTGTTGCCGCCGGAGGAGGGGAGCGGCCGCGACCATGCGCACCGACGAGGATGGGGAGCAGCTGCGACTGTGCATGATGGCGAGGGTGGCAAAGACAACTGATGCAGCCTCATCGCGTCCTCCTGTGCGGATCTACCGCGGCCACCGCCTGCTCGTCGCACTGGGGAAGGAGGAGGCGGTGGCGTTGATCCGCGTGTGCCACTCCGCGTGACGGTTCCCTCCATCGCCCCGCACTATCCATCTCCCAGTCAACGTGCCGCGGGTCCGCGCCGGCCCCTGCTTCGCCTCCACACGAACGGCCTCGACCTCGTCGTCGCACCACCCCTGCCCCTCACCACGACGTAGGAGGGTGGTGTCCCCGACGAGCGCGAAAGAGGAGGGAGCTCGATTCGGGCAGCCACCATCCAGGGCTAGGAAGGGGAGAGGGAGGTCCGCCCCGGCCGGATCTGCGCCAGGACCGAGAGGCGCCACCGCTGGCCGAGGAACGAGGCGGAGGCCAGCTCGTGGCACCCGGGAGGAGGTCGTTGCGTCCCTGCTCCGTGCGCTGGATGCTCTGCCACCGCAAATCGAGAGAGGAGGTGGTGGGAAGACGGGGAGAGGTGGCCGCGAGGCCGAGAGGGAGGCAACAACGGTTGGTGTGGGGAGATGAAGAGAAGAGAGAGAAATCCTAGGAATGGGCAACCGCGGGGAGCTAGAATAGTGGCCGTCGTCGCTGCATTTTGCAGATGTTGGGGTGTTTGCAGACTCCGCTGGAGTCCGTCTTAGGGCCTTAGGGTTGCGGGGTCCGAGCTGCCCATTAAAAAATATTCGTCTAATAGTCACAATCACAACTCGTCCAAACAATTTCTTAAGATAGTCAAGGAACTATCACTCATGTAACTTATTAGTAACAACACTAGCTTTTTATTTAAAAATTGTCTTTAGAAAAAAACAAAAAATATGAAGGGTCCCTTGGAAGTTTAAAATTATAGTGCTAATATGAATAAATAGAAAGAACCACCCTATGTAAGTATACTTGAGCATTTTTTGGGTAGTCCCGAAAAAAATCCTGATTATTTCGGGCTGAAGAATTTTGTCCATAACATCCCACTGGGCAAGTCGGACCTAGTTTTTTCAAGTCGGGCTTGTGTGGGCCATCCGCGTAATTTACACTACAAAATAGCTAAAAATGTATATCGCATTGGGTTCGGGCCAAAAATAATTTTATCAGGCTGTGAGATCTCTACCCAAGTCCTGTCCATTAAGGTTCATGGGTGGGCCAAAGCCTGTCGGGCTCGGGCCGGGCCTGCGGGTAGGGTCGGACAGGGCTAGTTTTGCTCATGTATACTATGTAGAATCCATTGTTGGGTTCTTAGTTTGGACAATGGGAGATATAATAAGTGACTAGCCAATTGGAGAATAATGGTTCACTCGCAGTTCTAGACCCAAGCAGAGATTCATTATCCAGGTTGCTTCACTCACATCATCCTTTTTCCAACTTGCACTTGTATGGCTTGGATCCAATCCGCATTTTACATAGAGGAGAGGAAGGCAGGGAAGTCTGCATGAAGAGTATCTTGGTCTTTCCTCACCACCCAACATCTGATAATTATTGTACAATACACTATTACCACCGCAAATTGGATAATGATAGTAGTATTTTATTTTTCTTTTTTAAAAGGAACTGTGCAAACATGTTCATCTCGATTACCAGCCACCAGTCAGCGGTACAAAATCAGCACCTGCTACCGGCCACCAGCCAGACAATAGTATTTTTCTCTCAGAATAAATGAGCATCAGCCACCAGCTAACCGAGCAGACTCACATGCACTTATTATAAAAAAGACGGATGTTCTATGAGAGAGAATAAGCAAGAATAAACCAAAATCTTACAAGCCGAACAAGAATGTCTAAATGTGGACGGATTCAATAAACTCACTTCCGATCAAGGGAAGCGTGGCAATCCTGGCACATGGCTTAATAGGATTGATAGAATACTCATATCAATAAGTTGCAACTTTTTTCTGAAAGCCTGTCTCCAAAGAACTCTGGGTTAAGCATGTTTGGCCCGAAGCAATTTAGGGATGGGTGACTGACTGAGAAATTCTTCTCAAGTGCCACAAGTGAGGAGAAAGTATGCAATAAAGACTTGTGTTGATTTGTAACGAAAGTCTTGAGATTCTAGAGAGCTGTAAGCATGTCCGAACCCGAGGGTCAAGATGTTGCAGGTAGCGCGTGTACCACTATGCAAAGCGAGTCACATAGCAAAAAAAAGAGAAAAAACCTAGTTTCCACCTAAGTTATGTTGTTTAGTTGATAAAAAAGTTACCATACCGTTGAGTTGTGTGTGGATTCTAATCTAGGGGTGCAATGCTTAACTTGGACCGGAAGTACAAGAATGCTTACATAGTTACATCTTTAGTTGCATAAGTTCATACTATACCTTCATGTCTAAATATATGATATCTAGGATACGCTTGTTATGAAGTAATTAGGTTGTTCTAAATTATGTATATTAAGAGCGGAAGAAGTATCTGAATTGGTTATAATTTTCTTATAGACATTCATTCACATGTTGAGCAAGTCATTGGCAAGCATATTCCATGGCATAACCTAATTCCCAATGCATCTTAAAAGGGAACATTTTGCTCACATGCAACCCATTTTGGTTGTCACAGAGATTAAGTTATTGGGATTTGCTAATAATTTATCACAATATGTTACAATTTCCTTGGCAAAAGGCCTTGGCCTTATAACCTGAAGTTTCCAAGAGCTTCAGTTCCATGTGTCACATTATGACTAACTTTAACTAATACTAGACTTGATACCTAATGCCACACTTCACGCAACAAATTACTTTCTCTGATATTTTATTCACAGCATCGAACTAGTTTGGATTCACGAACACACATTAGTTGTGGCTACAATAACATGGTGTACACAAGCATATGCGTAAACACATTTGCTACAACAAGGGAAAGTATAGACGAAACCAAGGCATTTTATTCGAGTATAACATTTAAGTTATAGTGTTGTGCTCTAGTTTAATGACTCTAAAATTGTTGAAAGAGAAATAAGTGTGGAATGGAATGGAATGAAAGCCAATGAGTTGATTGATTGATGAGGGGGTGGACCCCTAAATATGTACATAGGGAAAAGGTGCCCTTCGGGAATGCTGCACCCCTTCGGGATGCCCTTTCGATAAGGCGGTTGTAACTTCCTAATTACATCAATAATGATTTCCCTAATTACATAGTTATGCTAATCACTAATCAATATTTCATAACAGCTCCCTTGATCAATTTCTTCTTGGGATCTTGATGTAATTTTTCTTCAATTATCTTTGGATATTGTCTTGTAAAACTCCTCCAAAAACCCTATGGGAAAAATCTTGAGGAGAAACCAATCTGTATGTGTATATGCCATTAAAACTCCCTTAAACCCAGTGGGAAAATATATGGAGAAAATGATATGGCATTTTAGATTATGGTGACTTATATGAGAAAACCTTGAAAAGGATAAACTCATAAAGAAGTTTAGAGATCAGTAATGTTATGATCTGAGGATCATGTTTGAATAACCTTCTCTAAAACCCAATGGGAAAAATATGATAAGGGATTCTATCTTCTTAAAAACTCTTGTAGAGAAAACAGAAGATATGACATAGAATATGTCTTGAAAACCACCCTTAAAACCTTAGTGGAAAAATTAGGTGATATGCTTGTATTGATATTGCCTAATTAAAATCTCTTATGAGAAACTTTGTGAGGAAAAACTCATATAGGAAAAAGAGCACAATATTCATAAGCAGATGATTATGTGTAGGTTATATCAAAGGGTGTCTCCTCCTGATTCTTGCAAATCTTTGAGTTGTCTCATACCTACTCCAAAAACATAAATCTGGAATAATATAGTAAGGACTTTGTTAATAAATCTGTAAGATTATCACATGATTCAGTTTGGAAGATTTCTATCTCACCTTTCTTCTGTAATTGATGAGGATATCTCCTCTTGAACCTTGCAAAATTTGAAGTTGTCACTCACCACTTACCATGAATACCATTCTACGATGTAGTGGAGGGTAAGCACATTAGTGAGTGCCTTTTGCAATATATTTATTCTCTCATTTTGTAAAAATGAGGATAAATGCTTCAGAATGATAGATAAAAGTTTTGTTGTGGTGTCCATTATGATGACTACCATGAAAACTTTATTATTTGTATTAGTCCATGATCTGGCAATATACATGGGGATCAATTAGCCAACATCTTTATATCCTACTTGGTAAAATCTTGAAATTATAAGCAAGACATTTAAGTAACATCTGATATCTATGGATATCGTTTTTTGACTCCCTCCAGTATGGTGTTGTTGGAGTTGCATTATAGCAAGGTATCTACAACTGCAGTATTAAGCATGTTGTAATTTGCATGATACACAAGCACTTTCTTGGTACTAAAATTTATCATCCCAGGGTCTAAATGGATATTGATCCATCTTTAGGGATTGAATGACCATGAGTATTTATGGATATACTTGTCCAATATTATTTGAATATCAGTTCATATATCAACTGAATTTTAATAAACTGATATATATGCATAAGTTGTAAACTTAAGCATACTTTAGTTTTACCCAAATTTTCATCTCAAATTCCGTCGTAAAATGATTGTTTGTTTTCTTATGTGTGTTAAAGATGATGATGGAAATCCAAATTGGATTTGTTTATGAACACATATGCAACCATAGTGATTGGAGTAATCCCTATGTGGAACATACTCGCTTAGCCAATTGTACTACAATCAACTTGACTATTTCAAGTTATGGAGTGACTTGAATGATACACAATATTTTTTGCGATTTTTTATTTAGGTTTAGGATTTAAATAAGTCGAAGACTTGTATATCCAAATCTATGAAAGTTATTTGATCTGCCAATCATAAAATATAGGAACATAATTTTCACATATACCACAAGGGTATGTTGCTCGACCTCTGCGTGAAACCTCTCATTATTTCACCACCTTGCTTTCATAAAGAATGCATTTGTGAGACGATGGTATTACCGCGGTAAATACCTCTTACTAGTGAATGAGAGAAATTCTCCATAATTACCACCTTTTTATTTGACCTAATTTGAGTGTTGATACACTCTGCCTAGGACTTTTGGTCTGGATCCAGTTTAAGCGCGGTAAATACCTCTTACTAGTGAATGAGAGAAATTCTCCATAATTACCACCTTTTTATTTGACCTAATTTGAGTGTTGATACACTCTGCCTAGGACTTTTGGTCTGGATCCAGTTTAAAGTGTATCAATTTTCAGGAGTATTTGTCGACATTTTGTAGTCTTTGTATGATTGATTTTATAGAACCAATATAACATGTGAAACATTAATACTTTAGAACTCTTATCCCATTTCCCAAGATGATAGAGTTAGAATGTTCCAATGATGCCTCGTGCCTAAATTTATGTGCACATGTACTGTGCTTTAGAATGTTAAATATTCATAGGCTTTGGATTTTCAATTATCCATAAAGTGTCTAACGACACATATTATGTTGATTTGCATTTACTATTTTGGAGGATATCTCCCCCTATTTTCGCGGATGCTAATTAACAAGCTATATCCCTAGTGACCATACTTCTTCCCCTCTTATTTTAATTTGGGAGTTGAGCGATCTTGTTAGATTTTCACTCTTTTCTAGCATATTAGTTGTAGGAATTGAATAAGATGACACTTTTGATAAGTAAATGCATCTAGCAGAATATTTGTAATATATTACAAATATAAGATGTTCTGAATTGATGGTTCAAATATTCTTTTGTGTGTATGTGGATGTGAGGATTGAATGTCATGTGTAACATTCATTTTGTATTCCTGACATTCTATATGTGGTATTAATCTCCCCCTAATGCCTGTAATTATCCTCATAGTGTGATCTACATGCGGGCTTTTGTGTAAATCCCCATAGAGACCTAAGGTATTATATGAATGACAGATTATACCTTTTATGTAGGTCCATAATGCCCATGATGTATGTTGTGAGGTGGTGATATCGGCATGTATAGAACATAACCGACACGCAGATGGGAAATATTTGGCTGTGGTCAAGCTTTCACGTAGTAACTGCAATGGAGGGAGCCGTATGGTTGCATTTTGATGAATGTAATATATGTGGTGTGTAAATCCAAATATTACCAACTTGATGTTGATAATTTAAATTTTATTTTGGTGGTCATAAAATAAGTTATCTCGATAAGATATTTAATTAAGCCATAATTAATGTGGACAAATGATATAGTTTTCAAAACCAAAAAATTCCATGTGAATGGATGTAATCCTGTGTCCATGAAAATTTTTCTCATAGTTGAAAATTAGAGCAATTAATTTTGTAATTTGTGATGTCTTATGATCAGTAAGAAACACATGTAGAACTATTTGTAAATATATTTACGAGCACTTGATAGTACTTAGATAATCAATAAATGGCTGAATATGCCATATCTTGAATGCATTCAATAATTTGTGTGGCTTATTATTTATAATTCTAAGGTAAGAGGACCTTAAAATTAATTCTCAAGTGACACATGCGGTGTACAAAATCTTAGAATTTTGAGAATATATGCTATGACCAATAAGATTGATAATAATTCTTCTTATCATTCATGAGTTAGAATGACCAAGGCTATCATGCCAATCCCTGATATAGTTAATCAACATTGAAAATTATTTGGTACACAACATGTCAAATGGGATTTATGTATAGAACATATCCCAGATGATATGAAAGTATTTGTTTGAATATTGAATTTTCCTGTCCATTTGACCAAGTTGACTGCTGATTTTTCATCATTATCCTTAGTATTGGGTTTCAGTATGAAACCATATACAAGTGGATATCACAAAGTAGGGGGTATTTGTAGAATACATGAGTGCATCTACAATAAGTAATTGGATCCCCTTGAGGAGAGTAAGTCTCTCACAATTGTGATAGTGGTGATAAACTTTATGAAATTCCTTTTCTTTCTGGGTGTATCCCGAATAAATACCATGTTTGAAGTCCATGATACTAATGATGGATAATATACTACATATGTAGTATAATATTGAACTAATGATAATTCCATGAATTTATATGGAAACATATGGAGATCTGATTTATTAATTTATTGAAGTGCGCTTCAAATTGGTCTCCTTGAATTCACTTTCCTCCAATGATGTGGAAGTTTTTGTTTGAACCAAATATTTGATTTGGAAATAATGTGTACATGATGTGGAAGAGCAGTGCTGAACATGTTGAAAGAGAAATAAGCGTGGAATGGTATGGAATGAAAGAAAATGAGTTGATTGATGAGGGGGTAGACCCCTGAATATATAAATAGGGAAAGGGTGTGTAGGCACCCCTTCGGGAGTGCTGCACCCCTTCGGGATGCCCTTTCGACAAGGCGGTTGTAACTTCCTAATTAAATTACTAATGATTTCCCTAATTACATAGTTATGTAATTGATCACTAATCAACATTTCATAACAAAAATGACACACCTTGTGCAATGCAATGCTCAAAATTCTTGCTCAACATATCTTTTAGGCATACCCTCATTTGCGCCCATAACAATTTGAATCCCTTTAATCATCATCATAAACAACTATATAATCCCTACCCATTATAAATCCCAACCTGATTTCTCTCAACTCTCAACCTACCACATCATCATCCTGTCATCCCCCACTCGCCCACCTCCCCTCACCCCCGGCAGCTAAACCATCTCCGGCAACAAAGCAACTCAATTGGAAGATATGCACGACAACAAAACCAGGTTCTCAAGAACCTCCCATATTCTTGATCACTGCTCCATTAATTGCCACTGCACATTCAGAAGACTGGGAAACAATTCAGCTTTGTACAAATGGAAAAATCTCTTCATCTCATTCAACCTCTGCTCCCACTATAAAATAGAGAACTCAAAGCATCATCGTCTCGCAATCCAAGTCTCTGATCGATTCGCTGTCTTGTAGAGGAGCCAGGAGAAAAAATTAAGTACCTAGGGTGATGTCAGAGGCGTGAGACATCAAAGGCAATCTCCTCCTCTCCCTCCATGAACGTCACCGCCGTCGCTACTGTCGCCGCTCGCTACCCAAGCCGGATATGCTACGCACCGCCCAAAGCTGCCACCGCAGGAGCCGGAGCCATTGGCCGCCGCTCGGGTTGTGGAGTTATGTGGCGTGCCTATGTGGCTGTGCCATGGGCTCCTATATGGTTTCTGGAAGATGGATAAGCCTATGAACTTCCAACCCACCAAAGCCCATCTAAATGATATTTTTTATTTTCCTACCAGACCCCTTCATGACTATTAAATTAAAAATATTACAACATTTTTAAAAATGCTACAACATTTTTTCCTTCGACATTTCTAGTGATTTTTGTCAACATTTTACAAAATATTGCAACGTTTTTGGGACCAACATTTTTGTAATCAATTTTTTTGCTTCTTCCAAGATTTTCCAAAAATGTTCCAACATTTTTCAGAATTGTTGATTTCGTCAACTATTTTTATCAATATTTTACAAAAAAGTTGGAAAAATCAACATTTTCCACCTCGGAGCGGGCACTGGTGCGACGGTGGTTGTGTGCGCTCGAGGCAGTGGCCTGCGAGCTAGGCGGCGGCGGAGCGGGCCGCCGGGCGGTGCACACGGGGGCCCGCGGTGGCACTAGTGGAGGCCCGCGGCGGCGCGCAGCGGCCGCGGGTCAGGGTCGCTGGCACGAGCAGGCCGCAGGGGAGCTCGCCAGTGTGAGGAGGGGAGCTCGCGAAGCACCTAGGGCGACGAAGTAACCGCACGGGGGCGGCGACGATCAGGGAGAGAGAGGGAGGAGGAAGGAGGTGGGGGAGAGTACTAGGGTTTGGTTGTTATATGGGTTGTTGTTGGATTTATAGTTTGTTTTGATTCTATCTTCCGGAAGATATATAGGATTGGCGTTGTGCCCTGTGCCATAGGCCCAGTTGAGGGAAATCATTCCTGTCTTCTTTCCTCCATTGCGACCCAATTGCGAAAGCGTCAAAGGCCCATTGGTAATCTATCCATCCCTTCCTTGCTGCATTAATTAGTCAAATGTAACTTAAATATATTTTCCAATGCTCATTTTCCAATATAAATTTTTTAGGCCTCCATGTATTCATTACTCCTATGACAAGTTTTCAATATTAAAAAATATACTACTTCATGTTTACAGCAAACTCGATCTAAGTGATTAATTATTGTGTTTTATCTAATTTTTCGTTCGCTGGTCATAGTTTATTGAAGATCACTCTTAAATCCCGCGGCAACGCGCGGGGAATCACTTAGTAATGAATTAAAAGACAAACCTTCTCAATTAGTACCACCTCCATATATAAATGAAGTAATTTGTTTGTCCAAAATGCTCTGTTTGTATGAAAGCTCAACCAAACTCTGCCACCACATCGCGCCATGTCGCTTACAAATTCTCGAACATCAGATCGCGTGACATACGACTTAGAGAGAAGGCTCAAAGATAGCCTCATGTGGGACCCACACATGTTCAGGTGACATCACGCCATGTCACTTACAAATTCTCTACCGTCGGATCATGCGACTTACGTCTTAGGTTGAAAGAAGGCTCGGAGATAGCCTCACATGGGACCCACCACACATGTCTAGTGGCCCACACATGGGATCCGCAATAAAGTGGGACCCGCATATGTTAGGTGGAAACCATATATGAGCCCACACAATCAAGTGAGACCCTATATTATTAGTTGGAACTCATGTTGTATTTAAAGGCGTGGGAGCTACTCCCTCCGTCCCCATTTTGGGCAAGTATTATAACAGGCGAATAGCCAACGATGTCCTACATGTCAGAGAGAGAAACATGAGAGAGAGGAGTGCGGGCTGTTTTGCGAGATGCTGGCCCGAGGGGGCAAAATACATGCTATAACAGCTTCACTTTGCTTATGCACATTAAATATGAGTGGGGCCATCATCACCGCAAGCTCGATTGCAGCCCGCAGTCAGCGCAACCACCAGCCTTGCTCTATATGTAGTCAGACAACTAGCTCGGTAAGAGCAAGTTTAATAAGGCCACCTCAGTAGGCGAAATAGCCAGATACAACAACATCTGACATTGGGGAGAGAAAGGAGGAGAGAGAAAAGCGAGCGACTTGTGATGCGCCGGTAACAAGTGGGTGAAATCCACTGTTTTGTGCTGCTCCTCCGCTCCCATCGTTCCACGTCGTAGTTCAGCTACGCGACACATTAAATGGATGCGGGCCCTTCCCATGACCGCTCAGAAGCTCGAATGAGCTAGAGCTCACCACAGCTCGCGAGCGGGCGGATTCATCAGACTTGGTGCATGTTCTTGCGAATTCATCGGACTTGGATCATGTTTGGATCACCGTTAGTCCCTCGACTAAAATTAGTCAGGCTAAAAAATTTTATTCACCCCTTGTTTGGAAGTAAGGGCTAAAGTGGTATTAAAAGAGTATTAAAGTACAAATTTCTCCCTCCCTCACTCTTTTCTCTCCTCTCCCAAGGTGCGGCTGGGCCTAGGATTGTGGGAGGACGAAGATGACCATTAATGATGAGAGAGAGGAAGATGAGATTTTAGTCTCTTTTAGCTGCCCCGTCCCCATACTAGTAAATTTTAGCATCAAGACTAATTTGAGCCCTTCTTTAGCCTCACATGTTTGAAAGTTTAGCTCTGAAGTGCCCCCTCATTAGAGGTGACTAAATGTGATACAAATACCAGTCCCAGAAGGTTGGTACCACATTTATTACATCAGATGGTTCATACCGGACAAACCGTCGAGGTAGTGGGCACTGAAGCACCACTATCATGAGGGATAAAACAAAGACTACAAACCAAACTACAACACCAAAGAAGTCTACGATAACATCAGAATCTTGCGGCATGGAAGCTTCCTGCGGAGACCCTGAACCACATGCACGGGTTGGGTGCGAAATGACAACAATTTAAGATTAAAACCCAATCCATGTTGAGCAAGCTAAGCATAATCTACCCATATAGGTAACCTCTAAGGGTAAGCAAGGAATGATCATGGAAATCTAGTAAACAGTCCTTAATAGGATTCCCACCAAAATTAGACATCTAATGCAAGAAAAAACATAAATAAAGCAATGATTATGATGTACAAGAGATAAAGGTATAAAACAACAAGATGTTCAAGGACACTTCCCCGTTTCCTAATGTTCCACTGCTAAGAGATGTTCCTCAGCGTGTAACAAATTGACTGAAACATCACAATGATACAACTAAGAACAATACACCAGATAATGGAAAACATTTTAAAAAGCGAGTTACTATGAACGCAAAGGAACGAGTAGGTACATGTATTGGAGGGTATATATAGATAAATGGAACATAAGCTTAGAGGTTGCATGGATTTGGAAATGGAGAGTCATGGCTAGCTTTCAATCAGGGGATTACATTCTAGCTGTAGGACATGAGAAGGCAAGAACATTGTTTGAGATGAAAATAGCTAACACATGACATGAGCATAGTGATCGGTGAAACAAGGCTGGCGGAGATGCCGAGAGTACTTCTCAAGTGTCACTTTATTGGGGATTGCAAAACACATATGGGGACACGATGTGGCTGATTGGACAGCAGCACCTTGACTAATATATCTTCATCATCACTGCACAACATGGAGATCTGTTTTGTAGGATTGATAAGGGATATGAGGTCTATGTCCTGATCGAAGAACATGACTTTTGGAGCTCTGGTTTGCTGGAGAAGCACAGGCAAACACAGGGTAGTGCTGCAGCACAAATAGTTTGAACTGTAAACTTGCTGAGATTAATATTTTAAAAACCTTGGCATAAATTACTGATCCATCATGCAGGACTGTGTGCGGGTATAAGGGGCAAGGTTAGAATGATTGGATGATTGATGAGATGAAAGGATCACCAAGGAGTGCAATGCCATCTAGCAGCATTGTTGTGAGGAAAATTGGGACAGCAAGCATGGCGTCCAAGAATTCTTCAGGACCATGGCTCATATGGACAAACCATTTTGTATGACTGTGTGCAGGTATATGAATCACACGGTGGTAGTGGTACAAGGGCTGGATTTATAGAGTACTAGATCAGCAGGAAACGTAGACATAAGACGGATATTACAGCTGTGTTGACAGTGCAGGCAGCGACTATGGCAAGATTGATATCTCTTGATCTGCAAGTGCTTTGGCTTCACAAATTTGGAGAGACGTGGACAGGGGCGGCAAAGTAATCGGATGCTCGTAGACTAAGAGGGAGAGGGGGTGAATTAGGCAACCTAAAACCTTAACCTATGGCTTTGTGGAATAATATGGAACGGCTTACCCATAAGGGTGCCCGTGATCTTGATTATATAGGTTGGGATTACCAGCACGTATTGTACAAATTAGGAGTTGATTACACAAGGGAGTAGGACTCCTACAGAGACCAAAGACAGATTGAGATTGTGAAGTTTCCGCTCAGGCAAAGGCTTAGTGAATCCATCAGCCACTTGATTATTTGTCGAAATAATGCGAACATGAAGCTGCTTGTGAGCAACACGCTCCCGAACAAAGTGATAATCAACCTCAATATGTTTGGTCCGGGCATGAAAAACCGGATTGGCACTTAAATAAGTAGCACCAATATTGTCACACCAAAGAATGGGAGATTGAGACTGAGGAACACCCAATTCACCAAGAAGAGACTGCACCCAAATAACTTCAGCACTAGCATTAGCTAATGCTTTATACTCAGATTCAGTGCTTGAACGAGACACAGTTGACTGCTTTTAGCATACCAAGAAATGAGATTGTCTCCAAGAAAAATAGCAAAACCTCCTGTTGACTTCCGATCATCAGCACAACCAGCACAATCAGCATCAGAGAAAGCACTAATAACAAGAGACGGCGAGGGAGCAATGGTGAGACCACAAGTCAAAGTACCACTTTCATAACGAAGGATGTGTTTAACAGCAACCAAATGAACCTGTGTCGGACCATGCAAGTACTAACACACTTTATTCATAGCAAAAGCAATGTCTGGGTGTGTAAGAGTGAGATATTGCAGACCACCAACAATACTTCGATACCGCGTAGCTGCAGCTGAATCAAGAGGATCACCAAGATGAAGGGATAACTTTTCTGAAGTAACCATAGGTGTCGGACAGGGCTTACAGTCTTTAAGACCAACCTTATGTATGAGATCAATAGCATATTTGCATTGATGAAGGACAAGTCCACCAGACACACACGGCTCAACTTCAATACCAAGGAAATAGTGCAGACGTCCAAGATCTTTTAAAGCAAAGTCATCCCGAAGCTGTAACAAGAGACGCTCCAAGGCCTGATCACTGGAGCTAACAACAATGATATCATCAACATAGACCAGAAAATAAATAGTGATGCCTTCATGATGGAAATAAACAGAGAGGTCTCAGCTTTGGAAGCTTGAAAGCCGAGACTTAAAAGCTTTGTACTCAACCAAGAGTACCAGGCTTGTGGAGCCTGTTTAAGAACATATAATGATTTATCCAATTTGCACACACGATTTGGAAATGTAGGATCAACAAAACCAGGCAGTTGTCTCATGTAAACATCCTCCTCTAGAACACCATGTAGAAACGCGTTCTGAACATCAAGTTGGCAAGTAGTCCACTGTTTGGAATCAACAAGAGATAAAACAAGGCGAATTGTGGCAGATTTGACGACAGGACTAAATGTGTCTTCATAATCTAAACCATAACGTTGCTTGTATCCTTTGGCACATAGACTTATAATAGTCAATAGAACCATCATGTCTGACTTTAAGTTTGTAAACACACTTGCATTCAATAATATTCTGACCATGTTGAGGAGAAACCAAGTGGCAAGTATTGTTCCGCATCAAAGCATCATATTCAGTTTGCATAGCCTCACGCCAATGATCTGAGGCAAGAGCATCACTTAAAGACGACGGCTCTGGTAAAGCAGTGGAAAGACCGTACCTGACAGTGCCGTCTGTATAAACTTTGGGCTTGCGAATAATGTTTTGCAACCGAGTACGACGATGATGAACAGGGCCATGAATTATTGGCGGCGGCCTTGGGGCGGAGGTGGAAGGCGACGACGCTCTTCGCTGACTGTCGGCACAGCTGGTGTAGAAAATCCGGACGGCTCCGCAGCGGGTCCAAACGGAATGCACGGAGCTGAAGGGGACGCCACAAAAGATCCCAGGACGCCTCACACAGGTAGTGACCTCGCAAGTGCTGATGGAGCAGCCGGGGCAGACGGAGCGAGGTCATGAGTGGCCAGCGACGTATCTGGACCAGGCCCGCAGTGACCAACTCCGGGATCAGTTCCCAAATCAGCTTCGGGAGGCAGAACTACTGCTGTCGGGGACTCCAAACTGCAAGGTGACGTCATCCCGGGAACCAAAAAAGAAAAGCGCACTACAGGAGGCGGAAGAGCTCCAGAATCACCACCGAATGGACTTGTAGCATTAGAAGACAACTCACATGGCTCGAACGGAGCATTAGTTGTGTCAGCAACATCAGAAATCATAATCTCATCATTAATCAAGTGTGGAGGCAAAATAAGTTCTTGTTTAAGACATGTGCCGACATTGGGATGAAGCGTAGAAAAAGGTTCTCATCAAAAATAACATCACGGGAGATGTAAACACGACTAGTTTTAATATCAAGACACTTGTACCCTTTATACATAGTACTATAGCCAAGGCACACTCTTTGGAGCGAAATTGAATTTTATGTTTATTATACAAGTGAAGATTGGTCCAACAAGCACACCCAAACACACGAAGAAAGGAATAATTAGGATTGTCGCCCTCCAATTTTTGGAGAGGGGTATAAAATTATGTACTCAACTAGGAGTACGATTAATAAGATAGTAGATGTTAAGAATGCTTCATCCCAAAATTTGAGGGGCATAGAGGCTTGAGTGAGAAGAGAAGGACCGACTTCCACAATATGATGACGTTTTCGTTCAGCAGAACCATTTTTTTGATGAGTATGCGGACATGAGACATGATGAGTAATACCCACTTTATTAAAGAAAGAATGTAATTTTTGATATTCACCACCCCAATCAGTTTGTAATGTGATAATTTTCTTATCAAAACGACGTTCAACTAGTTGTTCAAAGTCAAGAAAGACTTGATAGACATCAGAGCGATTCTTTAAAAGATAGATCCATGTAAATTTACTGAAATCGTCAATGAAACTTACATAGTACTGACATCGACCCACAAAATGTGGTGCCAGACCCCAGACATCTGAAAAGACTAATTGCAAAGGAAAAGTAGACTCACAACTGGACTGAGAGTAAGGTAAGCGGTGGTTTTTAGCTTGCTGACAAGCACCACATACAGACTCAACAGAATCGCTAACAAAGTCTAACTTATGTTCTCTAAGAACTCGTTGAACTATAGATGGGGATGGTTGTCCCAAGCGACGATGCCACCGGGAAGTTGAGGGCTTGGTGGCTTGATGAACTTGAGGTAGTCGTGGCAGGGGGTATAGACCCTCACAGCAGATACCTTGTAGAAGGATGTCCTTCGTGGCCAGACCCTTAACACAAAAGAAAGAAGGACGAAATTCTAAGTAAACATCATCATCTGAGGTGAATTGATGGACGGAAAGAAGATTTTTTGAAGCATCAGAAACATGTAACACATTATTGAAACAGAAGAAACAAACGGATTATACTCCGAGTTTAGACCATTAAGGATGTATCCAATCAGATCGTCGTCATCGATCTTCTTACCAACGACGACCATCTCATCAGCAATTCCTTTCATCTTGCTATAATATGCTAAAGCAGATATATCTCCTTTATTCTCCCTGGACAATTGAGAATGAAGCTGCAAAATTCTAGAACGAGACTGGGATGAAAACATCTAAGTTACCGCAGTCCATAGTGAGGCAACATGTTCACAGGAAGAAACATGGACCAAGATTTCCTTAGTCATGGAGTTTAGAAGATAAGCAACCAGTTGCTGGTCTTGAGCGATCCAGGTGTGATATGCAGGATTCGGAGCTTCCTCTTCAGTACCATATGTCTTTTTAATACGAAGAGTTTTAGGAGGCTCAACAATTGTTCCCTCCAGAACACCTGTCACACCCGACTTTTCAAAGAAAACCAAGTGCAAACCTATATGCATGCCAGGATCAAGTTTCATGCATATGGTGACATAAAAGTGTATACAGAAACAGTATCACGTAAGAAAAAGAAAGATTATCAGAGATTTACGCTGAATCCTGGAAACGAAGGCTCCAAACATCACGGGCAATCGGCGGGGGTTGCGTACGCCTAGCACCGGCAACATCTTCACCGGACTTCAAAGCAAAGATCCTCTTTACGAGCAACATTGTTTATAGCAAGGGTGAGCACTTGTCGTACTCGGCAAGTGTGGGGAAAAGAATGAATGCAAAGGCTTTATAGTGGACTGGGCTATAAGCATTTAAGCAATTTTAGTTGGTCAAGTTTTATTAGCACTCGATTACTAATAAAGTATAAGTTTATACCAACCCACATTAAGCATAAGGTAAGAAATACACCATGAGCACATGGCAAACATAACCAGAGAACACGATTTAAGTCCATCTTCAAGTTTGATTATCATGTGAGGGTCCAGGCCGCCCGTGACCGTGGGCACGGCTAATCGATTAGTTTTACACTCTGCAGAGGTTGTACATCTTTACCCACAAGTCGCGTAAAAACTCCGAAGAGTTTTGCACCCAACCACGCTGTGCAAAAGTAGGCACAATACCACACTACCAAGGTGTGGCTACATAGGGACGCTACGAGACCTTTACAAAGAGTCCTCCCGTGCGTATTAGTCCATAGTAGTATGTCATAGAGGCTATCTTTCGTACCACACTTCTATTACGGACGGTCAGCCATAGAGTACTTCCGTTCCAAGACCACTCCGGAATAGAAGTAGCCATAAAAGCATTCCTCCGTCCCCAACCTACTATGCGAGTAATAACCACACAAAGACTTCCCTAATTACTCGGCCAAGACCAGAGCCATATAGTCCTTGTGGTTGCACCGTTGTTCCGGGTGGTCGCTCCATGTTCCGATTAATCTTATGGTCTTGTATTAACATCCAAAGACATAGCATAAAGGTATAACATGATTCATCATTAATGTTCATTAAAACCACCATAACCCAGGTATAGCAACTAAGCATAGCTACCCAACATAAATGTAAACCCGTTTGATCAAGGCACAGGATAAATAACACTAGTCAAACCTTAAACATGGGTCCCATCATATTAATGCAAGCATAGCAATGAGTGATTAATATAGTTCTTAGGACAAAAGATCAAGGACACAACCTTTAACCAAAGTAACGTCGTTGCTCGGAATCTTCAACTTCAAGCTCTTCCAAACTTCTCGAACGGCGTTCACTCTAAGCGCATCAATCATCGGGCACAACATACACAAAGCAAACAAACACATATACTAAGAACAAAGCACCAAATCAAAAAAAAACTTTAAAAGAATGCACTAAAGAGTAGGCTCGATTAGATGGATCACTAAAGCACACAAACCGTGCTTAGAGGAAGAAAGGCTTGGTTTGCTTTAAAGATATGGTCGCGGAAGATTGAGCAAGGACCGGAAAGATCACACTAGATTGAGCCGAGAAAAGAACGTCTAACAAACGTTTTGCATATATGAGAGAGCAAGGCTATGAGCTGAGTTCATTTTAATTAACAAAACAAATATAAAGGATATTTCAGAAATAAATACCCTATGTTAATATTAATGCAATATTAAACTTTATTTATGAAACCGGTGTAAAGAATTAGTCAAGTTTTATTAATAAAGATTCATATATGATTAAACCGATTAAACATTTAATTTAGAAAAACTAAACTATATGAACAATCTAAACGAAACTTTGTAATTCGAGTAGATCATATCATTATTAAAAACATTATGCTATTAGCATTAATCCAGCTTAACATTTATTGTAAATGCCGATGTAAAATCCTAATCAAATTTTAATTAGAAAAGATTAATTAACTATTAAACAAATTAACATTTGGTTTATGAAAACCGAGATAAAGATCTAATTAACTTTTATGTACAGAAATATGTGATAGAAACATTAATCAAATTAAATTTGCTTATGAAAAACGATGTATAGATCTATTTTGCTTTTATTTATAAAAGACATGTATAACTAGTCATTAATCAAAATTAATATTAATTTTATTTTTCAGAAACAAAACATGGTGAAAACACACCACTAACGCGTGCTTTACATTATTATGAAGCTAACGCAACTTGAACGGACGAAATCGGAGCTAAAACGAGAAAGATATGGGCAAAACAAGATTACAGGGACCTAGTCGTGATTAACCGTAGATTTTAGGGAGTAGCTGAAAAGAATCACAAGACACATTAAATAGTGCTCGCAAAAAGAATAGACTCGTAAGGTTAGATCTATAAAAGTCTCTGGTGGGATTTATGTGTGAAAGGTGGGATCTTTCTAGGGGGTTATCTACGGATTAGCCAAGACACAAGATTAGATCTAAATATTACATGATCTTCCGGGGACCTAATCGAAAACAACCCTACCTTCTTCAACCTTCGATCCGGGACGGACGAAGCTCCCCCACGCCTAGGACCTTGCTCCCGGCGCATCCAATCCGCGGGGTTCCGGCGGCTAGGGGCTTGGATGAGATGCAAAACGGAGAGAGGAGATCGAGAGGATCGCGATGATGTGCTCACCCGCATGGGAGATGAACGGGAGCGGCCGGATTTTGCGGGTCAACGCCGGTGACGGTTTCGGTTACCGGGCGGCGGCGGCGTCCGGTCCGTGCGGGGCGGCGGCGGGGGCGGGGGGCGAGGAGGCGCGGGCCGGGAGGGGGCTAGAGGCGGCGCGCGGGGGGCCGGCCTCCCCTTTTATGGGGGCGCAGCGCGTGCGGCGGCCGGCGGCGGCGGCGGCCGGCCATGGCCGCGGGCGGATGGGCCCCGCCGGCCGGGCGGGGTGGGCCGGCGCGGGTGGGCCGGGTAGGTGCGGGTCGAGCCCACGGGCTCGGCCCTGGTAGATAGGAATATATTTTTTTGAAATATTTTTCCCGTGCAAAGATAAATCCGGAATTAACTAGATAAATCGATAAAGCCACGAAAAGTACCCGAAAAATTCCAAAAACTTCAGGAAAATTCCCCGAGCTAGATTAAGACATGAACAATCCAAATAAAGCATTTGGTGCTCATGAAAAAGATTTTAGAGCCTTCTATTAAATAGAAAATGCTCGGAGAAAATGAGAATAAATCCCAGAAAAATCCGGAAAATTCTCGGGAGAGTTTGGACAGCTTCTAAACGCATTTTTGAAACCTTTTTGCACTCAAGAACCACTAGGTGCATCGGCATGAATGCAACACTCTCAACTTTTATTTAATTTAGAAAATCAAACAAAGGATTTTTCCTATACTATATTCCCTGTAAAGAAAAACAAATGTTGGAAAAATTTTAAAATTGTGAGAAAATCGTTATTTAATTATTCTCTCTATTCACATCCTGAAATTGGAAATTTCAGGGTGTGACAAATCTACCCCCCTTAAAAGGAATCTCGTCCCGAGATTCGAAAAAGGCTAGCATGAGACAAGGGTTTATTTCCACTCTTTTCATATCCTTCAGCAATATTCTTCCTTTCATATTACAGAAAAACTTTTCAAGCCTAACTTATACTAAAATCCTTAGGTATCGGGAGTCTTGTCTTGCTTGTGTCGTTGTCGCCATTCCCTCTTAAAATGACGATCAAGAAATTTCTTCGGGCATCCGTTGATAAAGTGTCCACCAAACTTTGCAATAAAAACAAGCTTTACTTTCCCTAATGTTTCGACGATTCCGTGGTGTCTCATAAATCACCGGTATTGTGACACCATGGGGATATTCTAGATATGCATCTTCATTGTAATCTTCGGGAAAACCTTGGGCTTGAGACATATGATGTAGGTGAGAATTGTTATTGGCTTCCCCTGGATATTCCCTCTTTCTCTTCTTACTCATGATCTCCCGTAGCTTGCTTTCTAGCCCAATAGCTTTGTTGATTAAATCTTGTAGACGGAATAATCATGTAAGCTTAGTATACTTTGAAGATCTTCATTCAACCCTTTGATGAAATGCTCTCGTTTCTTCTTATCACTCTCGGCCGATCTTGGGGCATATAGAGATAACCGAATAAACTTATCCCCGTACTCGATTTACCGTCATCCGTCCTTGCTTTAAGTTAAGGAACTCCTTCCTCTTGAGCTTCATCGCACTCACGGGAGTATGGTGTAAGATAAAGTTGTCTTTGAATTCCTTCCACACAATACTCTCAGGGTTGCTCGATGTCCATTGATGTAAGAATTCCACCATTCGAAGTCGCTCCTATAAGTGCCAAGATGCATACAAAGCTTTCTCTCCATCATTGCATTGTACCATATCTAGCTTCTCTTCAATTGTCTTGATCCGGTCTTCGACTTCTAAGGGATATGTGGTACTGGAGAACATTGGCGGCTCAGCCTTCATGAACTCTGCATACTTATCCTCCGGGGGTGGAAATGATAGCGCATCTTGGTTGTATCCATAGTCATCACCGTTCTCGTAGCTTTATCCTTGGTTTCCTCCTTCTTGGTTTTCCATCTGGTTGGTAGGTAAATATACGATCAGAAGGTAACAAGAGTAGTGCAAAACGAGTGGGGGAGAACAAGGAGGTGGGAGGTACAAAAGAAGAACCCAACTAAGCAACTGATGTTATTGCGGATGTAAGACCCACAATACACCAACACTCACTTCAAAGAAACGAATCAATCAAGTCCATAAAACCAAGCATCATCATGCAAACACACAATTCAACCAATCAAGGCATAGCTAAAGGGGAACGACACTACACGTTGTTATTGAAGTCGGGGGTATTCTCCTAATAGATCAGATATAGCTCCCAGCAAGGATCTCCATAAATAATGGATTTTTCCCAGATCAAGGAGTACGAAATTGTGAGTTCAACCCAACTGGAATCACCTCAATCGGAGGTTCGGAACTCGAGATATGAATTAAGCAAGATGGCTATGTCAGCAGTGTTGGCAGATTCTGAATGCTCCACTAATTCGTAGGTATCTCCTTGGATACAAAACGAATAGTGCTGAATTTTGGATAGAATGAAGCTGATGCGATTCCTGAACTACTCCAATTGGATTTACCTCAATCGGAGGTCTATAGCCCGAGATATAGAATATTGAAGATAACTAGGTCAGCAGAGTTTACAGTTTCTGATAGCTCCAATGTTTCAAGCATAGCTCCTGGAACATGCACTGGATTGAGCTGAATTTTTTGATAGAAATTCACTTATGAAATTTAGGAACTAACCCAACTGGTTTCATGTCGATCGGAGTTCTGTAGCTCGAGAAAGAATTAAAACAGCGTTGATGTGTCAGAGAGTTGCGCGAATAGATAGAATGTTAAGGGTAACAGTTCTACCAAGAAATCAAGGGGGTGTTATTGCTTGAGAGAATGGACAGGCGAGGTCGAAGAGATGTTCAAGGAGAGTGAAGATAAATATACAAGAATTCATGGTATGGAGAATAGAAGATGGTTAAGATGTGAGATCCTTCATCAGAGAGGTCAAGGATAAGGTAAGGAGGGGTTGTAGAACAAAAGAGGCATTAAGAAACGACCAACGCTAACTAGGCTTACGTCCTACAGTCGATACAGCTCTGATACCACTCTGTCACACCCGACTTTTCGAAGAAAACCAAGTGCATACCTATATGCATGCCAGGATCAAGTTTCATGCATATGGTGACATAAAAGTGTATACGAAAAAGTATCACGTAAGAAAAAGAAAGATTATCGAGATTTACGCCGAATCCTAGAAACGAAGGCTCCAAACATCACGGGCAATCGGTGGGGGTTGCGTACGCCTAGCACCAGCAACATCTTCACCAGACTTCAAAGCAGCATCCTCTTTCTGAGCAACATTGTTTATAGCAAGGGTGAGCACTTGTCGTACTCAGCAAGTGTGGGGAAAAGAATGAATGCAAAGGCTTTATAGTGGACTGGGCTATAAGCATTTAAGCAATTTTAGTTGGTCAAGTTTTATTAGCACCTGATTACTAATAAAGTATAAGTTTATACCAACCCACATTAAGCATAAGGTAAGAAATACACCATGAGCACATGGCAAACATAACCAGAGAACACGATTTAAGTCCATCTTCAAGTTTGATTATCATGTGAGGGTCCAGGCCGCCCGTGACCGTGGGCACGGCTAATCGATTAGTTTTACACTCTGCAGAGGTTGTACATCTTTACCCACAAGTCGCGTAAAAACTCTGAAGAGTTTTGCACCCAACCACGCTGTGCAAAAGTAGGCACAATACCACACTACCGAGGTGTGGCTGCATAGGGACGCTACGAGGCCTTTACAAAGAGTCCTCCCGTGCGTATTAGTCCATAGTAGTATGTCATAGAGGCTATCTTTCGTACCACACTTCTATTACGGACGGTCAGCCATAGAGTACTTCCGTTCCAAGACCACTCCGGAATAGAAGTAGCCATAAAAGCATTCCTCCGTCCCCAACCTACTATGCGAGTAATAACCACACAAAGACTTCCCTAATTACTCGGCCAAGACCAGAGCCACATAGTCCTTGTGGTTGCACTGTTGTCCTGGGTGGTCGCTCCATGTTCCGATTAATCTTATGGTCTTGTATTAACATCCAAAGACATAGCATAAAGGTATAACATGATTCATCATTAATGTTCATTAAAACCACCATAACCCAGGTATAGCAACTAAGCATAGCTACCCAACATAAATGTAAACCCGTTTGATCAAGGCACAGGATAAATAACACTAGTCAAACCTTAAACATGGGTCCCATCATATTAATGCAAGCATAGCAATGAGTGATTAATATAGTTCTTAGGACAAAAGATCAAGGACACACTTGCCTTTAACCAAAGTAACGTCGTTGCTCAGAATCTTCAACTTCAAGCTCTTCCAAACTTCTCGAACGGCATTCACTCTAAGCGCATCAATCATCGGGCACAAACATACAAAGCAGACAAACACATATACTAAGAACAAAGCACCAATCAAAAGAAAACTTTAAAAGAACGCACTAAAGGGTAGGCTCGATTAGATGGATCACTAAAGCACACAAACCGTGCTTAGAGGAAGAAAGGCTTGGTTTGCTTTAATGAGATGGTTGTGGAAGATTGAGCAAGGACCGGAAAGATCACACTAGATTGAGCTGAGAAAAGAACGTCTAACAAACGTTTTGCATATATGAGAGAGCAAGGCTATGAGCTGGGTTCATTTTAATTAACAAAACAAATATAAAGGATATTTCAGAAATAAAATACCCTATGTTAATATTAATGCAATATTAAACTTTATTTATGAAACCGGTGTAAAGAACTAGTCAAGTTTTATTAATAAAGATTCATATATGATTAAACCGATTAAACATTTAATTTAGAAAAACTAGACTATATGAACAATCTAAACGAAACTTTGTAATTCGAGTAGATCATATCATTATTAAAAACATTATGCTATTAGCATTAATCCAATTAACATTTATTGTAAAAGCCGATGTAAAAGCCTAATCAAATTTTAATTAGAAAAGATTAATTAACTATTAAACAAATTAACATTTGGTTTATGAAAACCGAGATAAAGATCTAATTAACTTTTATGTACAGAAATATGTGATAGAAACATTAATCAAATTAAATTTGCTTATGAAAAACGATGTATAGATCTATTTTGCTTTTATTTATAAAAGACATGTATAACTAGTCATTAATCAAAATTAATATTAATTTTATTTTTCAGAAACAAAACATGGTGAAAACACACCACTAACGCGTGCTTTACATTATTATGAAGCTAACGCAACTTGAACGGACGAAATCGGAGCTAAAACGAGAAAGATATGGGCAAAACAAGATTACAGGGACCTAGTCGTGATTAACCGTAGATTTTAGGGAGTAGCTGAAAAGAATCACAAGACACATTAAATAGTGCTCGCAAAAAGAATAGACTGCAAGGTTAGATCTATAAAAGTCTCTGGTGGGATTTATGTGTGAAAGGTGGGATCTTTCTAGGGGGTTATCTACAGATTAGCCAAGACACAAGATTAGATCTAAATATTACATGATCTTCCGGGGACCTAATCGGAAAACAACCCTACCTTCTTCAACCTTCGATCCGGGACGGACGGAAGCTCCCCACGCCTAGGACCTTGCTCCTAGCGCATCCAATCCGCGGGGTTCGGGCAGCTAGGGGCTTGGATGAGATGCAAAACGGAGAGAGGAGATCGAGAGGATCGCGATGATGTGCTCACCCGCATGGGAGATGAACGGGAGCGGCCGGATTTTGCGGGTCAACGCCGGTGACGGTTTCGGTTACCGGGCGGCGGCGGCGTCCGGTGCGTGCGGGGTGGCGGCGGTCGGGCGGGCGCGGGGAGGCGCGGCGGGAGGGGGCTAGAGGCGGCGCGCGGGGCCGGCCTCCCCTTTTATGGGGCGCGCGGGCGTGGGCGGCGCCCGCGCGCGGCGGCGGCCATGGGCTCGCCGGGCCGGATGGGCCCCGCCGGCCGGGCGGGCGGGCGGCGCGGGTGGGCCGGGTAGGTGCGGGTCGAGCCCACGGGCTCGGCCCTGGTAGATAGGAATATATTTTTTTGAAATATTTTTCCTGTGCAAAGATAAATCCAGAATTAACTAGATAAATCGATAAAGCCACGAAAAGTAAAATTCCAAAAATTTCAGGAAAATTCCCCGAGCTAGATTAAGACATGAACAATCCAAATAAAGCATTTGGTGCTCATGAAAAAGATTTTAGAGCCTTCTATTAAATAGAAAATGCTCGGAGAAAATGAGAATAAATCCCAGAAAAATCCGGAAAATTCTCGGGAGAGTTTGGACAGCTTCTAAACGCATTTTGAAACCTTTTTGCACTCAAGAACCACTAGGTGCATCGGCATGAATGCAACACTCTCAACTTTTATTTAATTTAGAAAATCAAACAAAGGATTTTTCCTATACTATATTCCCTGTAAAGAAAAAAAAATGTTGGAAAAATTTTAAAATTGTGAGAAAATCGTTATTTAATTATTCTCTCTATTCACATCCTGAAATTGGAAATTTCAGGGTGTGACAACACCCATGAGGCGCAATCCACGGACAGTAGGAAGAACTTGTGCTCGCCACACAAGATAATTGTCGCGGGTTAATTTCTCCGAGATTGCGATCTTGAAGATGGAGTTCGCCGCTGAGGAACTTGTCGAAGTCACTGCGTCGACGAGAGAGAAAAAAAGAAGTTGCCTAGTGCAGGAACTCGCCTAGATGTATTAGAGAAGATGGCTCTTATGGAATAATATGGAACGACTTACCCATAAGGGTGCCTGTGATCTTGATTATATAGGCTGGGACACGTATTGTACAAAGAGACTCCTATTAGGAGTTGATTACACAAGGGAGTAGGACTCCTACATAGACCAAAGTCTATTACAGACATACTTCTACAGACTTCACTACTTTTTCTCAAAGTAAACTAGAACATACTATCTAGATGTGCAACTAAGGTTGGTCTATTGTGAAACTCCCATCCCAAAACAAGGTTTGCAACCTATAGCCAATCCTAGCAAGATATTTCCTGATTATTGTTTCAATACATCAATGTTGTGAAACCACCCATATATTGTTAACAAGTTACATTGGTGAAAGTATATATGTCTATACTTAACAATGGAAAATGTTCATCATTTAAAATAATGGAAATACATAATTTCTATGATGCTAAGAGAACACCATTGATTTAGTAGAACATGCATATAGGCCTATGTAGGCTTCCGGCATGGGTTAGTCCAGCGGATTAGTAGCTTGTCCCACCACACTAAATGGGTGTGTTTAGGACTTTTCTATCTTAACCTTTTATAAAAAAATATTTTAAAAATAACATCACCGAGACATTATTTACACATATGTCCCTTTTGGCCGCACCGGCCTACGTGGCATGAAAAAAAATTCCATTTTAGCAACATATAAGGTGAACATTCCATTTTAAATAATATAAAACTTGATATGCGCAATATATAAGGTGAACATTCCATTTTTAGCAACATGTGCAAGCCCAAGTGATACATATTTTGAAAATTTTAATTTCAAAGTAGGCTATGTATTATTCCTATATTGTACTTACGGTTCTCGTTAAATGGTTATAAACTTGAGAGCATCGTAATAAAATAGCATGTAAACTTTGAATGCCGTGAAATTTAGCATAAACACGATACAAAGTTTAAAGGTCTCATTTTAATATAGAAATCCAAGTGCTACATTTTTTTGAAATATATAATTTCAATGGAAGCTATATATTATCCATCTCTAGTTTAGGAAAGCTATAATAAATTCACTTCGACATTTTTTATCAATTTAATAATTTAAAGTAGCCTAGATATTTTAAAGCTATAATAAGACTACATTGTAGATTCTTCTATTATTATATCTTCATATAATATGAAATATTTTAAGTTGAAAACCATGATAGTATGACACTATAAATTGTGGTTGTGTAATAATAGTTGAAATATCCATTTAACATAGTTTGATTAAGTGAAGAAGATTTTCAATCACATGATACACCATGTAATTTTGATATTCACCATGAAGTACATATATGCTAGTGAACTAAAAATGAATAAGTTAGAAACCATGTATTCTTTGAAGTATATCATATGTATATTATAGGGTGCATAAAAAAATGGATAGATGTTAGGAACGAAATTTATATCAGTGATCAACAGTGTCCACTAATAGAGAGACCCATAGGTTAATTCAAACTGAATAGGATCAATTATGTAAGGATTGGTGAAATAATTATATTTAAAATAAAATAAATATACATTATGGTGTAATGTTATATATTTGAGGTTTAAAATGTTTATTCTTAATTAAATTACTAAATTGAAATTAAGCAAACATCAAGTAAATGTCTTTCACACTTAGAAGTTGTACTGAGAGAAGGATAAGAGGAGCCCACGGACCAGCATGGCGGGCATGTCATGCCGGTACATGTGGCGACAATGTTGTTTTGCCACACCACATGGGTCGGTGTGACCAAAATGGTCATATGTGCAAATAATGTTTGGGTAGTGTTACTTTTAAAATATATTTTTAAAAAATATGTGTGATTAGGCATGTAGATTGTGGCTTTAGGTGTGAAAATTCACCAGGTCTGCCACTGTTTGCACCCATGTTGACTCAGTCCCGGGCCCGACGAACTTCTTGCAGCACCTCACAATGCAACAATTCAGAGGGGGGTCATTTAGGTTATGTTCATGGTGTACGTGTTTGCTGTCGCTCGCTTCCTCAGCACTCTGACAGTGGAGTCGCACCCCATGCCACCACACAAGCCACAAGATGCTACCAGCTCGGCACAGCCACAGTTTACAACGACGACGCTGCATAGGCACGATGCTGCCAGTTACTTTTGTAGATGCGGTCGAGTTGCCAGGCACCATGACATTATTGCAGTTCCACCTTTAGTTTTCAGGAACAACAACATTGTCGAGCTTGACATGTAGGGTGACAACTTAATGCATTCTTATGAGGTGATATAATATCCTCAGTCAACTTCTGTTTGTAATAGACATGTTGGTAACCGCATCAATTGTGATATTTTTATCAAGGTACCGGTACACAGTTTTATCTACATGTGATAGTTTTTGCCAGCACAACTCATGTTGGTAACTGCAACAATTGTAAGGACATTGTAGCCATTACACTTTGTAAGTACAATGTTGCATCCTTGCCTTTTTACATGAGTTTCAGAGTTTGGACTCCAAATATGTAATACAAGTACAATAACAACATAGCCTTTCAGTCCCAAATATGCAATCTTATTTTATTTGTTATAGATACCAACAAAAGCACTATAGTAATATGCAACTATGCATTGCTTTTACGATGCACCAATAACTTTAACAAATGGAGTTACACCAAAAAAATAAAAACCAGAAGTTGACGAGCCTTTGTGCATGCTGACCCATTGGCACCATCTCAATTTCATATTTTAGTGCTTATAGCGTCTATAACGTTACATTGCATTGAAGATGGAGATGACAAGCAAGAGGATTAATCAAATAAAACACTAGTTAGATGGAGTTCATCTGGCATTTCATAAGATCTTTATATTTAGGATAATTTTTTGAACTAACTAGCTCATCCTAAACGACATATATTTAAGAACGAAGGTACTCCCTCTGTTTCATACTTGTCGCTTTGGCTTTTCTAGATACATTCTTTTTGGTATGCACCTAAATATATACTTTTGTTATGTCTAAATACATAGCAAAAAATTGTTGACACCCGAAATTGGCAAAAGCCAAATCAGGCTGGACCAGCCAGTCAGACCGGGTTCGCCAGATGGTTTGACAGGGTGTGTCGTGTAGCTGGTATGGCAATAGGCCGCCTGGCATTCTAACCGCCTCCCTGGGGCGGTCAGACCAGGTCACCCCGAGTCTGACTAGAATTAGGAGTTTTGGCCAATTCTGAGATGTAGAACATTACTTGCATGGCAAGACTTCCCACCCTATGAATATAAAGGGTCGTGGTCGATTCAGACCTATCATCCAATCGAACATATGAATTTACTACTTTATTTCTCCAAACCCTAGCTTTTCCAACCCTAATTGTTCTCCTCCTTCGTCTCCACGGTGATTGAGGACGTTCTGAGTGGCCTACCGACCTCAGGACAACCCTAGGTGCACTATTCCCGACGGGGTCCCTCCCAGAGCAGCGCATTTAGGTTTTTCATCACGCTTCTGTCCAAGGCGGTCAAACCGGCCCTCCAGGCCCCAAGCAGTTAGACCGGCCCGTGCTAGAGGTTTTGACGAGGTAATTTTTGATGACCGCATGATCTAGCGCACTTGTGGGTTCGACCGAAAAAAGCATCAACACACTTTTGGTGACTCCGCTGGGGAACATATCTTGTTTTTACATCTAGTTTGTCTTACATTGTATGGGACCATGTTGCAAACTTGACCCAAAGAACATCATGATGGTTAACATTGAAGAACACAGCGAAGAGGACCAGAGGATGTACATTGTGCTTCAGGAGTTCATCAAGCCGTTGTTTCTCTCTGGCGCCAAAATGGATTGCTCAAGCAAGGTGATGATGGCTCAAGAATTCGAGTTGCCGATGATTAAGGTTAACAAAGACAAGGTTGATGTAATACCCACTGTATGCCAACCTCCTTCTGATCTATTTGTGCAATTACCTGCTATATCTGAAAATTTTGATCGTGCGTTTATGATCAGAATAATTTAGTAGCTAGTGTGATTACTCACCTTGAAAAAGTAGAGGGTAAACATATTTGTACTGATATTCCTGATGATAATATCCCTCAAGTAGATTCACATGGGGTTTTACATCAAAATATGTCGGCAGCACCAGGAGCTTTAACTGAAGTACCTTTGTGTGGTATGTCGGCAGGGTTTTTCTGAGACAATCGTCGTTGCCCAAACCGACCATGGTCAAACTGCCCCCCATGGCCGGTTTGAACTCCCAGTCCTGCCAGATGGTGATGGTTCCAGAATAGCCGGTGCCTTTGTAAGTTGTGCCTAGTACGCTTGTTCATAGTTAGAATAATGCTTATTGTAATGTGCCTTCTACGTATAACATGATAGCTCACACCTCACCACATATTCCTAATTTTGCTTCATCTTATGGTGTGCCTAATGATGTGTTTACCGACTTGCCTGCGCACCATGCCAAGTCGGGCCACCGGTTACACACCATTCTTCATGGTGCACGGGTCAGAGGCAGTCCTCTCGACAGACATCTACACCGAAGAACGAAACCAAGTCACCCTCAAGGACGCCATCGACTAGCTAGACGAACCGCGTGACGTGGCACTCCTACACTCCGCTCGGTACCAGTAGGCCCTGCGATGCTACCATGAATGCAACATACGAAGCCACGAGTTCCAGGTCGGTGCCCTAGTGCTCCGACGAGTTCAGAGCAACAAGGACCAGCACAAGCTCGCGCTGCCATGGGAGGGGCTAGTCATCACCGACCAGGTGCTTCGCCCGGGTACATTCAAGCTCCAATACGAAAATGACAGAGTCATCTCGAATGCATGGAACATAGAACAACTACATCACTTTTATCCTTAAGCAAAGTTTTTTGTTCTATCTTATGATTAATGAATAGCCTTACGCCTTTTTCATGTTTCATAAGTTTCGTAATCCTTTCAGCTTATGTTTTGCCTGAGTAAACGCTTTAAGGTTGAGCTGCCCCCGTGCAGGGTCGCTCACCGCTTGGTGGCTACAACCCCAGGCCCAATGCCCCCCTTCGTTTCAATCGCACTCACGAATGATCCGCATAGTACACCCACGCTCGCAAGGGAAAAGGTTATAAGTTTGTGTGGCCCTGGCGTTGTGCTCCTCCAGGCTCCGGGTACTTACACCCTCGCGACTACAGTACGTACAAAGACCTGCGGGCATAACCTAGGCCCACAGGCTATCTTCCGACCTCTTTCAAAAGCAGTTGGGCAACCATCCCAAGCGATTCCTTCTATAAACCATCGCTGACTGACCACACACATGGATGGTCCCCACAGTATACCTACGCTCATGAGGGAAAAAGATGTCAACTTGTATGGTTCTTAGTGTCGCTGCTCGTCTAGGCTCCGAGTACCTACGCCCCCGCGGCTACGACATGAAGACTTGCAAGCACGACCTAGGCCTACAGGTTGTCTTCCGATTTCTCTCAAAAGCATCTCAGCAACTGTTCATGCAGCGGCCCGAAATAGTTTTTGTCTACAAAAACACACAAGTCCCGCTCGATCTCCTAAGTTGCTCGGGGGTTGCGTGTCTGAGTAGCGCCGCTTTGTGGCATCACTTAGCCGAGCTCTCAAGTTCCTACACCCTAGCGGTTACGGAACAGGACGCTGTCAGCTAAGTCCTAAGTCGCACTATGCGGACTTGTAATTTCCTAGGTACTCAAGGGAGAGACGGTTGGTGATAAGTTAACAAACAAAATTGAGAAGGCCCAGTATCGCCATTTCCTTTTTGTAGTAGGCCAAGGTCTTTCATCGCTGCCTTGGCCATGGCATCGGCAAAGTCGATGGAGTCCGCCTCAAACTTGTCATACACATCATCATTGTAGCTGAGCGCCCATCTGCCACTCAGCTTCTCGCGGTCCAACCTCGGGTAGTGCGACTCAAACATGGCGATCACTGTGCACCACTGTCCAATTCGTCGCCAACGTCCACTCATGAGTCGTCCTCAGGGTAACTGCAAGACGCTTCGTCAAGCGGCGGGGGGGGGGGGGGGTAGAGGACTTGGTCGATGATGAAGGGGACTTCCCATGGTGGTGCCAGCTTGTGGCGGTCTGTGTTGCTTTGGACCCATTGGAGCACCAGGTCCCCGACTTGAAACTCCCGACTCTAGATGTTGCGGGTGTGGTACCGCCACATGGCATGCTGGTACCCTACCACGTGGATCAGGGTGATGTTGTGTCCTTCGCTAAGCTGGTTGATGACATCCTTGAGGGCAACTTGGTTCCCTTCGTCGGTATAGGACTTGATCCGTGGACTACCGTAGTCAAGATTGGTTGGGAGGACCGCTTCTGACCCATGCACCATGAAGAAGGGCGTACAACTGGTGCAGTGAGTCGGTGTAGTGTGCAGGCTCTAGAGGACAATGGGCAGCTCAGCTACCCATATTGCCTTGAACTTCTCTAGGCGCTTGAAGATGCACGACTTCAGGCCTTGTAGGATCATGTCGTTTGCCCTTTTGACTTGTCTGTTGGTCCTCAGGTGGCTGACGACGAACCAGTCCACTCAGATGTTGTTGTTGTTGCAGAAACAGAGAAACTTCTTGCTTGTGAACTGGGTGCTGTTGTTAGGGATGATGGTGTTCAGGACCCCGAAGCGGTGGATGATGTCAATGAAGAAGTCAATGGTCTCCTCGGAACGGACATTGTAGATTAGGCTTGCTTCGTTCCACTTGGAGAACTTGTCGACTGCCACCAAGAGATGTGTGAAGCCCCCATGCACCTTCCTCAGGGGTCCAACCAGGTCCACCCCCCATACTGCAAAGGACCAAGTGATAGGATGGTCTAGAGTGCTTGCGTCGGGAGGTAAGTCTATCGCGCGTAGAATTGGTAGCCTTCGCAGCTGCGAACAATGTTCTTGGCGTTGGTGATGACAGTTGGCTAATAAAATCCCTATCGGAACGCCTTCCCGACAAGAGTTCTTGGTCGCGCGTGGTGCCCGCATGCTCCAACATGTTTGTCTTTTAGTAGTTCTTGTCCTTGGTCGGTGGGAATGCAGCGCATGAGGATGCCAGCCACGCCTCGTCAGTGGAGCTCTCCATCGACAATCTTGAATGATTTGGCTCGCCTCGCGATTCGTCGGGCTTCAGTCTTTGCGGGTGGGATCTTGCCTTGCACCATCCACTCGGGGAGTAGGATTCTCCAATCTGAGTTTTCAAGGTTGGGCTCTTGTATACTGTCGATCTCCATGACTTCTTGTTCCGGTGACTCGGGCAGCTTGTCGTCGTCAGAACAAACGGACGGCTCAAGTTCTAGCAGTCTCTTATGGTTGTAAATGGATGCATTGTCAGCTATTTAAAAATTAAAACAACAACACACACAAAGCTGAAATGAGTTATATGTACCCCTTGTCATAGGGTTTCGAGTCGAGATAGAAGTGGTTGCTCTAGTTGATGTACATGGTTTTGTATAGGAATCCGTTGATGTAGATGGTTTTGACTCCAATAACCTCCTTGACATACTGCATGTAGGAAAAATCGTGTGAAGTTGCAGATTTAAGAAGACTTATATTTTGAAGTATGCAAATTGCAGTTTTCACTTTCTTATTACTGGATTTGTTGTAGGAGCACATGCGATGTCTCTAGTTGGTGTAGAACAAGCAATGGCTCTAGTTGGTGTCGAAGCACTATAAGTTGTTACATACTAGCTGATTCCTCGTGTGTTGCTATGGGATTTGAGAGAGCTTTTCAATGACACGTCTGTGGCAACAAAGGATCGTCCATCTGATCTACCACTACTAGTTCATGTAATGACTTTTAGTCGGTGGATTCAATAATGGTGTGATTAATTTCATCTCAAATTACAGTTTGACAATTTTAACTTTTTCTATTTTGAATGCATTTGATATTAAAAAATTTTATGGTTCATTAAAGTATTGCCCTAGTGAATATTTAAACGGGGGGGGGGGGCAACTTTGCACATATTGAAAAAGCAAACAAATATTCAAGTGAACATGCTTGTATACTTACTCCTAAGAAATATGTCCATGAGGACCGGTGGATGGTTGCTCCTCAGTGTGATGAGTGATTGACAACATGGTGTGACTGACTCTTGGTCGAGTATTGCAGGTGCAGGTTGCAGGTTACAGCTTGATTTGCGTTGGTGCAGGTGAAGAGCGGGCGCGAAAGGTCTTAGCCTTGCGGGGCCTCCGAGGAGTGGAGAAATAAGTAGGGTCGGCTCGATGGACCTGATGGCCGAACGGGATCAAGTGCAGGCCGCATGGTGGCAAGAAAAGCAAGATGAAGTCATCGACTGGAGCCGGTGCCAGGTAGCGGTTCATGACCGGAGTCTGCACGTGTGTTTGCGACGGTTCACCAAAAAACCGTCGGGTTACTTGCTTGAGCCACAAAACCAAGACCAAAGGCTTGGTGGGCGGAGACGGGATCCGGGCGCACCGAGAAGCTTCGATGCCATGGGACACGCAGCGGGATCACAGTGCTTGCATCGGGCGGATGCGGACTGCGACAAAGGCGTGGTCGTCTGATGAAGAGGAGTGCTATCTGGCCATATTGCCTCTGAGGGGTGTGTATCTCATTTTAAGTTCTAGGGGTAGCTTGGTCATTTGCCCAACCCAAAGGGACTTCATATACATAGCTCTAGGGTTTCAGGGCAAACCATCCTTCCAGACTGCTTCTCATTTCCCTACTCTTTAGGCTTAGATTTTCTTCACTGCTTTGTAAAGAATCTGACCTCCGAGTGTATGGAAGTTTTCGTCGATTTTCTTCTTATGGCTCGAGTGATTTTCGTGTCATTTTCGGGCTATTTTCATTGGATTTTCGTGTGCGGCTTGTTCCTTCAATTTTGAGGTGTTTGGGTTCGAATTTCTTTGTGGAAATCATAGATAGATGCCTTGTGAATCTTTGTGCTTGATCTTGACCCCTCAAACTCCAGATTTGGCCTTGGATTTGAGAATTTCAGGTGGAACCCTAGCTTTTTGGTTGAGCTTGGTTCGTGTTCGATTCCCGGCGATTTAGTTGGTCTGAGGCCTCAAGTTTTTGGGCATAGTAGCCCCTAGGGATGTTTCACATCTCCCCCAAATCTTGTCTCAATTCATTCGGCTATTTGGGAGATCCATGGAAGGCTAGGGAGAGTTGGCTTGCGTTTTTTGAGTTCGCCCTATTCTGCCTGTGTGCGGTGGACAGTCCGCGAGGGGCACGCAGACAGTCCGTGAAGGGCACGCGGACAGTCCGCGGAGCTGGCTAACCAGGTGTTCATCTTGTTCTTCGTGTGTTCTTGCGAGCTCGTGTTTTGATTCGTCGAGTCAGTAGTTTTCGGTTGCAAGGTGTTTGACGGATGGTCCGCGAGGAGAATGAGAACAGTCCTTGTGCGGCGGATGGTCTACGAGTAGGCGGCAGAGAGTCCAATTTTTGGGGTGTGCTACTCGAGGTTCGGGTGTTCTTTTCGGACAGTTCGTGCCGTACCTGCGGATGGTCCGCCTGAACCCCGCAGACGGTCCGCCCAGTCCATGCGGACAGTCCGCCCCAGGCACTACAGATTGGCTAAGTCCTTTGCTTCTTGAGTTGCGCTTTCGCTTGTGATTGGTTTGAGACGTGTTCTCAGGGTTGGTAGGTCTGTTGTGACTACTCAACCTTGGCAAGCTCGTGTGGGAATCCTTGGTTGTGAATTTGGGGCATAGTCGAGTTTGACTCTTCGGAGAAGAATTTTTATCGACTCCCATTCACTCCCCCCTCTGGTCGCCTAATCGGTCCTTCAGTTCAGAGCCCTCACTACGGGAAAACCCAAATACACCGAGAGTTTTCCATATGGCACTCGGCGACTAGCCTCTTCACCGAGTGCCAACATAAAAATACTCAACGAACTATTGACACCCGGTATCTACCTGTTTGCTGAGTGTCAATAGCTAGCATTCGACATCTACCATATCTTCGTCGACTGTATTTGGTCCAGCACTTAGTGTCTACATGTTTGTCGACTGCCTGCATGAACACTTGACAAAATTTGATTTTTTTCTTCCCCTTGACTTCAAACTTTTTCTTTAGATCTCATACATTACTTGATACTCCATACTCAATTTTGATACATTTTTTGGTCTGTTTGCTATAACTTCATTTAAAGAAATTTCTAGAAATAAGTCAAATTTGAACTGGAAGTTATTAGAATAATGTTATGAAATTAGCTAGTAAAAATGTTACTCATGGTACTTAGTCCATTTTGAGGCGTTGATCCTTAAATCAAAGCTAATTTTGCACATCCTATATAGTAAACATGATCATGTGCTTGTAGGCATTTTTTAATTATATAAAATGCAAACTAAGTTTAAAGATTACAAAATTTGTCAAGATGTCATGATATCGTATGTGGAGGTTATTTTAAATGGTTGAGAAGGTTTAGCGTGATTCATCATGTACATTGCTTACAAACCGAAGGATCTCTGTTGAAGAATCTGATAGTTGAGAAGGACTTAGTAAGATTTGGAGTAACAATGGTAGTCGAATTTGAGTTTGACTTGGAAACATTTTCTATGGGCAATGGACAACCTAGATTGTAGCTTGTAAATTTTTGGTGAATTTTGGAATTCATTTGATAAATTTAATTTATTAACTGCAATTAGTTGATACAAATTGAAATTTAGTAAACTGCATGAAATAATAATTTAAATTTTGTATAAACATTAAATATGGATTGTTTAGTGAATTTAATAGTTACTTACAAATTTTATTGGAGCAATTTTGAAAAATGACGACAAAAGAGTTGTTTTTTAGGGAGGAGATATGAATTAAGAAGGAATAAAAAATATGTGTGGTTCACCGAATGCTAGATCTACGACACTCGGCGAAGCAGCCATTCGCCGAGTATTTAATGTTGACCATCGGCGAACCAACAAGATGTCGAGTGCCACGTCAGCAACACTCGATGAAGCCTCCACGTCATTGATCCAAATATCCTCCTAAACTTCAGTCTCATTAGCTCTCTTAGTCTCCACCGGATCCCTTCCCTCCTCCGCCTTATCTTCCTTTGCCTCCCTCCGCTGGCAGATCTCGCTGTGGGCCGCCCCCTCCATCTTCCCTCTCGACACCGCCCCACACCTGTTGGCGCTACCCCCTCGAGACATGTCACCGGTCCCGTCCCCGCCGGATCAAGTGTCGTCGTCCCCTCACCTGCCAGAGCGAGCACCATCGCCCCAATTCCCCTCCCTCCCCTTCCAGATTGAGTGTCGTCAACCCCTTCCCATCCCTCCCTAGTTGGATAAATCCCCAGGAGTGCCGGCGTGGGGCGGCTGACATCCTCGAGGGTCCTCGGAGTCGGCGGCTCAGAGGAGGAGCTTATGGGAGCTCGTGCGCGCCATGCAGGCCCGGTGCATCACGATGTCGACGCTATCGTCCACGGCCGCTGCTGGCACGAGCGGGATGGAGGCGATCGATGTGCTGCTTGGTGGAATGGTGGCCGGCGTTGTTCGTTCTCCCGCGGCGGCGCTGCTGGACCATGCTCGGTCTCCGGCGAAGGCGCCGGTAGGGAGTTGCATCTGTGATCTTTTTTTTTAAAAAATGTGTAAACCATAAGACATTGGATGTTTTTGCCATGTGTCCAAATTATTTGCACCTTCTGCATGTGGATGTCTTTGGTTTGCCCCTTCTGCAACTGAGTTCTATCTCCTCTCTCTTGGTTTCTTGGCTGCCCTTTACAAAAGTGGAGGCCACAACTTGACCCAAGGTGATGAGGACATGACACTTCCGGATACAACCATTGATTATATGGTGAGCTCATTTTGACATTTGCATAGTAACTTTGGGTATAACTCACTTGGTTCCATATGTACATATCTCTATTTCATTAAAGGTACAATTGTGTTTCAAAGTGCAAACTCATCAAAGTCCAACATTTGGTTTGTCGGGTAGCCCAACAATGCTTCTTCACCCTCAGGACTCCGGCTCAAGTAGGAGCGTGCCTCAATGATGTGGCGAACACCTTAAGGATGGCACATGACGCCGTCCACCTTGGCCACCACCTTAGGAAGTCATCAAGCAGGTCTGTCCCTAGGGAGTGGGCATCAGGTGCCACGCCCATGAGCCCATGAGGTTGGGCCCGTGAGGGTATCAAGTCTATAGGCGTATTCACGTATAGTAGATAGTTCGAACGCACGATAGAGATACCTTCTCCAAATTGAAATTAAAAAGATTTGTTGAGGTCAACTATGCTACAAGAAAGATTAAATGGCTTGGCTGTGTGTAACATTGAGAAGGATATTTTAAATACAGTTGATCTTGAAATGTTATTGAAGATTTTGAATCAAGAAATGCCCAAAGACGCTTTTTTAAAAAGCACTAAAGCAATGTACTTTTATTTGTGGTAATCATCATAGTTATTTTGCCATTTTTATCTTTTTGTATGTACTGTTACTTTTCTAAGAAGAATTAAATATATGATAGAAGTAATCTTTTATCAATACAATTATATACTGTAATCGTTATATTAAAATATTATATTGTCGAACTCTTAATGTATTAATCGCCCAAGGGTCCATAAAATTTGTGGGACGAGGCTGTCAGCAAGTTGGCAGGTTGTTCTAGACTTGAGATCTGTGCCGCGTTGTGAATGAGCGTCGTTTGCAGGAGAGCAGGACAGGCCACGAGCTAGGATCTATCAGCCACTAATAGCCATTCATCCTATTATTTTAATATGCAAGTTAACAACATCACCATTCAGAAAGGTATCTATCTATTTATGCATTTCACTGATTTTATGTGACTAAATACACGAAGGTAGCCTATACTACATCTCTACAACTTTCTCCTTGCTGTGTAGATCAAACATGGACATCAAACCCTGATCTGAGTTTATTTATGGAAAATCCTTAATAACATTATCATAGTACCGTACATGTGGAACTTCCAAGTAGCCTGGTATGGTACTTCTCGGTAACAGAGTCAACCAAATCTTTATAACTTGACAAATCTGATTCAACAATCATGTCAATATCAAAACATCTTAATTCCTTTCTAGTGGTTTTGGGATTGCCAAGCAAATGAATTTTCAGCAGAAAACTAGTATCTGAATCTTGTGAGACTACAAGACATTCATGTGAGAACATCTTCAACAATGGAAGCCTACTTCTATGGTGGACCTGCAAGAGAAACTCACCCAGTTCCCTGCGTGCTCCTCGCTGAAGGGATACGGGGTGGCTACGCTAGCGCAAAACAAAATTTTTCCCCCGCAAAACAGGAACTGTTGCTATCAGAGATCACGGGATTACCACTAGACACGCAGATGCAGCGTAACCGTATCCATGTAGACGAACACGTCGAGGGTAGCAGGCAGTGCAGTTGCTCACATCCTTCTTGACTTGCACGTGTGGCTCGTCCGATCCAAGTGCTCCAGATGCAGCACCTCCAAGGTATCCACACCTACAGAGAATGAAGCGACGCACGCCAGACTGCTAGGTCCGCGAGTGCGACGAGGAGAGAGCGTTGGCAGCGTGGCTGCTACTTGAAAAAGTCGTGCTTTTTCTGGAGGGGTGTGGTCCATATTTATTGGGAGGAAAACCCCCACACCATCATCCATTAGCAATACGGGACTAATAGATGGTGTACCCCTTCCAACGTTAATGGTCTTTGCAACATTTGTGGCCCATTAGGACTTTTACACCATAATGGATCTAATCCATCTGAGCCCACTAGTGGATCAAATCCTGTTGGCTCTAGGGCATATTTTCAACAGTCTCCCACTTGCACTAGAGTCAACTATGCAAGTATATTCATCCTCATTCGACTTCCAACCCCTTAAGTGTGTGACCCTATAGATTCACGTACACATAGACTTGACCCCAGTACTTTGCTCGATCAATAGTTGATAGCGGCCTCTAGCAAGATGTGTCAACTCCTATGCATACGTAAAGATCTTATCAGACAAACCATCACAACATTTCATACATGCTATTTCCTTTGCCTCACGATATTTGGTCTAGCTCCAAGCTGACCTCTCTTTCTCAACACTGTGATTCAGATCCTTTAAAAGGGGGTTAACTCTTAACCCAACACGGCCATGCATTTCTTGATCCGATCACTCGAGGGGCCCAGAGATATCTCTCTTAAGTAGAGGGACAAATTCTATCTTGATTGACCATACCTCACAGCATGCTTCCTGACAAACCCGAAAGCCATCTTTATAACTACCCAGTTACGGAGTAGCGGTTGATAGCCCCTAAGTAGGTCAATTCACATTTTGAGTACATGCGACAATCTCAAGTCTAAGGACATAGCGTATATGTTGTGTAAACAGAGAACTATATAACAAAGTCTCAAACTGGGTCCGTCCAGCCCCATGTCATACATGTGCCCACATTATTAGTTATACATCTCCATGTTCATGACTTGTGAAACATAGTCATCAACTAATTCATGTGCTAGTCATTAACTCATACTAGGGACAACTTTTGAATAACCATACAAGTAAAAGGGTTTCACAAACAATTCACATAATTGCCAATCAAATACAAGTCGCCTTTCATGGATATTCAATAAAAGAACCAAGTGACATGGATATAATGAAATATAATCATCTCTATGATTCCTTATAAGACATATTTCTAACATTCTTCCACTTGCACTTGAGCTAATCTAGAATATATCTAATACCCATAGCTCTCATGTGCGCCTCATGCTTAGGCTGTGGAAGGGGTTTTGCAAAGGATCTGCAACATTCAAATCCATGTGTACTTTGCATATCTTGATATCACCTCATCTAACAATATCTCGTATCAGATGAAATTTCCGCAGTACATGTTTATTTTTTTGGTGGTTCTGTTGACGGTGAAATTCCGTCAACCTAGCCATGAGTTTACCTTCGGTGTTGGCATGACTTTTGTATCTTATCCATTGGTACTAACCCCCATGGTATAACAAGTTAACTTGTGCATGTCCGTTTTGGAGTTAAGTGTTTACACAGGGTTTTAACGTTGAAAACAAGACTTCCGGGATAAGTTCATTAAGCACCTCATGACAAGATCTTGAAGCCCGGTACAAGTCAAGCAATGAAGTGAACATGACTCCAAGAGCCCAAGGACCAAGCCTGAGAAGATGACAAACTCTGAGGACCTAGCCAGAAAAGTGCTGAATCTTGCAATACAAGGAGGTTCGTCCAATTCGTAGAGAAACCGACGACAAGGGCCCACATGCAAAAGGGGAGAGGATCTAGAAGACACGAGAAGCAACACCGGGCGAAGGAGGCCACTGACTGGGCCGAGATGGGCCCAGGCCGGTCGGCCCAGGCCGGCCGGCCCAGCTTGTTTCGGGGCCCAATCGGCCTCCCCTTTGACCTAGTTGCATCTCGGGCTATTTATAGTCCCCTGACCGAGAGCCACACATCAATCAATTCGTCATCCGCCGCCGAGGGGCAGAGAAGCTTGAGGGACACCATCTCGGAGATGAGGGTCGTGCTAGTTGTCTAGGGTTTCCCTAGCCGACGTGGGAACCTTGCATGGAAGACCACGTCGGAGCTCCGGAGCAAGGATCAAGATCGAGGTAGGATCCCGGTGGTGATCTTGTTCATGTATTCATTCATGGTGAAGTCTTTAAGTGAATCCGATTTCTAGCGATCAAGTGCCTTCTCGATGATTTTGTTTTCTTCTTGGTTTTGCTTCTTCCCCAATCTATACTTAAGATAGATTGCTTAGGGTTCTCTTGTAGCCGCGCTGGCTAGAGGTGCATACCGGACCGACCAAGTGATTTCAACTTGTTCTTATCGAACTCGCCCTAGACTACCCACATGAATAGGAATACGTTGTGACAGAACGGGGGTTCCGAAAGGCGGGCATTTTCAGAGTCGAACCAGAGGCCACGATTTAAAGATGCTTTTAATGAGATTCGCTTTTCTATCTTCATCTATCTTGTTTGGAGCTAAAACATAAGCATGATCTAGACTCTCTAGATGGTTATCTTTTGCTTTCTCTTGTTACCTCTTTAGTAGATTAGATTAGATGTGTTTTCTTTATGAGTTAGTAGATTAGATGCAATTTGGTTCTTCATTAGATAGATTTCCTTTCTTTACTAGATTGAATCCTTGTGTTGCACATTGTTCCACGGATTCGATACCTTGGGTTCACCACTCGAGGGAAGAAGGGTCCCTTGACTACGACGGGAGACTTGTCCGCTTGCAAGTCTAAACGAACTTTGATACAACTATTAACTGTCTTGTTGACGGATAAAAGACGTATCCCTCTACGATCCGCAAGCGTACGGACCCCACACCTTTTTCACCACGGGAATCCCAAGGTTCTTGTTAATCCGTGGAGCAAGGGGATAACAAGCATTCAATCTACTTCTACGCACTAGCTACTAAAACCCTAACTATTATTATACTAGAAAACAACTAAGCTACACTAGAGAGAATGATAAGCGATCAAGGTAGGAGACATCGCCCATGGGTCTACGATCATGCAATCGATTAAAGACATTAAACCAATCTAATCTATCGGGGGTTGTGACCACGGTTTCGCCCTTTCCCTCCCCTCGTACTGTCACTACGTGAAGGTATTCATGACTAGACCTATGATGGACACGGCATATTGAATGGATCCAAGGAAGCATTGAGGCCTTTACTCCCTTTACGGCACGTTAGCGAACCTTAAGCATTAAAGTATATTCAACACAAGATGATAGATAGATAATCTGACAAAGTTTGATTACATCTTAAGATCGATTACAACCCATGGACGAATAAGGAGATTACCCCATCAAAGTGCTGGACATAGCACCGTTGATCATGGTTTCCCTTCCAACGGTGTCTTCCTTCTTCTCCATGAGAGGGTGCTTCCTTCGAGGTGGTTGATCTCCCTCCGGAGATCTCCCTCCTCTCTCTCTAGCTTGTGGATGGCCTCCTGGTGCGAATGGATCTCCCTTCCGTGATGGCGGCGCCTCCAGGCTTTTAGGGTTAAAGATCCTTCGAGTGCAAGGAAAGGGGGCCGAACCGACCACCGGGGTGGGCTGGGCCAGCCGGCCGAGGCCGACCGGCCCAGGCCCATCTCGGCCCGATTCGTTCGCCCCTTCGTTCCCGTGGGTCCTCAGGTGATTATGCACTTTGCCCCCTCCACTTGTATGATTTTGACGATGTCATCCTCGCGTCCAAGATGGAGGTTCTCTTCGCATGAAGTTTGGTCTTTTACGCTTCAATCCCCGGGGGTGTTCCTTTGTAACACTTTGGTCCTTGCCACCATTGGAAGTGATTTCATCAAGCTCATGAACACGAACAAGACTCCGTAAATGCTCCTTTGAACTTGTTGCAAATCCGTCCTTTATGTCCATGTTTTCCTACATAAACACAACACTTCAAAATGCATGCACATAGATGAACTTGTTATATGATTAGTGTGCCTAGTGGCGGGTTAGTTCCATAATCAAATCCAAACCAAAGTGTAATGAACATGGTAGGTGCACCAAAATACACCGTCAACATCTCCCCCACGCTTAGCTCTTGCTCGTCCTCGAGCAAGTACTCATAAAAGAACTTCGTCCAAGGCGTTGTAATCATGAATCGCTAATCCTTCTTCACAAGTTAGTCAATCCTTTAATCTTTAATACATAAACACAAAGTAATGATCATCAAACATAAACATGGGCGTTTAGAATTTTTACCACGTCAAGATTTACCCCACAACTCAAACTCTTCACTCGAAGCTTTCGATTTCAGCCATACTTACTTCTTTGCTTCCATCAGAGGGTTTTTCTTATGATTTTCAAAACAAAAATTCCTGCAACAAGTATTAGACTAAAACCTTTCTCCAAGTTCTCTCAAGTCACTCATATGAAGTGGCTATCCTAACCAAATTTTCTGAAACTCTCACCTCCCATAAATCTCTCATATAACATATAAAGTGGAGCTATATGTAGGGCTAGTGCAATCAACACAAATGTTGTCAAACTAAGAACTTCCTCTAATGATTGTTTACCTTTCAAAAAGCCAACGATCATGAGAATTAACCATATGTAGGGATATCAAGGATGAGAAGATTTAGAATGGTGGACATGTGCAAGGGCAAAAGAAAATTGTGACTACAAGGCACCAATGACGTCCTCGTTGTCGGATTGCACATGGTTGGAAAAAGAATGAAAGTTTCGTCTCAACAACGTGACATCCTCCCTTACACTTTATTTTTCTTTTCTTTCACTCGATCCGTCCCTCTCATATTTTTATTGCTACCTCCTCTTCTCTTCTCTTTTTTTTCTTTTTCTTTTTCTTCTTTTTTATTTCTTTCATTCACATATTTTTTCTCTTTCTTTCTTTCTTTCTTTCTTTTCCATACTCATACTTTTCTCTTTATTTTTCCCTCTCTTGACAACTTTTCAAAGCTCTCAACTCCTCTCTTTCTTGCATGCATACAATCTGAAATTTTAATTAAACCATGCTAGAGACGAGACGAAACTTTGAGAATAGGTTGTGTTCAAGGAATGCTATGTACAAAAGAGATGTATAGGGTTGGGTACGGAATTCGGCGATGTACGGGACTTCCAATGTGAAAGTCTCGTTACCGAATGTATGACGAGGCTAGCAACAAAAGATAAGCAAAAGAACATGATCATTGCTCAAAATTAAAACTCACAAGAGAGAAGGGTCCTAGCCCAACTCATCGTGCTAATCACACTTATGGTGGAGCAAAAAATAAATAAATTTGGCTTTGTATAGGAATTTTTCTTACTCTCATCTTGGAAAAAGAGGTTTTGCTAACCTTTATTACAAGGGTTTTAAGATAATTTTCAGAACTGAAATCCTCCAACTTTTAGCATTGAACATAGCACAACTAACATGTGAAGCTCAAGATCGAAGTGTGGTGCAGGTACTTTAAGTACTAGCAATTCCACTAAGCACCACGGTAAACATTTTTCAAACCATACACTTACGTTCATATACCAAGATTCAAAGATTAAACAATCAAGATGAATAAAGATAAGCAATACATAAGACACAAAATATATAAAGAGTCTTTTTATTTGATTTTCTTTGACTCAACACTAATTTAAGACACTTGCAAAAATTTAAAAACACACTCAAAAACTAAAGACTCATTAAACTCTAAGACTCTCACTCGAAGACTAAACCGAACCTAAACTTGAAGCTCAAAAGCTAAGGCTAGCTAGCTAGCTCTCCCCCACGCTAAAAACATACGACGTCCTCGTCGTATCTTACAAAATTCCTAAGGGGAAAACTAGACCTAGTGGTACTTTAAGCAAGTATTGCACCACTTGCCTCTCATGTTCCCGACCATGCCAAAGAGTTTGCGCACGTTGCGGTTAAGGAACTTGTAGTCGTCTTCAACTACGCGCTCCAAATCCTCCAAACGCTGCTTCATCGCCTCCATGGCTTGGAGACATTCATCGACCGACGCGTAGAGATCCCCGATGGAGTGACGGCAAGCCGCACAACACATCGGATGCAATCCGAACGGGTCATCATTGCCATCATCTCCACCGTCGTCTCCACCGTCGTCGCTGCCGTCGTCACCACCACCATTGTCGTCGCCGCCATCGTTGCCGCCGCCGTTGGGGCCTTCGGGAGTCTGCTCCTTGGGCACCTCATCCCAAATGTAGAGGTCGTTATCATCTCTTTCGACGGCCGCCCACGAGCTCGGGCTACGATCGTCGGAGTAGTCGCTACACCCATAATCCTTAGGCTCGGGCGACACCTCCTTGTAGTCTTTGCGCTTCATTCCTTGGATGCGTGCCAACCTTCGAACGGGCGTAGGGACCTTCTCTCCTTCGACGAGATTGCGAGATGCGATAGCTCCGGTCGGGACACGCCCTCCGCAACGGATGCAGGCGGTCCTCTTGATCTCGACGGGTAGCTTGAGCTCGCATCGCTTCGCCTCCTCCATCGATGGCTCCTTGGCTTCTAGCATCAACTCTAAGCTCCTTGGGGACACAATGGCTGCTGCGTGGGTGCAAAATATTGCTTCAAGGGATTGATTCCCGAGCTCCCAATTCAGCCAAATAAATAGTCCGAAGAGAAAAACCCTAGGAACCTCATTTTCCTTTTTTAAACTTCCCTTAAAATTTCCTAACCGAAGAAGGAAGTCAAAAAGGAGCAATTCGGGCAAAAATCAGGGACGTCCACCGCCGGGACCCACATGGGCCGGTCGGACCGGGCCAGCCGGCCCACCATGTCTCGGGGGCCGGGCCGGTCCGGTTTTTTCACGTACCGCCCTTATTTCACCTCCTTAGCCCATGGGAAAAAGTTGGCCCAGTAAATCTTCGTGAGAAACTCCAGAAAATTAAAAGGAAAATTATTTATAGAAATTCATGCCTTGTTTTTCGTCCTAGGCGGGACGTTCGGGCTCTTCTTCCATGGTGAAGACATCAACATGGTGAAGGGGCACAACGTCGGGTTCGTAGTAAACCTTAAGCCATTGGCCATTCACCATAAATTGATCGTCTTTTATATCCATAATGGTTACCGCTCCGTTGTAGAGCACCGAATGCACAACATAAGGTCAGTCCCACTTGCTTTGCAATTTCCCCTTTCCGAAGGTTTTAAACCTCGAATTGTAGAGGAGGACCTTATCTCCTTCTTTAAACTCTTTCTTTTTCAATCTTTTATCATACCACCTTTTGATTCTCTCTTTGTATATGCTTGCATTTTCATATGCTTTCAACCTCATCTCCTCTAGCTCGCTTATTTGGATCCTTCGTTTCACCACCGCGGCATCGAGATCGAGGTTCATCTCTTTAATCACCCAATAGGCTTTATGTTCTAACTCAACAGGAAGGTGGCAAGCTTTTCCATAGACGAATTGGTAAGGGGTCATACCTATCGGTGTTTTGAACGCCGTTCGGTAAGCCCATAAAGCTCCGTCTAATTTCTTTGACCAGTCCTTGCCTCCCTTCTCTATGGTTTTGTTTAGGATACTTTTTAATTGCCTATTTGATGTTTCCGCTTGTCCGTTGGTTTGTGGGTGATAGGCCGTTGAGACCCTATGTTCGATTCCCAACATGGACAAGCACTTTTTGAAATTCTTCCCGGTGAAGTGAGTTCCTCCATCACTTATCAAGATTCTCGGTGTACCGAAACGAGGAAAAATCACGCTCTTGATCATAGTAATGGACTCCTCCGTGGAAGCTTTACGACATGGCATAGCCTTTACCCACTTGGATACATAATCAACCATGACTAGAATATACTCATATCCAAATGAGTTTTTAAAAGGCCCCATGAAGTCTATACCCCATACATCGAATATGTCGATTTGTAAGTTGTATTTCAAAGGCATAGAATTTCTTTGAGAGATGCTTCCGGTTTTATGGCATTCGGGGCATGATGCAACATATCTTTTAGTATCTTCATGCATCTTCGGCCAATAGAATCCGCTCGACCATACTTTCGCTTGGGTTCAAAAATGGCTATAGTGTCTGTCGTATGGACCTCCCTGGGCCCACTACCTCGGTGGGTACCAGGACCGACTACTCGGTGGGCCCCTGGGACTACCCGGCTTGCGCTGCACGGCACCTGATGGCGTGAAGCACAAGGACTACGGAGGAGAAGTACTCGGTTAGGAAGCTGTACATGTCCCGCACTGTATGGAAGACTCCTAGACGTACTCGACTAGTACTCTCTCCCTACTCCGACTTGTAACCCTGCCTCCCGGACTATATAAGGCGAGGCAGGGACCCTTCTCTACATCATCTCATCTCACGGCGTACAATTACACCATCCTGTAATCGTACCCAATCAATCCAGAGCTACACAGCATACAAGACGTAGGGTATTACGCACATTGCGGCCCGAACCTGTCTAAATTGTGTGCCACGTGTCTCTTCCTTCGAGTTACCGATCTCGGCGAGGCCACATTCATCTACTTCGGGTACTCCCCTTAGTAGGTTGCCGGTCTAAAACACCGACAGCTGGCGCGCCAGGTAGGGGATCTCGCCCGAGATCACATGGCGAACTCGACGGCTCCTGTCTACTTCAAGCCAACCGTCGCCTTCAACCACGGCGACACCTTCGTTTTCGGCACTTGGGTCTGCACTGCTGACGGCGCGGGATCTTTCCAGCGCCGCCTCACCATGCCGCCCAACCCGGAGACCGGCTTCGTGACGCTTCCTGAAGTTGTCACAGGCGAACTCGCCGGCAAGTTCGGCGAAATTTCGCTCTTCAACCATCACGCTGAATTCGAACTTGAGTCCGTTTCCAACTCGAACTCGACGTCTCCGTGGGCCATCGCATGCGAGCCGGCTACTCAGCCATTGCACGTGGTTCCACCACCCCATGAGCGCTCCACGCGCGGCCCCCGCATCGTCAGCAGGGCCCGCACGGAGGCTCCCTGTTCGCGCCGGGCCGGCAAGGAGCCCGTACCCGAGTACAACTCAGACTCCGACACCGCCCCCGGCCATGCTTCGGACTCCAACCCCCTCTCCGAGTTCTACTCGGATTCCGCATACGAGTTTGACTTCGAGTCGGACCCAGAGGATTCCGAGTCCGAGGACAACACTACTGAGCACCCCTTATCAGGGCCGGCCTCTGGGCTAGTTATAACGTCCACACCGGCCGGGAGATTCGTCTACTGGCCAAATCGCAAGCCCGCTGACCTGATAAGTGGAGACTCACGCTACGTCGCCTACATTGACTCGCTCCCGTTCCAGGAGGGAACACCGCTTGCCCTAGCTCACTCGAACACCCCAACTGAGGTGGCGAGCTCTGAGTCCAGTCTTGGCACCCCCGATCGCCAAGTCTTCATGGCTGCCGGCGACAGGCCAGGACCTTCAGGGACGGCTCAAGACAAGTACCTGGAAGACATCTCCGAAGATGAGCTGTCTGCTGACGCACCTACAGACGAGACCGCCGCCAACAGGGACGCTCGACGTGAGCGTAACAGGAAGCACAACGAACGGCGCCGGCGGCTCAGAAACAACCTCCCCATCCGCAACCTTGCGGAAGCTCTCGAGGCGGTCGAGAGCAGAGTACACACTACCCCTGAGCAATGCCTCATGTCGATCGCGGCGATCGCACGCCAGGATCAGGGAATACACGCCGGAGAAGTCATCGCCAAGCTCGCTGAAGACGCTTACTTCATGCGGGTCGACAACAGGGTCAACCAGCCTCCTCCCGCCAGGAACCGCGACAACGAAGCTACAAGTCACAGCGTCGACCTCGGTCGCAACCGTACTCGAGCTAAGCTCCCAGCTCAGCCCAACCGTACGCGCGCAAACGCCGGCGGACCCTCACAGGGTGGCAACAGCAACCGCGAGGTCGTCCCTCACCGCGCCCATGGCGGCGGCGGCCGTGACCCTGACGGTGGCGGCAGCGACGAAGGGAGCTCCAACCACGGAGCCAACAAGAGGGCCGGCGGTGGCGGCAGTCGCGGCGGTCGAGACCACGCGAACAACCATGCCTCCGGAGCCTCACAGGGCGGCTACGACACCCGCCAGAAGATTGAGGAGCTGCGGCGGAAGAAGTCAGCCACTGTAGGCAACAACGACGGCATCCCCGCCTTCTCACCTCGACTTCGCAACTTGCTCCTCCCCGACAAGTTCAAGCCTTTGGGGATCACCAAGTACGACGCGAAGCAGGACCCCATCCAGTGGCTCAGGTGCTACGCCCTCTCCATCGAGAACGCTGGTGGTAACAACGACACCAAGTGCCTCTACTTCCCCTTCTGCCTGGACCAAGCCCCACTCACATGGCTCGAGTCGCTAGACAAGCACTCGATCTATATAAGGCGAGGTAGGGACCCTTCTCTACATCATCTCATCTCACAGCGTACAATTACACCATCTTGTAATCGTACCCAATCAATCCAGAGCTACGCAGCATACAGGACGTAGGGTATTACGCACCTCGCGGCCCGAACCTGTCTAAATTGTGTGCCACGTGTCTCTTCCTTCGAGTTACCGATCTCGGTGAGGCCACATTCATCTACTTCGGGTACTCCCCTTAGTAGGTTGCCGGTCTAAAACACCGACAGTGTCCACCGTAGTCTGCCGAGTGGCACTTTCTCAAAATTTCTACCCTCTCTTCTCTTGGCACACATCTTCTCATCACTCCATCATTGCCAAGTTTGAAGAGGTATGGTGCATCCCAAAAGTATTTCCTACTTTCGGAGATTATCTTCTTTTGAGAGTTTTTATCTAGATGATCGAGAGGCATCTTTCGAATTGCTCGAATGATATCGATCACCCAAGTGTCTTTCTCAAGCACTCTATAGAGGTGGCCATCTCTCATCTTATCTTCTATGGGTCTTTATCATCTTGTCCACGATTCATCCTAGACAAATGATCGGCCACAACATTCTCCACCCCCTTTTTATCACAAATTTCAACATCAAATTCTTGGAGAAGAAGGATCCAACGAATCAAACGTGGTTTAGCTTCCTTGTTAGCCAAGAGATACTTGATGGCTGCGTGATCGGTGTAAACAATGACCTTCAAGTTCACGATGTAAGATCTGAATTTTTTGAAAGCGAATACCACTGCTAGCAACTCCTTTTCCGTAGTGGCATAATTTAATTGCACCCCACTAAGAGTTTTGCTAGCATAGTAAACGGCGTGAACTCGACCTTCCTTTCTTTGACCCAAAACCGCGCCTACGGCGTAGTCACTTGCGTCACACATGATCTCGAACGGTTGGCTCCAATCCAGAGGTTGAATGATGGGAGCACTCACCAATGCACTTTTCAAGGTCCGGAATGCCGCTAGGCACTTCAGCCACATCCTTTTGAAGGAGATGCGTTAAAGGCTTAGTGATCTTTGAGAAGTCCTTAATAAATCTTCTATAGAATCCGGCATGGCCTAGAAAGCTCCTTAAGGACTTAACATCCGTAGGAGGTGGGATTTGCTCAACCGTCTCCACCTTAGCTTTGTCCACTTCAATTCCTCTCTCGGATATAACATGTCCGAGCATTATGACTTGCTTAACCATGAAGTGGCACTTTTCCCAATTTAACACCAAGTCCACCTCCGCACACCTCGTGAGGACCTTTTGAGGACCATGTGTGGTTCGAGGACCGGTGGATGGTCGCTTCCTTGTGTGATGAGTGATTGACAACGTTGTGTGGACTGATTCTTGGCTAATTAATGCAGGTGCAGGTTGCGCCTTGACTGGTGTTGGTGCAGGTGAAGAACAAGCGCGAAAGGTCATCGCCGATGAGGCCTCCAAGTGTGGAGAAGACAAGTAGGCTTCGTTCGAGGGACCCGGTGGCCAGCGGGGTCAAGTGTGAGCCGCATGGTGGCATGAACAGCAAGATGAAGTCAGGGACGGTTTCTTGGTTGAGCCTCAAAACCAAGGTCGAGCCGGGACTACGTGGGAGCCAAGTCATGAGTGGAGATTGGCGGAGTCTACACCGAGTTCGCGGGGTTTCCGGTGGTTCACCAGAAAACCACTGGGTTCCTTGGTTGATCCACAAAGCCAAGACCGAAGAACCGAAGACGGTGCTGCAGCAGTGCCAGACCGGTCTGACCGGTGGGTCTGACCGGTGGGTACCAGTCTGACCGGTGAGGAGCACCGGTCTGACCGGTGTGCGACGACGCAGTCCGGAATCTTCGAAGCGGAGGACACGCGTCGGGATCGCAAGGCTTGCGTCGAGTGTCACACCTGTTTTTCCAAAGAAAACCAAGTGCAAACCTATATGCATGCCAGGATCAATTTTCATGCATATAGTTGACATAAGTGAATAACAGAAACAATATCACATAAGAAAAAGGGAGATTATCAGAGTATTACGCTATATCCTGGAAACGAAGACACCAAACTTCACAAGCAGTCGACTGGGGGTTGCGTACGCCTAGAACCAGCAACATCTTCACAAGACTTCAGAATAGCTTCCTCCTTCTGAGCAACATTGTTTATAGCAAGGGTGAGCACTTGTCGTACTCAGCAAATGTGGGGAAAAGAATGAATGCAAAGGCTTTATAGTGGACTGGCTATAAGCATTTAGCATTTTAGTTGGTCAAATTTTATTAGCACCTATTTACTAGCAAGTATAAGTATATACCATCCCATAATTAAGCATAAAGATAAGAGATACACCATGAGCACATGGCAAGCATAACCATAACACATATCACAAATTAAGTCCATCTTCAAGTTCGTTAATCATGTGAGGGTCCAGCCGCTCTTGACCGTGAGCACGGCTAATCGATTAGTTTAACACTGCGCAGAGGTTGTACACTTTCACCACAAGCGGCGTAAAAGCTCCGAAGAACTTTGGACCCAACCATGCGATGCTTGCGCGTGCACCATACCACACTACCGAGGTGTGGTTGCATAGGGACGCTACATGGCCTTTACAAAGGTTCTCCAACAAGTTGTGACCCACAAGGTCCGGATCAGTTAGCAAGGTATAAAGTCCCCTAGCAGGTCGATACCCCACCATAAAAAGAATAACTCACCCAACCCCCCGCTAGAGCGAGTCCATACCCCGCAGTACCGCCGATCCCTTGTCCTTATCAGGTAAGATCACCCCAAGCTAAAGTTCCTAATTATTCAGCCAAGACCATTGCCCATTAGTTCTTGTGGTTGTACTGTTTTCCTGGGTGGTTCTCCATGTTCCGATTAAACATATGGTCTTGTATATTAAACATCACATAAAGGAACATAGAACATAAAATGATAACCATGTTGATTATTACCAACCCAGTTGAGCAAACTAAGCAATAGCTACCATCATTGTCAATTAAGAACCAGGTTCAAGATAACAGTCAAATGAGGCTAGTCATCCTTAATAGGAACCCATCAAAATTAATGCAAGGCACATGCGATAGTGATTAATAAAGTTATTGGGACAAAAGATCAAGGACACACTTGCCTTTAACCAAAGAGTAGTTGCTCAGAATACTTCATCTTCATACTCTTCCAAAGCTCTCGAACCACGAACAACGTTCACTCTAATCGCATCAATCATCGGGCACAAACATACACAAAGCAAACAAACAAGCATATACTAAGAACAAAGCACCAATCAAAAGAAAACTTTAAAAGAACGCACTAAAGGATAGGCTCGATCAGATGGATCACTAAAGAACACAAAGTGTGCTTGGAAGGGAAAGGCTTGGTTAACTTTGAAGAGATGATTGCAGAAGATTGAGCAAGGACCGGAAAGATCACACTGAGATAAAACTCGATTCAATTGGTTATGCAAACGCAAGAAACGCTGAACAGAACTAAGCTCGGAACTATCGTGAGATTATTATCAAACAATAAGAGACTACGCTTGGCATATTTTAATTAGGAAATCATGTGAAAGAATATTTTAGAGAAATACTCTATGTTACCATTAAACAAGTTACATTTAATTAAAGAAATCACGATAAACCTAATCATATTTTATTTATAACATTTGAGTAGAAGTTATGTCAAATTAACAATTACTCTAGAAAGATAAAGCAAGTATGAGATATCTAAACGAGTAACTTTATGTCACGTGTTCAACTAAACATATTTAATATCGAAAAGGCATTTATGATGTCATTAGGCACATTAACTTTATTATGAAAACCGATGTTTACTCTAACATCCTTTATTTAGGAAAGCTAGTTATGAATAGAGATTAACCAATTACATCATGATTAAAGAAAATCGGATTAGAACCTAATCACTTTTTGTTTATAAAAACAATGAAATAAGAATTAGTCAAGATTAACATGCGGTTTTAGTGTTAAAACAGGTAACAGGTGATACACATGCTAACGTACAAGGTTAAGGTGAAGCAAACGAGAACAGTAGCAATGAACTATCAAGCGCATAAGAAATCATAGGCTAAGATCTAGGAAGACTAGCCTACAGGGAGAACTAGGATGAAGAGAGAACAACTAGATGACAGAGACACTGATTCTTAGAAAGATAGCTGCACAAGGTTGGATCAAAGAACTGAAAGAGTATAGTTGTCTTACATAAAATACAATTACGATAGGATGGCATATACTCGGATTGGAAAGATCTGGAGCTTGAAAGAAGGCTAGCTCTACAACAGAGACACGCTGAGACAGAGCTTGAGCTAACACTATAAAGATTCAGAGCTTCAGATAGACTTGATCAAAAGAGATACTGGGGTAAAGAACGTCTAATGATTTGTTTGCATAAATAAGAGAACAAGGCTATGAGCTGGATTTATTTTAATTAACAAAATATATGTAAGGATATTTCATAAAGAAAATACCCTCTGTTGGAACTAAAGTGAATTAAACTTTATTTGCAAAACCGGTGTAAAGAACTAGTCAAGTTTTATTTATAAAGACTCGTATATGGATTAATCAATTAAACATTTAATTTAGAAAAACTAAACTATATAAATAATCTAAACGAAACTTTGTGATTCGAGTAGATCATATTATTATTAAAAACATTATGGTATTGGCATTAATCAAATTAATATTTATTATAAAAGACGATGTAAAAGCCTAATCAAATTTTAATTAGAAAAGATTAATTAACTATTAAACAAATTAACATTTGGTTTATGAAAACCGAGATAAAGATCTAATTAACTTTTATGTACAGAAATATGTGATAGAAACATTAATCAAATTAAATTTGCTTATGAAAAACGATGTATAGATCTATTTTGCTTTTATTTATAAAAGGCATGTATAACTAGACCTTAATCAAAATTAATATTAATTTTATTTTCAGAAAACAAAACATGGTGTAAACACTTCACTAACGCGTGCTTTACGTTATTATGAATCTAACGCAACTTGAACGGATTGAAACAGAGTTAAAACGTGAAAGATATGGACTTTTAAAGATGTAAGGACCTAATTGCAGAGATTGGAAACTTCAGGGGTTTTACTGCGAAAAGATAGGGGCAAATACATAATTATGTATTAAAACCCAAGGGTTTACTTGCAAAACTGCCGGGAAGGGTTTATGTGCAGGAGGTGGGGTCTCTGCAGGGGGTTATGAGCAAGATTCATTGGACACAGAAATAGATCTACATATTTCACCTTGGCTCAGGGGGCTATCTGCAAACCGGTCTTCTCCTTCCTCTAGACTTTGAACAAGGCAGGAACAGGAGCTCCCCTAGCGCCCACTGACCGCTGGCGGCGTCGGCGACCTGGTGGGTGAGGAACTCGGCTAAGAAGGGGAAAACAGAGAGAATTCGAAGGGGATTTCGATGGCGTCTTTACCTTGGACAGAGAAGGGCGGAGAGATGGCCGGCGGCAGCATTCATGGCGGCCGGCTCGGTCCGCAAGGGGCGGCGGCGCTTCGGCGTTGAGGAGGTGACGGTGAGGGGCCGAGGAGATGCAGCGCGACGTCCTGGAGCTCATGGTGGTGCTGGCTCGGGTCGAAGGTCGACGAAAACCGCAAATCCTGGGCGGCGGCGGCGAGCTTGATACCGGCGGCGGCGGCTCGGGCTACAGGTGCAGGCGGCGCGGCTAGGGTTCGGGTTGGGGCCTAGAGGTGGCGGCGGCGGCTTAAATAGGGTCGGGCGCACCTCATGGCGTGCGGGCCACGCCTAGGGAGGCGTGTCCAAGGCGGAGATGGCGGCGGACTCCGAGTCCAGGCTGGCCACGGCTGGAGCTCGGGGATGACAGCCGGGACCCGCTGTCAGTGACCGTGGAGGGGGAGGCGAAGCGGGCCTTGCTGGGCCAAATGTGGAGTTGGGCTGCGGAAATCGAGGGGGTCGCGGTGGCCTTGCGGAAAAGACCAGGGAGCATGGGCAGACTTCTGCGGATGGGCTTGGCCCAACTGGAAAGAAAGTTTATTTATTTTCCGAATTTTATTTTCAGTACGAAAACAATTCCAGGAAAACCTAGAAACTGTTTAAAGGCACTAAAAATACTCCGAAAATCACAGAAATTCCATAAAAATTTCCAGAGATAGATTTGAGCATGAACAATCCAAATAAAGTATTTGGTGCTCATGAAAAAGATTTTGGAGCCTTCTAATAAATAGAAATAGCTCAAGAAAAATGAGAATAAATTCCAGAAAAATCCGGAAAATTCTCGGGAGGGTTTGGACAGCTCCTAAACGCATTTTGAAACCTTTAGCACTCAAGAAGCACCAAGATGCAATGGCATGAGTGCAACCCTCACAACTTTTTATTTGCTTAAGAAAATCAAACAAGGATTTTTTTTCCTATACTACATTTCCTGTAAAGAAAAATAAATGTTGGAAAATTTTTAAAATTATGAGAAAATTGTTATTTAATTATTCTTTCTATCCACATCCTGAAATTGGAAATTTCAGGGTGTGACATCGAGGCTAAGCAGTTTGCGGTCGCCGGGCATCCGTCCGATGGAGAAAGCTTGAAGACTTCCAAAACCGCCCTTGAGGGGCTTGTATCCCTAGTTGTTAGGAAAGGGTATTTTAGACTTTCGGTTTCCTCCATATAACCCACGAGGTGAGAGGATGGCAGCCAAGCCTTGGAACCCTAATTCATTTGCTTTCCTATTTACCCTTCCTATTTTCTTAGGATTTCCATAGGACTAGCTTGAGAGCTTCATGGTGAGATCTTGTGAGAGGGTTGGATGATCGGGCGGCAAGCTAGACGTTGTATGAACCTTTGTGGCATGTATAGATGATTCGGCGTGGTTCCTCAAGGCCTTGTTGTGTTGTTCCCGGTTGTTCTTGGTGGTGATTTTTGGAGCCCTCTCTTGGTGTTTTTCTTGGGTTGTTTTCGGGACCTTTCTCTTGGGGATTTGATGGGGGAAATTTGTGTGAACCCTTCGTGGTTCTTTGAGCTGTGATTTGCCTCTCAAATTCGTGAGTAAAGGGGCTCGATTTTGGGGTTTTTCGAGTTCTAGGGTTAGAGGTGTTCTTGGCGGGATTTCCTTGATTCCTCCTTTTTGGACAAGTTTTGGTGGGATTAAACTTGGCTATGGACTCCTCATGAGGTATTCCTATTACCTCCAAAGTCTTGTTCAAGTCCGTGGAGCGATTCGGGAGATCGAGGTTTGGATTTGGGGAAGTTGACCCGCGGGTGCTGTTCATCCCGAGCTGCCCCGGCCACACCGGTCTGACTAGTGCTCTTGACCGGTCTGACCGGTGCAACCCTCGGTGGGTTTTTGCTCGGGTGAACATCTGGGTGTGTTCGCTGTTGTCCTGTGTTGCAGCTGTTTCGAGTTTGGGTCAGTTTGGAGGTCAGTAGGCCTGTTTGGTGATTTGGGGGCTTTCAGGCTTGGACCGGTCTGACCGGTGTGTTACACCGGCCTGACCGGTGTGAAGCCACTTAGTGGAAGTTGCAAACTCTCACCAGCAGGGACCGATCTGACCGGTGGTGCTCACCGGTTGGACCGGTATTGGTCTGTAGACTCGAGGTTTGGTGTTCCGCTGCGTTCTCAGGTCAGAGGGTTGTGTGTTGGTTCCTAGGTCCAGTGGCACTCCAGTGGATACGTGGGCTTGGCCAATTTGGGTAGTGAGTCGGAGACGTGTGTTGGAAGCCGTGTTCATCTTGTTGGAGTTTCCATCTCCTTCGAGAAGAATTTTTATCGGCTCCCATTCACTCCCCCCCTCTCTGGTTCGCCGTATCGGTCCTTCACCTTTTCCAAGTTTGCCAAGCAATCTATGAACGTCTTCCCATAAACGGAAAAATCATCCATGAACACCTCAACAATTTCTTCGATGAATTCCGAAAATACGGCCATCATGCAACGTTGAAAAGAGGCCAGAGCGTTGCATAGACCGAAGGGCATCCTTCTATATGCAAATGTTCCGTAAGGGCATGTAAACGTTGTTTTGTGTTGATCGTCCGGGTGAATGGGAATTTGCATGAACCCCGAGTACCCATCGAGAAAGCAAAAATAGGAGTGGTTTGCTAATCTCTCGAGCATCTCGTCGATGAACGATAGGGGGAAGTGATCTTTCTTCGTCACTTTGTTAAGCTTACGATAATCGATACACATCCGCCACCCGGTCACGGTTCTTTGCGGTATCAATTCGTTTTTCTCATTCTTCACCACGGTCAAACCTCCTTTCTTTGGTACACAATGTACCGGGCTCACCCATTCGCTATGCGGAACCGGGTAGATGATTCCGGCATCAAGTAACTTGATAACCTCTTTCTTTACTACCTCTCGCATGGCATGGGTCAGCCTCCTTTGGTGGTCCACTACGGGCTTACATTGGTCTTCCATTGGTATACGATGAGTGCAAAAGGCTGGGCTTATTCCTTGGAGATCATTAATCGAATATCCAATCACCTTCCTATGTTTTTTCAATAAAATCAGCAACTTCTCATTTTATTCGGGACTCAACTAGTCACTCACAATGACTGGATAAGTTTTGTCTGGGCCCAAAAATTCATACTTCAATCCTTTGGGCAAAGGTTTAAGGTCTACCTCGGGCGCTTGTGGCTCCTCGGGTTTAATCTCTCCTATATCTTCAAATTTTCCTTCCTCCACGCTTCCATCATGTGGTTCCAAACCTTTTGTTACTTCTTCTAGTTCTTCATCTTGTTGATTACTAATTTGATTCTCCATCGCTCTTTGCAACGGGTCTCTAAGGGTTTCAACAAAACAAAGGCTATCTATCTCTTCTACTTCTTCATCTTCGGGAGGAAAGGGTGTAAGGTGTTTAGAAGCACGAAGAAAGGTATATGTGTACTTTGTTCCATTAAGGTTCATTGTTACTCTGCCTTCTCCGGTATCTAACACGACACCAACCAACTTAAGAAAGCGCATACCAAGGATTATGTGATCATGATTACTATGGTAAGCATCAATAACAAACAAATCGGTTGGTATACAATTTCTAGAGATTTTTACTTTCATGTTGCAAGCAATACCTAGAGGTTTAATAGTACTACCATCTCCCATAATTAATTTCGTTGATGTTGGAGCTAAGTCTAGGTTGTGGTCTTAAACTTTATCGTAAATTTTAGAAGATAAGACACTTACTTGTGCTCCGATGTCGCATAAAGCTTTGCATTGAACTCTGTTGATCCCGCAACTCAAGTGAGGTGTCATCTTCTCTTCTTCTTCGGATCCTATCGCGTAGACTTCGGCGAGGCGAGCGTATAGTGATACTTCGGGCTTGACCCCCATGATTCTCTTCACCTCGGCTATGTGTTCCAGATCCACTATGTCATCTCCAAAGAGTTCTTGCAAAATCTCACCGGTGGTTTCAAGGTCGTATGAATTTTCCGCTTTCTTCTCCGGTGGGAAATCCACTTCCAATGCTCTCGCCATTCCCTTTTGATTAGGGAACGGTCTTCTCTTGTCGAATACTTCTCCGTAATCGATAGGAACCCAATCCATTGGTTCGAACTCCCTTAGTGGCTTCGTGCTTGACATGTTTCTCTTGTTTGTCTCATTTGGTACGGCGAAGTCGATGCTCATGGCAGTTCTTGACTTGATGTGTTCTTGTTCAATCTTTTCCGTGATTGGTTTCTCTTTTGTGACATCCGGGGTTGCCTCTTTAGAAAATTCAGCACACTTCTTCTTCCTCGAATTATATTCCGGCTCTTCCGCAAGTCTTGTTTCCCAATCGCTTCGCATGGCAGCCGCTTTACTAACTTTTTGTAGAAGTTGAGCGGCTTCCGTGAGTGTTTTCTCCATGAGATCCCCACCTGCACACATTTTGACGTGTTGCATGCAACTAGGGGTTAGGGAAAAGAAAAATGTATGCAAGAGTACGTCACCGGAGAAGCCGAGTCTTGGTCCTTGTTCGATCAACCCATTAAACCTATCCCAGGCTTGGTCTATCCCTTCCTCTTCTCCTTGCATGAAATTGATCACTTGCCTCCTTAGATGTTGAACCTTGCTAATTGGAAAGAACTTCTCGCAAAACTTCTTCGTCAACTTGTTCTAATTGCCTTCAACTTCAAAGGACGCAAACGTGTACCATGTCTTTGCATTGTCGGCAAGTGAGTAGGGAAAGAGATTCCATTTGAACCATTCATCGGGGACTCCTTCTTGGCGCGCCGTGTTGCATATCGTCATGAAATTCCTTATGTGTCTATATGGGTTCTCCGTAACCATCCCTTCAAACGGGTTTGCCGCCACCATCTCGATGATCTTGGATTTAATCTCATACTCGGTCGCTTCGAGCTTCGAATCCGACTCTTGTACTTTTATGTCTTCACATCGAGGGCTAGCGTAATCCTTTAGTGATTTCTCCGGTTCTTCCATGGGTTGATTGACGAACGCCATCTAGAGAATAGGATAAAAACAAAAATAAAAACAAAACAAAGCGTTTTTCTAGATAATAGGTGTTAGATAAAACAAATAAAAGATAAACTAAATGTAAAACTAAGTTAAATGCAAATCAAACGATGTAAACTAGCTTGCTCCCCGGCAACGGTGCCAGAAAAAGGGGCTTGTTGACGGATAAAAGACGTATCGCCTTTGCTCCGCGGATTGACAAGAACCTTGGGAATCCCGTGGTGAAAAAGGTGTGGGGTTTGTACGCTTGCGGATCGTAGAGGGGTACGCCTTTTATCCGTAAACAAGCCCCTTTTTCTAAGAAAAAGGGGCTTGTTGACGGTTAATAGTTGTATCAAAGTTCGTTTAGACTTGCAAGCGGACAAGTCTCCCGTCGTAGTCAAGGGACCCTTCTTCCCTCGAGTGGTGAACCCAAGGTATCGAATCCGTGGAACAATGTGCAACGCAAGGATTCAATCTAGTAAAGCAAGGAAAGCTATCTAATGAAGAACCAAATTGCATCTAATCTACTAACTCATAAAGACAACACATCTAATCTAATCTACTAAAGAGGTAACAAGAGAAAGCAAAAGATAACCGATCTAGAGAGTCTAGATCATGCTTATGTTGTAGCTCCAAACAAGATAGATGAAGATAGAAAAGAGAATCTCATTAAAAGCATCTTTAGATTGTGGCCTCCGGTCCGACTCCGAAAACGCCCGCCTTTCGGAACCCCCGTTCTGTCACAACGTATTCCTATTCATGCGGGTAGTCTAGGGCGAGTTCGATAAGAACAAGTTGAAATCACTTGGTCGGTCCGGTATGCATCTCTAGCCACCGCGGCTACAAGAGCACCCTAAGCAATCTATCTTAAGTATAGATTGGAGAAGAAGCAAAACCAATAAGAAAACAAAATCATCGAGAAGGCACTTGATCGCTCGAAACCGGATTCACTTAAAGACTTCACCATGAATGATTACATGAACAAGATCACCACCGGGATCCTACCTCAATCTTGATCCTTGCTCCGGAGCTCCGATGTGGTCTTCCATGCAAGGTTCCCATGTCGGCTAGGGAAACCTTAGACAACTAGCACGACCCTCATCTCCGAGATGGTGTCCCTCAAGCTTCTCTGCTCCTCGGCGGCGGATGACGAATTGATTGATGCGTGGCTCTCGGTTAGGGGACTATAAATAGCTCGAGATGCAACTAGGTCAAAGGCGAGCCCGACTGGGCCCCGAAACAAGCTAGGCCGGCCAGCCGGCCTAGGCCGACCGGCCTGGGCCCATCTCGGCCCAGTCCGTGGCCTCCTTCGCCCGGTGTTGCATCCCGTGTCTTCTAGATCCTCTCCCCTTTTGCATGTGGGCCCTTGTCGTCAGTTTCTCTCCGAATTGGACGAATCTCCTTGTCTTGCAAGATTCAGCACTTTTCTGGCTAGGTCCTCGGAGTTTGTCATCTTCTCAGGCTTGGTCCTTGGGCTCTTTGAGTCATGTTCACTTCATTGCTTGACTTGTACCGGGCTTCAAGGTCTTGTCATGAGGTGCTTAATGAACTTATCCCGGAAGTCTTGTTTTCAATGTATTAAAACCCTGCGTAAACACTTAACTCCAAAACGGACATGCACAAGTGAACTTGTTATACCATGGGGGTTAGTACCAATGGATAAGATACAAAAGTCATGCCAACACCGAAGGTAAACTCATGGCTAGGTTGACGGATTTTCACCGTCAACATCTCCCCCATGCTTAAACCTTGCTCGTCCTCGAGTAAGCCTTCGATGGATATCATCGTTGCCCTTCATTGTTTAAACCTTGCACTTGATCATACATGAGAAAACATAATGCTCTCAAAAGTTTAATTCGTTAAAGTTCCATAATGTACTAGCCCTCATCCCTACGAAGGGTAGATATTTAATTAAGCTTATCCCACAAGTATTAACATGCTCCCAAAATTCAAATGGATCTCAGAAATTTTGAAATAAAGAACAAGATGAAAAAGAGCTAAACCAAGTTCACAAATTTAAACCACCTTGCATCTTGATCATGAACTCTCATCTCATCTTGTCTCTCATGCCTATTTTTTTCTACTCCTTTCCCTCTCATAACATTCATATATGTGGTAGGCTTTATATGGAGCTCTTTGGGAAAGTTTAGTCCTACCAAGATATTATAAATGAGATGTTGTCAAAACAAGACAAGCTTCTCATGATCTTACTGAGACTCGTCAAAAAGGTCATTGGAAAATAATGTTAAATCAAGGAGGGGAAAGAGAAAAATACACAAGCTTGAGATAGGTGGACATGTGCAAATGGCAAAGAGTGACCCCAAGGCACAAAGGAAGTCCTCGTTATCAGATTGCACATGGTTGGAAAATGAGTATGGATCTTTTAATCTTGAGTCCTTGAAACTCCTAATGCACTTTAGAGAACCGGGGAGTTCACTTTATTTTATTTTTATATCATACATACTCACATATTTTTTTCTTTTCTCCTCCTTTTTCTCATACTCATATTTTTGTTCTTTCTTTATTTTTCTCATTTTTTCCTGTTTTTCTTTCTCATCAAATTTTTTTTATTTGCTCCCCTTTGAACTCTAAAATTGCATTGTACCTACCTCCTCCCCCATGCTTAGACGTTGCTCGTCCTCGGGCAAAGAGGTGATAGAGATAAGGTAGGTACCGGAAATACTTTTCCTTTGGAGAGATACTTGAAATCTTCAATAATGGCAACGTCTTGCTATCTTCCTTGAATTGATGATCCATACTCAACGATAGGTTGTGGTCAAGGAGATAAACACAAAAGATGATATTTGGTTTAAAGAAAGGATATCCGGCGAGGTTTGTGGGATCTCCGATGTGGGGATACACAATGCGCGGATAAGAGGCTAACAAAAAGATAGATACGCAAAAATGGAATGACCAGCTTCTTAGTCTCCGGCCAGAGAAATCAAGGCCTGAAATAACTCACCCAAAAATAAACCTTGTATACTAAGTTTTTGCACTGAAATATATATGTGGCTCTGGATAGCTAGAGCAACACGCAAATGGTATTTATGACAAGGTTAGCATTACTTTTAAGAACAAAAATAAATCATCTTTAATCCATCTAAAACTTGAGAGCACATAAACACTATGGGTCTTTATTTTTATCATAACCTCCGCTAAAGATTAAGCTAGCATTTAGATAAATTCATATTTGTATTTTTAAGAGAGCATAAGCTTAATCATGCATAAAACAATGACAAAGATAAACAAAGCCGCAATTATAATCATATATCATCATGGCACAAACTTTGTAACTTTACCAAAGGTAAAAACTAGGTGGTGACATTATTCATGATGAAAATAAAAACTAACACACATGCTGAAAATTAAAGTAAAAGCTGAAAATACTACGCATACATAGGCGCAAACAAGCTGAAATTTAAAGAAAAGGGGGTAAAGGAAAGATAACTAAAGCTCCTCCTCTCTCTAATCTTCCGCCGGTGGTTGATATTAATAGTCTTGGTTGTTCCACCCTTGCTCATAATAGGAATGCACTACTCCTCCTATGAATTGTCCGACGGTGCTAGGTGAAGGTGTCAAAGCTCATAAGCGATGTTTGCATTTCCTTCACCCATTTGGTTTGCATTGGTTTGGATGGCTGTAATAATTTGCATGTTTCTTGCAGCGTATCCTCCAATGGTGGACACTTTGTTGTGGTTGAGGAAGATGTGCCTATGGCTCCGCAAAGTCTACATTGGGCACCGCAAAATTTGGTGGGGGCATGGCTACACCACTCCCCCATGCTTGCATTGGTACACAACCGTAACAACTCGGCGGTGCCGGAATTCCTACAAATGGTGGCACATAATTTTGTTGCGCACCTCCTCCTTGGGCCGTGGAAGAACCTTCTCTTTGTCGGCACAATAAGTCCTTCCTCTAACCAATCTTCTTTCCCCTAAAGAAATCTTCCATCCGATAGGGGCAAATTTACTTTGGCCACTTTGAAGCCTCCTCTCTCATCTTCACTTATATATTTTCCTTTTCTTCATATAATCAAATCCTAGGGAAGTCCCGGCTAGGAGATGCTTCGGGTTCCTTGTAATACCCGATCTTAAAGAGATAGCCAACATGAAGAGGTAACACCCCGAACCAATATCTCCCGAACTCGATGTTGCTAATCACAACACCACTGGTTGATCATAAGTTGAGTGGGGTCGATTGGCTTCTTGGCAATCAAAGTCGAGTAAAGCCAATTCAACTCCGTGTTGGTTATCTTTGTCTCTCTCATTCTCCCCAAAATCCTTTTACACATATGAGTGAAACACTTGGATGATGGGGTTCCGGATAGAATTTCGTCGTTGATGGTCTCCTCCCATGATCATACTCCAAGAACTTTCCATGTGCCTTCATGCACATCCACTTGTTTCGGGGCTCCCTTTTGAATCAAGATAGGAGACACTCGCCCGTGGGTCTACGATGCTAGAACATGCAATCGTTTCGAACATTAAAACCAATCTAATCTATCGGGGGTTGTGACCATGGTTTCGCCATTTCCCTCCTCTCGTACTATTACGCGAAGGTATTCATGACTAGACCTATGATGGACACGACGTGTTGAATGGATCCAAGGAAGCATTGGGGGCTCTACTCCCTTTACGGCATGGTAGCTAACCTTAAGCATTAAAGTATATTCAACACAAGATGATAGATAGATAATCCAACAAAGTATGATTACATCTCAAGATCGATTACAACCCATGGATGAAAGGAGATTACCTAATCAAGGTGCTAGACATAGCACCGTTGATCAAGGTTACCCTTCCGATGGTGTCTTCCTTCTTCTCCACTTGTGGGCTCCCTCCAAATGGAATGAGAGACTCAGCACTCCTTCATCAAGGGTATGCGCCATGGTCATGAGAATTTCCTAGGCGAATTCCTTGTGGGTGTTTGCCGACACTCCGTTAGAGAATTGCACCGGTGTCCCGTATGAAAACCCAATATGTGGAGAGCTTGGTCGTTGAAGTCGACGTTCTCTACAAGCCTCTACTCGAGGCGAGCGAGCTTCTTCTCCTCCTCCTCCATCATGATGACATACCCCTCAGAATACCGCGGAGCGTATGGAGGTGGAGCGGATGATCGTGTCGAGTGGCGAGGTCGGACGGGCGGCTCCTCCATATGTCCTTGAGGTTTGGTGAACCTCATAAATGAGTTTCGTGTAGCCCTCATGCCACCGAGGAGAAGAGTGTGGTTCCTCCTCGGCGGTGCCGTGTCCTCCTCCATACTCTGAGGAGACTCGAAAACCGAGTGCCTCCTCGAAGAGGTTGTCGATGATGGCTTAGATGACGATGATCCCATCTTCTTTGGAGAAAAAGCTTGTAGGTTTCTTCCATGATTGCAGCACTCTCCCTCACAAATATATGTCCAGGGTTTCCAACCGGTAACAAGGTACACATTTATTATTTTGGAGTCTGGACTTTGAGTGGAATTAGGATGTGTTTTGTTGCACGAAACAAACGAGGTGGATGGCTAAGTCTAAGGTGGTTCCGGACTACAAACTAGAGCACACGAACAAAGAGCTGGATAGGAGACTTACCTCTCTCCTCCTCTTGGCTCAGTTCTTCACTAGCGCACCATGTTGCTTTGTGACCGCGTGCACCTTCAAATGTTCTCGTCCACTCCTTCGCTTGCATTATTGCTCCTTCCACTTGATGATATTGCTTTGAGTCACTTCCATACTCCCTTGCCTCACATGCGTCCATGATATTCCTACAAAACAAGGCCTTGGCTGCCCCCATGCTTGTACTTTGCATGTGGTTTGATAAAATATGTTGGAGGGGCATCCCATGATGTATCACGATGCATGTATGGTTAAGTTAACTAGATTGCCTCCCTCTAAGCATGTTTTAATGCTAAGAACTCCTCTGATTTCAAAGAATAAAAATAAATTCAGAGCTATGGGAGAGCTCAAGCATAAATTTAGAGAAGGTTTTAAAGCATTAAAAACAAATTTAAGTCGAAAAATATTCCCGACTACTTTTATGTTGGTCTCACTGGTATTGTTTGCCTTCATTAGTTGAGAGCAAGCTTTTCCCGGCTTGATCATGGGGGCATAGGTTTAGGTTCTAATTTTGATTAGATAAGAGAGATTTTGAATAAAATAAAATTAAACAAGGCTTAGAAAAATTCTAATCTTAGAGAAACCAAAGATATAGATTTTTAAAACAGCCAAAAGTTGAGTTTCTAGGCTCACGCGGGTCCTACCACGTGCTGAAATTTAAATAACATCTAGATAAAAGTCGTGGCTCTACTCGTGTGTTTTAGCATGAAAAACAAGTCAACCACAACATCATAAAGAGGATGAATGGTTGAGTTAGGTTCTGAATTCTTTTGGTTTTGGTTTCTCGAAAAAGAAGCAAACAACATAGGATGGTTCATGTAAAGGGTTTATGAGGACCATGTGTGGTTCGAGGACCGATGGATGGTCGCTTCCTTGTGTGATGAGTGATTGACAACGTTGTGTCGACTGATTCTTGGCTAAGTATTGCAGGTGCAGGTTGCGGCTTGACTCGTGTTGGTGCAGGTGAAGAACAAGCGCGAAAGGTCGTTGCCGGTGAGGCCTCCAGGTGTGGAGAAGACAAGTAGGCTTCGTTCGAGGGACCGGTGGCCGGCGGGGTCAAGTGCGGGCCGCATGGTGGCATGAACGGCAAGATGAAGTCGTGGACGGTTTCTTGGTAGAGCCTCAAAACCAAGGGCGAGCCGGGACTACGTGGGAGCCGAGTCATGAGTGGAGATTGGCGGAGGCTACACCGAGTTCGCGGGGTTTGCGGTGGTTCACCAGAAAACCACTGGGTTACTCGGTTGAGCCACAAAACCGAGGCCGAAGACTCGACGAGAAGGTGCGGCCACCCGGGCCGGTTCAACCGCCCGGGGAGGGCGGTCGGACCGCCTGGGGCCGGTCAGATCCACCGGGTCGGTCTAACCGCCCAGAGGGGGCGGTCCGGCCGCCACGGCCGCCGCGCCGAGAAGCTTCGAAGCGGAGGACACGCGTCGGGATCGCAAGGCTTGCGTCGAGGCTACGCGAGTGCGGTCGCCGGGCATTCGTCCGATGGTGAAGACATCAAGAATTCCAAATCCGCCCTTGAGGGGCATGTATCCCTAGTTATTAGTGAAGGGTAGTTTAGTCTTTTGGGTGCCTCCATATATACTCATTAGATGGGTGGATGGCAGCCAACTCTTGGAACCCTAGCTCATTTGGTTTTTCCATTTTCGTTCTCCATTTTCCTTAGGTTTTTAGAAGGCTAGCTTGAGAGCTTCATGTGAGATCTAGAGAGAGGGATGGATGTTTGGGTGGCAAGCTAGACCTTGTACGAACCATTCATTGCATGTATAGAAGGTTTGGCGTTGTTCCTCATGGTGGTTTTCCCGTCTCTTTGGTGTTGATTTTCGGAGCTCTTTTTGGCGGTGTTTTGAGGACGATTTCTTGGGGCTTTTGGTGGGTGTCACGTATGAGGTTCTTGTGCCTCTTTGGCTGGTGACTTTGCCCCCAAATCCCCTTTGAATCGGACTCGATTTGGTGGTTTCTCGAGTTGGGCGAGTTCTTGACCTAGAGAAGCGATTTCTTCGATTCCTCTTGATTGTGAGCGTTTCGGGTCGATTCCTTTGAGGTAGAGGTTGCCCGGGAGGTAACCCGGCTATTCCCGAAGTTTGGCCGCAATCCGTGGAGTGATTCGGGAGATCGGGCGCGAGGAAGTTGAGGTTTGACCCGCGGGTTCGTTTTACGGAAGGGGCGGTCTAACCGCCTACGGGGGCGGTCTAACCGCCACGGGTGTTTCCGGGTCAAAGTTTTGTTTCGCCGGATTTTCCTCTCGTGAGTTTGTTCGCCTTGATCGGAGGAGCGTCTAGGTGAAATTTGGGGTCGTTCTCGTGCGGTTTGCTAGGTGTTCTTGGTTGGAGTTCGTTCTTTGGGTACGGGAGGTTAGACCGCCCCCGGTAGCCGGTCTAACCGCCCCTAGGCCCTTGGGTGAAGTTTTGGTTTTTGCCAAGATTTTACGGTAGGCGGCATGGCCTTGACCGAGAGATCTCTCGTTGGTGAAATCGTGGTGAGTTTTGGTGCTCGCAAGAGGCGTTTCGGAGGATTTCTTGGTTGCCGAGTGGAGGCGGTCTAACCGCCCCCTATACCGGTCTAACCGCCCCCTCTGGTTAGCCGGCTTTCGAGTTGTTTCCGCTGTCGTTGCTGCGTGTGTGTTGTGGTTGCTGGTAGAGTCTGTTCCTAGGACCAGTAGCACTCCAGTGTCTACGTGGTTTTGGCAAACGGGAGGTAGAAGTGCGGAGCGTGTGATTTCGGGGTTCGACCGAGCTAGTTCGTCATGTCGGAGTTTCAATCTCCCTCGAGAAGAATTTTTATCGGCTCCCATTCACTCCCCCCTCTCTGGTCGCCTAATCATCCTTCAAGTGGTATCAGAGCCGGTTCGGGTCTTTGTTGACTCTAACCAGTCTAAGATCCAAGGATGGCGTACCAGGAACGGGGTTCGGGTCCTCCACACTTCGATGGCAAGAACTACCAGATGTGGAGCAAGCGGATGGGTGCGTTCCTCCGCGGAAAGGGTCAGTTGCTTTGGGATGTCACGGTGGACACGAGGCTATGTCCGGCCGATGGATTTCCTTGCTCCGGGGTCGAGGGACGGATTCGACGCCAACAATAAGGCGGTCGACTACTTGTTTCGTGCTTTGTGTCGCCCCGAGTTCGATCGGGTGCACACCGAGCACTTGGCTTGTAGGATTTGGGCGGTGTTGAAGGAGGCTCATGTTGGGAACGCCCGGGTTCGAGGCACGGATGTATGCGACCTACGGAGAGAGTACGAGAACTTCACTCATCTCCCCGGTGAGTCCATCGATGCCTTGTTTCGAGAGGTTCACGGTGGTGGTGAACAACATGAGGGCCAATGTGGACGTGCTCCCGTACGATGATCATGATAGAGCGGTCAAGCTCTTACACTCTTTGGATCGTACGATATGGGGCGGAAAGTTCGAGGCCATAGTCGAGTCGGAGAGGTATGATACTACGACGGTGAACGAGGCGTTCTCGAAGCTCAAGTCGGCCGAGGTGGATAGGGGCATGAGCGCCAAGCTCGAGGGACCGACCGACTCCCATAGTCTTGGCCTCGTTGGTGGTTCCAAAGGAAAGACTAACTCTAACCCATCCACCGGGATGTTCTCGTTTTCCTCTTTGATGTCCATGCCGGATGAGGAGTTTGATGACCTTGGAGAGGACGAGGCGGCGCCGTTGACGAGGCGGTTCGAGAGGCCGCACGAGAACCGCGTGAACATGAGGAGGAACACGAGGACACCTTCCGTGCGGCAAGCGGGACACTTCGTCGCCGACTGCCCGGAGAAGGCCGAGAACAAGGACAGCTACAAGCACAAGCCGAGGATGAACGATGGCAAGTACCGTTCGAGGCGCGACCACAAGATCAAGCACAAGAACAAGTACAAGGACGAGCGACGATTGAGGAAGAAGGAGGGCCGACGCAAGGCCCAAGCGATGGTTGGAGCGAGCGACGTCGACTCCAGTTCCGCGTACTCCACCTCGAGCTCGAGCAGCAGTGAAGACGAGGGAGATCGCCGCAAGAACAAGAAGTCGTCCAAGAACCCGAGCGGAGCGAGGCCGCTCCGCGAGAGATGGCTTCCGCACCATGGCGGCGAGCTCCGGCAGCAAGAAGAGCACACGGAGCGACTCGGACTGCGAGTCCGACGACGAGGTGCGTGATGAACTTCCCTTCTTGCGCCGGGAGAATGAGAGGCTTGGCTCTTTTCTTGATAACCGTGATGACATGCTTAGAGAGGCCAAGAAAATGAGGAAAGAGCTTAGGGCTTCACTCGAGGATGCTAGGACTAGAGTGGGCGAGCTAGAGACACGGGTGCTTGATAGCAAGCTTGAGATTGATTCGCTTAAGGCTAGCCCTATTGTTTCGATGAGAATGATTGTCTCGATTGCTCCATATTCCTTGCGATCTTGCTTTGTTTAAGGAGAAGCATGCCTCCACGTGTGAGGAACTAGATGTGCTTAGGGTTGAAGTGGCCGAGCTTAAGTCTAGACCTGCTTTGCTAGGTGCTTGCACTTCTTGCCCCGTTTTGCATGCTAAGATTGATGAGATGCATGCTTACACTAGTTCGCTCGAGGCTAAATTGAAGGAACCCATGCCTACATCTTGCTCTACCTGTGAAATGCATGCATTGAAAAATTTGGAGCTTGCACATTATGTTGATCGTTTGCAGGATGAGAATGATGATTTGAGGAAGTTGATGGGTTGGTTGTCCGGTCATGAGCCTCAGTTGAGGATGATGATCGAGGCCTTTAAGAGGCAAGATGGTGAGGGGCTTGGGGCAAACAAGGTTGGTGAAGGAAGTGGAGAGAATATCCCGGAGCCACCAAAAACCCACCACAAAAATGATTTCCTTCCAAAACCCAACCATCTTAGGAACCGACTAGACACAACCCCAGCTCCACCTATATTTCCTACACCCACAAATGATCTCCGAAGTCCTATCAAGTTTGTGAGCACTTCCGAGAAAGTGTTCGTTGGGAAAGTGAGTGAGAAGGCGAGTGAGGAGAAATCGGTGGAGGAGTTGAGTGGAGAGAAACCAAGCGAGCAGCCCCAATCCAAGCCTAAACCTAAGCTTGTGAGGTTTCGTTGTGGCCATTGTGGGAAAGAGGGTCACAAGGATGAGTTTTGCTTCAAGAGGAAGCGGGAAGAGAGGATGGCAAAGGAGTGGGCGAACAAGGATAGGTACAACCCTTTCCATGGTGTACCTAAGCCTCGTATGCCACTGCCCGGGGGTAAGGCCGTGGTGAGAAGTGTTCGGCATGGGGAGATGCGAGTTCCGCGGCCGAGGAGGGGGTCCGGAGGGGGCGGTCGGACCGGCCCGGCTAGGCGGTCGGGCCGGCCCGGCCCGAGAGGGGGGCGGTTAGACCGGCCCGGCTAGGCGGTTTAACCGCCCCCGCAGCTACGGGCGGAGTGGTTTTCGAGGTGGTGAGTCGAGAGGTTTCGGTGTCCGGAGGTGGAGTTGCTTGGTGGTTGGTCCGGAGAGACGGCGGGTGGTCGGTTGCTAGGCATTCTCCCCCTCGAGGTCACTACGGGGATGGGAGGAGTCGTAGCTTTGAGAAGGAGAGGAGGGACGTTCCACGGGTTGTCTTCCGTGGTTTTGGTCCTCCTCCAGGCAGTGAGGGGTGGTTTCCTCGGAGTGGTTACCGAGGTGGTGTTCGTGGTGATGGTTATGGTAGGAAAGATGGTTTGATGTGTGCTAACCCCACTTTCGAGCAAATGGCTCGGCACTGGTTTTCCTCTTTTGGTACTAACCCCGGATCTTCGAGTCGTTTGTTCGCTCACATGCTTGTTTTTGAATTTCAGGTGGGAGACTTGAAGAACATTTGGTTGATTGACTCCGGTTGTTCGAGGCATATGACCGGAGACAGGGGGTGGTTCTCAAGTCTCGTCCTGGTGGTGACGAAGAGGTACATCACCTTTGGGGACAATGGGCGTGGGCGTGTGCTTTCAGAAGGTGAGATAAAAGTGAGTGACAAGATCACTCTAAGGCGTGTTGCACTTGTTCAATCGCTGGGGTACAATTTGCTTTACGTGTCCCGGTTGTTGGATGAGGGCTTTGAGGTGTTGTTTCGGCCCGGTGGTTCTCGGATTGTGGACTCTCGAGGGGACCTTGTCTGTATGGTCGTTCCCGAGGGTCAGGTGTTTCGTGCTGATTTTTCTCAGTCTTCGGGTGTAGAGCGTTGTTTCTTGGCTGGTTCTTCGAGTGAGTTGTGGAGGTGGCATAGGAAGTTGGGTCACTTGAGCTTTGACCTTTTGTCTCGCTTGAGTAAACTCAATTTGGTCCGAGGATTGCCACGGTTGAGGCTTGAGAAAGAGTTGGTTTGTGCTCCGTGTAGGCATGCCAAGATGGTGGCCTCTTCTCACCCGCCTCCCATCGATGTGATGACTGAGCGTCCATGCGAGCTGCTCCATATGGACCTTGTTGGCCCAGCTCGTGTGCGATCTGCGGGTGGGAAGTGGTATGTCCTTGTTGTGGTGGACGACTATTCTCGGTATGCGTGGGTGTTCTTTCTCGAGGAAAAGGGGGAGACGTTTGGTTTTGTTCGAGATCTAGTCTTGAGGTTGAGGAACGAGAGGCACAGAGATGCCATACGAGCTATCCGCAGTGATAATGGCTCGGAATTCAAAAACTCTCGTTTTGAAACCTTTTGCCATGACTTGGGTCTTGAACACCAGTTTTCGAGTTTGTATACGCCTCCCCAGAATGGTGTTGTGGAAAGGAAGAACAGGACCTTGTGTGAGATGGCTCGGACGATGCTTGATGAGCATAGGACTCCGAGGAGGTATTGGGCTGAGGCGGTGAACACCGCGTGCTATGTGTCGAACAGGATATGCCTCAGAGTGCACAAGAAGAAGACATGCTATGAGTTGATGCATGGCCGCACACCCAAGGTGAGTCACTTCCATGTCTTTGGTTGCAAGTGTTTCATTCTGAAGAAGGGCAGGAAGTTGGATAAGTTTCAGGCTAGGTCTGTCGATGGCATTTTCTTTGGTTATGCATCTCATTCTAGAGCATATCGTGTGCTCAATCTTGAAACTAACCAAATCGTGGAGACTTGCGAGGTAACCTTTGTCGGGGACAGCCCTAGGGGTTCCCCTAAACAATGGGGAAAACCTCACTTAAAACCCACAACGAAACCAAAACACGCTAAGCCTAACCATGCAGGTGCCTAACCATGCAGGACACGGCCCACGCCGCAGGGACCCCGACGGCCCACCAAGGCGGCCCTCTTAGAGATCCCCTCGAGTAGGCTCCGACTCGCTCGAGGACACGCGCCCCCCTCGGGCGGGCTTCGCCCCGTTCGAGGGGCAACACTTCCCTCGAGCGGGCTCCGCCCCGCTCGAGGGCTCACTCCCCCTCGAGCGGGTTTCGCCTCGCTCGAGGATACGTCCCGCCCTCGGCCGGGGTCCGCCACGCTCGAGGGCGCCCCTCACGCGTGCGCCCTCGCCCCCGTACATGGGCATTTAACGCCACGACACCGGCGGGACGGCGCCATCATGCGCCCAGGGCTCGCGCCCCGGTGCCGCCGCACCAACTCCCCAGGGAGGAACCCATCCCCGCCACTGTGGGAAGGGACTGTGCAGCGCGGCCGGTGTCAGTCCCGTGACACCGTGCGCACGCTCCAGTACGGCTAACACGCCGGACCCTCGAAAGGGGGCCGGCTTCACCCTCGATTCACTTTCTTGTGACCCTACAGGGTTAGGTGGAGGCGCTAGGCCGGTGGACTGCCATCCCTGCCACTGTAACGGCGTGGCCGCCGTACCCGCGCGTGCAGGAGCACGCCTGACGCTGTAGCAACAACTCCAGGCCTGTGAAGCGCGTCGGGAAGGAACGCCGTTCTGCCTACTCCTGTACTCCGTACGGGCCTGCGTCAGCCCCTCCCTCGAGCCTATCAGAGAACATCACCGCCATCCGCAGCTCTCCTTCCCTCGAACCGCTACTATTCGGGTACAAGTCAGGCCATGATGACCAGATCGCTGTAAGGATCGCCCGGACGGCCGCCCATTCTACAGTGTAGCACGTCGCACTCCCCCACGTAGCTAGATAGCGCGGCGTGCATGTAATTCGCCTCCCCCTTGAGCTATAAAAGGGGAGCAAACCCCCCAGCCGCAGGGGACAGATTCATTCAGACCCGAATTCACAACGCACCACACACTCACTCGTCAATTCTCCCACAATATCTTCAGCCACTCCACCAGGGACTTGGAAGCACGCTTCCTCTCCCGCCTCGCTTGTAGCTGCCCCACTACAGGCACCCGCGGTGCTAAGTAATATAGTGCCTCGAGCACGCCGCTGCTGGACGTACGGCCCCCTCGGCCGGAACCAGGATAAAAACCCTGTGTCACTTGTTATTTAGCATCGACCATTGAGGGATAGACCTCGGCGCTATCTACTGGTTAGTGTCGGGACCATATTCCGCACCGACAGTTGGCGCCCACCGTGGGGCACGCGAGCGCCTAAGGTCACTTCGCCAATTCCCTCCATGGTGATCCGCACTGAGTACCGTGCTACACGCTACTGCATGGGTAGCTCGGACCCCCTCCCAGCCGGGTTCGAAATCCTCTTCGGGGACCTGAATTTTCAGGCCACGGGGAACGGCTATCTCATGCGCCTCACCAATCGTGAGGAACTCCGCGCGCGGCGCCGGAGCCGAGTCCGCCCCGGGCCCCCGCCGCACGCATGACCCCGGCGCGGGCGCCCGCGGTACGGATGCCGCGGGTCCATCGACGCCACGACGCCGTCATCGCTGCGGGACGGCGCTCGCGCCGGGCGCGGTCCGAGCGACGGCAGCCGAGCGCGCCGCCACTCAAAGTGGCGCGCCCACCGTCACGACCGCCACCGCCACGGCGGGACATCGCGTGGTCTCCGGACCACGCATCCCCATCGGGCTGCGTGGCGCTACATCGGCCTACAACGCCAACATCAACACGACGATGCGCAGGGTTCCGCCTGGCCGCCACGTCTTCGTCGCTAGAGACCCCGGCGCCTCAGCAGGGGATGAGTCATCCCTGGGCTCCGTCGACACGTTGCCACCCGCCAGCCGCCACGGGTACGCGGAGTGGGACTTCTCCGGCGTGCCGGACCCAGTCACGTTCCGGCGTTTCCTCGACGCCGCGGATTACTGGTTTGGTTGCTCCGACGACTCCAGCACCGGGAGTTACGACCCCACGCGGGAGTGCTACGCCGTCATCACCAACGACCCGGCCAATGCCGCCGGTGCGGCGGGAGCCGAAGACGGGGAAGTCACGCCTGCCCCAGGGATCGCCACGCGCCCGGCCGCGGGGGCCAAGCGCTCCCGCCGGGGCCGACGCCGACGCGCGGCTTGCCCAAGCCCGCGAGCTCGAGGCCAAGGCGGCGAAGAGTACCGAACGGTGCGGCCGCTCCACGCCTCAATGGCGGGGGGGAAGCCTCTGCGCGCGGCGAACGCGCACGGGAGCCGGGCCGACAGGTCCGCGACCGCATCAACATCGACAACGCGGACGCGCCCCCCGCGGGCGAGCCAAAAGCTCGTCGCGGCCGCGACGGCCGCCGCGGGCTATGCCGGCACCCTCGACCCCCGAGGCTCGAGACATGCACCGCGAGGTGCGGGCCCTCATCGAGCAAGCGGCCGTCCGGCCAGGCCGAGAGCTCGGCCTCACGCATCCGCCACAAGGGGGGGGGATGCGGGGGGGCGATGAAGCCGCACCGGGAGGCGAACCCTCGGTGCACGCGAGGGGGGACCGGCGGGGGCGGCCCGCCGACCAAGGACGCACGCCGGCCAAGGAGCGGCTCCTTGACGCGCACGAGGGCGATGGATGGCGACGCCCGCAACGTCATTAACGCCGGGGCGCACCGCAGGGGGCGGACGCGCGAGCGGCAAGGGGCTACCACCCTCGACGGGGTGGACGCTACAACAGCGGCGAGGATCGCTCCCCGACGCCGGAACCCCCAGGCACCCGTGTGTTCAGCCGGGAGATCCGCGCGGCAGCGTTCCCCCAACGCTTCCGCCAACCCTCGACCATCGTCAAGTACAACGGGGAGACGGACCCCCGTGTATGGCTCAACGACTACCGCTTAGCACCGCCGGTGGGCGGGGCCACCGGCCGACGAGGTCATCATCCGCAACTTGCCCCCGCATCTTGGCGACGCGGCCGGACATGGCTCGAGCACTTGCCCGCCGACCCAAATCCACAATTGGGACGACTCGGTCCACACGTTCGTGGGCAATTTCCGGGGCACATACGTGCGCCCCGGGAATTCCCCGGGACTCGCGCTCCCCGCACACGAAGCCCGGCGAGTCGCTGCGGGACTTCATACGGCGCTTCTCTAAGCGCTGCACTGAGCTCCCCAGCGTGGCGCAGTCCGAAATCGTGCACGCCTTCCTCGAGGGCACCACGTGCCGGGACCTCGTGCGAGAGCTAGGACGCAGCCCGCCTGCGGACTCCAATGAGCTATTCGACATCGCCACCAGCTTCGCTTCCGGCGAGGAGGCCGTGGGGGCAATCTTCGACGGCAAGAAGGGCAAGCGCTCAGAGGACGCGCCCGCGGAGGGCAGCAAGTCCAAGGAGCCGCACCGCAATGACAAGCGGAGCAAGAAGGGGAAGAAGCCGCGCCGCGAGGCGCGCGAGCAGGGGCGTGACGGCGGCAACGCCGAGGCTCTCGCTGTTGACCTGGCTCGACGGGGCCCTCGACCGGCCCCCAGAGGCCCGGGAGTGTTCGACGACATGCTAAAGAAGCCATGTCCCTACCACAAGACCCCAGTGCACCATACCCTTGAGCAGTGCGATATGCTCAAGAAGTTCTATGGCCGTGCCACCGCGAAGGAGGCAGAGGCCAAGAAAGACGGAGGCGACGGTGACGCAGGCGGCTTCCCCGCCGTCGAAAATGTGTTCCTCATCTTTGGGGGACCAACCGTCGACATGACGACCCGGCAGCGCAAGAAGGAGCGGCACGAGGTCCTAGCCGCGGAAAGGGCGCCTCCGTCCTTCCTCAATTGGTCGGAGGACGCCATCACCTTTAGCCGGGAGGACCACCCGAACCGCATCCCCAACCCGGGCCAGTACCCGCTAGTGGTCGACCCCATCATTGGGAACGCCCGGTTCTCGAAGGTCCTCATGGACGGAGGTAGCAGCCTCAACATCCTCTACGCACACACATTGCGCCTGATGGGGATCGGGTTGGACCAGCTGCGGCCCAGCACGAAGCCGTTCCATGGCATCGCGCCGGGCAAGCAGGTTCAGCCCCTCGGGCAGATCGACCTGCCGGTCTGGTTTGGCACCCCAAAGAACTTCCGCAAGGAGACCCTCACCTTCAAGGTGGTGGGATTCAAGGGGGCCTACCATGCTATACTTGGGCGACCCTGTTACGCCAAATTCATGGCGGTCCCCAATTATACTTACCTGAAGATGAAGATGCCGGGACCGAACGGCGTCATCACCGTCGGGTCATCCATCGAGCACGCATTCGACTGCGACGTCGAGTGCGTGGAACACGCAGAGGCACCGGCGGCGGGACGAAGCGCCGGTGAACACGGCCGGAGAAGATGGTCAACGAAGACCTCGACCCCCGCCGGCAAGCACGCCGGCACCTTCGAGGCCGCGGAGCAGACCAAGGGGGTCCCCCTCGACCCCTCAGCCCCCGAGGGCAAGGCGTTGAGGGTCAGCTCCACCCTCAACCCCAAATAGGAAGCAGTGCTCGTCAACTTCCTCCGCGCCAACGCCGACATCTTCGCGTGGAGCCCCTCGGATATGCCAGGCATCCCGAGGGAAGTCGCCGAGCACTCCCTTGACATCTCGCCAAACGCCCGCGCCGTGCGGCCGGCGGGCGCGCCGCTTCGACGAGGAGCGACGACGGGCAATCGGAGCGGAGCTGCGGAAGCTTCTCGAGGCCGGATTCATCAAGGAGGTGTTCCACCCAACGTGGCTAGCTAACCCCGTGCTTGTAAAGAAAAAGAATGGGAAGTGGCGGATGTGTATAGACTACACTAGTCTCAATAAAGCATGTCCTAAAGTTCCTTTTCCTTTGCCACGCATAGATCAAATCGTTGATTCAACGGCTGGGTGCGAATTGCTCTGTTTCCTTGATGCCTATTCTGGATTCCACCAAATAAAGATGAAAGAGTCCGACCAGCTCTCGACCTCATTTATCACACCGTTCGGGACGTTCTGCTACGTCACGATGCCGTTCGGCCTCAGAAACGCGGGTGCAACATACCAGCGCTGCATGCAGCACGTTTTTGGGGATCACATCGGGCGAACGGTCGAAGCATACGTGGACGACATCGTTGTGAAGACCAGGAAGGCGGACGACTTGGTTGGCGACCTTGGCGTCGCGTTCAACTGCCTACGGGCAAATGGGGTCAAATTAAACCCCGAAAAATGCGTCTTTGGAGTGCCGCGAGGCATGCTCCTGGGATACATTGTCTCCCAGCGGGGAATTGAGGCCAACCCTGAAAAGGTTGCAGCCCTCGAACGAATGGGCCCGATCTGGGACCTCAAAGGGGTGCAAAAGGTGTTGGGGTGCCTTGCCGCCTTGAGCCGCTTCATCTCGCGGCTCGGTGAGAAGGGCCTGCCCCTCTATCGCCTCCTCAAGAAGCACGAGCGCTTCTCCTGGACCACCGAGGCCCAGGATGCGCTCGACAAGTTGAAGGCGTCCCTAACGCATGCCCCGATCCTCACGCCGCCGCAAGACGGCGAACCCCTGCAGCTCTACGTAGCCGCAACCACCCAGGTGGTCAGCGCCGTGATCGTCGTGGAGCGCATGGAGGAGGGGCACGCCTTGCCTGTACAGCGGCCGGTCTACTACATCAGCGAGGTCCTGTCAGACACGAAGACGCGCTACCCCCAGGTCCAGAAGTTGCTTTACGCGGTAGTCCTCGCGCGGCGCAAGCTCCGCCACTACTTCGAAGCCCACCCCATCACGGTGGTTTCTTCCTTTCCGTTAGGAGAGATCATCCGCAACCCCGACGCCGCGGGAAGGATCGCCAAGTGGTCCGTGGAGCTGATGGGCGAAACGCTCGCCTACGCCCCGCGCAAGGCCATCAAATCGCAAATCCTGGTGGATTTCGTTGCTGAGTGGACGGACACGCAGCTGCCGCCCCCACAAATCCAGGCAGAGTGCTGGACTCTGTTCTTCGACGGCTCAGTGATGAAAACGGGAGCAGGCGCGGGCCTGCTCTTCGTGTCACCCCTCGGGGAGCACATGCGCTACGCAGTGCGCCTCCACTTCCCCGCGTCCAACAATATGGCTGAATACGAGGCCCTTCTCTGCGGCCTAAAAATCGCCATTGAGTTGGGCGTCAAGCGCCTCGACGTGCGGGGGGGACTCGCGGCTCGTGATCGATCAAGTCATGAAGAACGCGAGCTGCCATGATGACAAGATGGAGGCTTAGCGCAAGGCCGTGCGGGCCCTCGAGGACAAGTTCTACGGCACCGAGCTCAACCATGTACCCCGCCGGTACAACGAGGAGGCGACGAAGCGGCAAAGATCGCGTCGGGCGGATTACGCGTTCCCCCGAACGTTTTCGCGCGCGACATCGCGCAACCCTCGGTCGTCTTCGAGCCCTACCCCTCGAGCCATGACGGACCCTCGGGGGCTCCCTCGAATCCAGCGGGTGCGGAACCCATGGACGAGGACCCCTCGAACGAGGCGTACGTGCTCTCCCTCCTCGAGGGGTACGGCTCCCACGAGGCCGATGCGATGGACATCGAGCCAGCTCCTGCTCAAGAGGACTGGCGCGAAAAATACATCGCCTGGATCGCTCGAGGGGAACTCCCCACGGACCGGGCCGCGGCCAGACGCATCGCCAGGATGGCCAAATCGTTCACCCTCGTCTACGGCGAGCTGTATAAGCGCGCCGCCTCTGGCATCCTACAGCGATGCATACCCATTCCCGAGGGGCGCGAGCTCCTACGGGACATCCATGCGGGGATCTGTGGCCACCACGCCGCGCCCCGCACCCTCGTCGGCAACGCGTTCCGCCAGGGCTTTTACTGGCCTACTGCGGTCTCGGACGCCAGCGAGATCGTGCGCACCTGCGAAGGGTGCCAGTTCTACGCCCGCAAGTCCAACCTACCCGCCCATGCCCTACAAACCATCCCCGTGACATGGCCATTCTCCGTATGGGGGCTGGACATCGTCGGGCCCCTGCGGAAGGCGCCCGGGGGCTTCACCCACTTGCTAGTCGCGATCGACAAGTTCTCCAATTGGGTGGAGGTGCGCCCCATCACGAACCTAAGGGCTGAGCAGGCGGTGACATTCTTCACCGATATCGTCTACCGCTTTGGAGTGCCAAACTCCATCATCACAGACAATGGGTCCCGAGTTCACGGGCGGAAGTTCTTGGAGTTACGTGACAAGTTCCACATCCGTGTGGATTGGGCGGCCGTGGCACACCCACGGACCAATGGCCAAGTGGAGCGTGCCAACGGCATGATCCTACGGGGCCTTAAGCCCGAATTTTCAATCGACTCAACAAATACGGGCGAAAATGGCTCCAAGAACTACCCGGCGGTCGTGTGGAGCCTAAGGACCACCCCAAGCAGAGCCACCGGGTTCACCCCATTTTTTCTAGTCCACGGCGCGGAGGCCGTCCTCCCCACGGATTTAGAATACGGGTCGCCCAAGGTTCAAGGCTATAACGAGGATGCTAACCAGCGAGCCCGCGAGGACTCGCTGGACCAGCTGGACGAGGCACGCCTCGTAGCCTTAATGCATTCCGCAAGGTATCAACAGTCCCTAAGACGCTACCAAGCACGCAAGATACGTCGACGGGATTTCAGCGAGGGGGATCTGGTCCTAAGGCTACGCCAAGATAACCGAGGGCGCCACAAGCTATCGCCCCCATGGGAGGGACCCTACGTCGTGGAGAAGGTACTCAAGCCGGGCACGTACAAGCTGGCCAACGAGGACGGTGAAGAGCTCACCAACGCTTGGAACATCCAACAGCTACGTCGCTTCTACCCTTAGCTAGGATTTTCCAAGTATTTTTGTTGTAAAAATCACATGGCCAACGCCCCAGTTGGCAACGACTATGTAAATACTCCAAGTCTAATGGAAAGGATAACTCGGCTTTCCCCTGAAACCCAAGTTACCCTCGGGGGCTACTGCGCCCCCCCCCCCCCCAAAATGGTCCCATTTTTTGCGCAAAAATAAAAACAACTCAGACGCGCTAAGTTTGTTTTCTACTTCAACTACGAGCAACGATTTGAACAGGGCGCGGGCGGCCCAGCGGGAGGAGCGTGCGAGCCAGAGATAGCCTACGCCGCGTGGATATGGCCCTTCTCTCTCGCCTCCAACCCAGCAGGCCCCCAGCGAAAATCAAACTTCCCTAAGTAAAATCTACTCAGGAAGAAGGAGAAACAAAAAAGCGCAATAAACAAAAGACTTCATTACGTATCATCAAATTTTTACGATGAAGATAATGTATTTATTTACAAAGGCCACGAGGCCAGAATATTGATACACAAAAAGCGGGCCCAACGCCCAGATGTTTCAGGCGGGAGGAGCAGCAGCATCAGCGACGTCGGGGAAGAGGAACTCCTCGAAGGCCTCGGCGAGCGACCCAGCGGCGTCGGCGGCGAGCGCATCCACACGCTCCATGGCCACCTCGTCCTCGACGCCCTCGGGAACGACGTAGCCCTCAGCCAGCGCCTCGAAGTTTACCTCGTAGTGGGACCGCACCACTCCGAGGGGCCTTCGGGCCGCCCGGCTGCCGGCGCCGGCGCATCCGCTCGGTGACATGGCCACCAAGGGCACGCAGACGGCTGGCCATGGAGCTGCCGCCCTGCATCTCGCCCTCCTCGACGGTGCGTCAGGTCTCGAGGGCCGCATCGCGCGGCTCCCGCAGCCGCCTCTGCTCGGAGGAGTTGTAGGAAGCAGCGCGCGCCTCGGCCCGCTCAGCTGCGTGCCCCAGGGCGGTGCGCAAGCCTGGAAACGCCAAGGCAGGAAAGAAATCAGAAAAAGGGAATGCGAGTTCCCAAACGAAAAACCAACAAGGAAAGAGTCGAACAGTTGCTCACCTTCGACCTGCTTTCTCTCCATCTCGAAGTCGCGGCGCACGGCCTCGACCGTCAGCTCGAGGCGCTTGATGGCCTCGCTCTGCTCCTGGAGGGCCATCTCCTGGTTCGCGCTCGCAATGCTGAGCACGATGACCTCGCCCTCGGCCTTGGAGAGCTTGGCGTCCCGTTCCGCCAAGGTCTTCTGCGACACCTCGTGGGCGGCGCGCTCCTGCTCCAGCGCTGCACGGGCGTCGGCGAGGGCGGCTCGCTCCCCGCCGGAGCCGTTCCTCGGCCCCTTGGCGGGCGGTGCTCTCTTGCAAGAGCCGCTCCTCGGCGGCGACGAGGGCCGCGGCCTTGGCGTTGAGGGGCGGCCTTCGGTCGTCGGCCTCCTTGGCCCGCTGCTCTAGCTCGCGCGCGCCGCTCCTCGGCCCGCACCGCCGCGCTTGCGCCCCCTCAAGCGACGAGCGAAGCTCCCGGGTTTCGGCGCGGACGGTAGCCACCTCCGCCTCCCGGTTGGCGGCCGGCGTCCGCGTCTTCTCCAAGTCCTCGCGCGCGTGCCACGCGCGCCTCATCACGGTCGATGAGGGCGCGCGCACCCGCTCGAGGCTCGAGCGGCGCGCCGTGTCCTGCCTCGAGCTCTCGGGGAGCTCGTCGGGCCGAGCCGGGGCCGTACGCCGGCCCGGTGTCGGGGGGGGGACCTGAGAGCGTCAGCAAGCGCGTCGAAAGCGCTGCACCGCTCCCGGAGCTGGTGGACCTCGGCGTTCACCCGGTCGAACGCATCGTACTTGTCGTGGGCGCGGCGCTCGAGCTCCTGGCATCCACACACCAAAATCCGTAAGCACTACGGCACGAAAGCAGCACACGAAGATAAGAAGAAGAGGAAAATGAGCGACGACACCGTACCTGGAAGACGCGCCATGCGGGGCCGCCATGGACCTGCAACGCCTCGGTCAGCGTGCGGTCGAGCGTGGCGCCATGGCGTCGGAGCTCGCCCCAGAGCTCCTGCTCCCCTTGGGCGTCAGCAAACGCCGGGGGATCATCGATGGCCCCCTCCACACGGGCGGGGGCGGCGGCGTGGGAGGACGAGGCCTCGGCGGCCGTGTCCTCGACCCCCCACCACCATGTGACCCTCGTGCGCCTCACGAGGGCCCCCTCCCCGGGGCTCGGGGGAATTCGTGGGCCGGGCCCACCGATCCCACCCGGGGCGGCGGGGAGTCATCCGAGACCTCCACCACCTCCCGCCGCGGCGAACGCCGGCGGGCGCCGCCGCTTGTGCCGCCTCCACTTGCACCTCGGTGGCCGCGGGCGCCCGGCGCGGCGCCGCGGCCACCACCTGCGGCCGTGCCGCCGCATCCACGGGCGCCGCCGCGGGTTGCGCCCGCTCCGCCTCCTCCACGCCAACGCCTGCGCGGCCGCGCCTCCACCACCGCCGCCGCCGTGGCCTCGCACCCCCACGATGGCCGGCGCCGGCCGCCTCCTCGGCGACCGCCCGCCGCGCCGCGGCGGGCGATCCGCCGGCCGAGGCCTCGAGGCCTCCGCCGGACCCTGCGAGCTCTCGCCCGCCGCCGTGCTTGCCCCCGCCCGCGGCGCCCTCGACGAGCGCCGCCGGGGCTGGGGATGGACGCGTCCGTCCTCAGCACCTTTGCAGGTGCGAGAGGAGGCACGGTTGGCACCACCCTGCACGGGTACGAATGGAAGGCGAGGACGCCCACCGCCTTCAGCCCCATCGTCGCCAGGCGCTGCAGCGCGGCCAGGACCGACTCCTGCCGCCTCCGATGCTGGGCCGTGGACACCCCGTAGCTCCAAGAGTCAGGCCTCTCCTTGAACACCCGGCCGGTGTAGGGGGGAAGGCCGGGCTCGGCGTTGCGCAGATAAAACCATCCCCGCTCCCAGCCGGCGTTGTTCGTCGTCATGGTGCAGGGGATGTAGACGTTCTTGAATTGCCCCCCCGGCGGGCAAGCGACATCCCGCCGGCGCGCACCGCGCGGCGGGTCCTTGGCTCCGTCGTGGGGGCTGCGTGAAGAGCTCGCGCGGAAAAGGTGTACCCAGAGCTCCCAATTGACTGGGATCCCCAGGTACCCTTCGCAGACGCCCACGAACGTGGCCGCCTGCGAAATCGCGTTGGGGGCGAAGTTGTGCAGCTCCACTCCGTAGTGGTGGCACATCGCCCGCATGAAGCGGCTCGCCGACGCGTTGAAGCCTCGCTCGTGGTAGCGGATAAAGCTGACCACATAGCCCTCCGGCGGGTTGGGCGCGCGGTCCGCCGCCGGCGGCACTATCCACTCCGCCGGACGTCCGTCTTCATTGGCCGCCGGTGGCGGCGGCGACCCGGCTCGCCAAGGGCCAGCCGGGTCACCGTCGACCTCTCCCAAGCGTACGGCTCCAAGATCGTGAGGGGAGGCTGAGGAGGCACCATGAAGAAGGCAAAGAAAGGCAAGAGCGGAGGACAAGGAATGGAAGAAAAGCTCTAACGGCGACACCGCACGGTGGCAAGGGCGAGATGAAGACGAAGGGGCGGGGGACTGAAAATGGTGAGGCGTTAAGGCAAAAAACCGCCGTCTCCCCACTCCCTCAGATTTATAAGCCGCGGGCGAGCTCTCCGGGGCGGATGTCCCGCGCGCATTAACTGCAGGGAATCTTCCCTCCACGTCGACGGACGGGCCCCACCACGACTGCAGCAGCCACGTCACTGCAGGCGGGCCATCATCACGGCGAAGACCCGTAGGGACCGAGGCGACGCGATCACGTCCACCCGCCACGCCGCCCACTACGCGCGCGCGCGCGGCCGCGCCGCCTAAAAAGACGCGCCCGCACCGCAAAACCGCGGCCTCGGCGCGAGGCATTTAATGACGGGTCCCTTGCCAAGCAAGGAGAACCCTCGAGCGGGGCGAACCCCCGGCTCGAGACAAGGGCAACCCTCGATGGGATATCGACGTGAGAAGGCCGCCGGGACCCCGCTTGATGTCGCGGGGCACCGCGGTACCCATGCCACGTAAAACCCTCGAGCGGCACGAGCCCTCGGCTCAAAACGAAAACAGCCATCGATGGGATATCGACGTGAGAAGGCCGCCCGGGACCTGCTTGATGTAAAGCAGGCACCGTGGGTACCCATGCCACGTAAAACCCTCGAGCGGCACGAGCCCTCGGCTCAAAACGATGTCAGCCCTCGAAGGGACATCGGCGTGAGAAGGCTACCCGGGTCCCGCTCGATGTAGAGCGGACACCACGAGTACCCATGCCACGCAAAACCCTCGAGCGGCACGAGCCCCTAGCTCGAGACAATCTCAATTCTCCAAGAAAGGGCACATACGCTGTGCTACCAACCAGCGCCTCGAGGGCTGGCTCGCCCAGGCCCCTCGACGGCCGCAGACGCGAAAAGACGGGGCCGCCCAGGCGCCACCCCGCACGGCCCCTCCGATCGGAGGTCCGAAGCCCGACCCTCGACGGGTTCGAACGGGCGCCTCGGATCGCGAGTTAGGGACGACGAGGGCACGCGCATTCGAGCCGTTCCTCGAGCCCGTCGGCTCGAGGGTGCCCCACATGTCGTGTTCGAGAGCCGGCGAGGGCGACTAGCGGGGGGGATCCCACCGAGGGAGAGCTTCCGCGCCCTCGGTCCCTAGCGAACGGGACCGAGCCCCACCTAGCAAGCCCACGCAAGCGCTTCCATGGACGCGTCTCCGGACCGCGCAGCCTACCCTTATCGAACGGGGCATGGGCGTCCACTTGAACCACCCGCTAGCAGCTCGACGAGGAATCCGCAATCCGCGACCCGCTCGATGGGGGTTGCGGAAACCTCACCCTCCGTCCCGCGGAGGGACGGCGAGGGCGCGTTAAAAAACGAGTCGCCAAGCTCTATCCGATCACCTCGAACTGGCCAAGGCTCGGGGGCTTGGCGCACGGCTACACCTCCTTGAAATTGCACCCGCCGGAGACAGTGCCAGCAGTGCGTGCACCCCGAAAGCCGGCTGAAACACCGCCGATGCCGGTTGGAATATGTGCCACGCCCTCTGACCAAAATTCTCGCGGTTAACCCCTGCAGGAGCACCCACACTCTGCGGAGGCTTCGGAGCTGGACCCGGGGGGTCCGGCGACGCGGCCCCACGGAAAGCGTTCGCGGAACAAGGAGGGAAGAACGTCCTATCGGTAGGTTCCGGCATGCGTGGGAGCCTCAATGGCAAACCCACGGATGCTCGGGGGCTCTGTCGGGGGACGACCCTAGGGGTCCCCCTAAACAATGGGGAAAACCTCACTTAAAACCCACAACGAAACCAAAACACGCTAAGCCTAACCATGCAGGTGCCTAACCATGCAGGACACGGCCCACGCCGTAGGGACCCCGACGGCCCACCAAGGCGGCCCTCTTAGAGATCCCCTCGAGTAGGCTCCGCCTCGCTCGAGGACACGCGCCCCCCTCGGGCGGGCTTCGCCCCGTTCGAGGGGCAGCACTTCCCTCGAGCGGGCTCCGCCCCGCTCGAGGGCTCACTCCCCCTCGAGCGGGTTTCGCCTCGCTCGAGGGTACGTCCCGCCCTCGGCGGGGTCCGCCACGCTCGAGGGCGCCCCTCACGCGTGCGCCTGCCCCCGTACATGGGCATTTAACGCCCGACACCGGCGGGACGGCGCCATCATGCGCCCGGGGCTCGCGCCCGGTGCCGCCGCACCAACTCCCCGGGGGAGGAACCCATCCCCGCCACGCGTGGGAAGGGAGCGTGCGGCGCGGCCGGTGTCGGTCCGTGACACCGTGCGCACGCTCCGAAGACGGCTAACACGCCGGACCCTCGAAAGGGGCGGCTTCACCCTCGATTCACTTTCTTGTGACCCTACGGGGGTTAGGTGGAGGCGCTAGGCCGGTGGACCGCCATCCCCCGCGCCGTAACGGCGTGGCCGCCGTACCCGCGCGTGCAGGAGCACGCCTGACGCTGTAGCAACAACTCCAGGCCTGTGAAGCGCGTCGGGAAGGAACGCCGTTCGCCTACTCCTGTACTCCGTACGGGCCTGCGTCAGCCCCTCCCTCGAGCCTATCAGAGAACATCACCGCCATCCGCAGCTCTCCTTCCCTCGAACCGCTACTGTTCGGGTACAAGTCGGGCCATGATGACCAGATCGCTGTAAGGATCGCCCGGACGGCCGCCCATTCTACAGCGTAGCACGTCGCACTCCCCCACGTAGCTAGATAGCGCGGCGTGCATGTAATTCGCCTCCCCCTTGAGCTATAAAAGGGGAGCGAACCCCCCAGCCGCAGGGGACAGATTCATTCAGACCCGAATTCACAACGCACCACACACTCACTCGTCAATTCTCCCACAATATCTTCAGCCACTCCACCAGGGACTTGGAAGCACGCTTCCTCTCCCGCCTCGCTTGTAGCTGCCCCACTACAGGCACCCCCGGTGCTAAGTAATATAGTGCCTCGAGCATGCCGCTGCTAGACGTACGGCCCCCTCGGCCGGAACCAGGATAAAAACCCTGTGTCACTTGTTATTTAGCATCGACCATTGAGGGATAGACCTCGGCGCTATCTACTGGTTAGTGTCGGGACCATATTCCGCACCGACAACCTTCGACGAGACAGAGCCACGTAGTCAGCTTGTCTTTGAGTGTGCAGGTGATGATGAGCTTGGCGAGGAGATCTTTCAGGAGGAGGAGCATGAACATGGAGATGATGAGGATGGCGGTGCGGTGCCCCCGGCTGAACATGTACCCACTACTTCGACTACGATGATGGATGGACCCTCTGCTACACCTACGACGACAAACCAAGAACGAGGAGAAGCTGATGTTGAGGGGGAGGTAGCTTCGAGGCGAGAACCTCCCCGGTGAGTTCAAGTGGATCACCCAGCTTCGAGGATCATCGGCGATATGAATGAACGCACTACACGGTCGAGGGTTCGAAACAATTCCCATTTCGCTCATGCTGCATTTGTTGCTTCTTTCGAGCCCAAAGACATTGGACACGCACTATATGATCACAATTGGGTTAACTCGATGCATGAGGAGTTGGAGAACTTTGAGAGGAATCAGGTGTGGGAGTTGGTTGACCCTCCCCCAGGGTGTAAGCCGATTGGTACAAAGTGGGTGTGGAAAAACAAAGAGGGAGAGAAAGGTGAGGTTGTGAGGAACAAGTCGAGACTTGTTGCTCAGGGGTTCAGTCAGAAGGAGGGGATTGACTACGAGGAGACCTTTGCTCCCGTAGCCCGTTTGGAGGCGATTAGGAACCTTCTAGCCTTTTCTGTGGCTAAAGGGTTCAAGTTGCACCAAATGGATGTGAAGAGTGCTTTTCTGAATGGAGTGTTGGAGGAAGAGGTGTATGTGAGACGACCTCGGGGTTTGAGAGTGAGAAGTACCCCCACCGGGTGTACAAGTTGAGGAATGCGTTGTATGGGTTGAAGCGGGCGCCTAGAGCTTGGTATGGCAGGGTTGAGGGGGTTCTTGTTTGAGAGAGGCTTTGAGATGGGGAAGGTCGATCGGACCTTGTTTTTTGCCGAGGCGGGCGAGAGATATCCCGATTGTGCGGGTGTACGTGGATGATATTGTCTTTGGTGGCTCGTCTAACTCTCTTGTTGCGAGGTTTGCGGATGATATGAGCGGGGAGTTTGAGATGAGCATGATGGGCGAGTTGCGGTTCTTCCTCGGGCTACAAATCAAGCAATCAAAGGAAGGAACATTTGTGCACCGGAGCTAAGTACACCAAGGACATTGTGAGGAAGTTCAAGATGGAGGACTCCAAGGCTATGACGACGCCGATGAGTACGACTACAGCTCTTGATGCGGACGAGGAAGGTGAACACGTGGACCAGAAGGAGTACCGGAGCATGATCGGGTCACTCCTCTACTTGACGGCGACGAGGCCGGACATACAGTTCTCAGTGTGTCTGTGCGCTTGTTTTCAAGCGTCTCCGAGGACTTCGCATCGGCAAGCGGTGAAGAGAATTTTCAGGTACTTGCGTCACACTCCCGACTTCGGCCTTTGGTACTCCGCGTCCTCTTCTTTGGCGCTTCATGGCTTTTCAGACGCGGATTTTGCCGGGTGTCGGTTGGATAGGAAGTCCACTTCCGGGACTTGCCGGCTTTTTGGGTTCTTCTTTGGTGTCTTGGTCTTCCCGCAAGCAGTCGAGTGTTGCTCAATACACGACCGAAGCCGAGTATGTTGCCGCTGCTAGTTGTTGCTCTCAGCTCCTTTGGATCACCTACACCATGAGTGACTTTGGTGAGGATTATACCCATGTCCCACTTCAATGTGATAGCACCAGTGCCATAAGCGTTGCAAAGAACCCAGTGCTCCATTCCAAAACCAAACACATAGAAGTGAGGTATCATTTCCTGAGAGACAACGTAGAGAAAGGGAAGATAGCTTTGATCCATGTACCCACACATGACCAACTAGCCGATATTTTCACCAAACCCCTAGATCAAGCAACTTTCACTCGTTTGCGGGGGGAACTTGGTGTGTGCTTGATTTCTTGAGTTGGGTGTGTGGGAGCTTTCTTTTGCCGGTGGTGTCGAGCCCGTTTTGCCTCCCCTCGAGGAGCCGGTGGTTTGTGAGCTTGGTGTGTGGGAGCTCCTTTGTAGCATATGTATAGTTTTCCTTTGTGCATTTTTTGCATTTGGCATTGCATTTATAACATGATGTATAGGCATCCTTGTATCTTAGATTGCATGCATTTTGTATCATATGCATCGGATAGGAAAAGCTTCTCCTATATACAATGTTTACCATGGGTTGCTATATATGTTCTTGTGAGCGTGTTTGATATGCTACGGTTAGTTTGGCTTAACTCTTGATGATCTTGATGAATGATCCATGGTTGATGGCTAATTTTTGAAAAATGTCACATACATGCTCTCTCATGTGTAAATTCCTATATATGATCTTGACATGTTTTAGTGGATTTGCTATGCTTACTTTGTGGTTGGATAGCTAGTTTATTGATCATATGGGGCCAAAGGCTCATTTGCCATCATGAATGTTTAGCCCTCTTGGTTAATCTTGTGGAGGGGCATAAGTTCCTTTTTGTCGCAAAGACATTTCATGTACCATTTACAAATCTGAAAATGAAATGAAAAATGCTTGGAAAATGTGCTCCCATGTCATATGTCTTGAATTTAATTTGCTTTGGGTGCTAAACCGTTGCATGATGCCTACCAATGAGAAGTCTCATACATAGAAGTAGGCACATGGCTCGGTGGCTTTGACATGACATGAGGTGCTTTTGGGTGTTTATGATGGTCTTATGATTAGAATGGCTGTCCTAGCATGAAGTTTGAGTGGCTTTGCCATTTTGATATGTTTTGCTCATGTTTAGGTATTTGCTTGTGAGAGAGTAACTTTTCGCAAAATTACTCAAATCTTTTTTAGCATTGTCCAATGGTTGTGAAACTTGGTGATCACGTAGTTAAGGTCATTACGAACCTGTCAAGTATCTAACTTGCTCATTTGGACTTGTGTAGCACCTTGTGATGAATTTTGTATATTCGAGAAGCTATATGTTGAAAGTTTTCGCATTTTGCCTTGATTCATGCATTGTCAACAAGGGGGAGAAGTGTGTGCATGTTTTGGGCACGTGGGAGTGTTTGGAAGGTGTTCCAATTGTTTCGGGCAATTTTTGAGCAGTTTGGTGCGGGCGGTCTCTTGGGGCGGTCTAACCGCCCCCCGGGCGGTCGGATCGAGCACGGGCGGTCTAACCGCCCTGTACGAGCGGTCTAACCGCCTGGGCGTGTGAGCAAGTTTTTGCTCTTTGTTGCATTCCCGAGTTGCATTGCTGCATGTGTTCAGGGGGAGTGTGCTGTGGCTCAGGGGGAGCTTGCATATGTGCAGGGGGAGCTCTTTGTGTTGTTCGAGCTTCGCTTTGGTGGGTTGCGCTCTTTGCTTGAGCTGTGTTTTGTCTCGGATGTGTCGAGCCGTTGCCCTTGCCTAAGGGGTCCGAGACTTGCCTCCTTCAAGTGATCTTGCTCTTTGCCTTTCTTTGGCTTTCGATCGCTTGTTGAGGTTTCTTTTTATTTGTTTCTTTTCTTTTCTTTTCTCTTGTGTTACTTCATGTGAGTGTGTTGTCACTCATCAAGGGGGAGATTGAGGACCATGTGTGGTTCGAGGACCGATGGATGGTCGCTTCCTTGTGTGATGAGTGATTGACAACGTTGTGTGGACTGATTCTTGGCTAAGTATTGCAGGTGCAGGTTGCGGCTTGACTCGTGTTGGTGCAGGTGAAGAACAAGCGCGAAAGGTCGTTGCCGGTGAGGCCTCCGGGTGTGGAGAAGACAAGTAGGCTTCGTTCGAGGGACCGGTGGCCGGCGGGGGTCAAGTGCGGGCCGCATGGTGGCATGAACGGCAAGATGAAGTCGTGGACGGTTTCTTGGTAGAGCCTCAAAACCAAGGGCGAGCCGGGACTACGTGGGAGCCGAGTCATGAGTGGAGATTGGCGGAGGCTACACCGAGTTCGCGGGGTTTGCAGTGGTTCACCAGAAAACCACTGGGTTACTCGGTTGAGCCACAAAACCGAGGCCGAAGACTCGACGAGAAGGTGCGGCCACCCGAGGCCGGTTCAACCGCCCGGGAGGGGCGGTCGGACCGCCCGGGGGCCGGTCGGATCCACCGGCCGGTCTAACCACCCGGGGGGGGGCGGCTCGACCGCCCGCCGCCGCGCCGAGAAGCTTCGAAGCGGAGGACACGCGTCGGGATCGCAAGGCTTGCGTCGAGGCTACGCGAGTGCGGTCGCCGGGCATCCGTCCGATGGTGAAGACATCAAGAATTCCAAATTCGCCCTTGAGGGGCATGTATCCCTAGTTATTAGTGAAGGGTAGTTTAGTCTTTTGGGTGCCTCCATATATACTCATTAGATGGGTGGATGGCAGCCAACTCTTGGAACCCTAGCTCATTTGGTTTTTCCATTTTCGTTCTCCATTTTCCTTAGGTTTTTAGAAGGCTAGCTTGAGAGCTTCATGTGAGATCTAGAGAGAGGGATGGATGTTTGGGTGGCAAGCTAGACCTTGTACGAACCATTCATGGCATGTATAGAAGGTTTGGCATTGTTCCTCATGGTGGTTTTCCCGTCTCTTTGGTGTTGATTTTCGGAGCTCTTTTTGGCGGTGTTTTGAGGACGATTTCTTGGGGCTTTTGGTGGGTGTCACGTATAAGGTTCTTGTGCCTCTTTGGCTGGTGACTTTGCCCCCAAATCCCCTTTGAATCGGACTCGATTTGGTGGTTTCTCGAGTTGGGCGAGTTCTTGACCTAGAGAAGTGATTTCATCGATTCCTCTTGATTGTGAGCGTTTCGGGTTGATTCCTTTGAGGTAGAGGTTGCCCAGGAGGTAACCCATCTATTCCCGAAGTTTGGCTGCAATCCGTGGAGTGATTCAGGAGATCAGGCGCGAGGAAGTTGAGGTTTGACCCGCGGGTTCGTTTTCTGGAAGGGGCGGTCTAACCGCCTACAGGGGGCGGTCTAACCGCCACGGGTGTTTCCGGGTCAAAGTTTTGTTTCGCCGGATTTTCCTCTATGAGTTTGTTCGCCTTGATCGAGGAGCGTCCGGGTGAAATTTGGGGTCGTTCTTGTGCGGTTTGCTAGGTGTTCTTGGTTGGAGTTCGTTGCTTCGGGTACGGGAGGTTAGACCGCCCCCGGTAGCCGGTCTAACCGCCCCTAGGCCCTTGGGTGAAGTTTTGGTTTTTGCCAAGATTTTCCGGTAGGCGGCATGGCCTTGACCGAGAGATCTCTCGTTGGTGAAATCGTGGTGAGTTTTGGTGCTCGGAAGAGGCATTTCGGAGGATTTCTTGGTTGCCGTGTGCGGGCGGTCTAACCGCCCCCTATACCCGGTCTAACCGCCCCCTGCGGTTAGCCGGCTTTCGAGTTGTTTGCACCGTCGTTGCTGCGTGTGTGTTTTGGTTGCCGGTAGAGTCCGTTCCTAGGACCGGTAGCACTCCGGTGGCTACGTGGTTTTGGCAAACGGGAGGTAGAAGTGCGGAGCGTGTGATTTCGGGGGTTCGACCGAGCTAGTTCGTCTTGTCGGAGTTTCAATCTCCCTCGAGAAGAATTTTTATCGGCTCCCATTCACTCCCCCCTCTCTGGTCGCCTAATCGGTCCTTCAGTTTATGATCAAGCAAAATATTCAACCAAGAATTATGTCTCTAATATTGTTCAACCATTCTAAGTCTAATGTTTTGTGTAGTAAAATTCAAAAACTGAATTACTTGAAAAGACTCAAAAAAACCTGGAATCGGGTTGTCCTCCCGGTAGCTTATTCTTGACTCGACGAAACGGGTTGCCTCCTGCTTAGCGCTTCGTTTATAGTCCATGGATAGACTTCTTCACTTGATTACTCCGGATCAACGCTCTTTGTGGGCGTTGCAATCTTGGGTACCCACTTCCGCACCATCTTGGGTACGGGCTTATTCTTCGGCTTAGTCGTATTTTTGGTCTTCATAGGCTGGCTTTGTCCTTTGGTCTTGACGGATGCAACAACTTTCTTCATGTAGTGGCTCGGCATCTCAAACTCCGGTCCTTTGGTTGTGATCTTCATGGTCTCCTTAGTGTGATCCTCCATCACTCCCACATGAGTTTGAGTAGCCTTCACCTTCTCAGGACCTTGGGATTGTACCGACAATCTTCCTTTGCTACCCATCAGGCGCCCGACAAGTTTTCCCACTTGCGTCTCTAGCATCTACATCACGATGAGCACTTCACGGATAGAGCTTCCGACCTCCGTCACCTTTCCTTCTAAATTCTTCAATATTTTCTCCATAGCCTCGAATTTAGTGACGATGTCCTTGTTGATCTTGGCTTGCTCGTCCATGAAGTCCTTGAATTGTGTACAAAGAGGAACCAAATCTTGAATGGACGAACTTGCATTAAATCGGGGTTTACCTTGGACATGGTCGTACTCCCCACACTCCTCGCATGTGGATATTGCCTTGGCAGCCTTTAGGTCTTGAGCTTTTTTCTCTATCTCCATCTTCTCCATCCTCCTCTTAAGTAAACCGATATGTCACTCAAGGAATCCGGCTCGTATGTATTCATTGAAACGCTCCAAAGCTCTCGCAATCGTCATGCGGATAGTTGAGACCTTGATCTTGAACGGCCTTCTGGCGTCTTGAAGGTTTATGATAGGTAGATGAATGACGTCTGAGGTGTAGAGCTCGATCTCGCGCTCCGGTTGTGGTTGTTCTCCCATGGGTCGCGGCTGAGGTTGATCTCCCTTTCAACTTGGAGGTGGTGATTCCCTTGGAGATTTTGACGGTCCTTCTACGTTGGCTTTTGGATCCATGGTTTCCAACCCTTTAGCTTGTGTTACACGTCTCCTTTGCCTGTAAAGTTTTCCTAGATCATCCACAAAAATATTTGGGTTTCTTGGAGAGGTAGCCAACCATCTCTGGTTAGGGTTAGCAAAACCAAAAATCTAAAAAAAATTAGGGTTAATCAAAAACTAGATTAGATTGATTTTTTTTTCTTTTTGAGGATGATCAAACTTAAGAGATGCAAAAGAAAATCAAAAGAAAAACTGAAAGATAAGCGATACTAAATTGGATCTTGATTGCTTGTTCCCCGGCAACGGCGCCAGAAAAAGGGGCTTGTTGACGGTTAATAGTTGTATCAAAGTTCGTTTAGACTTGCAAGTGGACAAGTCTCCCGTCGTAGTCAAGGGACCCTTCTTCCCTCGAGTGGTGAACCCAAGGTATCGAATCCGTGGAACAATGTGCAACGCGAGGATTCAATCTAGTAAAGCAAGGAAAGCTATCTAATGAAGAACCAAATTGCATCTAATCTACTGACTCATAAAGAAAACACATCTAATCTAATCTACTAAAGAGGTAACAAGAGAAAGCAAAAGATAATCGATCTAGAGATTCTAGATCATGCTTATGTTGTAGTTCCAAACAAGATAGATGAAGATAGAAAAGCGAATCTCATTAAAAGCATCTTTAAATCGTGGCCTCCGGTCCGACTCCGAAAACGCCCGCCTTTCACAACCCCCGTTCTGTCACGACGTATTCCTATTCATGCGGGTAGTCTAGGGAGAGTTCGATAAGAACAAGTTGAAATCACTTGGTCGGTCTGGTATGCACCTCTAGCCACCGCGGCTACAAGAGCACCCTAAGCAATCTATCTTAAGTATAGATTGGGGAAGAAGCAAAACCAAGAAGAAAACAAAATCATCGAGAAGGCACTTGATCGCTAGAAATCGGATTCACTTAAAGACTTCACCATGAATGATTACATGAACAAGATCACCACCGGGATCCTACCTTGATCTTGATCCTTGCTCCGGAGCTCCGACGTGGTCTTCCATGCAAGGTTCCCACTTCGGCTAGGGAAACCCTAGACAACTAGCACGACCCTCATCTCCGAGATGGTGTCCCTCGAGCTTCTCTGCTCCTCGGCGGCGGATGAAGAATTGATTGATGCGTGGCTCTCGGTCAGGGGACTATAAATAGCCCGAGATGCAACTAGGTCAAAGGGGAGGCCGACTGGGCCCCGAAACAGGCTGGCCCGATCGGCCTGGGCCGACCGGCCTGGGCCCATCTCGGCCCAGTCCGTGGCCTCCTTCGCCCGGTGTTGCTTCCCGTGTCTTCTAGATCCTCTCCCCTTTTGCATGTGGACCCTTGTCGTCGGTCATGTGGGCCAGGTGTATCATCAAGATTTAAAACAAATAAGCCATTCACAATGGATGCACAAGCTACAAACATATTATCCTTAGAGATCACACAACCATTGTTTTCACTCGCACATGAATAACCATCCTTCATCAAACATGAAGGGGATAAAATGTTTCGACTCAAACTAGGAACAAAATAACAATTATTCAACTCCATAATAAATCCTGACGGGAGGTGGAGTTGCATCGTCCCGACGGTCAACGCAGAAACTCTTGCATTATTGCCCACGCGGAAATCAACTTCTCCTCTTTCAGCGCTTCTACTTCTTATCATTCTCTGTGTCGAATTGCAAATGTGAGCAACCGATCCGGTATCAAATACCCAAGAATTAATGACAGTATCAGCGAGGAAAATATGATCTGTAACATAAACATGAAGTGTACCTGAAGTGGAAGTACCCTTACTTCCCTTGTTCTTCAAAGAAGCTAGGTACAACTTGTGGTTTCTTTTCCAATGACCAATTTCCTTACAATGAAAACATTCAGCATTGGCAGCTGGACCAGCCTTGGGCGCCTGGTTTGGCATAGGGATCTTATCTTTGGCCTTGCCTTTCTTCTTCCAAGAATTGCCCTTCCTTTTAAAGGTCAGCTTGTTTTGGGTCGCCATCACATGACTGCTGCCAGTGCCTTTCTTGATGTCACTCTCTGCTGTCTTTAGCATGCCACAAAGTTCATTCAAGCCCTTCTCCGCCCCATGCATATGATAGTTCGAGATGAAGTTCCCATAGGTAGGTGGAAGAGACGTGAGAATGAAGTCAGTGGACAACTGCTTGCCCAGTGGGAAGCCTAGCTTCTCCAACCTCTGAACATAACCAACTATTTTGATTACATGTGGTCCTACTGGTGCGCCTTCTACCAACTTGCACTCCACAAAGGCTTTAGCCTTTCAGTCCTAGCCTATGTGGCGAACATATCTTTGAGTGCCACGACCATATCGTGCACATGGACTGACTCAAATTGCATTTGCAAGTCAGGTTCCATACACGCAAGCATAAGGCAGCCCACTTCAAGATCGACATCCCATGCCTTCTTGTAAGCGTTCTTTTCAGCGAGTGTTGCATTTTCATCAGGCTCCTTTGGTAAAGGGGTGTCTAGAACCTCTTCCTTTTTCTCAGCCTTGAGAATAATTCTAAGGTTACGGATCCAATATGTATAGTTCGTTCCATTCAACTTGTCCTTCTCAAGGATCGTACGCAAAGAAAATTCCTTACTAGGTGCCATCTACTACAAAATAATAAATGCAAAATACTAAGACAAAATATCTATGACTGAGTAAAATAAAAGAATTTACTCCCACTAAAATCAATATCCCCACATTGATACTTAGTGATTCAGAATCCACAACTAACAAGTATACTAGTGAGCTTTTGCGTCACCACTAGTAAACAAGGTAGATTGGTAAGCAACTCTTTGCTAATCATATCACATATGACTCCTGTTGCTGGGTGACATCTCTATGTCTAGGCTCCCTGAGGACCATGTGTG